>CM040183.1:65096512-66324012 GCA_022606455.1 Callitettix versicolor | reverse complement strand
CTCAAGATATGTTTTCACTATAGCCATACATGTATAGAACTCATACGTCAATAAACATTTTTTCTTATAGTGGGAAAGTTAAACGGTCAAATCGCTTTTATGAAAAGAACGATAAATTCAGCAGTGGAAATGGTTTTTTAAGCAGTTTCTCGTTTGCAATAGTGCACAAAAAAAGTGGGGAAATACGACAGACATTTTGTGTCTCAATAACAAAGTGATTATTGAATGAAATGAAAGAAATTACATGACAATGATCAAAATGTGTTCAAATTCAAAATTAAATTAAAATCGGCATAGCAATTTGGTTGTAGACATTTCAGAAATCGTTTTTTTCACACGCAAGGCCTCAAAAACGGTTACATTTTGAAGCTTTTGTCGAATTTGTAGTACTATCACATAATTTTATTAATATGCGTATGCTATATTATATCTAACAAGAAAATATACATAAAATATCCACAGATATAATATTTTTGTTTGTCCAACATTAATGACCTTTAAGAATTATTCGAGTCAAATTTATAAAATTCTTCTTTTCTGAAGAGATATATTTTTTTCTTAATTTGCTTATTTATTAAATAAGATTAGAAGTATACAAAAATGCTCTACAAGGCGACGGACGGCAAAAGGTTCTGTAAATACAATTGCTTAAAAAACTGGTTTTATACTTGATTAGCCAGATGTGAGTGATTAGTAGGCCCAAACCAGATGTTGGGATGCGGGTATACAGTCAGCTGTTTTGTTCTAGGGAAGCCAGGTGACCAAAACAATGCTTTAGGCTTATTTCATCTTAGTCTTCTGGCAGAGCTTTTAAATTTTAGGAACTATCTTATAACATTATCTGCAGTTTTATAATTTATTAAATTTGATTTTTAATTTGACTTCCTCGTTATACAGGGTGACGCAAGAAATTACCCATTTCGGTTTTGTTAAAGAATATTTATTTGAATTGCAATACAAAAAAGTAAAATTCAACGTGTACACCAAGAGTATGTTGTGTTTATCACATGTTCAGTACGCCCACCATAACCTCTAAAGCTAGTCCACCACGAACTCATGTTGTTAACAACTCGATAACACAAACCTTCAATGTTTAGGGGAAATCTTTTCCTTTACTGATCTCCAAAGAAAATAACCACTGCACACAAGCAAAACGATTAGGATATTGGTTTTGAAACGACATTTGCGTTAAATGTTTAAGTGCAAAATGTCTAAAACAATATTTGAGCTGTGTGGTCTAGCTTGGTTTTGCATGAACCACACGTTTTTTTATTGAAGCCTTTTTTCAAGAAGCTGGGGAACAAATTACGCAACATGTTTAGATAACGCTCTCTGTTCACTGTTCAAAAAGAATACACAATTATTTCATGACTATTGGCCTATACCGTAATTCTTGGAATGTGATGCATCTTTTCGTGAATCACGTGTGGATTCTCAGAAAACCAAAACTCACATTTTGCTTATCATAACCCCTTCTATGATTTGAATTGTCCCATCTGAAAATCAAACATTGATCAACATTCTTGATTCACATCCCATTCATCGAGTGTTATTCTTTAATGTTTGTTGTCAACCGTTAATCTAGGCAACACTGTTATTTTGTACAAATCGCGTAAAACACTGCACAGATCGCTTACAAATCTTTTACTGATGCTTTTCTTGTTGATTTGCCCGGGCTAAACAGCAACGCTGCTCTCAAACACCGAACCATCGCTATTAAATTTTTCATAAGGTCTAAGTGTTATTTTAAATGAAAGCGACCACAGAGTTTGAAAAAGTGCACGAAACCATCTTTGTTTAAGTACAACACTTTTCGTTTCATTTAAAAGAAAAACACAGTTTTACGCTTTGTTCAACAGCTATTCTTTATTGGTCAACCATCTTGGAACTGAAGACAAACTATGTCCTCGGAAAGAGATGAAACTAATATTCTTTAACTGCTGTCACTTCTGCCAACATAAAACACATTAATAATTAATTAATACCAAAACAAATATTGCATCACTTCGTACGCTACCCTACATGAAATATGCTTATAGAAAGTGGCCGCCTTGGTGACCCAGTTGATAGCGTACTGGGCTTTCACCCCGAGGATCCGGGTTCGATTCCCGGCCAGGGCTTGGAATTTTCATACGCTATAAATCATCCCATCGTCTGCATTAACCCAAGTGTGCACAATAGTCGGACGTTAAACACCAAAAAAAAAAGTTTATAGAAAGTGTAACAATTATCGTGAAAATAATTATCGTTGAATGTTTTTATGGATATACTCTTTTAAAATTGACCGAATAAAAAAAAGTGGTGTCTATCTGTGTATCTGTGAACATCGTTAAGTGGTGTCTATCTGTGTATCTGTGAACATCGTTGAATGCTAAAATAATGGATTTCAATTAAATTCATGTAGGTGTAGCTTATTAAAATCTAACACAAATATTGTTCTGGGTCATCTAAAAACAAATAAGTTACCGCTTCGAAAAATCCGGTTTGAAACTAGGCGACAATAAAAACGGAAAATCGATCGAATTTCTAAAAATCTGTATTAGATTTTGCTATAAATGAAGTCTCATTACTCGATTCAATGTCAAATATACACAAAATTATCGTTTACGATTAAGTTGGAAAAAAAACGAAAATAATCTTTGATAGTAGTCAAATTTTGATTCGTTTTTTTCCAATATACTCTTGAACAGGAAATTTGATTAATTTTAAATTTGTTTCACTAGTTTGGGTTTTAAAACTGACAAAATCCGATTTTGAGAAATTATTAACTAGATTTTAAAGGCAATAATTTAATATGAAACAAACGTGTTCAGTCCTTATTGCCTCAATTTACTTAAAACGTACATAAATTACACCCGCATATTTTACTACTATGCTTGCAATGTGGAACAGAAAGCCGCGCCATGGAAATGTGTTCCACGTACTTTATGCACGTATTTGTTCAGCTGGCAAATAAAAACTGCCGCCCTTTGCACATCCCTTAGCAAACATACGAGCTCTATACGAGCTAATGCAACATCGTTGTCGTAGGTTATATGGTTGAAGAGGTGGCAGTGGGAACGCCTATTGATTAGAAGGGGGGAAACAATATCAAATTATTCCTAGTGGAATTTTCTGAACCGTAACTTGTAGTCAGGTGCTGGACTGTTGAGTCTGTTGTAAGCCTAAACTTGTAAAAACCTTCTTTATTTTCAAATGACGGAACGTATATTATAAAGGATATTAGAATATATTAAATAATATAGATTCGTTTATTAGCGTTTTCAAATAATCTGTGCTCGACGAATTATTAGCGTTTTCGAATAATCTGTATTCGACGAATTATTAGGGGTTTCAAATAATCTGTGCTCGACGAATTATTAGCGTTTTGGAATAATCTGTATTCGACGAATTATTAGGGGTTTCAAATAATCTGTGCTCGACGAATTATTAGCGTTTTGGAATAATCTGTATTCGACGAATTATTAGGGGTTTCAAATAATCTGTGCTCGACGAATGATTAGCGTTTTGGAATAATCTGTATTCGACGAATTATTAGGGGTTTCAAATAATCTGTGCTCGACGAATTATTAGCGTTTTGGAATAATCTGTATTCGAAGAATTATTAGGGGTTTCAAATAATCTGTGCTCGACGAATGATTAGCGTTTTGGAATAATCTGTATTCGACGAATTATTAGGGGTTTCAAATAATCTGTGTTCGACGAATTATTAGCGTTTTCAAATAATCTGTATTCGACGAATTATTAGGGCTTTCAAATAATCTGTGTTCGACGAATTATTAGCGTTTTCAAATAATCTGTATTCGACGAATTATTAGGGCTTTCAAATAATCTGTGTTCGACGAATTATTAGCGTTTTCAAATAATCTGTATTCGACGAATTATTAGGGCTTTCAAATAATCTGTGTTCGACGAATTATTAGCGTTTTCAAATAATCTGTATTCGACGAATTATTAGGGGTTTCAAATAATCTGTGTTCGACGAATTATTAGCGTTTTCAAATAATCTGTGCTCGAAGAATTATTAGCTTTTTCATATAATCTGTGCAATATGTATACACAATGGATTTTGTTAATACATTTTAGTTTGTTTTTAATTTAGCCTCTACTCGCTGTGATCACTCTTAAATCTTGGGTTATTGGTTCGAAACCCATTACGTATAACTGTGTAACAACATACACAGTTACAATCACACATAAATAATTTATAAATAAAATAAAAAACGTATATGATTCTTTTGCAATTAATTTGAAATTTATTTATTGTAATTTAGAATATTTCTCTCGAAAAGGTCTGCTCCCTCAAACTCAGCAGTTAAAAATACATGGCTGATATTACCTTTTATTGCAGCTCAGCCTACTTGAAGTTACTTTAAGTCTACCAACCATCAATATTGTTGAACTAAAATTCCATTCCAAACATATAACCTGTAATTTTGCTAGGATTCAATCGTATTTATTTAAATGTTATATTTTTGGTTTTACTACAATAAAAATTACTTAGGCGGCATTTTGTCTTTATTCACTCGTTTTGTAGACTATTTCAAACTCACCTAAATTATTATTTTTTCAACCTTTTACTGAATTACTATTTTTAATTGTAACCATATATCTGCCTTTTGTGTTTCATTTCTCTTTACATTAATTACAGTTTCATTGGTTTATCTATGCCTAAAGTAACCCATATATTCTAACATTTTATTTTTTAAACGCAACAAGTAATATTTTATAATTCTAAAACAGGTTTGCCTTTAAAAATCATTAAAATATACAATTACATTGAAAACCGGTCTAGGCCTACATCTGTTCGACACAATTATTTCGAGAAGAAACATTGTTCCGTCGTTTTGCCATAATCATATCTGGCATCTTCAAGGTGGTTCTCGCTCCAAGTCCGAAGTAGAACATTACAAGCCTGCCACCTTGATAATGTCAGATATGTGGATATCACTAACAAATGATTTTTACAGTTCAAAACCATTGCCAAATCTAATGTGGATTATAACTATGTTTTTTTTAAAAAAATGTAATATTTTTGAAGTGAATACTTCTTATGACGGGGTATGGATGTATGTTTTGCACGGGGAAAAATTTAATTTGCCTTCACGTATCACGCTCTTACATATATTTTTGTTTTAAATGTATTTTTGAACTGAAAACTTGTATGTTCGCGCTATTATATTACTTACCCAGTCCAACTTAATTATTTAGTTTTGTGTCAAGTGTTAACTGTGTAACAGTGACGTTTTATACGTTCATTATATACTGGAGGTGTGAATAATAAATATTTAAATTATTTTAAACGCCATTATATTACTTACGCAGTCCAACTCTATTTAGTATTTAGTTTTATGACAAGAGTTAATTGTGTAACAGTGACGTTTTATACGTTATTATATATTGGTAGGTGTGAAAATAATTATTTAAATGCCATTATACTACTTACCCAGCGCAACTGAATTATTTAGTATTCAGTTTCGTGATATGTGTTAACTGTAGGCTACAACAGTGACGTTTTATAATATTTTATATCTTAATATAATATTTTAAATTTGAAAGTTTATGTGTGTGTTTTTGTTTGTTATTCAATCACACATTAACTACTGAACCGATTGAGATGAAATTTAAAATGAACATGGTTTAGGTACCTGAGATGGACATTCCCGTTTTAAAAATTTGAATCTCTGTTATTATTTATTATAAAATTTTTGTTTATAAGCTTACATTTGCATGATTTTAATTGAAACAATCATATTATTCCAAAAAACCTGCCTTTCCAAATTAAAAAATTGCAGTTGGCATTTACAATGACAATTAATATGTCACAGGGTCAGATATTAAGAGTATCAGGAATACATTTGAGACTCCGTGCTTCTCCCATGGTCAGTTATAGCCTATTCTAGTGTCGAGTAGCAAAAATCTGTCTTGGCAAAAAACCATAAAATCATATAATATTGTATTTAGAAATATATTAAACTGAAATGAACGTACTCATGATTTTAAAAATCGACTATAAATTTTATTTTGTGGTGTAAAAGATATAGCCATAACCCGTGATAAGAAGTAGTCACTTCTGTCGGCAGTCATGGGACTGCCACCTTTTTTTATACATCAGTTATAAAATGACAATATAAGATGTAAGCCACAACTATGACATACACAATTTATTCTAAAACGGTTTCTCAGTTTTAAAAAAAAAATCTATGCATCTCGATTTACATAAAATTACATACGATTTTTTTCAAACGATAAATTGTACAATTTATCAGTTTATAAAAACAAACATTATATAATACGAGCTGTATTATATATAATATAATTTATATATTATATTATAATAATACATAAACTCGTGCATGAGGTGCGAGTAAGTCTTTATATTTTTAAGGATTTATTTATTTGGTGACCCCTTTGGTGAATGTAACACAGTCCTACAAAAGTTGGACCGTTGAAATAAATAACAGAGCCTTGATACTGATCAAGGATTTATTGACATGTGCACAAAGCACGGCGGGATTTGCATGAATAAACACGAGCTTTGCGCATGCGTGATACTCGACACTTTTTGCATGATGTAGGAATATTCTCGTGACTGTAGGCTAATTGGTTTAACAGCTAAGTATTACAAAACATTATAAAAACTGAATAAAAATAAACAGTACAATAAAATAATATGAATAACTTCCTGCATTCAAGTAGCCTAATTAAAACAAAAAACTGTGTTTATTAAATATTATTCAAATTCAATCCTCAAGCATTTAATGAAACGTAATTACAAACAGAGGAATATCTTGACCTGAAATTTAAATCCAGCAGGAGCAGTTAGATGAAAAGAGTTTGCATGTAATGAAAAATTCTTCACATAAAAAAGCATACATTACACGTTGTGTTTACTCCACAACAAAACTGAGAGATTTGCGAGTGGTTTTTATGTCATTATTATAACCAAGGCAAATGGATTTTCAAGAATTTATTACTGTCTTCCTTTTAAGCTACGATACACGGAAAATAATAATATACCTAACCGAAGCGAATGTTATAATCCACTTCTTTTTGCATTCGTTCCCAGTGACAAAAAAAAAAAAAAACGTTCTGAATCATAACCTTAAAATAAAAGTTAACAATTAAATATTTAATTGCAATCGTTTTTTAAATCACTTATGTCTTAGGTGAACACTCATAGGTTTTCATCTCTTTTGTCTGAATACCAGTTACTAAAGATCGAAAGAATTTCGCAAATTAAAACGGAACACAAAAAAACCAATGTTTCGTTGATTCCGAAAGGAACACCACCCAAAGTTTTACGAGCTCAGTAAACCTGGCCGAAGCTTTACCAATCTCGTTTGATCTTTTATGGCTGTCTACACTGCTATCAAGTGATTTTTTTTTTTTTTTTTAGACGCAATAAATGAAACGAAAAAAGAACTAACAACAAAGACTTAATGCAGTTAATCTATTTTTTTTTTTATTTGCTATAGTGAAAAAATACACAATTGAACTTTTATAAGGGCTACATATAAGGTATAATATACAAAAAAGAAAGGCAAATTTAATGTATAGCAATTGTTCTTACTCTTTTATAAAATTTCATACAAAAAAAATAACAGAAAGTCAACTGGAAAAAGGAAATTTTCACATACAAATTGTTCAAAATATTTACACTTGTTTTATTGTGTTAGTTTCTTAAACTATAAAAATAAAGTATAATGGTATAGGTATAATGGAAAAAACAATGATTAATAGATTTGTGTGTGTGTGTGTGTTTTTTGTTGATAATTTATAATGATATTTGGCATGTTTTGCACATATTCATTTACACCACAATTTTTTTATCTTTGTTTTTTTTCAAAATCGTTTTTGTCAATATTTTTTTAATAATTAAAATAATAATTTTGTTCAATCGGCGCTAATGGTTTTGATGAATTTTTGCTTTTCAAGTGACGTAATGAAACGTTAAAAAGTTTCCATCAAAACATCCAATTTGAAAGCTATTAATACGAACACTAAAAATTGTAAAAATTCCTTAAACTCAATTTAATAGGTTTCACCCAAAGTTGAATCATACGCCTGTTTAAAAATTTATTTCAAGACAGTATAACAGTTGTTGAATAACATTTAAATTGCAGAGAAATTACCGTAAATTGAGTAACCGAGTAAAATGAAAAAACGAAAATAAATTTTAACTGATATCGGGATTAGTTTTTCCGATCTATCTTAAAACAATTTTCTTTTATTTATAATTTAAATGACTTGAGTTATGAATCTGTATAAATGACCAAACTTTGAACAAATTTTATGAAACGATTTCAAGAAATTATAGAAATGTTTTTAGTGGTTTTGTCGATTGATTCTGAAATGCATTTTTCCAGCTGAACACACTCGCTTAAAAACACTAATGGAAAGATATCACTTTTTGGATCCTGACATCAATTAAAATTTCAAAATCGGTGTTTAGGACAATATTGTCTTTGTACTTCGTGAATATGTTTTGAATGAATATGCTTTAAAATACATAATAAGGATGGATCCGCTGACTTCCATGTCGTTTACACTGCCGCGATGCAGACTGCACAGCGTGTAGCTTACGATTTAAGTGCTCCTTTTGAAACGTATTGACGACCAAATATAAAAATGATTTTTTAACTTACTTTTACCCACACTGTAAAAGGTCGGGTAGCGTAAAAAAAAATCATCTAAGTTTTAGGTGATTTTTAAACACCTTTTTGAGTTTCATAAATAAAAATGTAAAATTTTGAAAAATTCTGAAGAAGCAATTTTTTTGTTTTGATTCAGACTACGTTAAAAAAGTTTTCACTTACACGTCCAATTTGGGGGATGAAAGGTTATGAAAACTTGAACATTTAAAGGGTTGAACAAAATTCCCAAATTTTATAAGTGTTAGTCACATCATTTACGAGTAAGAGGTGTGTTACGAAAAGGTTAACCCGCATGGGGGGGACTTTGCCTACGAACTCTAAAAATAGTGCGAATGTTCACAATTGATTTAAAAGAACTATGTTTACATTTCAAGAGGTTAGTTTTTAAATCGACTAGCTATTATCAAGAGACATGGCGTGTACAATCCATACGGTTTCATAATATTGATTGTAATAACACTGATAATATTGTAAAATTTCTGTGTGAAATATGAAAATAGAATTTAAATTTGCTTAAAAGTTAGCTAAGGCAAATAGTTCTCGGTTTAGCACTCACTCTTCTAAGAACGTGCTTTGTGTACTTTGAACAAGTTTGTTCCTTGGCTTGCAGGTCTGTCGTGCTGTTGGAATAACTTTGCAACAGTTCTGCCAACTTAATTCTCTATTCATGAATAACTAAAGTAATACATTTTTAAATAATAGAAACTAAGAAACTAAAATGTTCAAATAAAATTTTTAATTAATGTATTTAATAGGCCTACTTATAAAGTAAAGATTAAAAAACTAACTGCACGATGCAAACTGAGTAATAACGATCAAAGTTTTCATCAACGACAATTATGGTTGTGAGTTTAGTGTGCTTCTACGAACGTTCTACAATGTTATGTGCCTATCCTAATTTATTTGTACGCCATTATTAAATTAATTTTGGAAAATGTGTCTAAATTAGTTTAGACCAGATCCTTAAAAGAGAGCTTATCCTGGTCTATAGATCACTTTTCAGGAGTCTATAAAATTTTATATTTATATAAAACGTCGCAATTGTTTTCTATAAATTCCCGATTAAACGCCGGATTGCGTGGCGTGATTATCACGTATAACTTACAAATAGAAAAGAAATTTTAAAACAGCAAAAAAACAGTATTTCACTATAAATATTGTATTTACAATATTTAAGCTTTGTAGCTGAAACGTTTACAAATTAATTAGAAGTAAATAAATAATAATAAACCGTTAAAGTGAAAATAATTATTTACAGTATTGAGAAGCATGCTCGTCTGCTGAGCAAGCTAGGGGACAAACAACCCCAGCACCGTTATTTATTTATTGCCTCCAGCTATCATTGACCTGTCTACTTTTCATACGATGCGTTAAATATATCTGAAATATAATACTGTTTATTTATAACGAACAGCAAGCTTAATATCCTGTACCATAATATGTCAAGGTGTATAGAATTACTGTTTAACACGTGTGTTTTGTTCAGCAAAATTTTATTTAACATTATTGTATTTGAAACCTTTTTTGTTTTTAAAGACAAATTGTAGGCTACATTCTGTTTATTTCACGTGTGTGTGTGTGTGTGTGTGTGTGTGTGTGTGTGTGTGTGTGTGTGTGTGTGTGTGTGTGTGTGTGTGTGTGTGTGTGTGTGTGTGTGTGTGTGTGTGTGTGTGTGTGTGTGTGTGTGTGTGTGTGTGTGTGTGTGTGTGTGTGTGTGTGTGTGTGTGTGTGTGTGTGTGTGTGTGTGTGTGTGTAGAGTTTACAGTTTTGGTCCGATTTTGAAAATCGATTTCATAGGAGCTTCTAAAAATGTTAGTTATCGAACGAAATTCATTTAACAACTTTTAAAAAGGAAATTTTCATTCCAAACTTTAAAAAATAATATTTTTGTTAAACACTTTCTTGAAAATCTCATCTCACATCGTAAATCTGCATACAAATAAAATTACACTTTAAATTCGAAAATGAACTTGACGTCTGTGAAAGTTTATTTTCAATGAATACAAAAAAAAAACACAAATAACAATTTATGTAGGCTTTAAAGCTGATGATGATAGTGAAATACGATTTTTTTTTAATAAAAGGGAAGAAAATATTGTTACTTTTGGAAATACGCTTTTATCACGTCATTGTGAAAGCTGGTGTGTAGCGACTATACATTTACATATAGAATTCCGTGCAGAAAACAAAGTTACTAGTGAAAATATTTTTAAAATTATCTGCTGTAGTTTTCAAACAGTACGTATAAATAGGTTACAAACAGCTTTTATGTTGTTTTTGGAAAGTTTGGTGTTGTTTGATAAGATCAGTTGTTTTATATTAATTCATACCGATCAGCTGATTTCATTGAACAGCTGATAGGCTATAACAAGTTTTAGGTTATGTTATTAAAAACTAGCTATGCTAATTTGTCGTGTTTTTGAATTAAAATAAAAAATAAGAGAAAACATGAAAATGAGAGTAATTCTACAAAATGGCACAGAAATTAAATATAATCCATGTTAAAATAACAGAACACTATAAGCAGAATACTTTTAGTGAATGAAGTTTCTCAAATATGTCTCTGAAAAGGGGTTGAACCATTTCCTTACGATTGCCATAATCTTCTCACGCATCTCAGCAATGAATGGTTTCGTCGGTGGTTGTCTGAAAATCCCTTCTTTACAATATCTTGTACGTGGGACTCAAGTCTTAAAGGTCAACGCAGTTAGAGGGATATGAAATGTTTACCCTACGGTATGTTATCGAAATAATTCACTTTGCCACTCTAACAAGCAAATAATGTCTGAAAATATTGTTTAATTAACGTAATTATACAAGAATATGTTCAAATATTTAATAAAATGTATTATAAGTTGTGTAGTCTTGTACACAGACTGAATGCAATCAATAACTTCAGTTCTCCATTGAGAATATAAAACAGTAACAATCAAGCAAGTTAGTTTTGAGTGACAGTTCAACAACTTACAGTTCAGTAAACTTACTAAAAAACTGTAAAGAATTAATTTATAGATTTTCTACATTCGTTAGTTGATTTATTACTGGTTACGTACAGAATTGTAGTTTTAATATTATTAGGTGTTCTCTAAAACCTTATTTTTTCATCTAAAGGAAAATAAATAGAATTTCTGTTATTAAACTAAAAATAAAAATCACGTATCCTGTTTTCTATTCCTTTTTTATTTTAATTACGATAACTTGACAAACACGACAAAATAACATAGCTAGTTTTTAACAACATAACCTGAAACTTATTATAGTCTATCAGATGTTCAATGAAATCAGTTGATCTTTATGAATTAATACAAAACAACTGATCTTTTAATATAACTACCAAAATTAAATTAACGATTCATTTCGTATACTTAAATCTGTCAAATTTTTTCGTAGTTTCCGTAGTGTAGTGGTTACCGCGTGTGCCTCACACACGCATCCCGGTGGAAACACAGACAATATTAATTATAATTAATTTAATATGAGACTTGCTACGCGCAAACTATACTGTTTTATATCAATACAAACACGTTCCTTGCATCACGTTTCCCGCAAAATCCAACATCAAAACCAGCCATAAAACGTGGTACATGTTAATGTATTTTGTTTGTAATATGTCCTCTTTAATAACGTATTAAACAGAATGCAGATCACCAGTAGGTGGATACATCTTGAATTTTAATGACACTAAAACAGTATTGTGAATATTTGTATTTAATTATATCATATTCACGTTAATCATTTATGTTCAAATATTTGCCGTCATTTTTTGTTTATAGAACACTAGCTGTTACCCGTTTCGGCTTTGCCTGCAATTATAATGTAAGCAATAAAATTTATAGTCGATTTTCAAAATCAGAATAGGTCATTTCATTTTAATATATTGCTATATACAATATTATACGATTTATGGTTTTAGGCCAAGACATATAAATTTTTGCTACTCGATACGCTAAAACAGGGTCATGTCATATTTTAATAAAATACTGTATTATTAAAAAGTAATTATTATATAATTAAACTGGAATAGTATTGTGTTTATCTCAGATACCTAAAACGTGTTCACACCAAATGTAATCTCATTTGGTCCAGTAGTTAAAGTGTATTTGAATAACAAACAAATAAACAAAAACAAACTTTCAGAAATATAATATGATTAGCTGTTACCCGTCACGGCTTTGCCCGCAACCATAATATACATTAAAGATCATGCATTACCGTGTTAGGACCAACAACCGTGTTAGTTAAGTTTTGGAGTACTCTTTAAAAAAAATTAACGTTTTTTCCTGCATCACCGTTTAACCCAACAACCGTGTCAGTTAGGTTTGGAGTACTCTTTTTAAAAAAATAAATAAAGGTTTTTTTAATGCTTCACCGTGTTAGGCCTAACAACCATATTAGTTTGCTAATGAAGTATTCTGTAAAAAAAAATATAAAGATTTTTCACGTATCACTATGTTAGGCCTAACAACCGTGTCAGGATATGTAGCCTAGTATTTTTAAAAAAAATATAAATGTTTTTTGACGCATCACCGTGATAGGTCCAACAACCGTGTCAGGATATGTAGTAGGCCTACTCTTTAAAAAAATATAAAGGTTTTTTCACGCATCACCGTGTTAGTTAAGTTATGGAGTACTCTTTAAAAAAAATATAAAGTTTTTTCCATGCATAACAGTATTAGGCCCAACAACCGTGTCAGTTAGGTTATGGAGTACTCTTTTGAAAAAAATAAATAAAGGTTCTTTTAATGCATCATCGTGTTAGGCCTAACAACTATGTTAGTTAGCTTATGGAGTATTCTTTAAAAAAATATAAAGATTTATCACGCATCACTATGTTAGGCCTGACAACCGTGTCAATTAAGGTTTGGATACTCTTTAAAAAAAAAAGGTTTTTTTCACACATCACAATCATAGACCCGCAATCATATCAATTAGGATATGTAGTATTCTTTAAAAAAATATAAAAGATTTTTACACATCACCGTGTTAGGTCTAATAACCGTGTCAGTTAATATACTTAGTATTCTTTTAAAAAATTTAAAGGTTTTTTCACACATCACCGTGATAGGCCTAACAACCGTGTCAGTTAGGATATGCAGTATTCTTTAAAAAAATATAAAGGTTTTTTTACGTATCACCGTGTTTGGCCTAACAACCGTGACAGTTAGGATATGTAGCCAAATAATCTTTAAAAAAATATAAAGGTTTTTTCACGCATCACCGTGTTAGGCCTAACAACCGTGTCACTTAGGTTATGCACTATTCTTTTAAAAAATGGGTTTCCAATCATCCAAACCCGTGTTAGATGTATTTTTATTGTTTTACTGATCTGTAGATCAGTAAAACAATAAAAATACGTCTAAAATCAGTACAACACGGTACCGATTTTCGCCGGTAGCAATTTTGAGGTTATGTTGGTCACTTTTATTTTCGATTTTTATCGTACTTCTCCTGCTTTCATATTTTGGATTTTTGCTTTTGGGCACATAATAAAGCATTTTAGTAAGAAAAATATCGAAAACTCCAATAGATACTGCACTGCATATTTACCATTTTTTCATATAATGTAATTACACAAATATATATATATACTACCTTACAATTAAAGTATCCTAATAAAATTGTATATAATATATATATTCTGCACTCTGTTTTATAAACATTGAATAGTCTTAAATGAAAAATACCAGATTGTGATTATTAGATGAAAATGTAACATTAAAAACAATAATTTTGCAATAAATAAAACATAGATTAAGATTTGTAAAATGGGATTAGATCTATGTCCATCTCAGGTGCCTAAATCTCATGTTCAGTAAACAGTAATTAAACCTAACTATAGTTAACAGATGTTACAAAACTAAAAACTGATAATTATTTTGGGCTGGGTAAGTAGCATAATGACGGTTTGTAAAACGGGAATAGGCCTATATGTATCTCTGATACTTAAACCATATACGTACCAAATTTCATCTCAATTGGTCCAGTGGTTAAAGCGTGATTGAATAACAAACAAACAAACAAACACACAAACTTTCAGAAATATAATATGAATTAGATTAGATTATTTCACAAAGTTTCGTGAGTATAAATCAACTTTGGTTCTCATAGCAACATATAGGCTTATGTTCTAGTTGCAAGGTTAGGTTAGGTTAAATACTTAAGAACGGGAGAATGTACTTTTGTTAATATCCTGTTTTGCTTCTGTAAAAGAAAATGTTAGAAAATGTTTGATTAAAAAGTATAAAATAAAGACACTGTGCTAGGTACAGCGTGCCAGAAGTTTGCAGCCTCGTGATAAATTGTACACCATTCCAAAACTTTTTCACATAATTTTTTATCTTACACGTTTTCGAAAATATATTTGCCATTGTAATCAGCATTAAAATATGAATAGATTGATAATAAATTTTCAAATTTCGTTGAAGGTCAAAAATTAGTCTTTACTGACTTAGAGTTTATTTTCGTATTCTGAATCAAACTTTGAAAACTGTAAATAATTATTTATGCAGTTTTAGCTCTATTTACAAAAACAAAATGATATTTTACAAAATGTGTAACAAAAAGTTACAATTTTAAAAGAATTTTAATGACGTCTTAATTGAAATGAAATGAAATATTTTGCAGGATAACGAACTCGTCGTAAGATATTACCAACATAAATTAGAGGCTCTGTTGTTGTAATAGAACAAAATATCCTATATTACAATATCAACAAACATTTTTTGTTAACTATTAATATATTACGGCTATATCTGCCTCATATATTAAGCAAGTTTAATAATTATTTGGCCTATATTATTATTAATACATATATATATATATATATATATATATATAATTATTATATTATATTATTATATTATATATATTAATAATTATTAACAAAAAACAACATTTTGAAACATATGAGCTAAGAACCAAATTAACATGTATCGTGTTTTAGGTTTGGTTGTGATGTTGGATTTTGCGTGATGCGAGTGCACACATTTATATATATAATAGTGTATTTAGCGTGTGTAATGTGTATTTAGCGTGTATTTAGTGTATAATAGCGTGGCAAGTCTCATATTAAATTAATTATAATAAAAATTTCCTGTGTTTCCGTACGGAATCGAACAGGCGACCTTGCGCGTGTGAGACGCACGTTATAACCACTAAACTACGGAAACTACGAAGACGTTTGACCGATGTAAATATATGAAATGAATTGTTAAATTAATTTTGACAAATATGTAATAGTAACAGTAAAGGATCAGTTGTTACATATTAATTCGTAAAGATCAGCTGATTTCATTGAACAGCTAATAAGTATTAGGTTATGTTGTTAAAAATATCGTTTAATTTATCGTGTTTTATGTTAATTTATCGTGTTTTCAAACAAATTAGCGTAATTAAAATAAAAAAGGAAGAGAAAACATGATACATTATTTTTATTTTTGGTGCAATAACAGAATTTTTTGTAATATAATCAGCTGACTATATAAACCTAACAAACATTTCAGTATAAATAACATGTTCGTAACAATTAAAAATAAATCTATTATTACACTCTAAAATGAAAACTTGCACACGAAAACATTAGCTGTAAACATTAAACGTTGAAACATTAGCAATTACAAAAAAAATGTGTACTGATATTAGATACAAAATAATAGTCGATATTGTCTCAGATATGCATTGAGATTGATTTCATTTACTCGTATTCCGGTAATATCGTGAACATTTGAAATTGTTTTCTCAGCTCTCATTCTTTTTCCTTTAAATTGTTCTTCTTTAAGCTGTTATTAAAGAAAGCTTCCTTTGAAAAGTATACTTCAACTTGTTTTTTGAATAAATAATAAATAAAACTACCTAAATAAAAATTAGGCCTACTGTTACCAAGTATACTGAAAAAGTACTAGCATGATAAATTGAACGATAGATTTTTTTAAATTAAAATAAATGTGCCACAATATTACGCATTCAATTAATTACTCCGAAAATGCAGTTCGCAAGCGTCGTCAGGGTTTATTTTTGGTTTTTTAAGTAAATACGTCTTTAGGCGTTTTTAGATAGCAGTGAATTCGTATTTAGTATCAGCTGATGAAGAAACCATCACGATGTGATTCACCCATTAGTAAGTGAATTTAGGTTATAAGTAAGCCAATATTGTATTAAAGAAAGTGACGTAATTAAGAAATTAATGGATATGAGATCAAATTTCGGTACTAACCTGAATTTATTTACATTTAATACAATTGTTTTTAAATTACGTACATAAATAAGTTAAATAATAAATATTTAAATAATAATCATCGAAATTGTATTACATAAACGACCCATCCAGCACAAAATTATTTACAGCGTATGCAGTTAACAATCTTGCACATGTATAAACATAATATTAAAATTATGAATGGACGCCGTTATACTACTTGCCCAACCCAGGTCATCTCAATTATTACATTAACAGTTGGACATATTGTTATATAGTTTTGCATGTGATGTAGGTAAAGTGTTCAATATGTTATGAAATAAGTCGTGTAAAGTTTAGCAATAAGAACAGTAATACGCGTACAATTTGAGTTTTATTTTCGTTCTCTCGACTGTCAAGTTTTTTGTGATTTACTCATCACGAACAGTGAATAGCTCAGGTTTGAGAAATTAAACGCTTAATCTTTAAGACTTTCTGAAGTGTCGTTAAAAGGTTTATTTGTGTGTGTGTGTGTGTGTGTGTGTGTGTGTGTGTGTGTGTGTGTGTGTGTGTGTGTGTGCTTTATATTTTACCACACCAGTGTATATAATTTTGGTCCGAGTTGGTAAAAACTTGGCACGAAAATCGATTTTGTTTAATAAGTTTATTTATTCTGAGTAACTGGAGATGTTACTCAGAAAAAAACTACCGTTTCAAAAATGGTAATCTTTCCAAATATTTTCACTTTTATCTTAAAATCTGCAAGCATTTGAATTTTCAATTTCCAATGTTGTTTGAAAATTTAAATCGTTGTATTGGTGAAATCATATTTTCAAAAAGTGAACAAATATCTGTAACATTTTGGTTATTACGTCAGCGAGACAGCTGCGTGCAGTGATTATTTTAATGTTTGCATAAAATTTGCAACGCAATAACTCTGTCTTTGTTGCTATTTATTATGGAAAAATGTATTTACAGTGTTCCCGGTTCCGCTAGCCTTTGACTGTCAACAACAGCTGTTCATACTTTCCTTCCTTTGAGCAATATCCTTTTAAGAAACAACGTTTATTTTATTTTTCTTAATTTTAAAATTTACATCATTATTTAAACCAAAACTCAATACACTTCTTGCACTTTGATTTGAATAAAAATATATTTTAGTTGTTAACGGTACTGTATATTTTTTCAATGTATATGTAGACTATATATATATATTATTGTGTGTGTGTGTGTCGCAATTTTGACCCGATTTATTCCAAACGTGACAAAAACATCGACTATGGCAATAACTTATACTAGTTCGTTAACCAAAAAAATTCTCCAAATATTACACAGTCTGTTCTTGCAGAGATCGTCCGTTTCCCGTAATCTCTTAAACCTCTTTGGTACATCCATTATATGAATCTGTGAGTGTTTAAAGTTTTGGAAAGCCGAAGAATGCGCATAAGATTAATTTGGTTACTATGCACGTTTGCTCAACTGACGCCAGCATTAGCGTCAGTTGGGTAAAATAAAAAAATATTAAAAAATGTCCGCGTCATCTTGGAAAATTTTCCAGATATATTCTAACTAACAAATTTCAATCGAAAAATGGGCTATTGGAGTAGCCGTCATGACAAGGTCCAGACGATTTTGACCTCTAGATCACTTTTTGAAAGATCGTTAAAATTTGTGTTTTGTTTGTGTGTGTGTGTGTGTGTGTGTGTGTGTGTGTGTGTGTGTTTTAGTACTCTCACGCTCGCAATTTTGGTCCGATTTGATTCTAACTTGGAGCAAAAATTGACTATAATACTAACTTGTATCAATTCCTTTTTTTTAATCCATCGTAATCAGCGTTAAAAACTGCACATATAAAAACGTTTTGTATTTTCAAAATCCGTAGAAATTTATTTTGACAGCGGTCATGGTTCATTTTTGTATATTTTTCGTGTAATTTGTAACTTTAAATCGCTATTACGAGATATATTTAAATCTCTTTATCTCTCTTTATCTTTATAGGTCTTTAAATCTCGTATATCGCAGATTTTAACGCTGATTATGATAGTGAAATCAGAATTTCAAAAAAGGTTTAGATAAAAATGTATTTTTTTGGAAATTCGCTTCAATCATGTTAGCGAGTTGTGATTCGTTTTCGAATCATACGAGTCTGATAAAATGTTGATGCCTGTACAATTTTTATGTCATTGTAACATATTTGTAGACCAAACGAACACACGTTCAAATTTGGCATTTACATGGATTTACTTTTATATTATTTAGAGAATATTTTTTAATTGGAAAATTATTGTTTTCTTTATTGTTCTTGGTTCGAGAACTTAATTGGAAAAAATCATTTTTTTTTTTTTTTTTTTGTAATGAACATTAACAATTTTGAAGGAACGAAACCTCCGTAACATTAGGTTCGAGAATTATTGATAAAAATATTTATAAATAGTTCGAAGTTCTCAAAAGCGGTTTTGTGTTCAAATTTCAATCGTTCAATCGTTCAAATTTCAATCGTAAATCGAAAAAAATATACTAAGCACAGTTGGTTTTTTTAATTTATTCTCGAATCATCACTTTCTTTTATTTGAAATTTTGTGTACTGGAGATCTTCAGTTTTGAATAACATTTTAAAAAAATCTAATTTCAACAGACAGACTTTTCGGGCTTTTGTTTACAATTTTCGAACTGAATTTCTTGGCGAAAGTTTCTGTAATGTTTTTGTGCTGTTTATTTACTTTTAATTAACGCTGACCACTTCCGGGTTCACTGGTTTATGAACCCTAACCGTGAATGAGTTTTACTGCAAATGTACACGTACTATATGATTATTCTGGCTTTATAAGGACGAAAGAAAGCAGTTTTGTGTTAAAATAGGCCTACTTTCTGAATACGTCTTTTATAGTTTCCGAACTGAATATTCTTGGGTAGTAGTTGATATGAGAGTGTTTGCACTCTATATTGTTTAGCACCGTTAATTTATATTATGTATTATTATCAAAAGAAGTAGAATAAGGTTAAATTTGTATTATTTGTTTACAAAATTAAATGGAAAAGTAGTGTCCATTGAGCTCTGAATATTACTGCCTCGCTCACACACTTATCTCCCTTCTCCTTCTCCTTCTCAGTCCCATATGACACCACTTACTGCAGTACCATCTGTTACAGAGCAGACGCTTTTATACAGTCCTTGTTGCTTATGAATAATTTGCATTAGCTAATACGTTTCTTGTCTGTTATTTGTGAGTTAATTAATTGTTGTATTGGTAAAATACATTTGGATCGCTGAAAAATTATATAAGCAAATTATTATACACCTTAACATTAATAGTTATTAATGTGTACATTAAATAATCGTGCATACAGACTGCTGACGTGATGGAAGCGAATTTTCGAAAATATTTTCCTTACTCACTCTTTTTGAAATCCTGATTACACCATCAGCATTAAAATCTGCATATATTAGCTCTTTCAAATTTTAAATTACGTTGAATATACAAAACGAACCATGACAGCCGTAAAATTGAATTTCTCAATTTTAACATATTTTTAAAATTCAAAATGTTAATGTACGCAATTTTTCACGCTGATTACGACGGTTAAATTCGATTTTTCAAAAATATTTCAGACGTAAGAGTTACGAATATTTATGGATTTGAAATGGCCGCCATTTTGAAATTATTGAACAAATTTCATTTTAAGAAATCTGTTTAAGCTATTACCAAAATCGATTTTTGTACCAAAAGTTTGATTCAAATCTAACTAAAATTGCGAACTTTAGCTTGCTAAAACACACACACACACACACACACACACACACACACACACACACACACACACACACACACACACACACACATATATATATATATATATATATATATATATATATATATATATATATTATTATTATTATCTGCGTATAGACCCTGTTGGATCACGCAAAGCACTCCGACTCTTGTCTTGCTCCTTCTAATCCTCCACACTTCCCTCATCCTGTCCCCATGGATCCTCTTCCGCTCCTCCGTCCATTTTACTCCTGCTCTCTTTGGGATTTCATTCTCTGCGACCTTCCAACCGAGCATCTTTCTCCTGTATGAGTTCCTGTCTTCAACGTCTGTTTCTGCGTCATGTAGGTCTATTCTGACTTGTGTGATCCACGACGTTGTTGATTTGACACCTTGTATATACTTAAAGATTCTGTTGGCAAGTCTCGTTGTTGGGAGTCTACTGATGTGTCCATAGAACCGAAGCCTCCTTCTTCTAATATCCGGGAGTGCAACCTGTATCCATCTTCTGTTAATCTCGGGCCAAAGATCTTCCTCAAGATTTATAATATATATATATATATTTGAACGACTCCTCAAAAAATGATTTAGAGCTAATTCAACAGCTCATTTTTGAATAAAAAAAACAACTACAGATTTTCATTGAAATAATTCACTGTAAGTAGGCCTAACTATATTCACGAAATTTGTTTATTGCTAACTTTGTTAACATTTTTAAAAAAAAAAACATTTTTAAAATATTTCATTATTTTTACTTCTTAAGAAACAAAATAAATTTTAGTAACAATGTGTTTTGTCACTGAAGTACATAAGACCGATGGAACACAAATTAATCTTGAACGCTATTGGTTCTTCCCTGCGTTAAACTTGATAAAACCTGACACTACTTGCGTCATCGTGATTTAACAAAAAGCAGACTTTTCATCTTTCATTGTGGTTTTTTACAACTAGCAATATGTATATTGACGGTTTTACGTTTTATTTAATTTTCAGTTTAAATACATTACACAAACTTTCACACGTTAAATTATTTCCACAAAAATATCAGGTTAGACATTAACAATAAAAAAGGCCAGAAAAGTATCAGTATTTTTAAAACAAGTAGCCTAAGTCTGCCAAATTTGTAATTAATTATAGTTTAAGTGCAAACTAAACATAAACAAATATAGCCTGTTTACATTTATTATGGATTTACTATCAAGCTATAATTTCTGTAAATTAAATGCTTTGTACGAATCTTCACAATTTATATAAAAATTTTGAATAAATTTAACTCATCGACTTTGTTCGAGATATACTAAGCCGGAATTTTTGGAAAGATCAAGAAACATATTTCAACAAGATTTAATTAAAATCGTTAAGCTACTTTTGAGAATTTATGTTAATTTTAAAGGTATTTTTGACTAAAAATGGTTTTAAAACAAAAATTATTGAAACATTTAAAAAATGGTCCTTAAGATACGAGCAAAATAAACAAACTTGAACGTCAGTTTATTCACTAATGTAAATCATTCATTTAGTCTAAACAATGCACAGATTTCAAGTAACAGATTGTTTTTTACAACAATCTTATCTCCAATAGCTCTTATTACTTTTTATAGTAAGAAAGTAAAACATAATATCAGTTTAACCAATTTCAGTTGCATTACAATTGTTCTCGGTTATTTTTAATGATATGGAACATAACCTATGAAACAGTAGACTACAATGAAACCATATTTTATTAGGGCTGGAACGGACAGCAACGGCCGTTGGCCAACGCTTAACCCAACCGTAACACGTCCAGCCCTACATAACTACTGTTGTGGAGTTGGGTCAGACTTTGAATAATTTATTCATAACTTCCATTGTTTGTTTCTATTGGAGGGATAGGGCCTACTTGTAATTTATCGATTAGCAAAATCAGCAGCAACACCGTGGCCGGGTGACAATATCAAGTGTTTACAGCTGTTAATCTGTCCTCTATTACATCTAATCTGCATTGTAGTTGGACAATTGATTGGTAACAATGCAACGAAATTAATACACTTCATTAATAGACTTACTTATTGGTAAAATACGTTTTTAGTAAAACAACATATGCTTGCGTATTTTAGGTTATAAAATGTAAAAACGTTTTATAGTAAAAAAAACTGTTATTTTGTTATTACTGCATAAAAATTTACAAAATAATAATTAATTAGCCTATTATTACGTAACTATCAATCAAAACAACCATATTTGGTTAAAATTTTAATATTTATAAAATTATTTTCGACTTTTGTACTGTAAACAAACGTTTAAAACAATATTTCGAATATAGGCCTTCTATAATGTACGATAGAAAAGAATATGAAAAGCCCACGGTATAAAATGTTCACAAAGTTTGGTTGCTGTTTATTATAGGTTATGCAAGTAAGTAGGCTACTATAGTAACAGTGCCTCTTGATTGACGACAAACATTACAAACACGCATTTCCTAATAACTAACCTATAATATTTACAGACTTATAATAATATAAATCTATGTTATTAAAAGTCAAACAAGTTAATTTTAATTGCCATTCCGTCTAGAGTTTTGAACCATTTTTATGAAGTATAATTTTTAGGGCCCGTAGATGAAAATCAACCCATATAAATTCGCACGCGTTTCCGACAGAAGTCTATGTTTGTCTTTCTTATAAGCGATGTCACCGATCTTTGTAGCGGCCACAATCCAGGAAAAATGTAAGCGTTGAGGACACAGAAAATTTATGTTTAGTTAAAAGGTATAACCTTAATTGGTAAAAGTATTTTCTAATTTTTATTTGTATAATGTGGGGTATCATTTAAAACTAGATGCAATATTGATTCTTAATATGTACATTTTCTGTTCGTAAAATGTTTATAAAAAAACATACATCTCCAAATTTTAAAGTTTTAATGTCGACAAGTGTCGAAAATGTCGACAAATTTAGTTTGAATTAAAACCGAAAACATTTTTAAACATTTTTAGATATCTCTTCTATTTTTATATTTACGGATAGTAACAATAGATTTGTTTTGAAAATTTTACGAACAACTTTAAAAGAGGGTTTTTACGGAGCAGATAATCGGAAGTAGTATACAATTCAAAAGTAGTTTTTTTTAATGTTTGGACTTCAAAAAAGCACTGAAATCACACGCTACAAGTGGTACAGTCCGTGCGGTCTAGTCCGCATAGCGGCAGTGCAGGCGACACGGAAGTCAGCGGATCTATTCTTGAGTCAGTTTTACAACACTTAAAACGAAATACTACGTTTACACTCCGACGATTGATGCTAATTTACAAAGACAAAAATAAGGCGCCTACGACCATTATTGTGTTCTTTAAATGCAAGTACTTGACTAAACAATTTTATCGTTAAAATTGATTCTTTGCATTAGTGATCGATTAGCCATTTCAACGTTTTTTTAGTTGAAAAATAGATCTATTGGAACTTATTTTAGCTGTGCTCAGTATCCCTTGAACAGACTACAGTGTAATGTGCGCATATTTTAGAAAATAACTTACCAATAAATGAGTACACACTTTTTCTTTATATACGTGTAAAATGTGCGTTATTTCATGTTTTTTCATTCTCCATTTGTACACACAAAGAACTTCATACCCACATCCAAGCGTCTACCTTTCTGTTATGCAAGCATCCAAGATTTGTGTGAATACCAGCAACACTAACAGTCAACCTTTCTTTGACAGATTCCTTCCTTTCTGTCTGGTATATGAAATGTTCAACGTAAAGGGACGAGAAAGCTGGAATGATACGTTCCCATATTTGGCGGTCGCTCTGAAAAACCAAACGCTGCCAAAATGGAAACGAAAAAACATAACGAGATTTTTGAGATTACTGAATAAAAATCGTTTTTGTCCCTTAAGAAAGAAATCGACAAATGTAGCACTGCATTAGAAAAGTGATATTTCAGGAAATACAATGTAACGTTGAAGCGTGAATATAAACGTACTGAATGAGAGATATGTGAACACTCGCTGCTGGTGGCATCTTGTGGTAGTGTTCGACTTCAGTTAAATAGATAATAGTACTGTTTGATTTCACAATCGTCTTTTCCCGATGTCCTTGCACTTTGCAGCGTTCGTAGCGGCAAATAGTCCAATTACTTGAAATGTAGCCTCTGATATTGAGCACGCTTTTTGGAATGATGGCTGTACTTCTTGTCCTTTTATATTCAATGGTAAAAACAAAGTAAGATGTTCTGCAAGCCATTTTCGGACTTATTTATATTCGTACTTTTTGGAACCAAGATTGTTTTAAGAAGGAAACCTGTCGTGCATTGTTAAAAGTGTAGGCAAAATTAACTTCGCCGATTTAATTGATGTTTGAATTCAAAATTAGAAATATTTGGCGATTAAAAACCAAATAATTTATATTGTCAGAAAGGTAAAACATATTACACGATTGTTTTTACTTTCAATTATTTTTCCATGTTGTACTTGGGTCAGAAGCGATCGACAAAACCTGGACAATATTTTAAAACATTTATTCATTAAAAATTTTTAAATTTTTTCGTATAAACATTCATAACTCAGTACTAAATTTACAGTAAAAACATTTACGAATAGCATGTGAATAAAAATGACGGTGGCTAGGGTTTTATTTTCTGATTTTTTTTTTATTTACTGATGAACCGATTTTGATAAATTAAAGCAGTTTTTCTCGTTTATTTACCGATATTGAGAACAATGTTGTAAGTGCTCCTAATAGTTCTCTCCTCTTTATACGTTTCTTCAGATATTGTTTTCAAGTCAATGATATAAATACTTAATAAAATGATATAGATATTTGATAAAGTGATATAAGTACTTCATCAAATGATATAGATATCTGATAAAGTGATATAGGTACTTGATCAGATAATGTAAATGCTTGATCAAATAATATAGATTCTTGATTTCGACCAGCTAAATTGACATTTCAGACCATCTTAGAATTGAATTACTTTTTTTTATTATGTGAATATAATTACACATGATTTCAGAACAAAACTACTTTTTTGTACTAAGCACAACGTCGTAAGTTATTTGAAACTGAATTTACCGGCTTTTACGGTAAATAATAACTCTCAAATTTACCGGCTCTTCATGAGTTCTTGAGGTTTTGTTAGATTTTTAATATTTTGAAAAAAATTAACGAATGAATTTATTACATCCATCTAATATCTCTTCCGATATTAGAAATGTGTTTTGATGAAATACTTCTGATATCGCTTTCAAACTACCTTAGACTACAATTATAATAATGATACATTTTATATTTTCAGTATTTTAAAAAACTACAAGAAAATCCTGACGAAAAATTCGTATTTTGTTTAACTTACACTTTGTGAAAATATGTTTTCTTAATCGTAACCATCGTCTACATGAAATAGTAATTTACGTTTTCATATAAGAATTATATTAAAAGAATGAAAATCAATCCAGATTGCAGTTTTTATTTTCTTATTTTTAATGAGAATTCAAAATCATGATTTATGTTGATTTTAAAGCTAATTACGTTGATAAAATTACATTTAAAAAATTACATAAACAAGATTTTAAAGATTTTTAACACAAGTCATTATTATACGGAATTCGCTGGATTATTATCCATTATGCATTTTATTTGATAATTAACATCGATCAAGCATTATTGCAATTAATTTTTCAGCCAAGTTTGAATAAAGTCAAACCACAATTAAGAAATCTAGTTCTAAAACAAACTGATATATACCTGATATATACAAACTGTATAACTGATATATACAAACTGTTATATATATAATTTTATTTTAAGGCGAAAAGAACATTGAGGCTATTATCGCCTTCCTAAATGTAAGTGTTAGTGTAAAGTGTTAAAGGCGTAAGTATAGTGTTGTAAGCGTAAGTGTGTGTTAGACTCGGGTACCACGAGGAACGTCTAAATCCTCTCAATAGGTGCAGCTAGTCTGCACCCCCTGCGGGATATATATATATATACTTACACAATGTAATTACCAAATATTATGCTAATTAAAACAGAATTGGAATAATAATTGTTAATGTTTGTATTACTAAATTATTAAATATTTAAATATTAACAGCTATAAAAATTACTAATGATTTGTTATTATTTATATTAATTTAAAGTAATTACAATTTATAATTTCAGTTGAAATAATATTATCGAAGGAACTTCTGCGTTGTGGAATCAGCTGTTAATATTACCTCCACTCCATCACCCATTATATATTAGATCTCACTTTTATTCTATATATACTCAAACGTGTTCTAAGTATCAGGATCGGAACTCATTTCAAAATAATAATTCAGATATAGCTGCCGAAAATTCCAATTTTCAAAATTAAATAATATCGAATATGCTATAACAATAACCACTTTTTAAACAATTTCTAAATATACCGGTAGGTTTGATAACATAAATTTCCACCCCGCTCTGCCTAATGAAGCACGTAAAGGCCACAGTAGCTTCGACCTCAACATAGCGGCCCTTGGGACCGAAGAAGAACTTGCCAACTAAACAGCCCTCTGGCAGTTAGGTAAGTACACAGTTATAAATACAGCCTTGCTTTCATGTGTTGTGAAATCTGCCATACAGCAGTATCTGCCATAGAACATTGTTAACAGATTTGGAAAAACAATGTTATTACATTCCAGTCAATTGTTATTCATTGACTTTAAGTTTACTTTTATGAAAAAAAATTGCCAAAGCACAAATTAAAAAAATATATTTGTACTCTCTTTTTCACTAATGGTATCAGTATTAGATCATATTTTAAAATCAATTTTTGGGACATTTTCTTGTGATAGGTTTTTTTTGAAACTTTGCACGCACGCTTAACCCACAAAACAAATCAATATTTTAATACACTTTTGAATTGAACATTTAATTCATTAATAACTTGTAATTGATTACAATTTTTATACGAGAAGAATATTTTAGAATGGATACACTTGAGAATAACCGAGGCACTTTATTAATTAACATTTTATACAGTTAATATTAAAATCTTCATTGTATTATAATCCAATGTTGTAAAGTAGATGTTTGCTTTCACAAAATTTATAATTCTATTAAATTAAATAATAAGTCAGTTCATTAAACTTTACATGTTATATCAAAACTTTTTGAATTAATTTTATTAATTCGGTATGTTTAACAAATAAAACATCATATAAAGAATATACTTATATATTTACACTTATATATATATACACTTAGAAGAGCGTTAGGTTTTTAAATCATGTTTTCATCGAAATTCGTTGTAAAAAGGAAGAAAAACGCTTCTTTAAAAGTAAAAACTTTATTTTAAAAATCTGAATTATAACGTCACATTTGTTTAAAAAATACTTTAAAACATCAGAATTAAGTTTAAAAATTAATTTATCTTTTACTTGAACGAAGGAAAAGAAAAATATTTTCGTCAATAGTTTCATGTTTCCTTCATTCCTGAAAACTTAAATCGATGAAGCTGTTTAATTGTTTTGTATTTATTTTTAGGCTTATTAGAACTAAAAACTGTAAATAATAAATGTTAAGTTGTAAAATTAACGAAATACTTTAATCTGATTTATTTTTAGATTCGATATTCACCACAGATTCGTATTGATTACCGCCCAATTTTAGAAATGTTTGTTTTGAAAAAAAACTAAATAATTTTAAAATATAAATCTTCTACATAAAGCCTACATTCAGAACAAATAGAAAACTGAGGATAAAATTAAAATGTAATTGAATTTCTGAAAAATTATTTAAAAAATAAACGATTAAACATTTAAATATGGTCTTTGTAACGAATTTAAAATAAAAGGATTTAATAGGTAGGGAGTGAATCGAAAAACCAAAACAAACCATGACATGACCACCGTCGAAATTTGTCTTCTAATTTTTGTCGATACTTTTAAATTGTTTCGGGGGCAATAATTGAATGTTACAAATATTTGCTCAATGTATTTAGCACTTTTGTGAATGTTTGTGCAGATTGTTTTGTGTGACTGGGGTTTAAATACTTTCGAAATTGGTACGAAATAGTATTCATCGGATATTTGGCGAAATTAATCACTTTATGCATCATCAAATATCCTTTCAACGAAAAGCTAAGGTGGCGTAGCGTATAGTGTAGGCCTATAGGCTATTTCATAAACTCTTTGAAGGGCATAAATCAGATTTAACTGGAGGAGATGAAGACATTTGCCAAGGGGCGATGTATTTCATGCACGAATACACTTCACATTAGTCAAGATAGGTTATTTATTTATTAAACTGGCATTGGCGGTTTCGATATAAATAATGTTTTACATCTTAAAAATATATAAAATAGTACTTTTCATTCCATTCACTGAAAAACGTCTTAAGTTATTTTTTCATTTTTTAATCGAATTTCAAATAAAAAAGAGCTTTCATAACAACTATCAAGATAAAAACTAGCCACATTTTTAGTGGTAGTTCAGAATTATTTTTTTACAGGCTTACAGAACATTTTCTTTTCAGACTTATCAAAATTAGGGGGTTTTTTGACAATGAAAAAGTAATCACAAACAGTTATTCAAATGCATTATTTAAACAATTATTTCCTTAATTTATAATTTTATGATGTTCTTATAGCTTTGAAAAAAATTGAACATATTACATTTCATTGTAGTAATATGTGTAATTTTTATAAATTAGCATTTTTAAATTGTGTGATTCTTTCTGACGGTCAACCTATGCAATTAAATTTTAATTTTGCCTACAATAATTGTAATTACTATTCAAATGCATTTGAAATAACAATGAATTAGATAACATTAAATTGTATATTAATCTTACTCTAAATGTGTTTATATGTGGGTGTTTTTGTTATAAAGCAGTTCATTAAACTGCAGTACACCTGCAATTAACACAATTTAATTACAATAATTATTAATGTGTACATAATGTTCTATCATTATTCTAAATTATACGTATATAATTATGTTTCTGTACTCTCTGCTCTGGTCCGGTTTTTAAAATAAGTCTATATCGGTTCGAAGACTAACTTTAAAATCCGAAAAATTGATTTCTGAAAATAAAGTCATCATAACGTGTTCAAATTTTTGTCATAAATGATGTTCAAGTCAGTGTATCGGATACCAAATAAAAAAAAAATCAAACGCGGAGATGAAAAAAAACAGGCATTGTTTAGGTATCTCCGATTTATTCGCAAACCGTGAATACCTTTTAAGTCTATATTTGCTAAACTGACAACCAAAATCTTTATATATGAACATCATCTTAGTAAAAAACCTTATGAACTAATTTTAGGAATTAAGTAAAATGAGTAAATGAGCTGCCAATGTTTTTGCAGGTCATAGCGACCTACACGTTTTTTCGTATACTTACAGACTACTATGAGCAAAATTTGCCAACACCGTTAGAGTCAATTTTGACTCTAAATTTAGTTATTTGCCGTTTATTTTGCTATAAAACGGCTTTTAAAAACGTTTGGAAAAGTAATCGAGAGAGAGAGAGAGAGAGAGAGAGAGAGAGAGAGAGAGAGAGAGACCAGACCTTTATGTCAAACAAAATAATTTTTAATTCTTATAGCGAGAAAGGGAAACTTAATTAAGTTTAAGTTAACTTAAGTTAATTTACCCTGATGTACATTTTGGTAACATCAAAGGGTTACTTCTCTACAGCTACTTAGTTCATAGGCTATACCAAAATTAATATAATTTGATTGAGTACAAATACGTTTATACAGTTTTATAAATATGTAATACAGGTATGTCTGTATAAATCGTAACCTAAATATAGACCTATCAAAATTTTAAAGTAAATAATACAAGCCACGTTAAACTACTTATTAACAAATTTACTTCATTGACTTGATATATGAATCTTGAGGCACATTTTCAGCAGAAACTTTAAAGCAGCCACTATACCTTACGATTTGTTTGATTAAGTCACGTCTGAATGAGAGAAAATTTGATCAAAACATGTAGAACCGTTTTTGAGGAATACCGATAAAAATTTATTGAAAAATAAAATTTAAAGAAATAGTAACAATAGTTCCGAGTACAAACTACATTAATACGGACAGTTTTAATAAAATCCTTCTTTATAAAAAAATTCCAAATGTAAGTTAAGAAAAATCAAGTTTTAGAACACATTAGACTTAAAAATGGATATATCCATCATCAAAATCGATTTTTTTTACAATGATCGTACTTTTTAATGTATCTGGTATCAAGTAATGTTAACTTCAATAATCGATCATATTAATACTTCTTGTAGGCCTACTAAGAAAGTAGAAAAACCTTAGACAACTTCAAAAGGGTTTACCATATAGGCCTAAGGTCCCAGAAACCATAGGTCATCGAACATCTGTAAAATTTAATATCAGTATCTGAAATCGTTACTGTGTAAAATTGTTTTTGAAGAAAACACAAAATGGCGTTTAAATGAGAAACTTATTGTTCATAACTATATAAGAATATATATTTGGAATCGCCAATTTTTGGAGAAAATTATATTCCTCCAAAAAGTTTTGAAACATTAATTAGGCCTGTAGTCAAGTATTATTTAAGTTAACGTCTTTCAATAAAATGGAATGTGACTAAAAAGTTATAATATTAATTTAAGAGAAAACATTGATATTAAAAACCATCCGAAAGAAGTGAACAGCAGTTGTTCTGCGTCTTGCCTCTCAAGCTAAACTAATTAGTGAAATTAAATCAGTGCTGCCAACACAAGAGCGAAAGCAATTACAAGACTGGCGTTTGTTACTTAAAAAAATATCAAACACAAAGTAATTATTTTTGTAAAGATGTTACCATTTAAAATAAACTTTATGATAAAGACAAATTCAAAAATGAATCTGATGGACGTCAAACTGAATTTTCTTACAACAATGTAATTTAAAATAGCTACTATTTTATTTCTTTGTTTATTCGTATTTTATTACGTTTGGGAAATTTGTGTTGTTTTTCTGTGTGTTATGCTTACAACTTTGACTATTTTATTAATGAGTGGTTTATAAGAAATCTGTATATGTTGAATGTAAACTCAACTCACAAACTGGAAAGTATTCGGTAATAACGGGATAATTTTTAGTTAGAAGAAATGAATGAGTACAGTTCAATTTGAAAATAAATAATGTTCAGTAATCCCAAATTAGTTATTTGTTTTAAATAAAATTAATTATTTCATATAGTAATACAGGTTGGTTTGACTATGTATACGTTTATAGGTTGAAGGTTTTTGCCCTACATAAGTTTTATACGAAGAATAAAGAAATTATTGTGGTCGTAAAAAATCGATCTTGAGATCTTAAGATTGATCTTCGTATTTACATCATCTGTGTTCTAAGTTAATAAAAGCGGATTTTATTTGGATACCAGTGTACATCGCTGGAGACAAAATTAATTGGCCGATTTTGAAGAAAATTTGAAAATATTTCTGTTTTACCTAAATCTCGAGACTGTTAAAAACATTTTTAGTGAAAAAACTTATACAAATTGTCTCGAAACCGAACCTAATGATTGAACCTAACGGCGGTTTATTTCGTTAAAAGTGGTTATGATGTTGAAATTTTATTTTCAAAAAAACTTTCAGATGAAAAAGTTTTTAGTCTAATGCCTATCAGGTTTTAAATGTTGTGTGTTATTAAAATTATTTCACTTATTGGGAATTGGCTTCCATTACGAGAACTGTGTACCTTGATTGCATCGATCTCTTATCCTGCTTATCTAAATGACTTTTTTCTACGTATATTTTCGAAAATTTTAAATCTATTTTTTCCAGTTAAATAACTTTAAAATGTATAAGAGGTCGATCATTATTTTACGATAAAAATTGTAGAGGAAGAAATGGTTTAAATTTAACATTAGTCTTTTGTTACATCAATTAATCCAATATCCTACCTTAACAGTGCATGAATAATAAACGCAGAGCAGCTTTGATTGAAGATAAAGGAATTTTAACTTTGTTTTGCAAATCCATTAGGAACTTTTTAAAACGTGTTTCCATCAAATATGGCGTAAAACTAGAAGTTCCAATCGTGAACATCGTGTAACATGTTCCTGCCATTTTCCGAAATAAATCAGGTTCGGAAATTATAGACAGAAAAACAAAAAAGTATTTTTCAAAGACGGTTCATCAAATATTTCTCAAATCTAATTTTGTCAGGGAAGCATGTTTGAAATTTGAAGAAATAAAACACTTAAACACAAATTGTAAAAGGAGTTGTTTTAAAAAAAAACAAAAATATAAATTCTATATTAATGGAGTAAAATTAAGTAAGAAACTTTCAGAAAAATGAAGTAACCGTAATATATTTTTTTTAAACGTAAATTGACTGCCAGATCGGAAAAATGAAGAAAACAAACCCGGCGAAGGTTTGTAGGAGGGCGCTAAAAAGTTTGGTTTAAATTACGCAATCTTTTAACTTTGTAAGATATTCTAGTTTTTTTTTTAAATCGTTGGATCTTTCTATTATTGTTTGGCTGTTAAACAGGATTCCTGTTCCGATCTGGAGCACAGTTCTTACACAACTTTCGTACACTCCTTTTCTCTATATTCGGGCGAACAAGTTTTATTTGGGAGCGTTGGTTGAATTGCAACTAAAAAAAACTTGATGCGTACACTTAAAGACTGGACAGGAACTGGTCAATTCACTTTTGTCCAGTGAAGACGATGTTTTAGGAAGTGAAGAATAATTTAAAGAGGAAAGTTTATGGCCTCAAGCATACTTGCCTGCTGCAGCAGGATACCTCACCCGCACGTGCGGAACAGTGTGTTAATAGATTTGAAATATATGAAGATATCTGTCAGTTCTATTACGTAGTTCTTGAGTATTAGTCCAGTTTTCTTTAATCAAAAATAATAAATTGTCTTTATTTTTTCCTGAAAGTACGCTACTAGGTTTAGTTTTTATTCAGTACTCTGTTTTGAAGTACCCCGTTCGGTACTCAGATACTCGGATCATTTCTTTCTGAATAACATGAGGAAATTTTTTGTGCGCTGCCAAAAACTAACGCAAAAACGATTTTCCCCTAACGCTTCACGAAAAAATTTAATATTCTTTAACGACTTTTTCAATTAATCACTTAAACCATTAATATAAATGATTACAATTTTTAAAGCGAGTTTTTAATGTTAGCTTTGACGAGAAGAGTGAATATAAAAAAACGTCTGCCGAACGGAAGGATGTAATGGAAATATGTGACGAACGAATTTCGTTTCTCTATGTCTGTCTCTTTTTCTTCCTCCTTCTCGATAATAGTACACGCGTATTATAAGAAAACGTTGTGTTGCTTCGGTTTCGGTATTTTTTCTTAGTTGAAGAACATGTGCACGTTGTAATGGTTTATAATAAGTTCGAAATTAATATAAACGTTTATAATAATTGTTGTTAATATTGCTAGTTCTTAATAATATAACTTAAAACTTATTATAGCTTATCAGCGATTCAATGAAATCAGCTGATCGTTACGGATTAATATAAAACAACTGATATTTTACTATAACTACAGTAAATAATATCTAAGCTAGGTTCACGTATTTATTTATTTAAACAAACAACGATATTGTAAACATATCTTCAAACTAATCTATATATATATATATATATATATATATATATATATATATTTAGCAAATATATCATTATTAATTTTACATATTTAGGGTTAATAATATAACTTAAAACTTATTACAGCATATCAGCTGTTCAATGAAATCAGCTGATCGTTACGAATTAATATAAAACAACTGATCTTTTACTATAACTAGAGTAAATAATATCTAAGATAGGTTCACATATTTAGTTATTTAAACAAAACACGATATTGTAAACATATCTTCAAACTAATTACATATATATATATATATATATATATATATATATATATATATATATATTCAGCAAATATACTTAGGACCTACAAACGCCAAGTCAATAAAACTGCACTATATGCAATATAAATGAATGAATTTGTGTGAACCAGTTGGTCTTTGTCTTCAGGCTCGAGTTCAGCTGCTTTTAACCGAAAAACGAAAAACGCTGAGACAGTTAAACATAACAAACGGTTCCAGTGTTGAGCTACATTTTGTCAATTAGATTACTTGGCTCGTATTTATCACTCTGCGGTCCCATGTGTGAGCTTAAAGCCCTAACCACAAAAACCACTTCTTTAATATCTTTTGTGTACTTTCTAAAAGCGTAATGTTTCCATTCATCGATACAGAAGTATTTCTATTGCCTTAACCTTGCCTAATACTTAATAATTTAAAAACTATACTTTGTATATTCCATTTGTAGTACATTTTATTCATTGTTAATAAAAAGGAACATCTTAACTCTTAAATTGAAGATGTTTGAAGAACTGTTTTTCAAGTAGCAATGAAAATTAATTAACTTTTTGATTTAAGCATGTTTAATGTTGAATCGAACAATTCACTCAATAAACTTTCAATCTAATTTGTGTTTACTTTGCTTTTTCCAGACTATTGTTAACATTGTTAATTTAAACTGATGACAATTCTACAAAGGAAACTACTTCCAATCAAGAAATCTATTTAACTGCATCTTAAGCATTCTCTGTCAATCAGTGTTGTAATTAAAACAGACAGATATGAAATCAACTGATTCTCTGTATTTATCCTAGTTTATTCATGTATTTAGTTGAAAAATGTTAATGCGATTATTCATGATTTTTCTGCTTTTCAAGTTTAATTCTCTTTTATTTATAAAATTTTGTTTTCGTGAAACGTTTTAGACTAATAACGAAGAGAGATCGGTGTTAACGGAAAGAGTGTTTATTATGGCAGTAACTACATTCTCGAACCTACAACCTAGAAGCGCATAAGTTCAGAGACAACAAATTGACCGGTGACAGCCACCTCGGACACATGACCTAAGTTAATTGTTTAAAATTACTGAAAAAAGAAGAAATAAAACGTTAGCTTTTAATCAGTAGCAGTTAAATTACTTAATAACAGTTACTTTTACTCCAAACTTATGTTACATTTACTCCAAAACACTCGTTTTATTTCGTTGAAAAACGAAACAGTCAAGTTTTCAATAAAAGATTTCAAATTAAAAAAGACATGTATTACTAAATACATAAAGTTCTTCACTTAGGATTCTGACTTTCAACTTGTCTTCGGAGTTCGATGACTTTTGAAGGGCTTTTAATGCTTCTATTGAGCACTTGTAACTTACCAATTCCGATCGTTTTTAAAGTAAACAGTATTTGCATATTTAGGTGATACCGTCTGTAAAAAAACTATATTTTGAAACATTATTTTCAAAATACACAACAAATCTTAGGTAATTTTGTAACATATACCTACTTGCGCGAAATATGTACAGAAAGAAAAACAGTTATAAATTAAAATATTAATTTTGTTGATTTATTGAAAACCATAAATTAACTCAATTTTCAATACCTGCATTATGAATTTTCAAATATGGGGGCAAATTCGTACTTTTAATTTAGAGAAAGTATAACATAATAGGTTTTCTTAGTATCGATTTCTTGGTTTTTGACAGCTCTAAAACTGTGCTAAAAACTAGTTTTAAATGTGTTTAATTGGACATAAATATTTCAATTTCTTATTTCAGATAAATTTGGTAGAAACAATTCAGTGCTATTTTTCAAAAATAGTAATATTTTTTATTATGTTTTTCTTTTAATATGTTTTTAATTATCGAGAGATTTGAAAGTAACCACTGACGCGATGGTATGGATTTTCAATGTTTTGATACGCAAAAGTCAGATTTGCCACAATTATTAATTTTTGTTATAGTTTTGACATTTTAAAATGGACAATTATGAAGAGACAATTTGGTTACAATTTCAAACTGCAGGCATACTTTTAATTTACAATTTATAATGCATTCGAACAATTAATGTAAACGTTTAAAATAATTATTGTGAATATTGATAGTTTTTAACAACATAACCTAAAACTTATTATAGCCTATCAGCTGGTCAATTAAATCAGCTGATCGTTATGAATTAGTATAAAACAACTGATCTTTTACTATAACTAAACAATAAATAATAGTAACATAGTAAATATATACGTACACTATATTTAGGTACTTAAAGGCTAAATATTACTACATTAAAACAAAATTTGAAAAAATACGATTATGATTATTTTTTTCTAAGCAACGGATTATAGATTAAAATGTTGAAATAGCCTACTAAAAAATTGTTTCAAGAAATAAGTAAACTAGATATTTTTTGCACGATCACCATAAATACAGAAAAAGTACTTTGTAAAATAGTGAGAAAGTAAACGTTAATACAATTTAATGGAATTGCACGTTCGATGTAATTTAAAAATTTTAATAAAATAACAGTAAAATAAAATAAAGCTTCTCGGTGCACTTGTAGAAATAAATTTAGTAAACCAAATGAGAAAACTCCGCCACCCCACGCCCTCTTAAGATTTATTGAGAAACAAATAAGGGTAAAACCCACCTTATGATAATAAGGGCTGTAGTTGGGAGAGGATTCACTCGTTTCGAAAAAACAAAAGCAGTCTGAGACCTGACTGTAATACAAATAGAGAATAGAATAGCAGTCTGAGTTTATAAATATTGAATATGACTTTTAAGTTGTTGAACGCTCATAGAATAAAACTGAAAATTATGTAAATTTAGAGATAACATTGTGTATGATTTTATGTTAGTATATTGAAATTCAAATTCGACTTTATAAGTTCAAAGTATCCATACAAAAAGCACGATTTTCGTGAAAATCAGTTTAATTTTTTTTTTAATAAGTTCGTTTGTATGGCCTCTAAATAAAAGTGTTGGGTGTATTTGGATGTTTGGCCGCTTGAGTGTGTTTACAAAGTGTTGGAAACTAAACAAATTTACCATTTTTGATGAAATATTAGCATACATGTGTAATTTATATTTCGACCTAAATATTAACTGGGAACTAATTTTCTCACAATCAGTCCTTATACTTTTAATCAAAATGTATGTCCCAGAAAACAGTTTCATAAGCTATTGACCAACAATCGAATAAAATGGTTCGATTTCTCAAATTTTTGTAATCATATTATGTTATATATACAGAGATTCATTGAGGAAGCGTTCGTAGGATTGTGGGCAGTTTGATAAAACTCGGACCTGAACATAAGTTCAAATCTAGTTACCTAATATTGTTGGCTTTTCTGTTTTTTACGTAGATTCCTCATCTTCATTAGTCTAATTTGCAAAGTGTAAAGACTTTAAAATAAAAAAAAAATGGTAGAGATTAATTGCTCAAATAAGTATCTATATAGCGCTTACCTAACGAATTTGAAATTTGAAATATTTTCTTTCGAGGGTAATTATAAAAAATGTAAATAAACCAAGAACGTGTTATTATTAATATTTATTTACTTTGGTGTAAAAATAAAAGCATTTTTAAATAGACCTTAACAAAAAGATTGACTGTAAATTATTTTTAATTTTAACATTATAAGTTAAACTCTTTGCTAATAAACACATAAGTCATGCAAGTAAATGCACAATTAATGAAACAACGTTTAATTAATCTATTGTTTAAATAAATCTATTGTTTATTTTTTATGAATTCCTACATATCCTTGGGCGTATGCAGCTTCCACGAATGGGACATTCTTAATTCTGTAAAACCCGAATTATCGGGACTTAGTTTTGGTAATTTTTGCTCTAAAACGCTTTATTTCATGCTCAATATTAATAACCCAAAACATAAAAGAGCGAAAACAAAAAGAAATTGCAAAAAAGTAAACAACCTCAAAATGATAACCTCAAAATGACATAACCTCAAAATGATTACCGTTCGAAAATAACAAACGGGTTTTAATAAGCGAAAACGATAAATTAAATGCGTGTTATTACGAACGAAAAGTATATAATTTTTTTCCTTAATTAAAGAGCTTCATAACCTATCACGGCTCGGCTGTTGTGTGTTTAACCTAACTCGAGTCATCAGTTGGACGCTAAACTCAGTTGTCGGTTACATGACTACTATTCCGTAAAACACGAATACAATTTTTTAAAGATGCCGTGATTTATAAGAAAATCGACAACACTGTCTTAATTCCATCTTAACTGACAAAAAGAATCAAAACTCAAAGTTCACAATTATTAACGGCAGCCATTCTTTTAACGATGAACAAGAACTGTGAAGATAATAAATGATTTATTTACAAAATGATAACGCGCATGAGCAGTACTTCGATTGGCGACTTTCGCATATTAATCTAGTTCAGCAAATTTAGCATGTTTCATGAAAAGTAAAGATCAATGACGTCACTAAAAATTGTAATTTATTGTACATTTGTCGTAATAAACTTAATGTTCCGCGGGTGAATATCTCTCGACGAAATTATATTAAAAGCAAAATGAATCGTTAAAATCATGACTTTTACAAAAGCCCCGAGAAGTCAGAAATACCCTTAATTCTGTTAGGCTGTAGTAGTAGACAGGTTAACTGATAAATTTTGAACCATTGTCTTCAGACTTGCGTGTTATCTGGCGGCAGATGTGCTTACAACTTTATAACAGCTGTTGTGCAGAGTGCATAATGGTGGCACAGAAAAGCCTGCAGGCATTGATAAAATACACTGTTTAACAAAACCAAACATTGGTTTTGAACCTTTAACCAAATTAATTAAATTTACCGCCTAACTATGGTGTTTTTTTAACAGTGGTAAATATTTTCTTTTATTAAATTTCGTAAGTCATTTTTATTGCTTTTCTTTGTTTTGTCTCAGGCACATATTAGTAAAATAAATTATTTATTAGAGATTCTAAAAAAGAATTTTTGTTTAAAAATTCCTTTTATTGCGATAGCTGAAGCAATGTATGCTGTATAGCCCAGAATTCAACGAAGATTTTTTTTAAAAGTACAGTACGTCAAAAACTGCTGAATCACCCTAGGTATTGTGTATTTATATATGAGCATTGTTTGGTTTAGTGTTATATGATTGTATATTAAATGATCAAAAGAAAATCATTTTCGGCAGAATTTCAAGTTTCCTTTGTGTTTTACTTGAAGTTTTATTTGTTAGTAAGACCGTTTCACATTCCTTTAGACCTAACTTTTGCATCAGTAAATTTTCTAAATGAATTGGTAATTACTTATTTTTCTAAACACTACTTAGGATGATATAAGTTATAATATTGTTAACTTTTTCGCCCTCTGTTAGCGGCATATTGCATTTTTCTGATATCAAAATTTGCAATCTTTAATCTTCAACATTACTTCTTTTATACTTCCCCAAACCCGAGATAGAATCCAACGATTGCGTTAAATATTTTGAACTCATTGTACTTGCGCATTACCGAATACCAGCGGAAGAAATGTGACATTTGAGAGGTGATCTTGCCGGCTGACACCCGATCTATACATATCTAATTACTTATACATATTGTATTTGTGCCTAAAAATTAAGTTTTAAACTTTTTGAAGAATTTTTGTATTATAAAGTCATATTTGCCTGTTATAACAAGTATTGTCTATACATATTAACATAGTATATGTTATTATTTAAACGTGCTGATGTATAGTACTGATTAGAACATTACGAGGTTTGTCCAATAAATACGCGAACTGGTCGAATATGGTGGCCATTACGGAGAGTTAAGCCACGTCCACTGGCCTCACGTGTTGTCTGGGACCCAATGAGCCGTCAGTGCTTGGCAGAACGTTACGCTGTGCGGATCTTGCGAGTAGAGTTATTTTTAGTTTTGCATTATTTTTTTTGTTCGTCGATATGGAAATTGACCAACGAATTAACATCAAGTTTTTGGTAAAGCTTGGTAAAAATTACCAAGAAATTGCTGAAATGTTGAGAGTTGTTTATGGTGATAATGCTATGAAGAAAACAGCCATTTTCAAGTGGATTAAGCGCTTTAAAGAAGGTCGAGAAGACGCCACGGATGATGCAAGAATTGGACGACCTCTTGTGTGCATGAAAACATTGATCGTGTGCGGCGTCTTGTCCTTACTGATCGCCGAAAAACTGTCCGAATGATAGCTGAAGAACTAAATTTAGGAAAATCAACAGTTTACACAATCTTAACCGAGCATTAAGAAGGTTTGTGCGAAAATCGTGCCAAAACTGCTGACTCCGCATCAAAAGTTGAGAAGAGTCGAATGTATTACTGATTGGAAAAATTCCATGGAAAATGATGTTGGATTCTTAAATAGGGTTATCACTGGTGATGAATCGTGGTTTTTCGAGTATGACCCCCGAATCGAAATCGCAAAGCATGGAGTGGAAAGCAACAGGTGAAGCTCGAACAAAAAAATCAAGGAAAACCGATCAAAAATCAAAGTCATGCTCCTGGTTTTCTTTGATATCAAAGGTGTTGTTCATCATGAATTCCTTCCTGAGGAAAAAACGGTAAATTCTGAGTTCTACCTTAACGTTCTCAAGCGTTTGAGAGATCGAGTGCGTCGTGTGCGACCACATTTGACTCAAAACGATGGATGGATTCTTCATCAAGACAATGCACCCGCACATTCGGCTTTGATTGTTCGCCAGTTTCTGGCTAAAAATTCAATCACTATCCTTGATCATCCCCCTTATTCACCGGACCTCGCCCCCTGCGACTTTTTTCTATTCCCTAAATGTAAAAATGTGATGAGGGGACAGCATTGGGAAGATGTGGACACAATAAAACAAGAAACGACGAGGGGACTGAAAAGCCTGACTTCCGAGGACTTCCAAGGGTGCTTTGAAGAGTGGAAAAGAAGATGGGATAAGTGCATAGCAGTGAATGGAGAGTATTTTGAAGGGGACAAAATCAATGTAGATGAAATTTTGTAAAATAAAGTTTTTATGACCTTAGTTCGCGTATTTATTGGACAAACCTCGTATAATACTGTTTAATATTATATTACTTAAGTATAGTAGGTAGCTACTAACAGTATAGTTTACTATGATAATATTTAACAGTGATCAATGTCATATTAACGATGTCTTGTAGCTATTGTCTATTGGCTACCTACTAATATAGTTACGCAAGTATATAACAGTGATCAGTGTTATATTAACGATGTCTGGTAGGTACTGCATATAGGCTACCTAGTAATACAGTTACGCAAGTATTTAACAGTGATCAGTGTTATATTAACGATGTCTGATAGGTATTGTATATAAGCTAGCTAGTAAAATAGTTACGCTAGTATTTAACAGTGATTAATTTCATATTAACGATGTCTAGTAGGTATTGTCTATAGGCTACCTATTAATACAGTTATGCAAGTATATAACAGTGATCCATTGATTAACATTTTAAGCCTATATTTACGATGTCTGGTAGATATTGTTACTAATATAGTTGTTACTAATATAGTTACGCAAGTATTTAACAGCGATCAGTGTTATATTAACGATGTCTGTTCGGTATTGCTTATAGACTACCTACTAATATAGTTTACTACGCTAGTATTTAACAGTGCTCAATGTTATATTAACGATATCTGGTAGGTATTGTTTGTAGGCTATCTACTAATATAGTTTACTACGCTAGTATTTAACAACGATCAATGTCATATTAATGATGTCTTGTCTATAGGCTACCTACTAATACAGTTACGCAAGTATATAACAGTGATCCATTGATTAACATTTTAAGCCTATATTAACGATGTCTGGTAGGTATTGTATATAGGCTACCTACTAATATAGTTACGCAAGTATTTAACAGTGATCCATTGATTAACATTTTAAGCCTATATTAACGATGTCTGGTAGGTATTGTATATAGGCTACCTACTAATATAGTTACGCAAGTATTTAACAGTGATCCATTGATTAACATTTTAAGCCTATATTAACGATGTCTGGTAAGTATTGTATATAGGCTACCTACTAATATAGTTACGCAAGTATTTAACAGTGATCCATTGTTTAACATTTTAAGCCTATATTAACGATGTCTGGTAAGTATTGTATATAGGCTACCTACTAATATAGTTACTCAAGTATACAACAGTGATCAATTTTATATTAACGATGTCTGCTAGGTATTGTCTAAAGGCTACCTACTAATAGAGTTACGCTAGTATTTAACAGTGATCAGTGTTATATTAACGATGTCTGCTAGGTATTGTCTATAGGCTACCTACTAATATAGTTACGCTAGTATTTAACAGTGATCAGTGTTATATTAACGATATCTGCTAGGTATTGTCTATAGGCTACCTACTAATATAGTTACGCTAGTATTTAACAGTGATCAGTGTTATATTAACGATGTCTGCTAGGTATTGTCTGTAGGCTACCTACTAACTACAAGTCGTCATCATAACCTCTATGTTTACATTATTCTACTAACGTTAACAACATTCCATCACCAAAGTTATTAATTATAAGTTTTAACGTTTTTAACATATTTTACGTTATACGCCCCATATATCAATGGGCTGACAGGGGTATATTTTGAAAATTTCAGCGTAACTGATTGATAAAATATTCATGATTGCGTAGGCAATAGTTCATATGAAAAAAACTGGAAAAAATAGCAATAGAAATTTTTAAATAGCTTTATTTCATAGTCTGCTACGTTGGCAACAATGCATTTGTTTTTTACTAACAGCAGTTTAACACTTATTGTAATAATTTTATTTATTTATTTTTACATAAACCATCTGTGATCGCAGCATCTGCCACACGACCAACTTGTAATTATTTTTTTTTTTTTTGGAAGATGATACTCGGCTTCAGGTGGCACGCGCCTAGGCACAGGCAACAGTCTGCCAATTAGAAGAACCCGCTGGTCATCAATTTCGAGGAGCTTAGTTCCTTCTAGCACCTGCTCTTCACTCTTCACCTGGCGTTCTACGCATGCGCAGAGAGTTCTCTTCCCTATTCAAAACTAATGCGCGCACCGTTCAATCAACAGATGCACGCGAACCTCAGTCATGGATAGACGTGTTGTTGTGTGTGTATTAGTGTGCGCGGTGTGTGTGTATGCCGACAGTTTAGAGACACTGACTGCCAGGCTGGACAATTTGTTTGAAAAGAGGCAAGAGGATTACAGGCTTCTGGAGGAGTCTTTGAGGATATCTTTGGAGAAAAATTCTGAATTAGCCTCGCTCAGAGCGGAAGTGAAAAGTTTAAGGTAAGTTGGATATTTGGCGTTTTAAAAGTATTAAAGTTTAATTGAACTTAAAAAATGAATAACAAATAATCAGTGAATGAACAATAACCTAGATTTAATCTCGCATAAAGGAACAAAATAATAACTTTTTTTACATTAGACTGTATTGAGTTTAATAATATCAGACCTTTAATAATTTTATAAGAATAAGGAATTTATATTTTCAAATGTATGAGCTTATCGCAAAAAACGCTAATCTAAAAAAAATTAACGGAATTGTTGAATTAAATGCTCCAATACTGTAATGTTGGTTCTCCGATAACTATGGTATTGTTAGATTTTCTAATAAATAATATACACAAATAATCTACAAGTTTTTATTATTTACAAGCATTGTGAATTTTAAAGGCTTACTATTTTTACATATTTTATTAGTTTATAAGTTGTTGTTTTTTAATAATGTCTATTAAATAAGATACTTATTTTTACTTAAATGTGTAAAAAGCAATTCTTTACACACAGAATTGTGTAAAATTAACAGACAGCCGTGTCATTTTACAAACCTTTTTTTGACGAATTTTCATTTGAATATATATATATATATATATATATATATATATATATATATATATATTTATTTATTTATTTATTTATTTATTTATTTACAGTCGAAAATGTTTTTTCGGGAAAAAATAGGCTATAGGCTTAAAATTACGCGAAACAATTCTTGTACATTTTTAATTAGTTTTAATTTTTTTATCTCTCCTCAAAGGATTCCTTGTTTATTTCATATTTTTGCACTGATCTGAGTTGTAAATCTTAAGTCTAGCCTGCATATTGCCAAAATTTGAGAAAAATCCTATAAATCGATTTTGAGAATAGTTCTAAATGTTTATTTTTATTCTAAATGTTAAAATACGCCTAATTAACGCGCTATATTTGAGTAGTTTTGTTAAATTGTTAAGCCAATTTTTGTTGATTTCTAATGTTTTTTTTTACTGAAAAGGAGTACAGATCTAAATTTTGGAATATAAAAAATGATACAAAAATATGGGAACAAACTACACTAGCTATATGTTAACACCTCGTCGTAATTGTGCAATTCGTTTGGTCTATCGATGTGTAGCCTAAGGCAGATTTCCAGGTAGTCCTACAAAACCACTTTTGAACTCAAGAGACTTGAAAACAGATATTTCCATCAACACATTAAAACTAATAATTTACGGCACCATAATTCATAAGTTATGTATCCTATTCATACAGTGATAGACTACTGGAAGAAAAGCAAGGTTAAAAAAACCGATTTGCAATTTGGTTGTCTATTCTAAGAATTAATTATTACATGTAATAGTATGTTGTTATGACGTTTTAGCTAACTCAATACGACTTTTCTCTTGATTTGATTTTCTTCCAAAATAATAGACCTATTGAACCTAATTTCAGTTCCGAAGTATATGCACCTACACGTGACTAAAACAATCATATTCGAATCAGTGTTGTGTAGGCTATTCTTACTTTTTACGATAAACGTAAAGCCCAAACCTGTCAAAATCAATTGTTTCAGTTATTAGGCAAGGCGAAAGTTGTAGTTAATTAATTATTCTTTCGGCGTGTTTTCAAAATATAAATTCATTTCTTAAGTATTTCGCAAATTGGACACGGTAGTAATAGATTTGAAGAAATCTGACACGCCTCTGCCGAAAGATTTGTTTCGAATGGCCGTTCCGTGCTTTGGAATAATAACGACCGAGTTAGGTTAAGAGGTTTAGTAGCTAACATGCGAGGCGACAAGTCAAGCTGTTGTAAAAACTTAAATATGGACTTAATATGATTTCTGGCTGTTTAAGTCAATTTGTTCCGCACGTAGAACATGTTTGTGGTCGTACACTGTATTGTGCAATTAAACATTTTGAAAACCCCTAAAACCCCGCTTGTTGTTCTCACCAAAGCGCTTTTTAAAATTGTAATTTTAGAATGTTTCTTGTTTACTAGCCTTAGTACAAATTTCAAAGTTGTAAGTTTGATTATGTTTCTTACTATATGAAGTATATAGGTAGAAAGTATGATTACTGTAAAAAAATAGATCGTTTTAACGTTTCTGCCGTCTGACTATACAAAGTATATAGGTAGAAAGTATGATTATTGTGAAAAAAATCGATCGTTTATAACGTTTCTTCCGTCTTACTGTACAGTATATTAGGTAGAAAGTATGATTAATTTGAAAAAAATCGATCGTTTTAACGTTTCTGCCGTCTTACTGTACACAGTATATAGGTAGAAAATATGATTATTTTGAAAAAAATCGGTCGTTTTAACGTTTCTACCGTCTTACTGTACACAGTATATAGGTAGAAAGTATGATTATTGTGAAAAAAATCGATCGTTTATAACGTTTCTGCCGTCTTACTGTACACAGTATATAGGTAGAAAGTATGATTATTGTGAAAAAAATCGATCGTTTATAACGTTTCTGCCGTCTTACTGTACACAGTATATAGGTAGAACATATGATTATTGTGAAAAAAAATCGATCGTTTTAACGTTTCTGCCGTCTTACTATACAAAGTATATAGGTAGAAAGTATGATTATTGTGAAAAAAATCGATCGTTTATAACGTTTCTTCCGTCTTACTGTACAGTATATTAGGTAGAAAGTATGATTAATTTGAAAAAAATCGATCGTTTTAACGTTTCTGCCGTCTTACTGTACACAGTATATAGGTAGAAAATATGATTATTTTGAAAAAAATCGATCGTTTATAACGTTTCTGCCGTCTTACTGTACACAGTATATAGGTAGAAAATATGATTATTGTGAAAAAAATCGATCGTTTATAACGTTTCTGCCGTCTTACTGTACACAGTATATAGGTAGAAAGTATGATTATTGTGAAAAAATCGATCGTTTATAACGTTTCTGCCGTCTTACTGTACACAGTATATAGGTAGAAAATATGATTATTGTGAAAAAATCGATCGTTTATAACGTTTCTGCCGTCTTACTGTACAGTATATAGGTATAAAGTATGATTATTGTGAAAAAAATCGATCGTTTATAACGTTTCTGCCTTCTTACTGTACAGTATATAGGTATAAAGTATGATTATTGTGAAAAAAATCGATCGTTTATAACGTTTCTGCCGTCTTACTGTACACAGTATATAGGTAGAAAATATGATTATTGTGAAAAAAATCGATCGTTTTAACGTTTCTACCGTCTTACTGTACACAGTATATAGGTAGAAAGTATGATTATTGTGAAAAAAATCGATCGTTTATAACGTTTCTGCCGTCTTACTGTACACAGTATATAGGTAGAACATATGATTATTGTGAAAAAAATCGATCGTTTATAACGTTTCTGCCGTCTTACTGTACAGTATATAGGTAGAAAGTATGATTATTGTGAAAAAAATCGATCGTTTTAACGTTTCTGCCGTCTTACTGTACACAGTATATAGGTAGAAAATATGATTATTTTGAAAAAAATCGGTTGTTTTAACGTTTCTACCGTCTTACTGTACACAGTATATAGGTAGAAAATATGATTATTTTGAAAAAAATCGGTCGTTTTAACGTTTCTGCCGTCTTACTGTACACAGTATATAGGTAGAAAATATGATTATTTTGAAAAAAATCGGTCGTTTTAACGTTTCTACCGTCTTACTGTACACAGTATATAGGTAGAAAATATGATTATTTTGAAAAAAATCGGTCGTTTTAACGTTTCTACCGTCTTACTGTACACAATATATAGATAGAAAATATGATTATTTTGAAAAAAATCGGTCGTTTTAACGTTTCTGCCGTCTTACTGTACACAGTATATAGGTAGAAAATATGATTATTTTGAAAAAAATCGGTCGTTTAACGTTTCTGCCGTCTTACTATACAAAGTATATTAGGTAGAAAATATGATTATTTTGAAAAAAATCGGTCGTTTAACGTTTCTGCCGTCTTACTATACAAAGTATATTAGGTAGAAAATATGATTATTTTGAAAAAAATCGGTCGTTTTAACGTTTCTGCCGTCTTACTATACAAAGTATATTAGGTAGAAAATATGATTATTGTGAAAAAAATCGGTCGTTTAACGTTTCTGCCGTCTTACTATACAAAGTATATTAGGTAGAAAATATGATTATTGTGAAAAAAATCGGTCGTTTAACGTTTCTGCCGTCTTACTATACAAAGTATATTAGGTAGAAAATATGATTATTTTGAAAAAAATCGGTCGTTTAACGTTTCTGCCGTCTTACTATACAAAGTATATTAGGTAGAAAATATGATTATTTTGAAAAAAATCGATCGTTTTAACGTTTCTGCCGTCTTACTGTACAGTATATAGGTAGAAAATATGATTATTTTGAAAAAATCGATCGTTTATACGTTTCTGCCGTCTTACTGTACAGTATATTAGGTATAAAAAATATGATTATTGTGAAAAAAATCGATCGTTTATAACGTTTCTGCCGTCTTACTGTACAAAGTATATTAGGTAGAAAATATGATTATTGTGAAAAAATCGATCGTTTATAACGTTTCTGCCGTCTTACTATACAAAGTATATAGGTAGAAAGTATGATTATTTTGAAAAAAATCGGTCGTTTAACGTTTCTGCCGTCTTACTGTACACAGTATATAGGTAGAAAATATGATTATTGTGAAAAAAATCGGTCGTTTAACGTTTCTGCCGTCTTACTATACAAAGTATATTAGGTAGAAAATATGATTATTGTGAAAAAAATCGGTCGTTTAACGTTTCTGCCGTCTTACTATACAAAGTATATAGGTAGAAAATATGATTATTTTGAAAAAAATCGGTCGTTTTAACGTTTCTGCCGTCTTACTATACAAAGTATATAGGTAGAAAGTATGATTATTTTGAAAAAAATCGGTCGTTTAACGTTTCTGCCGTCTTACTGTACACAGTATATAGGTAGAAAATATGATTATTGTGAAAAAATCGATCGTGTATAACGTTTCTGCCGTCTTACTGTACAGTATATAGGTAGAAAGTATGATTATTGTGAAAAAAATCGATCGTTTTAACGTTTCTGCCGTCTTACTGTACACAGTATATAGGTAGAAAATATGATTATTGTGAAAAAAATCGATCGTTTATAACGTTTCTGCCGTCTTACTGTACAGTATATAGGTATAAAGTATGATTATTGTGAAAAAAATCGATCTTGAAATCTGGATATAAAACTATATTAACCGTTTTCAAATCTAAGTTTTAAAGAAATGTGTTTCGTTGGATATCTATCCATTTGTGTATACGTATAGGTTTAAAAATAGCTGAAGACAAGAAGAATTACCAGTTAGGAAAATGACTTTCATAAAAATATTTTTAATATATATATATATATATATATATATATATATATATATATATATATATTCAGATAAGTTTTAAAATTATTAAAATTCTTATTATCTCATAATAAGCTCTAATGTATAGCATTTTGCTCAAATATAGATTTTAAGTAGCCTATACCTTACTGAAACAGAATGTAGAGCAAAGTCACTAAATCTGATCTTATATTTTCCCGCGAATTCTGTATTTTTTTTTTTTTTTTTAATAGCTTCCGGACTATATTTGTTGGATATGAATTAAAGTTTATAATTCAAATCAGTTTTTCAAGTAGATTATAATTAAATGTAAAAATTTATGTAATGTTTTTGTTCCATATATTTTAACGTGTTCAGTCGCCCTTGAAGTAAAATCAAGATAAACACAAAGCCGAATGTCAGCAACACCTGACACTGGAAGTTAATTTCGAGTAGGCCTAAAAGAAAGGAATTCTTTAATGACAAAACGCTTAAATTTTCTCAAAGAGTCTAGAATCTGAAGGTCACTAAATAGGCCTACTGTACGTATTTCCTAAGCATTTATTTCCTCTGTATTTTATTGCGTAGTGCTATGTAATATTGACTGATCGAACTTAAATCGAAAATTAAAAAAAAACAACTCTGCAACAGGTTTGTTTTTACGTTCTATCTGCGGACGCGAGTTCTTCGAATGTCCGCTGCAGTGATCTATCGTTACTCTACAGAAGGGAGGATAACCTGTGAAAATCAATACCGATTTGTACTTTATTACGTTTGTTTCTTGTAATATAGGCTATAGTCTAGTACTGACATGATCGGTGATATTTCTGCATGCACTAACATCGATTGGACAAATTTGTTTATAAACTGTTCACGGACCAATCACTTACTGCGTATTTGTTCACTACATACACTGGTTTTGAATGTTTATCTCTTGGGATGATTGGAGTACAGTTAGTTGAAATTTTAGGCTATTGTAGTTTTCGAGCCGAAATTTTGCATTTTCAAATAAGAAAGTAAATGCATTGTTTTTGCGCTATTAATGGTTTTTTACTGAGAACATTCACTCGATAAGAATTTCATAAAAATATGTTTCAAGGTTAGATGTTTGTCTTTCACAAAGTTACTGCGGAGGATCGATTTAATGAACTCCGAACAACCGAGCGCAGTAGGTATATTTATTACATCCTACTTAGCAACTTAGTGCCATTATAGGTAGGCCTAAGTTTGCAAACTTACCTCCGAATAGTTGCCTAACTAAACCCGAGAGATAAAGCTACTTGCTGTTTAACCTTAGACCTAGCAATGAATCACACCACTCCTTCCAACCCCTTTCACCACATTCCAAGTAATCCTATTCTATGCAAAACCAACCTTAACTTAAGATATACGACTCTCATTATCACTAAATACAATAAATATGTACAGCTAGTTCGTGTATTTGTTGTTTATTCATAATATTACAAAGAACAATAGATTTCGCAGTATGTTTTTAATTACTATGTACAGTATAATAATCTGCTTAGTCAATTCTGCCTTAGTCAATAATCTGCCTAGCTTAGTCAATTCTACTTTCGTTGACGCGTTTCGGAGAACCTCCATCTTCAAAAACTATATCTGTACTGGTCACCAATGTTATGGCTCGTCCTATTTATAATTTTCTAGCTCCACCTCGTACCCCTTCTTCTATTCAACAATTATACATTAAACCTAACGTGCTCGCTTCTGATTTGCTCTTCAAAATCATACGTTTTCGCTCGCTTCTGATTGGCTCCTTTCAAACTTTCTCTTCAACGGTCGTTCCTCCTGTTAATTTTTGAATATTTTTAGATTTTTAATTTTTTCCAAAAAATTAACAGGAAGGACGACCGTTGAAGAAAAAATTTGAAAGGAGCCAATCAGAAGCGAGCGAAAACGTATGATTTTGAAGAGCCAATCAGAAGTGAGCACGTTAGGTTTAATGTATACGTGTTGAATAGAGGAAGGGGTACGAGGTGGAGCTAGAAAATTATAAATAGGACGAGCCATAATATTGATGACCAGTATAGATATAGTTTTTGAAGATGGAGGTTCTCCTAAACGCGTCAACGAAAGTAGAATTGACAAATCTAGGGAAGGCAGATTATTATACTGTACATAGTGACAATAATCCTAGCAGAAAAGAAGAAGAATATAAAACTGTTTTTAATTATTATACAGACGCTCCACAACAGCTCTCGTAACTTTTCCCGCCCATTTAACCTGTAACTGTAATACTTACGAAAAAACGTTACTGGACCAACTTTATTATTTTATGCTCTTTCTCCACAAATGGTCAAAATTGTTATAGGTTTTGCCGTTCAGTTAGTATTACAGGAAGTAACTAGTAACCACAGTCTCAACGTTGAATCAGGACCCGCCATCTTGAAACGGATCTGAATGGGAAAAAACCTTACACATACATCTTTCGAACTTTATAGAAGTTATATTTGTACCAAATTTCAAAGTAATCGGCCAATTTTTGGCCGATCAGTAAAATAATTTGTACAGTATAGTGTAAAAAAAATTGGATTAAAAAATGTATTCATTGAAATATTGCTAAGAAATTGTATAGTGTTTTTATGTATGTCTTGCAAAGTGTTTTTGTAATAATATTTATTATCATACTTGCTTTAAGTGCAATTCTTAAAAATAATTATGCCAAACGCTACTAGAACCAACTTTAAGTGTTTTGATCTTATTTTAAGATTTAACTTACAAAGTTAAATATTATTTTGTACATTCGGGTAATCGGGCGTATAGGAGAACGTCGTAATTAAAATAGTTGGCCCCTAGGCAATATTTCTTAAATACATTTTTGCCGTTTAACTTTTAATTAAAAAACCTATTTCTTACATTACAGAGTACAGAATTATGACCCTAAAAATGAATTTTTGTTCAACAAGAACTTTGTTTTATTTTAAACTTTGTAGGCTATTCGCAGTTTGCACAGCGTATAAGCGAAAGATCCAGTGCTATATAAATCAATTACCGGCAAGTAAGGGGTTATTATTACTGCGCACAAAGTACACAGAATAATAATTTATCGGGGCGGAACATTTGCATTCCAAATATTTGCTGTTTAAAGCAATCTGTCAAATCTGAAGCAGACCTCAAATATTTGCTACCTAAATGTTACCCTCTGAATTTGCGGCCAGTCTGTGTTTAATCTATTAACATTTCCTGTTCATACGCTGTTGAGTTTGTGTCGAAATACAATAAGATGGCTTACGATATATGGCCTAAATTTAATTTATTGTTATCACTGTAGGTATATCAAACTATTTTTCCAGTAAATTATATGTAAATTACTTTTAAAAAAATAGTGTACAAATTTTCTCACATTCGTAATTTCGTCGAATCGTTATTAAAGGTTAGGCAAGAAACCAGAAAATCAGCCTAAATTCTCAAAATTTGTTCATCAAATATTTTAAAAATATATTCTACCTTTAGGCCTACAAATTCATTACAATAATTATGTTTTACTATTTAAGTACCATTATCATTTCACATACTCTAAACCAACATCTAAACAAGCTATTATCAATTTTAACCTAACTTTTCATTGTGTTTATTTGAAATTACGTAAAGACGCGACCATTTGTCAGCAAACACAGTGTGAAATTAATCGATCTAGAATCGGATTCACTCAAAATCGTGAATAAATTTGCCAACACTACCACTTTCACTGGTACGGTTTAGTCAAGTTTCACTCGATAAAGAATAGCCTACAATCGACGACGTGATAGTGTGACAAAGCTTTTGCTTTCGTTGGTTTCACTTCATAAAGGCATTGTCACGAAATACCGTATTGACGTAACAAAACATGTGTCCTGACTCGACGCGGCAGGCAGTCGTGCTGACTTAATTACTCCAGGGTTGGATTTATTGCGTCTGGGTTTATTAATGCGCCAGTAATTTAACCGCGTGTAGGCCTGCTTATATTTATAGATTGAGGACATGCCTACTGTATTCACCTCTTTCAATGAATGAATGAATTGCATTCAGAGTAATAATTACTATTGTAAGAATTTCTTTCACTGAAAATCCACTAACCAGCATCACAATAAAAAAAATTAATACAAGGGAATTGGCATACCTGATTTTGAAGAAGGCTGCATTATAAAAATTATAGTTTGATGAAGTTTTAAAAGTTACACTTTTAAAGCCCCTCTAATTTTAAGACAGGTTTTACAACACAATAAACTGATAATGCAGGAAACTGTACAAAATATTAAACAAAACAAATGCAGTTAGTTTGATCGTTTAAAATTTTTTGTTTTTTTAATAATGAGTACAGTTTTAAAATTGTTAATATTTTATGTCTAATATGACATGTATATTTTTATTTGTGTTGAGGTTTCATTTTAGACCTAATATGAAATTAATAACCTATTTTATTACAACAACAGTGACAATTTTAACACTGATTTTAAACAAAAAGATAGAATAATTATTCATTAAATTTAGGTGATTTTTTGTGCAGTCGCCTTGTGCATTTCTTCAAAACTAAAACTATTCTTGCAGATTAGAAGTGGAAACGTTTAGGGGTCATTCTGGAGGTAACCAACAAAAGAATGACCACCTGACAGTGCAATGGCTGGCCACAAGCGTGACAGAGGTGCGAGGAGAAGTGGCCGAACTAGCGACAGCTTGCAATATGAGCGAAGAAATAGCTTCCAGACAGGCTTTGAGCGCTGAAGTAGGCTTAGTCCGAGGAGACGTGAACACGCTGAGGAAGGACCTGAACCAAATGCGTGCTGAAAGAGAATCTGCCACAGTGCGAGTCGCTGCCCTCGAACAAGAGTTGGAGGCTACTAAGGCGCAGTGTCAAAATTCAGCACTCGCGTTGCTTCAGCTGGAAGAAAAGGTAAGAATCTTGAAATAACATGCATACATTAGTTCTGTACGTTAGAATGTAGGCTTAAATAAACGTCCTAGAAATGGACGTTTCTAGTCTTTATAAATTAATAACGATAATCGTGGCACGCGGATGTCTCGCGGACCTAGACGCGAATTTTTAAACATAACAAACTTTAATAATATTACATTAAGAAAAAAATATCATTGAAAATAGAGAAACTAACTCCAATAACAATAAAACTCAAAGTTTCTTTACTTTGCACTTTTTTAAATCTAGAAATGAATGCATAAGATGATAACTACTTGTATGTTTCCTTTTACTAAAATTAAAACTCATTTTGGGCAAATCCTAGTTTTACGAAAAAGTATTAAATCAAAAATATCAAATTTTTGTCGGATTATTTCGAAAAAAAAAAGAATATTTTGTATATAGGAAAATGTTGTTTTTAAATTTAGATACATCGGGTTAAAAGAATGCATTTATTTAAGTCTTAAAGTTAAAAACTAATCTATGTTTTAATACAAGTGACATTCCCTTAAGTCAACAATTACAGTTCCCCTGTGAGCCAGAGAACGCTCACATTACAAAACTATCAAGACTATCGCAAGTCACGGTTCTATCGGACCGACAACCCAGGTAGCGCATAGCACAGGGGTGATCTTTTGTTCGGTTTTAAATCTAGACCCCATAGCTTGGAATTTGTATTGTACACTTTCTTTTGAAAACCGAGTATTTTCATCGAAAGCTGTATCGGGCAATATTTTACTTGACGCAGATAGACGCTGTCTGCACCCGATAGGATCGTGGGAAACTACGTTCGTATTTTATTTCCATTTGAAGCCGAAATCGTGGATTCCGGTTTCAAGTTGCCTTTGTCAGCATCAAGATAGCACTCGGAACACATTTGTAGCATATTAACACAGTTCGTTCAAAGTCTCCTTCAGACGACAATCGTAAATAAAAAAGTCGTTTCACAATTAGAATTTTGCTAACAAAAGACGTTCATCTTGAATAAAAAAGATCTTTCCCATGTAGTTAAATATGTAGCGTGCAGCTTGCACCATGCTTCAGTTCCACCCCTCTTTGTCCAAAGGCAGTCCCTGATGGGAAAATTAAATATTAAGACTACTGTACCTATGTTTGAAAGGCGATATTAGACAAAGACTACACTTACTGGACAAACAAATAGTATTTATTAAAGATTTCTTCTCAGTTTTAACTTGTAAGTACATACTAAAGCGAGGATTTTAATGTTAGCTTTGGCGAAAGGAGTGAATAGAAAAAAGTCTACCGAACGGAAGAATGTTACGGAAATATGGAACGAACGAGCAAACGAATTCCGTGTCTCTATTTTTCTCTTTTTCTTCCTCCTTTTCGATAATGGTACACGCGTATTATATGAAAACGTTGTGTTGCTTTGGTTTCGGTATTTTTTCTTAGTTGAAGAACACGTGCACGTTGTAACCGTTCATATCACATTCGAAATTAATATAAACGTTTATAACAATTGTTGTTAATATTGCTAGTTTTTAACAACATAACCTGAAACTTTGTATAGCCTATCAGCAGTTCAATGAAATCAGCTGATCGTTACGAATTAATATAAAACAACTGATCTTTTACTGTAGCTGCAGTAAATAATATCTAAGCTAGGTTCACGTATTTAAACAAAACAAAATATTTGTAAACATATCTTCAAACTAATTACATATTCAGCAAAGATAACATTAACAAAAGCTTTTCTTCTGTCTGTAACTCCTCGAGTTCCACACGTTTACTTGTTACTTTTGTAGCCGTCTGAAACACAACACGATTGTTACGTCCTTTACGTCTAGACTTAGACGCTACAGACGCGTGAGCTTGCTGTCTCACGGTGAACTCTGTTCCCACAGTCGACACCCTAATTCTTACTCTCAAGTAATTGAGTGACCCTCTATTAAAACTGACATACGCGTGCGTACATCCCTCAAATTTCTATCGAGAATGCGTCACGTTTTTTTATTATTAGTCAAAAGTTCTCACGGAAAGGTTCAGTTTGTTTTTACCCTCACGAATTGTCACGAAATAAAATTAAAAAAAAACATTAATTTATTCAATTATTATCGAAGTAGTAACAATATTGTGTGAACATATTTTAGTAATAATTCAGTAAATTCTGACCAAGTACTATTCATGTTAAAAACATTATCCAACAACGCTGTAAGCAACTATAAACCACTTAAAATCTGCAATATTTTAATACGTTTATGAGTTCCATCCATAAAAAAATAATCGTATCCGTGTTCTATAAACTAAATTGTTTGTAACATTGTTAATAGATTTAACTCAAATTTTAATATTTGAAACAATATAGCCTAGACGTGTAAAGCAAAAAATATAAGTTAGTAGCCGTAACAACTGAATAAGACTACTTTAGGTAGGCAACATTGAGAAATTAGTATCCGCCATCTTAAACAAACTTTTCCCTTTTTAAACGAGGATGTGGACACATTATTAATAACTTTCATCTCAAATTGTTTTCAAGGTAGTGTATTTAGGTTTTATATTCATAATGTTTAGATATTTTTACTTCAAATTCTCGAATAGAATTTTTTCTACTTGTTTTACTATAAATTATTTTTAATAAACATTTTATTATTTTAATACATTGTTTTTAAATTATATACTAACTTTTTCAAAATCGATGATCAAAAATATAATAAATACAAAAACGTTTAATTTTTAATAGACTGATTTTAAATTAAATTTAAATTTCAGTAACGCAGAAGCGATAATTAATTGGGCCTTATTAGAAGCCAATTAAACGGACTGTAAACGGAACATTTATCCCTTTGCTGCTGGTCAACCTTGAGTCCTGCAACAAAACGATATTATCTTTTATGTGAGAAGAAGTTAATAATCTGCCTTAATAACTCTGTTAAAAATCTGTTGGGAGAAATTCCTCGACTGTTCCCAGCGTAGCATTGTTAGCTTTGAGAATGAGAACTGGCCGTGTATTGGAATCTCGGACTCGTGCTCTCGGTACCATTGTTGTGGTTAGTTACGCATTGTTATTTGATGTTTGAAAAGTCGCTTATGGTTTGTCTTCATGTGTGGCTGTGAATACAGCACGTAGGCCTATACTCCGGCTTCGTTTATTTGCGTACATTCAGATTACTGCGAATTTAATTTAATTTTAAGTTTCACTAAAGACCAATAACTGGAACTACTAACCCTTTGACTAATTTTGTTAATTAAGACTAAGTTTAACAGTCTTCTCATTAAAATAATATTGTATGCCCAAGTTTGATAAAAGGACTCTAGGCCTAGTATTTGTTCAATAACCTAAGAATTGCATTTTATTAACAGTTCTGAAATTACTTCTGTTTTTTAAAATATTTATTTAAACTTTGACTAAAATTTTCCCCCAACTTTATTAGCAATTTCCATTGGACAAATGAGCCATTGGAGCGGTCATCATAGTAAAACCCACACCGAAACCTTGAAATGAGCACTAATCCTGATCTCTATAACACTTTTTGGGGTGTTGTTAAATTTTATATGTGTCTCAGCATGCTCACGTTCGCAACTTTTGTTCGATTTGATTCACAAACTTGGCGCAAAAATCGATTGTGGTAATAGTTTAAACAAGTTTGTTTACCAGCAAAATTCTTTCAACAGTGTCAAAATGGCGGTTATTTTAAATCGTTAAAAATTCTTAATTTTTTGTATAAGTTTTTAAATCTGATTTTACTATTGTAATCAGCGTTAAAAACTGCAAAAATCAACATTTAAAATTGTTTTAATCTGTTGAAATTTATGGCGGTCAGGGTTCATTTTGGAAGTTTAAGATCCTAATATTTGCAGATTTTAATTCTGATTATGATGGTGCAGAATTTCAAAAAAGGTAAGTTAAAAAAAATACATTTCGAAACTCGCTTCTATCGCGTCTGCAAGATTGTGAATAAAAATTCTTATTTCTATTTTTAGAAGGACTGTTCTAATCAGGAACTGCTAACCACCCACCCTTAACCCACCATAGCCCAGCGGCAATAAAATATCATTTGTAATTTTCTATAGAAAGACATTTTGTCGTTGCTGTCAAGAACCGCAATTTGCGCACGTAGCTACGTTATTTGTTAATGACAATCCCATATTGTATTGATTTGGTCCAATCACGTTCAGGCGCCGTATGAGAGTAAGCAATCATAAAATTTAACTCAGTGTCTTGGCCTAACCTTCAAACTCGACTAAGCCACGAACTGTTGGTAGCATATATGTTAATTTAAGGTAATCCTGCTCACAACCGATAATGTATAATAACATTTTTATAATTTTTACGATCCTAGTTTGTAATTTGGTCCAATCACTTTCAGGCGCTGTATGACAATAAACAATCATAGAACTTAACAACGGTGCCTTGGCCAAACCACGAACTTTAGGTAGCATAAATGTTAATTTAACGTATTCTTGCTCACAATCGACATTTTACTATAACATTTTATAATTTTTAAGATCCGTAGTTAGGCTATGCACAGGCTCCTTTGGTCGCGCCAATGAAATGTGTGCCTATAAATTATAAACTGTCCTAACAAAAATATACGAGTCTATAAAGTATTTCGCAAATACAACACGGAAAACGTATTTATTGTGAAAGCGGCAAGTAGTCACATCACGGCACCTGGGCTGGTTACCTGCGTGGTTTTTGTTGCCTCGGCTTGGGACTCTGCTGTATTGGGAGGGTCATCTGGCGAATGGAAGAATCAACGATCTGAAACAGCTGCCTAGTCTCCTCCTTCTATAGGCTTTCTCTTTACATTTCGTAGTTCGCCTTACGAACATTGGCCTACCGTTGGGTAGATCTGAGGTATAAACGTGCAGTGTCAACGCATTTAATTTCCTTGACTATATGTTGTTTTTGGAAGTGTTTTTTAAATATAATTTTAGATATTTATTACGTTGAAGCAAGATATTTAAAAAAATAATGAACAACAATATTTTTTTGTAGTCTGAGCGTTCAACTGCTGTTGAGGTTAATTAATAAAATATTTGTAACACATATTGTAATAAGTTAGGTTAGGAATTGGATACTGTTTTACTGCTGATTTATTTCATTACGGTTGTGTTTTGCACCCAACTGCGCAGTACTTCCATATGAATGAAGTTTTTTTTATGAGGAAACCGATATTTACTCAGAATTGTATTCTGTTTCTGTTCTTCTACTCTTCCTTGCTCTTGCATATTTTTTTCTAGTTTTCGCACCAGTTAAGTAACCCACACCTAGTGCATAAACGTTATTAAGTCGGGAAACTGTAGGACGTAGCAATTTTATTTAAATTCCCTAAGAAGATACTAGAAATATGGCGGGCGATAAACACATCGTTTGCTTCAAAATAGGTGCTAAACTGGGAAACATTTGTTTACACTTTTTTTAGGTTAAAAGAGTTCTGACACGATTATCACTTACGTATAATTAGAACGAAATGAAGCTCTTTTATAACTGTAGATACAGCTAACACATTTAAAAGTATTATTTTAAAAATAATAACTGATTTTCTTTTTTAACACGCTAAGCACGCAAGTACGCTATTGTCTAGTATCTATCCCACTAAATGTTTTACCTGCCTTCATGTGTACTTTCAGGATATTCTTAACCAGTTATAGTGCAACCATATTTTGTTGAACGTTTTCTGCATAAAAAATTGTTATCCTCTCGGGGTTTTTTTCTCCCTCACTTTCTTCAAATATTTTTAGTAAAAATAATATCGTTTTATAAAAGTATTTTGTTTACACATTTGCTCAATAGAAGACAGAAAGTAATTAACCAAATAACAGGAAAGTTGTAGACTATAAAACCTCCGATTTACACGTGCTGTAGGCCTATATTGCGATAGGGGCTGCACAAAACGCAAGCAGCTGAAAAGATAAATACGATGAATGGGAGGTTAGGGTTTCGGAGATTGGAGGCGTTTATTTAAATTTATCGGAAGTCGTTTCATATCGATTGTTTGTGATTTGTAATATTGGGCAGGATGAAGACCGCCCAAGGCTAAGCAGGTGCTCGGGAATGTCCAAATACCGCATACCGGTTAAGCCTAACCTAACATTCAATATTCAGTGTATTACGCTTTCAGGCTGGAATAAAAATACCGTTATTGTATACTTGTACCTGTCTGTACAAGTACTTTCCACTTGTCCGCAGCTTGTTATGCCTACCCCCGTGAAGGCACTTTCAAAAATAATGGACAAGATCTGGATGGCGCCTACAAATAGACCAATTTACAGGAGAAACATAAAATTTATTGTCGGTGTTTTAAAAAAATTGTATTCGTTGTCTCAATTACTGATATAAATTAACAATTTATCCGTTAAATGCAATTCTTATTTTTATATATAATATTAATTCATTTTACTTTTTCCATAGATGTAGTTCTTGTAATTAAGCAATTAAAAATCACAATGTTGAGAGGAAAACAGAAATAGAATTTCTACTTTATGGGCCCTGGTTAATTACTTTATAGCATGAAAATGTTTATTAGGAATGTTAAACTTGGTATCAGTTTGTGTTTATTGCTATCCGAAGAAGAAAGGGAATTTAATTTCAAAAAATTTTAGTATTTTTATTGTTATTTCCAAAAATTTAGTACAAATTCTTAATTAGCGATATCATAACAATAACACAACATAGGCTACTTTCTAAATATTTTCGAACACTTTTTTTACTATATTTTAAAATTTAAATGTGGTATAATAATAGTTACATTTTTGCCAGAACTAAGTTCGAGAAATAAAACTGCACAAGTTTTATGATTTTCTAACAGCATTTAGGCGCCAGTGGTGACAGACTCTAGCATGAAAACTAATCAGCTTTTCAGTCTACTTATGGAACCTACATAATATTTTACAATATAATTACAACTTTTACAATTTGGCTCTTAAATGTAGACTTACGTACTGAACAAAATAATTACTTTGTACAACCACTCGTATTTTAATTTAATAATTAACCTCAACTGCTGTTGAGGTTAATTAATATATATATATATTTTTTTTGTGGTCTTTAACGTCCGACTGTTGTGCACACTTGGGCTAATGGAGACGATGAGATGATTTATAGCGTATGAAAATGCCAAGCCCTGGCCGGGAATCGAATCCGGGTCCTCGGGGTGAAAGCCCAGTACGCTATCAACTAGCCACCGAGGCGGCTAATAAAATTATTGTAACACATATTGTAATAAGTTAGGTTAGGATTGTACACTGTTTTACTGCTGATTTATTTCATTACGGTTGTGTTTTGCACCCAACTGCGCGGTACTTCAGCAGTAAGATTGTAAACATCGAGGTTTATTAAAATATAAAATAATATCTTAGAACGCAACAATCATGGCTGATTGAAGGAGTAAACTTCCATTTTAGTTTTGATTGAAAACCAAGTCGACGAGTCCAATTCTGATTCAATTATTGTGAAAAATTGTGCCATTGGCAGCGGAATCGATTTTAATTTATTTGCTCGGAGAAAGATCTCAAAGGGGTGCGAGTTGGGGTGCACTGAAGCTTACCCTCCTACTGACTTCTGACTAACTAGGGTACTTATTAACGATACGGTCTAGTAAACTAATATCCGGAAGGCAAGTTTTTAATTTCAGTTTTTAAACAACTTCCAACAAACTGTAGCGGTTTAGTCACTGTCACAGCTGGGCTGCAATCGACGCCGGTGTTTTGTTCTACTTCAAGCAGACTAATCGATTTCACAGATATCGAAAATTTACTTAATATAAAATATTCGAAACTTTAAGGACGGAAATTAGAAGTGAAATGTTTTTGAAAATAACATTATACACTAATCTTTATGTTATTTAGGTTAAAAGTAAATTTTAATCTAGAAATATTAAATCAAGCTTGTCAGGAGAATTTTATTTCAAAGAACATTTTCAATAAGTTACTTATATAAATAAAATGCATTACATAACCTAAGTAAAAATGTAATAATATACGCGTCTTATATTGGGATGAAAATAAATTATTGCAAAATAGTAAGCCTAATGGTTTTTTATATAAAACATTTATTTAGCTAAAAAAAAATTAATAATTACAAGTTTCTACGTTCCAAGATTTCTTAAAAATTAAAGATTCAAAACATTATTGGTTTGATTGTATTTTTTTGCTAAAAACAATGTTATCACTGGTATATAAGGTTATTTTGGAAAAACAAAAATATTTACTTCCTGGGACGTTTTAGTTCAACATAAAAACACACATCACATGATCATGACATATCATTCACGTCTCGCGGACAGCTTTCATGTTGTAAAACTGTCTCTGGACTCATCAATCAAATTTGATATAGTTAAATTAAACAACAGAATTTATTTCGTATTTATGTAAAATATTTGTTTATATATTGTGAATTTAAGCTACTGTAAGTAGGACATGCCTGCTTCACGTCTAATGCGTGCATTCTGTCGGCAGGTGCAAGGATCCAAGGACCGGCCCAACATGAACACGGCCTACAACTCGTTCAAGGTAACACCTGCCTTCCACTACCACTAACATTTCTTAAATGAGCCAACATTTTCTTTTTTGTGTAAATTTCACTCTACCAATAAGATTTTTAATAATTCACAGTTTTAAAATCAACAATATATGAAAATAAATTGTTGTATTGTTTTTTTTTTATAACAAATAAAAGAAAGAGCAACCAAATTAATTCTTGAATAATTTAAAATCAAGTATGGATTATTTTTTAATATAATAATATTGTACCGAAAGTAATATTTTTAAGATATTGAAGATTATTTTTATATATACACACGAATAAATATGTGCATAAATTAAAATAAATGTTCACAAATTATGGAACAATATAAACACAGAACAATATAAGCACAGAACAATATAAACAAAATAATGTTGGCTTTGGGTCTATTTAAAGTAGAAGTTATTACATTCTTACTTTTGCAATTGGATCTTACTAATTTTTATGAATTTAGTTTTTGTCTTCATATTAAAAAAAAATATTTAATTAAATACTTATGTCTCTTTTTTTGTAAATTACTGAATGAATAATTAGGCTAATTATAAAAATTAAATAGTTTTACAAAATGATTGTTTTGAAAGGTAAATTTCATTTAAAGTTCAATTTATTAATAGTCATTTCTATTTTAATTTTTAATATTTTAAAAGTAAATAGTTGACAGTCTTAGAAACCAAACATTAATACCATATCAAACAACATTATAAAAAACATTGTATACAACTTACACTAGTGTAATAATCAAGACAAAAAAATATGTATTTATTTTTTTAATATCTTTATGTGAATGCTAGCCAAATGTTAAAGTTTTAAGTTATAAAGTAGTTTGAATAAATTATTGTAATAACATAAATTTTATTTATGGACTGAATTTACACATTTTGGTGTAATTGAATATAAGTATATTAAAAATTAATTACACATATTGTTCTGGAAATTAAAGCAAGAAAGTAAAGAAATAATCCTTATGGGTATCGTTGTTTGTTAACAGGATGAATCAAGGAGAGACACAAATGTTGATGAAATAGACACAAATATTGTTACTATAGAGGATAAATTGGATGACAAGAAATATCGCCATCAAAGATTTTTAAAGAAAAAAATTGAATCCCTTAACGTTCATCAGTCCAAGTTAGAGCATCAAGTTCGCAAGTTGGAGAAGCAAATGAAAGCTTTGTCATACCACAAGTCTTCAAGTAATCATGTGGCTGAAGAAGAACTACTGACAAGAGTAACTATTCTGGAGCACGCGGATAAGAAAACTGAAAAGGCATTGTTTAACTTCAGTAGAGAAGTTGCAGGACTGGATAAATTACATGGTTCTATGCTAGAGTTGCTAGAGTCTGTAGAGACAATAGAAAACAAAGTAGATAGATCAATACCAGACCTTCAACGAGAAATTTCCAAAATGGAGTTTAACGTTGCACAAATGACATCATCAGTTGCAATGATGAAAGAAGATCAGGTAAGAAGATTCTTAAATGTAAAATATTCTTGTATTTCATCTACAAAAAATATTTTAATATACTTCTAAATTATGTCATAATGTAATTTTTATACAACACAAAATACTTTTAGGAAAATCAACGAACTTCTTTGAAAGCCATGAGTGGAGGAATGTCCACTATGCAGGAGAAGATCAACCGTGATCATGCATGGCTAACTAACTTGGAGAGCGTAGTGCATAATCTTACAATGAGTAATGACAGTTTCAAAGAGGAAGACCAGAGTCAACCTATTACTGCCAGTGGAGAATCGTCAGTGCTGCCTGGTCTCGTAGGGCGCTTAACACAAGTTGTTCACGAATATGACAAAATAATTTCAGGGCTCCCACATGGTAAGTATTATTTGACATTATCTCATATATATATATATATATATATATATATATTTTTGTATAGTTGATCCTTTTTGTCACCTGATCATAATATCTTTATTAACACATTCAGTAACTTTCAGTTGTAGGCTGTTATAATAATAAAAATATAAAAGAAAATTATCCTTTCACTTTCTCTTATAAGCATATTACAAATGATTGTAATGTCAAAGATCAAAATTATATTGTTGGAAACAGTTGTGCATACTCTCACATTTGAAGATGTTGTAGTGTAAATAATGATTAAATGCACAAAATGAGATAATTGCAAAATATGAAATAGAAAACATTTTAAATTTATTTGTACTGAATAGTAGAATTAATCAAACAATTAGATATGCAATGCATTACATTTTTTATTCAGACAGTGTAAGTCACTACATACTAACAGTCAGTGAGGAAAAATAAATCATATTTAATAAACAAATTTATGGTGTTCATAATATAAAAAGTTTTGAATTATTACAGAAAAAAATTGTCCATTAAAAAGAAAAATTATTTATTGTGTGTTTGTTGAATATGTGTTTAAAGAAAAATTTGCTCATTGACCTGAATAAGAAAATGTAATTCATCACTGATTAACAACAGGTTTGCTTTACTTGGCCAAGCCTAGTTTGCATTTATTTAAATGCTTGCCCATCAGCATTCATGCTTGCCTAAAGATTTCAAACAAGAAAGCTGGCCGGACATGAATTAAAAATAATTTCCAGGTATAATTTAAATACCGTTGTTTATTTATGCAGCCAACATTTTACTTTTAATTATAATATTTTATAGCATGCATTCCTTTATACTGAGCAAAAAGTAATTATCATATCACCTACCGGTACTAGAATATTCTTTTGTATGGCTCTATCATGTAATCCATCTTGTTTTTAATTTCTTGGAGTGTAAAATATTTTGACTCCAGTGAATTAATAATTAACAAATTATAACTTCCTGGTGTTATTTATTTAACATATTACTTGTGTTGCATTAGTAAGTGTCTTTGCATTATTTTACAACATAGGTTACATCAGTAAATGAAATTCTCATATTAAAAAAAATTTAAAAACTAGAAAAACATTTTAATTGAAGCCCAAACAATATTAAACGTTATATAGTATATTTTGTGTACTTTTTTTAATAGTCTTAAATTTAAAACACTCATATTATAAAGATACTTGTTTTCTTAAAATGAATACAAACTAAAATTTGTATGAAAGTCCTTGCTGCCCCCTTTGCAAGCTAATTCTTCTCATTATGCTCTCAGCTGCAAATTTGGAACAGTTTCTTGACCCTCAACAATAACCTTAAACAAAACTCTCTATGTACTAGCTTATTATACTATCTAGCTAATGAGCTCTGAATATATGTTTGAGTTCTAATCAATGAGCTCTAATCAAATAAAATCTTCTTCATAGATTAACATGGGACTTTGCAAGCCAATGGGGTGAAGCCCTAATGGGAAAATGATAGTATAAATGCCTGCTGACATGACTGGGTATAAATAAATATCATTTTTAAAGAAATGAAATAAACAGATTCATCAGTTCATCTTTTTTTTTATACATACAGATATATGTCATGCAGTCTATTTATGATCGATATCAACTTGTGATTTAATAAATAATTACTTTTCTTTTCTTTGGAAATTAATGTTTAAAATTCATTTCTCCGCTTAGTATAATAGGTACCTTAGTTGTTAATAAAGTTTACCGTAAATAACAACAGTCAATAGCATACTTGCTGACTGGATAAAAACAAAACAAAATCTCATTTTTCTTTAAAGACGTATGTGTATAATCCACTTATTAACTAACTATAATGTATATGAACTAAAGTAAACATTGTACTTCATTGCATGATGATATTTTAATCTAAATAAATCATAAGTAAATAACTATATTCTAATATTGTTTATCACAGATTGCAGTGCTGTAAATGGACCAACTGGACTGTATGTTTTGGCTGCTGGGCCAGGTCATCCTTTGGTTACATTTTGTGATCAGGATACTGGAGCTGGAGGCTGGACTGTTGTTCAACGCAGGAAAGATGGATCTCAAGAATTTAACAAAAAATGGCAAGAATACGCAGATGGCTTTGGCTCTCCTTCAGGTAAATGGAAAAATATTTCACTAAACTTTTAAAAATTTCATTATTAAGGTAAAATAGTTAATCATTAATAAAAATACTTGAATCTATAATACATAGAGATCTTACAGCATAGGAAATTGTGTGACAAAAAATGGAGAACGCTATCTATTAGGAGAGAAATGAACCATGTACTTTTACGTTAGCTTTTGAGACTGCAATTAGGTTATTTCTTAGTGGATGAATCGCTTGTGATATTAAATTAGATACCTTAATCAAGTGTAAGGTAAATTCACATCACTGCATCATTTTATAGATTCAAGGATGGGCAGGTAGAAGGAAAATGAGTTCGGAGCACTTTGATGTCAAATTTTGGTACTGCATGCATTTTACCTTTCATACAAGCATTCTAATTTTAATATTTGGTGAGAGCTGTATGTATTATAAACTCAAGAATAAAATAGAATCAAATTTTAAAGATATGTACAAAATCTTTCAGACAAAATCAAAAATTAGTATTACTTAATTTCCTAGCGAATTTTCGTTAGGAAATGAGCTATCGGTGTAGCTCTTATTGTAAAATTTAGGCTCCATGATGAGTGCTATTCATGAATTCTAAAACATATTTTAAAACATGTGTTAAAACGTGATTTAAAATTTATTATTTTTATTATATAAATAAATCTAGTAGCACATCAGAGTTCACAGTTTTAATCTAATTCAATTCAAATTTAAAAAGAAATTTTTATTTCGGTACCATTGTCAATACCTTGGACACACTTGTTACACAGCAAACCAAAAGTGCACTTAAAAATGTCAAATTTAAAAAATCGTATATCTTGCATGTTTTGAAAATCTGATTTCAACATCATGAACATCTAAAATGCATACATTAACATTTTAAATATTTTAATTTCTGAAAATACAAATAAAATCCAACAAACATCAAGGTTCACTTTTGTATTTGACTATAATTTCGAAGTTGAAATGTTATAAAAAATGTTAATTCTAATCATAATTGTGTGAAGTCAGATTTTAATAGTAGTGGCAAGAATTACTAAATTTCCAAAAATTAACAACATTCAATATCAAGAAAACTAAACTTTTTAATTAAACTAAAATATCTTATTTCACCGTCATGGTAATCATTAAAATTTTAATACAATAGCATTTAAAATCTTTAAATTTTATTCCTTAATATAAAAATGAACACTGACTACCATTAGGTTCATATAAACAATAAATTTATACGTTTTCGTAGATTATTTTTGTTATCATGTGTGCTTCCAGAATGTTTTTTAAAATGAACATAATTTTCAACTATAAACAGTAAAATTCTAACAAAGCAAGATAATTTTGTGTCCCGTGGTAAATCAAAAGGGACAGTGGAACTTGAAACAAGTAGCTGTAGCAGATTATCCCACCCAAGTCAGGATATGTAGTCACTTTAAAAGTATTTACATCACTTTCATGAAATATTTAATGAAGTACTTTAGTTGTTATTTCAATATTATGTTTGTTCACAGGTGAATTCTGGCTTGGTAACGAAGCATTGCATCGCCTGACTGTGGGTAATTTATCTTCTCTTCGCATCGACTTACAAGATATTTACGGTAAATATTGGCATGCAGAATATGATGAATTTAGTGTTGCACCTAAAGAAGATGGTTATCGAATACATGTAGCTGGATACCACGGAAATGCAAGTGATGCTCTAGCTTATCAGAATCACATGCAATTCAGCGCCATTGATTCAGATAGAGATGTTAGCAACACAAATTGTGCCGCTAACTATGAAGGTGGTTGGTGGTTCTCTCACTGTCAGCACGCAAATCTCAATGGACGATACAATCTAGGACTTACATGGTTTGACTCGAGTCGTAATGAATGGATCGCAGTTGCCAGTTCTGAAATGAAAGTACGAAGTAGACCGTCTGTTAGGGCAACAAATAAAGCGAATGTGTAATATATGTGTTATAACCAAAATATTTCTGAACTGTGCTTTATTAGTGTCCTACAGTTTACTTTAAAAAAATGTTACCTATAAAGAAGTGATAGTGCTTTGAAAGGATTGTGACAAATTTTAGTCATAAATTAATTTTGTGAAAAACAATTAAATAATAAATATTGAACTCATTTTGTTTTGGAATTTCAGAAAAAAATTTAAAATTTGAATACAATAATTTTAAATTTTTTTGTTACAAGTCCATATCATTAAATACTTTTTTCTTATTTTTAAGTATAAATATTTACAAAATATCATGTAGTAGTTTATTAAACATGGAAATCTATAAAATTGAACACATATTTTTAATAAAAGCATACCATATTTTTAATTATTTATGTAATACCAGTAAGTTGGTAAATGTATTTATGTAAGATTTTAATGAAACTACCATAATGTATATTATTTTATATTGTCTTTTTTATTATGCAACTAGTTACATTATATTAGTTTTTGAATACTAATAATAATTGCATTAATTAATTCTAGTCCTGCATAACCTAAAAATTTAGAGTTTAGCCTATAGTTTTTATTTATTTTTTGCCCTTATTTATACCTGCAGTTTAATTCAAAATTTTAACCCTATTTTAATAATAATAAATTTTCATCGTTAAATTAAAATTATTTAATTCATTTTGATTCCATGGTTTAAAAAATTTGTTTTTTTATTCTTACTAAGCTTGCAAAAAGAGCTGATGTGAAAAGATTGTTTTATTGTTTATATTAAACATTTGTAAAATCTTTTAATTTAGCTGAGCCAAAAGTAATTTATAAATCAATGTATACTAGTCAAATTTATGTTAAGTCTTTATGTATGTATAAAGTGTTTGTGAATTACAGAATGTATGAAGTGTAATACTGAAACAAATAATTAGTTATGATCAATAATAAGAATTAAAAACTGTTTTACAATTTAACATTTTTACATGTGTAGTCACATAGGCCACCAAATGGAAAACAACTTTCAAAATCAACATCCCAAAAATGATATTTTTTTTCACAGACTAACTTCCCACATGCAAGCTGTTTGTTGAGGAAATAATTAATTATCTCAAATGGCACAGTGAATGCTTTTTTTAAAGTCTGTTATGGTCAATCAGTTGTTGTGTTTAGGTCAACGGTAATATGTGACATATATGCGGCATGTTTGGTCTATACTTACCAGACTAGTAAAAATATTCTTTGACAATTTTCATTACAATTCATATAAAGAGTGCAGCAGAAAAGTGGTTACATCGTTTACAATTTCTGTTCTTTGGTTTATTGTAGTTCTGTGAATATGTTTATTAAGTCTAAATAGTTTTGAAAATATTTCACTAACTGTCCAGAAACTTCAACCTTCATACAGTTTTCTGCAAAAGAATTACCATTGTTTTGTTTTGCAAACAGAATAAAACGTTCCATAGCACTTATTATTTTCTGATATATTTTTAGTTGTTCACAGTATTGTATAAATTTATTTCAGTGATTTCATTTCGTAATTGAAAAATGCTACAAACATTTTGCATAATGTTTGTCATCAATAAATGTTTATGTTATATAACTCATAATCAGATATTCATTTTTTAGATTAATATTTTTTAAATAAGTCAGAAATATTTTGATCTGTGAGTAAGATCATTTGGATCTGTAGCTAAAATCAAAATTCTACTGTTTGCATTCTGGGAACATGCTTGTGTCCCATTCACAGCATGTTTGGTAGCCAATGTTATTTTCTTTGGATAAAATATAAGCAAAATAATTAGTTAAATTATTACAAATATGTATACATTTTGTAATTGGTAAACATATTGAAAAGAAACTATGAATGTAATGTATTGTGAAAATAAGATAATACTAATTTAAATTTGGTTGTAAAATGAAAGTTTGTTTGTTCATAAATCCATTTCATTCACTCTTTATATATATTATTAGCTACAAAACTGTTAGTACCCATCAGACTGAAAATTGAATGAATAACAATAAATTTTAAAAGGTATATATATACTGAAAATTGATTGAATAACAATAAATTTTAAAAGGTATATATATATATATATAAATATTAATATATATATATATATTATATATATATATATATATATAATATATATATATATATATATATATATATATATATATATATATTATATATATATTATATTAATATATAAAGGTATATATATATATATATATATATATATATATATATATATATATATATATATATATATATATATATAACTACTGCAATGAAGGAATAATACAAGTCCTTGTAAATATTATTAAGATGTAGTGATTTACTTTGAATCAATCATAGGTAACAAAAATAATGCCAGAAATACATACTTAAGAATGAATGATGTATGAATGCATAAAGTTGACTCTTAAATATTTTCATTGTTTTGTTTATTGTATCATTAATCTAATTTTTTTCACCAAATAATTAGCTAGATAATATTTACTTAATTGTAAAAAGTTGTACATATAAATTTGTTTAATTAAATTATTTTGTCCTACTGTTATTTAGTTACTTATATTTTCAACACTTAAAAGAACAAGGATACACACTGATACAACTATAATAACATGTATATACTAAAAAAGTGTTGTTCTTAAACTTAATTAAATTCCTTTTTGTTTAAAACATATTTAGTTGTAATTTTTTATTAATTTCTCATATTAAGAAAATATAAAAATTACTAAATAAGTTGCACTTTACATGGTTGTTAATATTTTCTAGCACTGAATATGAGTTGTAAGCTATCTGACATTAATCATATATTGTTTAAAGTTTGATAAAAATAGTTTAAATGGTCTTGCAATTAATTGAAATTATTTTCATAACAATTAAATAAAGTTGTACCTTATTGTGAATTATTTTTTAAATTATAAATCTATATTTCGTATGCTGATCAAGTAATAAATAAAAATAGCATTTGAACTAGAAAAACCTTATTATAAATTAAATAATAATTTATTATTTATTTAAATATAAAAATATAGAAAGTCATATGATGTACTCTACTTAAAATTTGGCTCAAATTGAATTATTATCTAGGTAATAATAAAAGCATTTCATCCTAAAAAAAAGAGCAATTTAAGCCATATTGAAAAATACACAAGTATTATAAATGTCTTCATATGTTTTATTCTACCACAATATGTATAAATAATAATGAATGCTGACAATGAAACAATTATTTTGTTTGTAACCATTCAAATTTCTTCTTTTGTTTATTTATAGAATTTGTTTCTTAAGAATTATCAAATTTCATTATTATTGTTTAATTTGTATTAAACAATTATTGTCATGATTGTTGTTATTACAGTAAGATTGTATTACAGTAAGAGTTTTTTTTAAGTATGAAATTAATTCAAATTATATAAATTATTATCTTACCTATTAGTTAAAACTGTCACTCATAAACAAATCATTAATTGTAAAAAATATTAAATTATTTGTACAAATTGATAAAATACAAATAAAAACATTTTGCAAAAAAAATGACTACTATTATTAATCCTGTGATTATTGTAATTAATTAATTGTGTTTTAATTAACAATAAAAGGGTAACTATTGTATAAGCAGTGACACAAGTTTTTAGAGATTTTTAAAGAAGACCCTTGTGTGTTGTTCACAAAAAGCTGCAGAGAGTTTTTCTGTTACCTGTTTATTAACTACCTGCTCACATCATTATAACATTGGCAAACATTATTCATGCCTAACACTAACAAAAATTAGCAAAGCTATGAAAGGCAAAAAGAAAAAAACATGTATGGTTGTTTTTTTATTAAGTGGATCTTACTTTATGAACAACCTTTGTAAATACAGTAATCTCAGGTAGCAGTAGATATGTTTATAAAAAAAATTTAATAAATGGCTTATTACACCTAATATTTCAGCTCAAATTCAAAGACCTTTAGCTATTAAGGATTCCTTAGATCCTTTTAATCCAGAAGAAGATAAGTGGAAAAATTCACTTTTAATTTTAAAAGACAAATTTCCGTGTTTAATCAATGAATATGAGATCATAACCGATCCCTGCTTGTAATTTTATAATAGCCTTTGTTATTTTTTATAAATTTAGAAAGAACTGAGATCTGGATCTTATGAACATTACCATTAATACTTATCACTCGCCCTCGTTAGTCTAACTGGCATTAAGTATAGGCGTTAAGAAAAAAAATGTTATATCAATTTGAATATATATATATATATATATATATATATATATATATATATATATATAATTATTTTAGTGTTCTATAATCATTGAATATAAACGTACTAGAATGATAACTCATGAGAGAGGGTCTGGTGGCAACTTGCAGAACTGCAGAGTGTTCAACTACAGTTATGTATATAGTAGTAATATTTTCTCAAAGATCCTACCCCCTATTCTTACAGCTTGTAGCAATCATAGTGGCAGATAATTCAATTACTTGGACTTTAGCTGCTAATAATCAATTATGAGTATTCTAGTGTTTACAAAAGCTCCATTTTAATATTTTCTAGTTGGCAGCTTGCAAGCCATTTTGGACGCATATTTCGCACCTTGTATGTAATAATAACATTTTCAAATAGCACTTTTATTAAAGATAAATATCTATATTTTCACATGCTATTTTTACCTTTTCAATATTTCTTGTGGTTTTTTAGTAATCATCAACTGTATACTATCAATGTTCCAGTTTTGCAATATGACAAGACAAACCTCCAGCTAATTTTTTTTTTATTTCTCGAGATATAATACATTTATGAGACGTAGAATTCAAATTAAAATTAATCTACGCCACGCGTTTGTTAGAATTCCCATTATTTAATGATTTATCGATAATTTTCTTCCGATTTTTGAAAAAAAAACATGTTTTTTAATATTTTTGTGTGTAATACCATAACACTTTATAATGATGGTTGTACTTTTAGCCGGTTATATTCAATGCTATAATATATGTGGGACGAGAGAAATACAATAATTAATTATTATTTATAACTTGATTTAGGAAATGTTTTTTACAGTAACGTAATATTGTAGAAATTTTATACAGCTGGTGGAGAAATGCAACATCTGGCAACACTGATATCAGCTGAGCTATAGTGTAGTAAAAGTTTGTACATTCATATGTTTCACTTAGCAACAAAGTGATGACCTTCAATAAATAGTAAACAAAACTTAACCTTTAAAGTTTGACTTCGCATATCTTTGTTTTCGTTCACACATTAATGTTAAAATTTTGCAATTATTTATTATTAAATATAGTCACAAACATGTTTTGTAGTGTTGAAAATGTATTTTATAATAATTATTTAGGTTCAGTCTAAGAAGGCTTAAAAGAGTGTGCTACTTCCTGAAAAGTGTATCCCTGTGGTCACGCCAATATATGTGTATATATGCTGATAAGTTTTTAACAAGTATTTATTTATTGATTCATTTGTGAGGAGGTGTTTTTGATTTTATAATATGATGGTATTTTATTAACTAGGTATTCATAATATGGTATTTCATCACTTTCTTATGCTTGACTGCTAATCTAATCTATACTTTAACTTGTTCAGAATGGAAAACGAATTGCATAGGAAAGTTGAAGTAAAGACCAAAAATATTTTAAGATCTGAACACTCTGAATTGGAAAATATTCAAAAAACTGAAGGCAGAGACAAATATATAGGTTTAAGTCCATCTTTATGTAGGCATACATCAAGTGAATTGAAGCGATTACGACCAAGTTCATGCTCTACACCTATTTCGAACTCAAATAGGCCTAAAAGGTTTAATTGTGACTTAAACTTGTGCAACACAGAATTAATGTGTACTAAAAAAAAAGTTGAGGTTGAAATGCACATGGGATTATCAACAGAAAACGAGGGCTTTGATGAATTATATTTGCCTGATGTAATTAATAGCAGTACAAATAGTGACAAATCCCTTCTTTCAATTGATAATTCATTCTTAGGTGAAATTGAATGTAATGACATTATAAAACATGATTGTCATTCTACAGATTTACAGATAGAAAATTCAGAAAAAGATATTTTAAATATACCAAGTTGCTCAATTGATTTGTTTAAAAATACAACAGAAAGTTTTATAGACCATCCCTCTGTTATTATTGATGAGCGAGCATGGGATATGTCAACAACTATAATTGAAGATGAAATTCAATCTAATAATAACTTAATTTCTAAATCATGTGGTTTTGGACTCTCTGACTTGGAAATTGATAAATGGTCAGATCAATCTATGATTGGAGTTATAAATACTTCAAGTAGAAAAGAATCACTTCATTTTATTAAAGATAAAGTTGTTAAAGATGATCTTACTTCATTTTATGGTTTACCATTAAAAGTTAAATATCTAATACAGAAATACAAAGGAATTGATCACTTATATGGTAATAAAATCATTGCATACTTATGTACATATAAGTAGACTAAAATTTTTATTACTTCATTTGTTCTTGATTTTAAGTTGTTTAAATGAAAACATACGAAGTACATGTAAGGGACAATATAACTGTCATTGCACTTTGCTAACTTTTCAACCAGATATTTCTGAACTTTCAGGTGATTTACTAAAGTAATGATTTCTGCAATTTCTTTTTTAATTATGTACTTTATTAATGAATTAAAAGATATTCATCTGCTAATGATTGAATTTCTTATAAGTTACAATTTTAAGCCATTTTTAATGGAACTATATTGTGACTATTTTTCATGCAGCTTGCTAGAAAACCTAAATAAGATTACCACACCAACATGACCTACCGAGATACTGCTCATGTATGTTATAATATAATAAATCAGTTAATATTCAACGGTATCGAACAAATAATTGTACTTGAAACAGCAATTATTAGTGATTGTTGGGAAGCTTATAATTGCCTTTCTGATAGCGGCTTTACTCATCTCACATTTAACCACTCGGTTACTTTTGTTGATTTTTTGTTGTTGTTATTTTAAGGCAAAAAGCACATCAAGGCTATTATTGCTTCCCTAAATGTAAGTGTGAGTGTAAAGTGTTAAAGTCTTAAGTGTAGTGTTGTAAGTGTAAGTATGTGTTAGACTCAGGTACCACGAGGTACATCTAAATTCTCTCAATAGGTGGAGCTAGTCTGTACCCCCTGCGGGGACTTTTGTTGATTATGGGAGTCGTACACACTGAATACAAGTGAAAGATGCTGGTTTGAAGTTAGACACATAATCCCATGATTTAGAATTAGAAAAAATCACTTTGTTGTGTATTTTGCTGAATTTCAATTTACATTCAGATGTGGCTACTATTAGCAAAGGATTCACCATTTTTTTATAGCAGCAGCTGCTTTATGTATGCCACAGTAAGACTCATTCAAAGGTTAGTAGCGTTTACGAAATACAAGATATATACCCAACAGCTGAGTCAAGTTAAGTTCTGACTTTTTTTTTTAGATCAAAGCCTTTATATTCTTTTATTTATACATTCTTCATTATTAATAACACGCATTAATTGTTTTCATGTAAAATGCATTACCTGCTTTTGTGTGGTAGTGATTTTGAGGTTATTATGGTTACTTTTAATTTCCATTTTTTTTCAAACCTCCTGTAGTTTTTGTACTTTTATATTTTGTATTATTATTACTTTTGAACATGCAATAAAACATTTTGGCGAAAAATTACAAAAATTGACGTCACCCCCAAATTGCATTTTTACTGGACTTACGTAAACATGACCAATGATATCTGAGAAATTTTAAGTTAAAAAATATGTCCAAAACCAAAAAAAATATAATGGTGAGACTCAGAAAATTATGAAATTAATTTTTTTTTTGAAAACTGTTAAGTTTATGGAATTATATAGCTATTATGAAATATGCTATGTTTTCTTGAAAAATATAGTTTTATTTCAGATAAAATATAATTTTTATCATTGAACTACACAAATAATAGGTTAAACAACTCTACATTCCACAAAACCATGTCAAGTTAGGTTAGTCAATTTTTTTTTAATCGGAAAACATTTTAATTTTGGTTTTTGTTTTTTTATATACAAATGCATTAGTTTAAGAGAAATAAGAATTATAGACTCATGTAACAAAATGGCTATTGCATATAAATTAAAACAAAAATTGAGATAAAAAAGGGTTACAGAAAGATCAGTTTTAAAAGAAATTACTCTGAAGCACAGCCATTCTGCTGTGTCTCTGAACTGCTCACCTTAAGGTTCTTAGTTATAGCTGCAGTTACTCCCATTGTTTTCCCTTACTGTTAACACTGTTCTCTTGTTCTTATCAGTCTAACTGGCATAAAGTATGGCAAAAAAAATTGCTACAGTATTATTTGTTGAGGCTGCCAGAAATTTGTATATCCAATTATTCAGAAAAACATATATTTTCACAAAAAAAACAAATATTGTGTGTCACTCTTTATTCCATATGTACTAAAATGTACAAGGTGTTACCAGTGCAGTTGCTGTTCTGTGCATGTGTGCTGAATACCTGCATCTGTTGGCTAACCACCAATGCTGTTATGGAAGTATTCGGCCATGCTTATGCCTCTTTGTGAGTTTTTGAAGTTATTCAGTCAGTTGAACATCCAATGTTTTGGAGTAGGGAGGGGGTGTTGTTTACCTTCTGGTGACACAATAAATTGTGAGACCTAATTAAACTGTGCTATGCAATCAAAAATAAAAGGCATGGCATGCTGAGTAAGGGGATTGTTTTGCTTTGTCACAATGCCCGTTTACACGCAGCTAATCAAACTGAAGATTTTATTGCATCATTTGGCTATAAATAACTTGACCACCCTCCTTACAATCCTGATTTAGGCCCAGTTATTACTACATGTTCCTGCATTTAAAAAAAAACATCTGGGTGTTCAGCCTCACAACGATGACGATAAGGTCAAAACGACTTTATTGCAGTGATTATCAAATCAGGCAACGGCTTTCTATAAGGATAGAATTAAAAAACCTGGTTGCATGATATGATAAATGCATTAATATTGGTAAAAATTATGTTGAAAAGTAGATGAGGTACTTACAGGTTTTCATGTATAAATAAAATTATTGAGAAAGTATACTTGTGATTGTCTATAATTTCATAACAGTATAGCCTATTTACTTAAAATATGCCTCATATATATTCCTGATAGTTATGACATGTCCTTTTAAGTCTCTCCACAGAACTGAACTATCTGCACTTGTACTTTTTTAACATTTGCAAGTCTTTATAAGCATGAAAATCCTTCTTTAAATAATTATTACATAGATTTAAAATTAATTTCAAAAGGGAGCCAAAACTTTTCTCCATACGTTGGCCCTGATGGTGATTTGAAACCAGGCAATTGGAGAAAAACTATATTAAAAAATTACAGCACAATATAACAAGGAGTCATGCCATTTTGCATAAGCCATTGAATATCAGTAGTTAAAAAAACTATAATAAAAATATGTGAAACTGTGATAGAAAGTCATCAACAAATTAAAATAGTTTTTAAAGTAAACAGCCTTGTCAGTCCATGAACAAATTAATCTATCTGAGTTTTAAAATTGACTGGAAATTTTCACAAAGTTACTTTACACTTTTGCATTTGTCATAAATTAAAAACAATTATTTTTGCATTCTGTAAAGTAACCAAAATTATTACTTTATATTTACTGATATTAAAAAAATGAGAAATAGGACATTATATGCATTTTGCATGTGTATTATGAATCACCAAATAAATCAGATTTCTTTATGACCATTTTTATAAATGTGTAAACTATTGGTCTTTCCGCCTTTTATCTATTTTGAAATATCCATTTTTTTTTTTTTTTTTTGCTTGCAAATGCATCATTTAAGCTAATAATATTTTTCAGAGTGGCAAGAAGAATGCCTTAATCTGCCTGCACTGAAGAATAAAAGAAATTTAGTTTATGCTTTGCCAACTAGTGGTGGAAAAACCCTGGTAGCTGAAATTTTAATTTTTCAAGAGCTGTTAAGCAGGAAAAAGAATGTTCTATTTATACTTCCTTATGTTTCAATTGCTCAAGAAAAGGTATGGTATAAACAAAATTTTTATTTATGTATTTAACTTTGTTTTTAATATCATTATAGAGTAAAACTTGTTTATATTGTTATGCTCATGAAAAGTCCAATATAATAAACAGGTGGTAGGCCTTGTCTTTAAATCCTGGAATAGTTAGTGAATGAATTTGTACTTTTTTCAGTTCCTTATTTAAAGGTGTCCACTTAACAACAAATTAACAATGAATATACAAATGTCTAAATATTCAATACATTTTTGAAATTATGGATTTTCGTAAATTGCCTACGTTGTACCAAGTCTGTAATAAAAGACAATTTTTGATACAGGCAGGTCTGTATTTAGGTGTGAACCTTTCTTTGCTCGAGCACAGGGCGGCAAAGTTTTGAAATTATTTAAAGATTTGCAATATAGTGATATTTAAAATGTAAATAAACAATTACTGGCAATGAATAATATTAACAGTTATTTTCCTTCAAATAATTTTATTATATATTTATTTGGTCAACATTGTGAAATTAATTATATCTGGGAACAACTTTAAACGAAACTGATGACCAGTATGTGTCCTGTCGTTTGTCAATTATTCATTACTTTACTATCAATTCTTTCACTGCACCACAAAATCATGTCACAAAATATTATATTTGAATAATATTTCAGATCAAAAGATTTGAATTAGATAAATGGCTAATACAACCTAGGCACTGCGGTCAACACACCTATTGTGCAACTAAACCTCTTGAGTAATAGTTTAAAATATTGATGCCCTTTGTAAGTTGCAACAGTCCACTGACTAGCTCATTCTACTGAAAATTCCTAGGGTCCTGGAAACCAAATATCCCTATCCTCCTACTAACAAGAACCTCACAATCATGGATTATATGTCCTGCAGTCTCCTCCTCTTTCTACACACAGTTTCTCCATGGCACATACCTATATTGTTCGTGTGCACCCTCAGACCACAGTGCCCAGTAATGAGCCTCATGATTTTCCTGAGTTGTGCTCTGCCTAAGATGTCTGCTACCCCTTTAAGCCTTCCATATGGAAATCTGCTTAAGAGGTACTTACTATGGGAATGCCCATGAAGGTTATTCCATCTTGCCTGGTGTTGCTTATTAATCCACCTATTAATACACATGGCCAAAAAAACCAAGAGATCCTTAAAGCCAGTCCAGGTTCAATAAACACAGATGCAGATACCAGTCCAGCCAGTTGGTCTGCCTCCGCCTTATCCTCAACTTCCTGATTCCCCGGAACCCTACAGGACCTGGTTATCCAGGGAGGTTCTTCCAACACTCCCAGACCAGATTGGACTGCATTGTAGGACCCACAAGTGCTTTTATTGCTGCCTGACTATCGGTATAAGTATGAATCCGAGCCTTCTTGAAGGCCCATTTCAAGTCCTCCTGAACACAATCATTAGTGGCCATTACTTCAGCCTGGAATACTGTTGCATGATGTCCCAGCATAATAACTTTCTTCAACCCCAATATCAGGTCATAAACTCCACGACCAGTGCCTGTCTGTCTTGGAGCCATCTGTATACCATACAGATTTTCCAGATTTTCCCAACAATGATCTCCACCCTCAAATGTCAACTTGACATCAAAAAGCCTAGAGTCCATGTTTTTTTTTGACTATCTGATCAGCCCTCATTAGAACTGGGTCACTGATTGTTTCTGTGATTCTAGCATGCCCCAAAGTTGATGATAGCCAGACTCTGGCTCCTCCTCTGCTCAGCCTTAGTCCACAGCACCATAGCACACCATAGGTCTAATGATCCCAGTATAGATGTGCTTCATCATACCTTGTCTCAGCCCCCATATTTTACCAACCACTCTTCTAAATGTCATCAGTGACGTGTTGACGTCCCCCATGATGAACCCAAGGTGAGCATTACAGGTTGATTTGGTGTCCAACACCAAACCCAGGTACTTCACCTCGTTTGCAATAGGGATTGTCTCCCAAAAGAGCCCTCCTAAATATGGTGTGATTTAGTAAAATATGGTTCCTCTTCCTAGTAAAAGGAATAAGAATTGTTTTCCTGTAGTTAACCCCAACATTCTCCTGACAACACCAGTTGTCCACTAGTGATAGGGCTGTCTTCAAGAGATTTACCACTGTATTATCATGCCTACCCTGGATAAGCATCACTACATCATCTGCATATCCATGGCTATAGCATCCCTCCAAAGACAAAAGATCCAAAAGTGAGTTCACCACCAGGTTCCATAAGAGAAGGAACAAAACTCCACCCTGCAGACAACCCTGTACAACCTTTACCTCTACCTCTCCTACAGCTTTAGCCACAACTGTCCTCTCTCTCAGCATGTCCCCCACCCAGTCATACGTGGTATTATTAATCCCCCGTTGCAAGATGGCACGAAACATTGAAGAATGGGAGGCATTGTCAAAAGCCCCCTCAATGTCTAGAAAGACATTTAATCTAATTTAGAGTCCTTCTCTAGAGTCCCTTCAATCTATGAAATTATGAAGTGCACTCTCACAGCCTTTTCCCGATTCAATTAACTAAGTCAGACTGATAGGTTTATAAGGGGTCAGCATATGATGCTTGTCCTGCCTTATGAATAAAGACTACATGGACCACTTTCCACCCCAGGGGTACATACCTGGTTGTTATGCTGGCCCGGTACAATCTGCACAGGATAAGAGCCATGGACTCTCCTCCTTGCAGTAAAAAAGTTGGAAATATTTGAAAGCTGATTTGATTTGATTTGAAGGTATTTATAGCCCATTTCACCTTATCAAAATCCACAATATAATTTGCGATACTTGTCTCCCCTACTGAGTCTCCTATAGGGAATATCTGACACTCGCGCCCTTCTTATATTCCTGTCAATTCCTGACATTTGAGTTAAGAAAGTTTCTTTGAGTAGACTTCTGTAGTATCCTTCCCAGATGTTGTGTACTCCCCATTAGGACCATAACTTATTGACAACGTTAAACATTAATCAAGCTAAATATTGTACATTGTGTTATGGCAGATATACTTTAAAATCCATTACAAAAATTATTTTCTTATATGTTTAATTTGTATTACAGTGGTTTTAAATTTGATGAGATAGGTCCCAAAATGTCACAGCGAAGCATAGGTTTTCATTTGGACTAGTTAATAAATATTCAATTTAAGTTCTAGAGGTCCTTGTAATTCATTTTTGGCTTATTGATAAATTAGTCCCGGATTAGAAAAGGTTGTGAATGCATTTTTGTTACAAGATTATACTTAGGCCTACTTTCTATTTTTACTTTGATCTTTTAAATAATAACAGCATATTTTAATTATTTATATATTTTTTCTTTTTTTTTAGGTTCGTGCATTATCACCTTTTGCCATAGAATTAGGTTTTCATGTGGAAGAGTATGCAGGTAGCAAAGGTGGCTATCCTCCAAGAAAAAGAAGACATAAAAACACTATTTACGTAGCAACAATCGAAAAAGGCCTTGGTTTAATACACAGTCTTATAGAAAATGAACGCCTGAATGAGTTAGGTCTTGTTGTTGTCGATGAATTACACCTTATTGGAGAACAAAGCAGAGGAGCAAATCTTGAAGCCGCTCTGTCAAAAATAATTTTTTGTAAAGGTCAGTTGCAATTTATTTATTTAAAATAATACTATAACTGTACTGTTAAAAATAAATAAAACATGAATCTAATAATAAGTTGAATGTTTGCTATTTTTTATTTAAAAAATGTTGTTTTTAGTATTCATTAATAGATGTTATTATTATTTTCTTATGTTTCTTATTATGATATAATTATTTCATTTTTTTATTGCTTTGTATTCTTGTTTTATGTACTTCAATGCTTTTTATTATTTCTTGTATGTTTATTTTGTTATTTTTATATTATTGCGTTTGTTTATTATAAATTAATTTTTATTTGAAAATCCATCCCATTTTAAAACTTTAAATAAATGGTACATAACAACAGATGTTAGGATGGTGGTCAGTGTCCACAGATGTTTAGTGGTTAATATTCAAACAAGACTTGTATCTCCTACCTCTAATTTCAGATCATATGTTTGACCTCTACATGAATTATTGTTCTTACATGAATTGTTCCTACAATTGAGTGAGTTCACATTTGATTGAAAGGGTCATTCAAAAAATTTGCATTACCTACAAAAAACTTGTGAAAAATTTATAAATTGTAAAAATCCAGAATAAGGCGATTTTTAAACCACTTTTTTATTGCACATTATGAACAACTTTAAAAAACATTTTGAAAACACCATACTGCATCTAAACAAAGTAAACGAATGACAATTACTGTCAGAACACTTGTCAACCAATCAGAACAATTTACTGTACAGAGGAAAGAGAAGGTAAAGGTGTAGGCAGTCTGCACTACAAAATGAGGGTGAAAAGTTCAATAAATGCCATTTTGAAGCAGTTTTTTGTATTTGTACAAGCTATCTAAATTATTCAAAAAAGTATTCAAAATAATAAGAATTTTTAACATTGCTTCTAAAAGTGTTAACACTTAACTAAATATAGTATAAAAAAATAAGTTATAAACTTGTTCAGCTCAACTAATAGCATCTCCCTTTTTCTTACCAAATTGTTAAGTAAATCTTAAATCTATTGGTTTGTCATTATCCGCAACCAGACATAATGATAACCTTTGTGGGCACGTAAAATTAAATGTTAAAAAAATCAGCAGAATTAAAATCAGAAGAAAGTGTGGCAGGATATAGTGAAAAAAATCAATTTGATGAAAGCAAACAATATGAAATCTGAATTTGTGAAACTTTCCCTTACCACAGTAATGTTACATATTTTTATCAGAATGTTTTTCAACTATAATATCAGCATAATACTTACTAGACAAGTAACTTTTGTCTCCTGTTGTGCAATTAATTTCCTTCCAAATTAACTTCCGATGTATTGGAAATTCTGAAAAACATTTTTTCCTTGATATTAAATTTGTGTTTTCCACAAAATTCTTACATATTTAGATAAATAAAGAACCATTAACACATGAGAAAAAATTACATCTCAAAAGCACCATAAATAGTTGTGATGTGATTTTATATTTCATCATTTCCTTGAGTGATAGAAATTACCTGTGTGTGTGTCTTGTGCAATCAGTGTAACTACTCGACTTTGTTTATTTTCATTTTTTATTGTATTATAAATAATATTGTAGGTTATAATATTCCAAAAACATTATATCCATAATTATAAGATCTTGTGTGATCTTGTAAATTAGTATGATTTTTTTTAATTTAGAGAGGGGTCATGCTGAAATTCTTCCACAAAGGCACAAATTATCCTTAAGCCAATTTTTTTATGTCTTGACAATAAAAAATGAGAATGTTGGTATATTTTTCTTTTTTCACAGTAAGATGTAAGAAAACTGCTGTCATTCTTATTTACAGAGAGAGGTGGTAGGCTCATTTATTTAAGGAGTTATACAAATATGTCACATTAAAAAAAAAAATAATTTATTTTATAACTTTAAATTGTAGCTTGGTATCAACAAATATTTTCTATTCAAAATAAATCAGTTTAATCAAATAGATTATACCTTATGATTTACTTAAACATTTTTTCTTTCCATAGTTTATATTTACAAAACGTCAGTAACCTGAGAAAAGTCTGATAAACCTGTCATTTTTCTAGCTCTTTTTGTTTTCAATCAACAGCAGGGCTAACCACTCTCTCTCTCTCTCTCTCTCTCTCTCTCTCTCTCTCTCTCTCCTTCTCTCTCCTTCCCTCTCCATCTCCCCTCTTCCTTCTCCCCATCTCCCCTCTCTCTCCCTCCGTTCTTCTTCTTAGTGATGTATCTACCTCCTTCTTTACATGTGTACTCCAATGTGTTGTTTTGCTTCCTGAATCAGCCGCCTCGGTGGCCTAGTTGATAGCATGCTGGGCTTTCACCCCGAGGACCCAGGTTCGATTCCCGGCCAGGGCTTGGCATTTTCATAGGCTATAAATCATCCCATCATTTGCATTAGCCCAAGCGTGCACAATAGTCGGACGTTAAAAAAAAAAAAAAAAAATTGCTTCCTGAACCTCACCAAGAGAAAGCTGGCACAAAATAGAACTTGGAATAATACCATGCCTACATGGAGTGGCAATAATAAGTACTCCTTTGCCTTATTTCTGCAGTTGGACTCTTCTTATAGTAGTGTATTTATTACTGACAAACACTACTAGAAAATGTTTTGTAAAATTAAGTTGAGGTTCGTCATTATAATTAATTATCATTGGAGGCCCTTAAGCCTGAATTGGCCTCATTATTTTTTGCTTTGAAATTCGTATATATATATATATATATATATATATATTATTATCTGTGCATAGTCCCTGTTGGATCACGCAAAGCACTCCGACTCATGTCTTGTTCCTTCTAATCCTCCACACCTCCCCTCATCCTGTCCCCATGGATCCTCTTCCGCTCCTCCGTCCATTTTACCCCTGCTCTCTTTGGGATTTCATTCTCTAGCACCTTCCAACCGAGCATCTTTCTCCTGTATGCATGTCTATCTTCAACATCTGTTGAGTCTATTCCTGCGTCATGTAGGTCTATTCTGACTTGTGCGATCCACGACGTTGTTGATTTGACACCTTGTATATACTTAAGGATTCTGTTGGCAAGTCTCGTTGTTGGGAGTCTACTGATGTGTCCATAGAACCGAAGCCTCCTTCTTCTGATATCTGCTGCCGGGTTCGATATCTTCTCTGTGGTCTTCCGGGAGTGCAACCTGTATCCATCTTCTGTTAATCTCGGGCCAAGGATCTTCCTCAAGATTTTGCATTCTTACTTCAAAATACCCTCCATGGTAGCTTTTGTGTGGAGTGCTAGCGTCTCGCTTGCATATAATACCTCCGGTTTTATGACTGTGTTGTAGTGTCTGATTTTTGTGTGCGTCGACATACATCTCTTATTGTAGATATCACGCATTATACCAAGAGCCCTCTTCATTCTCAGTAGCCGAACCTTTTGCGCAGCCTTCTCGCCACCTGTGGGTTCAAGAATTTCTCCCAGATATTTGAAGTGCTTGACTCTGTTGTTTATCTTACCATATTTTGTGTTTAGTTCTTGAATATTTAATTTTGTACCGAAGAATTCGGTTTTTTTAAACGAGATCTATAGACCGACCCTCTCTGCACTTTAGGACTTCTATCTGTTTAATCGCTGTTGTTTCATTATCTGTGAGTATGGCCAGGTCATCTGCAAAAGCTAGGCACGCGATTTCTGTGTTGTCCTTAGGTCTTCCAAGTCGAACTGGTTTCCAGTGCCCTTCAATTTTTAATTCTTTCTCCCATTCCCTGATAACTTTGTCCAACACCAGATTGAAAAGGAGAGGCGAGAGTCCATCTGCTTGGCGAACTCCAGTTGTGATCAGGAAGGGTTTGGAAATGTCCCCCATAAATTTCACCTTAGCGATTGTGCCTGTCAGTGTTTGTTTGATCAGTCGCAGTGTTTTAGGATCAAGTCCATGTTCTTCCAGGATATTAAACAAAGATTTTCGATCAATGGAATCGTACGCTTTTTTAAAATCTACGAACGTATAGATCACTGGGACATTCCTTTTAGCTTTTACTTGCAATATTGTTTTCAGGTTGAAAATTTGTTCTGTGCACGAGCGACCCAGACGGAAGCCTGCCTGGTACTCACCAATTCTGTATTCTATCTGTTTTTGTGTTCTTTGATATATATATATATATATATATATATATATATATATATAAAACTAAACCACCGCGTGTAATGAAAAAAGCATTTGTAGTACTGTATTGTGCATGTGATTTTTTTTCAGATCAAGTTCAAATAATAGCAATGAGTGCAACAATTGGTAATTTGGCAGAAATAGCAAGATATTTAAGAGCTGATATATATACGCAGAATTTTCGCCCTGTTGAACTAACTGAATATGTTAAAGTAGCCGATGAATTATTCAAAGTTGAGAAAAATTCAAATGATTTAATACCATTAACATTTCATTCAAAAGTGAATTTTCCTGTAAGTAACTAATTCATTTCATATTTTTATAGGCTACATTTCATATTTTTATTATTGAATTATACTGTTTGACAAATTGTAATTGGCTCCATGCAATTGTGTAATTTAATTTTTTTTTGTCTTAAAGCCTTTTTTTTACAAGCAAACAAAAATATTTTCAGAAACCCAGAAATGAAGATTGTTGCAGACATTCTTAAAAAATATCATGAAACATAGGAAACAATAAAGTATAGCTACGGGCATGCATACTCTAACATGTCTGTATTGTTAATATTTTAATTTGATATTTGGAAAGTTTTTGAAATAATTAAAATATTTCCCTATTTTTGTTAACTATTGTGTTAGTAATATATGTCTATTATTTTTTTTTAGTACCTAATTCGATACCTAATCATTCTTGTAATCATTATAGTCGTGCTAATTGTTCCAACATTTTTTTTTATGAGTCTTTGCAGAAAGTAAAGAACAATTTTCTCTTACCCATTTGTTGAAACAATAAAAAAAATGTTTTACACTTTCTGTACTCTACTTCTCTGTATAGTTTTCATTTGTCTTCAAACAGTTATCATAATGTATAAGTTTTTTTCTCTATACTTTCTCCATTCTTGATTACTGCCAGGTTATTCAGACAATTATTAAGAGCTTCTTTCATTTATTAAGAGCTCTACCACTTTTTTGAAGTAACTGCGTTGTCCAAACCTTTTGGTCATTTTTGACAATTTCATGAAATAGAGATCATGAAATTATACCCTTTTTGTATCAGAGAAAAAGGGTACAAACTGTAAAATCTGTACTTTTTTGATTTGCTCACAGTTACAGAAGAGCATTGTCCTGATTATTTTTCATTGTGAACATTTTCTGTCCATTATCAAACATACTGTGTCATTTACAATACTACCATAGACTTCAATATGAGAAACTTTATGACTTTGAAAAACCAAATCTAACTTACAAAGTTTACACTTAGTGGTATTACTGATTACATTTAAAAGGTGCACAGGATTTTACATAAGTAAAATATCAGTTGCAGCTTGCAGTCTGAGTCACACTGCATAATAATTGTTCAAAGGGAAGTCATTGACTATATGACGGCAGTAGTTTGGATTATGTCGTTTCCAATTTTAAACGCTCTTTACTTGTATGGATGATGCTCTTATAATGTTTATTCACTAGTCAACCTTCACTCAAATTTGTTTTAACAATTTTTTTCACATTTTCAATTGATAATCTTTTGTCCACTAATATATACCAAGGGCTGTTATGTTTTTATATTTACACCTATCAATCATATATCTTTAGTATTACAACAATAAGTCAAACAGTTTGGAAACTATAATTTTTTTAATTATTCAAGACATATTAGTTTGGAAAAATAAGAAAGGTTCTTTATAGTCTGGCGATGATAAAGTTAAGAAATTATGCCCAACTAATAATTTAAAGGGGAGTACTTGGGAGAACTGCTCAATTGGTAAGTTAGTGGCCAGTTCATTGCAACTCGGACTTGTACCCAGGTCTAGTTTTTGCTGTTAAGTCGTGTTAGAGGGGTCGTTTACATGAGGGGTGTTAGTTCGATCCCTTGTCTTCATTATTCTAACTGAAGTCAAGTAAGTACATGAAACCATAACAAAAGAAAACAACTAATTTAAATATGAAAAAACAAAAAAAATTCAAATGTAATTTGCATTAGATTAAACATGAAAACGAGGTAAACATAAAACAAGTTTGAATGTAAAAAATGTTTCATATTTATGCATATGCCAAATGTTAAGAAATAAAATTAAGAAAGTTTTAAAAAGTAAACTGTCAATAAGTCAACAAGAAATTCTTGTTTTTTTATTCAGTTTTGCGTTTATTCAAAACGAAATACACATTAATTTATTTATTTATACATTAAAGAAAATAAATTTCAATCATCTCTCAGTAATGAATTCATTTGAATAAATTAGTTTAATTTAAGATTTTAGCAACACAACAATTAAAAAAAGTATTAATTATTGTCATTATATAAACAAAATTGCTCAGTATTCACAGGAAATGCTGCAGTCGGATCCTGACCAAATCGGAGGCTTAGTGCGTGAAGTTGTTCCAGATCATTCTTGCCTAGTTTTTTGTCCTTCGAAAAAAAACTGTGAAAATGTTGCGTTACTTATTTGCAGAATTTTGGACAAGTAGGTACATATATGTTTTTTTAATGTCTAATATTATCTATACCTTATATTATTTTTTGTTTTACTTTCCAGTGTACATATTAAAATATAAACAACTAATCCTTACAAGTGCATAAGTCTGTGTAGGTTAGTTACTTTGGGATTAACAACATACTAACATTTAGAACAGTTGCTATTCGTAATTAATGAATTTTCCTTTTATGTAGTATGAACTTAATTTAATTTTCTTTGCTCTAAGGAAGATTCTGGAACATAAACTGGAAGAAAAGAAAGCACTATTCAGTGCCCTGTTGTCTGAAGGCAACGGGACTGTGTGTACAACACTTTGTAAAACTCTTCCTTATGGATTAGCTTACCACCACTCAGGTTTGTAGTGTCCATTAGTTTATATTTTAGAAATTTTGAAGAACTAGGGACTTTGCCTCTACAGCCTGTAACAACTTGTAATACTGCTTAAGCTTTACTAAGGACATGATTGTCTGGATTATCCAAAACAATTTTTAAAATGTAAATAAGAAAATTATTGGGTTTTTTTATTTCCTTGATTACAAAATTTGGCTTATGATACATAATTTACTGCTTTTATAACTTAAGAATGCTTCAAAATAGTAAACAATTATTTGTAACAATCATTGCTGTCTTGATATCGTTACTACTATATTGCATCAACTAATCACATATGTACATCTCAACAACAAATTAAATGTAAAAAAAAACGCAGCATAGTATCATTTTATTTTATGATAAAAAGTAAGAAAAAACTGCGCGACCTTGACAAGTATCAATACGGCAGACTTTTGTTTTTATCATCAGACTTGTTTATAAAGCAAGACTTTTGTGTTTTTTATTATTATTAATATAAATAGTACATTACATTATCATTTTGAGTATTATTTTCCAGATACAGTACAGATAATGTAAAGTAGAAATGTTTATTTTCTCTTTGTTTTTAGTCTTCATTAATGAATATTATATATATTGTAAGTTTTTCTAGGCACCAGTAAACCCACTACTGACTCTTTACTAAACGAAATACTGGCAATAGGCAGTACTCTCTTTTGCCTATACATCACGCTCACCGGCACTCATTCATTGTTACCACGGTATGCACTGTAACGTTTTTATGTCTCAGCGCTACCGCAAATGACAATATTTATTTTGTTTCTGCTTACCAAAAATGTCTATAATCGAAAAGAGCCTTGGTCCCATCAGTTCCCTAGTGTGTAATGTTATTATCATTCATGAAGTTAGTAAAAATAATAATAATCACTTCAGTTGTTTGTAGTTGTCTTTAATGTGTAAATAGTAACAGTTACAATACAATTTAATTATACTTACAATATTAATTGTAAAATAACAATAATAAGCATATCTTTAATTGAATTAGCAGTATTGAAGGTAACAGCTTTGGTGATAAACCAGCTCTCTAGGTCAGCATTACTCCCGCACCACATAATAATCTTTAGTTGCACCTTATGTTAGACTGTATTTTTTTATATTCATATAAAAAACATCACCTGCTTATAATTATTTCATGTTTATGTTCTGAAAGGCTTGTAGGATGTTGAAGTTACCTTTTGTTTTTTGTCAACAAAAATTCATGAAGCTGCCAACTCATATTTTTTAAACTTTTTTTTATATGGAAAATATGGCAAAAATAAAACCAAAATACTGTGAAGGTTTATTTGATAAAAAAATATGTTAACTTTTGTGTTTAGTTTATCCTTTTAATGCACCACAACTTACATATATCTGCTAAACCTTAAAAATATGTTAATTTTCGTAAATAGTAATATTTTTATTGATCTTCAGGATTAACAACAGCAGAAAGGAGCTTGTTAGAAGAAGCGTTCCTTGCCAAAACTTTGTGTTGCATATGTTGCACATCTACTTTAGCTGCTGGTGTCAATCTGCCTGCAAAAAGGGTAAGTTATTAGTACATGCTGTTTGTCTATTTTGGTCTGTATTTTGGAAAAAATCCAAACTTCTTCATAGGATCATAATTTTTAATTTTAATTAATATTTTAAAAGAAAAACACAGTTTTTACTTTATATTTGGTAATAATTGCCATCACATGATTTAATTCATAAAAATATTTTTCCCCTAAATTGTAAGGGAAAAATTTATTTATTATTATTTATTTACAAGTTGCTTCAATTACCCCTAGGATTGTGCAGTAACTATTATCTCATGTAACACATTAAATATATAACCATACTTTTGATATCATACTTGAATGATATCAAATAAAAAGGACACTCACAATATTATTGAGTTAACCTAAAATCAGCGCTTGTATAATCACGGTATGCAGCTGTCTCACTGACAGCCATTGCAAACCCATATTATATTCAATACCATGGTATTCAAAGTGTGTTATTACCAGAGATCACTGCAAAATCTTTTCTACAAGATACGTTTTAACTTATGTAATACAGTTCATAAGAATAGAATGTATCCGATTGTATGATTAATCTTGGTGAGAGTTATAGAGAACACAAATCAGCTTAGTTCTAGGTATTTTCTTAAAGTAAGTTATGTTTAGATAAATAAAATGCCAGAAATGGCTTCTTAGCTTCTCTAAAGTTTTAATTATTAACTATTTTTGTAATGATGATATAGTACCATATTCCACAAAAAAATTTTCTGTCTCAAGAAAAATTAATAATAATGAGTTTTTTTGCAGGAAATATTTTACAGTTCTTTATAGGTTTTTGAAAATTGTTTTTGGTGTGGTGTGGTGTGTGTGTGTGTGTGTGTGTGTGTGTGTGTGTGTGTGTGTGTGTGTGTGTGTGTGTGTGTGTGTGTGTGTGTGTGTGTGTGTGTGTGTGTGTGTGTGTGTGTGTGTGTGTGTGTGTGTGTGTGTGTGTGTGTGTACGTACATATATGTGTGTGTGTGTACATTCTAAGACTAGTAGTCACAGTTTTAATCTGATTTGCTTCCAGTTTGGTACAAAAATTTATTTTGGTAGTAGCTTTGGCAAGTTCATCAAATTTCAGTGTGAAAATGTCATTTATGTAACGCGATATTTTTACCTTTTTTGAAATTTACTTCTATCAGGTCAGCAGGACAGTTGTTAGTTATTTATTCTGTTATTTATACCTTAGTTATTTATTCTGGTTCTATTATTATTATTATACCATGTATATTAAAACATGGTAATTTTTATTCATAATTTAAGACTGATAAGCGGTATGATTGAAATATGAAATGTGGTTGTTGTTCTTCACAGGTAATACTAAGGTCACCTTATGTAGGTATAGAGTTGATCAGTTTCACTAAATATAAACAAATGATTGGACGAGCAGGACGAGCAGGTATGGGAGAAGCAGGCGAATCATTTCTTCTTTGTAAACCTTCAGACACGCAGAAGGTAGGCATTATTTATATGACTTTTTTTGAAATGTTTTAATAATATGATTGTGATAAATCATAGGTTGTAATCGTAGGTTGTAATTATTTTGTAATTAAAGTGGCATATTTCTTAGTAAATCTACGTAAGTACAGTACATAAAGCAAAAATTCTGTTTGTTATATATACTGTCACATCATTTGTTGTAGATACATTAAATTTTGCATAGTAATGAAAAACTACTATGTATATATTATAAAACTTCATACGCCATTCCCTTATCCAGATAACACAATCTTTACCCAGTTATTGAGATATCCAAGAAAATCACAATCTTAGAAAATTCTGAATAACCTTGTATTATAGATATCAATCTGAAAAACAAATTTTGAGTTCTTTTCGATAGCCCCAAACCGAATTTGAATGGCCTAAAGTGTACCATTTTCAAGATATGGAAAATTAAATGATTTTTTTTTTTTTTTTTTTTTTTTTTTTAACGTCCGACTATTGTGCACACTTGGGCTAATGCAGACGGTGGGATGATTTATAGCTTATGAAAATGCCAAGCCCTCGCTGGGAATCGAACCCGGATCCTCAGGGTGAAAGCCTAGTACGCTATCCACTAGACCACCGAGAGGCAGGTTGTAATGTCAGATCAGAAGCTATCATTAAATCAATAAAGGAGTTCAGTGATAGTGAAAATTTAAAATGCCCAATTTCTCACAAACTGGCTTGACTGTATGCTTTAATTTTAATTGAATCATAACTAAAATCTGTCAAAATCTTCAGTCAAAAATAAATGTACTTACACTTATCAGTTTCATTTCCATTTCTCCTGATATCTGTATAAATTTGACTTGTGTTGGTGTTCCATTAGTAGACTACAGGTATATATTAAGAATACCATTGCAAAGTACTGGAACTTGGATAGTTTAAAATATAAATACACTACACTCCCAATTATGATTGTGGTCCCTGTTGTAGAAAGAACAAAGTCGTGGTTAATCACAAACTTTTATTTTAGCCAACACTAAATTTAATATTACAAATTTTCAAAATTAGAAATACTTCAGTCAAATACAGTACAGTAACATACAATTTTATCAAATGAAAAGAAGTTTTCATTCATTTATTAACTGATAATTTAATGTATAGTAACTCTAAATATACACTTCTATGACTAGAAAACATAGTATACTCTAGAAACATAGTATAGACACTAAACACAAAGCACCTCCTGTATCACACTGCTGTAACTAAATGGACTGAAGTGTATATAGCTTTATTCTGTACCAGATGTAAACAAATTAATATGTCTGTAACTTCAAAGCGATTTATTATTGATAAGTTTAATACAAAGTGATAGGTCTGCTGTGATACATTGAAATACAATTCAGTTGTTACTCAAAACACATTCTGCCTGCTTTCGTAATTTATCTTAATATTCTAATTTTAATAAGTTTCAAACATCTCCAAGTAGACTACAGTAAATCACCCTGGGTTGCTACTGTAATAATTATAAAATTAAATAAACATAATAATTTAAATTTAATTAATTAATGTTTTAATATTACATTATTAAGTGAAAATGTGTAAAACATTAAAATATTTTAATTTTTATAATAGTTGTGAATTATTTCACATACTTAATATGAGATTCACTATATATCAGTGCGATATAATTATCATCACTATCAAATCAAATTGGTTCGCTAGTTACTCTGTGACTTCTATTGGAGAGTGATATTAATTTTATAAAATTTAATTTGTAATAAGTGCACCCAAATTCTTATAGGAATATTTGTACTGTATTTTTTTATATACAAATCATTATTAAAAATTTACAAAACAGGTGGGAAACTTGCTGAGTTCATCTATTGAAAGCTGTCAGAGTCAACTCGAAGGTGTAGGAATATACAATCTTGTGCTCAGTGCTCTTGCATTATCTATCACTAAAACAGATGAAGATCTGTTCAGATTATTTGACTGTACACTACTGTCTGAGCAAGCAAAACATACTGGACTGGATATCAGGTCACAAGTTATCGATGCCGTCAATCAACTGATAGAACTTGGTGGAGTAAATCGTACCAGTGCATCTTTACAGCTTACACCAATTGGAAAAGCTGCTGTTAAAGGTATAGAAAGAGTATAATATATATATATATATATATATATATATATATATATATATATATATATTTAAAAATATATATATATATATATATATATATATATATATATAATATATTTATATATTATATATATATATATATATATATATATATATATATATATATATATATATATATATAATATTTTAAGTATATATAATACTTTAAGTCCACCAATTTAGCTTGGTAGGTGCTTTTAGTGTTCCTAAAAGTGGATTTAAATTATTATCACTGTGTTTATTTTATCTTTAACATGTCCTCACTTCCTTTTCTTTACATGAAGATGGGGTCTCAATGTAACGGTTAACAATAATCAGTTAACGGACACCTGATTATTGGAAATAAAATTACACAGCGGCTGTTTGGAAGTGAAAAGTTCGTAACTCAATAAATATGGTGTTCAGCACACGAAATTAAAACAAAGCATTTGTAAGGAAAACATTGAATTAACTTTATTTAAATAATATTATATAAATTAACTAATTAATTTGTGGAATATAATTTATTTAGAGGGGCTAAATTTAAAAAAACCACATATAGGAATAAATCACTAGCTGTGGACTCACCAGTTACGGTTTTGCGTATCCACAACTTTTTCTTTCTTATATGTTGTACTGTAAAATAAATTTGTTAAACTGCTATTACAGTTGCATAACTAAATTACAATTCTGGGAAAGGGAGGGGTTTTCTTTACTTATAAATGAGCATTCATGTTAGTTTTGTTTATGTCTGCCATATTTTCAATAGTTGAAAAAAAGGTTCATGTGCTTCAAACTGCTAATTTAGTGCCAACAAGTGACATTTAATGACATCATAATATGTAAAGTCATGTATCCTTCACCAACCATGGCCTTTTTGTGGAACTAAATCCCTGTAGTTGGCGAGGGGTTTCTGTAATCTTTATGTTACAGTTTTTTAATTATGTTTAAATAAAAATTGTAGTAACCCCTCAATATCCATTACATTTTTTACTCGAGGTATACTTATGTGTGTGAATATTTATTTATATAAAGTATATTCCTAATAAAAAATTATTGTCATAGTTTACATGTCAAAGATTATGCCCGTTTCATTGTTTACTGTTTCTGTTGTGCTCATGTGTTAATCAAAGATTCTTTCTGGTTTTTTTCTGCATTCTACCCTTTGTTTGCTGTGTTTTTCAAAAAACCTTAATTATCGGAAATTTTCTGTATCTGAAAAGGGATTTCAGTAATCACAGTTCTACTGTACTACTTAATTTGTTGACGTGTTTTTATTTTGTGCAGGAAACTTTGATCTAAAGACAGCCAGGATCTTGTATGAAGACTTGAAGTTGGCGCAGGAAAGTTTAGTTTTAATTTCCTATTTACATCTTCTGTTCCTTGTAACACCGTATTCAATGATGGACCAAATCAAATTGGAGCGAAAAATCTTTTTTGATACGGTAGGAATATCAATCAGTATCATAAAATATATAATGTTGATCCATAATTATGCTAGACCATGTTATTGAATTACTACTTTTTTAGCTCTTGTTTTGCTCATTCAATTTTGTAATTTTGCCCGGCCAGTATAATATTTAATGTAACATTAAAAATAACCAAGATATGACACATTTTGTTAATACAATAGTAGAAGTTTTGGGATTAATGTAAATAAATAATGTGTGTTAATATACTATTGAATATTATGAATAGTATACAGAAGATGGTAGCTATGTTACCAAAATGTAAAACAGGGTAAAGTAATGTTTTTATTAAATTAATTAGTTTTATTTTTGTGGTTTAAGGATTCTGCCTTTTCACAAGCAAAAAAAAATAATGCATTTAGTCATTATCCTACCCCTCCCTCCCCCCCCGGATTAACTATATTAGCCCCATTTACTCTTCATTATCCACAAACAGTGTATTCAGTTGTGGATTATCCACAGTGTACTGAAGAAACAATTATTTTTGTTAATAAATATCTTTGGTAAAAATTGTAAAAATAAATTGTTGTTTTTATTTTGTTTATGTCAATCACACTTATGTAATTATTTCATTTAGGCTACTTTGTAATATAGTATAGTGGATGGCATCTACTGTGCACATATCCTTGTTCTCAAGGAAAGTGAGGATGGAACAGGATGTACGGAGAAAATCTAAGAATTTCCAAAAACAATAATGCACCAACTATCACAATTATCTTCTTTGGCATTATAAACATCAGCGTCCATCAATTACTATTTCAGCAGAATGACTATAAAACTTAAAAGCTGTTATTTGAGAAGTCTGAAAAAATTTTGTTTCTCAATTGTACAATTTCAACATTTTTTTGTACTTCTTATATTAAATGTCATGTGTTTGATTTTTTTATACTTTTTTCTACACTTTAAACATAATTAATAATTGTTGGTTTTATTTGTTTATTAATACTGAAGTTTATTTTACATATAAAATAAAGTTTGTGTTATAATTGTTTACCCAGAGTTGAAACAATTTTGTTAACCTGTTTGCCAACTACGTGCTGTGCCAGTGGCCACCCTATCCTTCATATAATCAGAAGTATGATGTAATTTAAATTTTATCAACCTTTAAATGTAGGTGGATATTTTAAACCACCTAAATTATAATTAAAGTTTTGGCCCCGCTGGGGGCTGCAGACCTATTGACAGGATTTAGACGTCCCTCGCTATACCTGAGTCTAACACACACTTACACTTACGACTTTAACTGTACACTCACACTTACATTTCATTTAGGGAGGCAATAATAGCCTCAATGTGCTTTACGCCTAAAAAAAAAAAAGTTTGGTGGTGCTTTTTTGGTTTCCAAGTAAATATTAAAGTTAGTTTAATATTAGAAGTTTTAACATACTGTTACATTAAATTTTTCAGTACATGTCTTTAGGACCTAGAGAGCTGCAGACAGCTAAGGTTATTGGCATAACAGAACAATGCATAGCACAGCTGATGAGACCTGGAGGTAAAATAAAGGTATTGTACTTTTTTTTGCTGTTTTTCTTATATAGCATTGCTGTTTTTCAGTACAATTGCACTGAAAAAGTCTTGTGATCATGCAAATATTTCAAGTGAAGATGGAAATATTCATTTACTTATTACATATTATAAAAAAAAATATTTATACTTTCTGGATAACTGATTGTTTATGTACATACAGGGCTGTGAAAATAACTAAATTATATTATATTTGACATATTGTTTTTTAGTTTTTTTTTTGCTTTAAAAGTCAATAATAATTTTAACTATAAAAATTATTGGAGTAGCTGTTCAACTGAGTGATTTATCAGTGTATAAAAGTAAATGTGGCAGTTTGATTTTTCATATCTGGTGCTGCCATCTCTTGTCACTTTTGTTATAGTAACAATGAGTAAACAGTCATGACCTGCTAATTTTAAGATAAAAGATGAGAAAATAAAGCAGCTTCACTTTTAGTTCCGTTAGACAAGATTTGTGACCTTACTATTCATGCCTTATAAAAATTGCCTGGTCTAAAGTGTTATTTTAAACAAAATAGGGGACTGGATAACAATGTATTGTAATTTTTGAAACGTTTTACATATTTCATTGCCCCTCTTCCAAAATATTTTCTTTAGGCTATTCAGACTTGTTAGTATTTTTGTTTTTTCCTTTCATAAATACAATGCTATGTCATAAATACAAATGCTATTATATAGTTTTACAATAAAATGATTTCAAGCTTAACTTAACAAAGAAATAACTATTTCCCTTTATTCTACACACACACAAATTTGAGAATTAATTTTTATATTATAAGATTTATGCTTGAAATGAACATTTTCACTTTTATTAGATTTTTTGTTAAACTTGTATTTTTTCTTTGGTTTCATAAAAAAATAAAATATGTATCATAGACGTACTAGTAAGATAAAAAATGGACAATAAGTAGATGTTGGTTTCAATTTTTCAGGAGGTGTCAGAAACCATAACAAACAGGTTTTATCTAAGTTTGATATTATTTGAGTTATGGAATCAAAAAACTGTGTGGCAAGTATCAGCAAAATATAACATAACCCGAGGAACAATTCATAACTTTCTCAATTCAGCCTCTGCCTTTGCTTCAAGTGTGCTTAGGTTTTGTGAGGTATGTTAAATAATTCATGTACTGTATACACACTAGGGGTCTGCGGAACCCCGAATTTTACGGATCGGGTCGGGTCAGGCCAAGTAAATATTAACTTTTATTTTTAGACAATAATGTACGCAATACGCATACATATTTTCACTACCAAAGTTCTTAATATACAAATATAAACAAAGAACCAATGAATCATCGAAGGTCTAGTGTCTAACCACTTATAATCATTCTATTTGTTTTACTCTACAAAACCAATTGTTGGCCTGTCAGTGGGTGCAGTATTATCGGTTAGTAGTTCTATTTATTGTGATGCTACAATGAGAAGGGACCAAGTGGACTTTGCATATATGTACTGATATATAGTTTGTAGTTATAGTTGTAGTTGCATATTACAAATATAGTTTCCTCGTTGGGGCTTGGGGCGTGTCAACACACTGCCTTGTCAAATAAATATGTCTGTGATTGACAACAGTACACAATCAGTTCAGAGAATCAGCAGATATCCTTTTTCCGAATGTACATCGTTTTCATGATTATGCCACTAAATTAAAAGATGTAATTTTTTCAAAGACAAATATCAAATGAAAATATTGAACACAATGATCCCATATTACATTGGTTCATTGTGGTATTTTCATAACTTTTGTGTGCCGATATAATCGGCCCATGGCAGTATTCACACATTTTTTGCACGCTCATATAATCGACCCGTGGCAGAATTCACACAACTTTTGCATACCGATATAATCGGCCCGTGGGAGTATTCACACATTTTTGTACATCGATGTAATCAGTCCATGGCGGTATTCACATAGCTCTTGCGCACCAATATAATTGGCCCATGGCGGTATTCACACATTTTTTGCAGTCTGTGGCAGTATTCAGTGAGACTAACGGAGCCTGTATTCCATTGGCCAGTGGTGGTCAGAGGATTAAATATAAAATGAAGAAAATTTTAATTCTTTTTTTGTTGTTTTGTTTACTTGGGCCTAGCTAAAAATGTGATGGGTTCCCCATTTAACTGTTTAGCCCAATCCGATCCGAAAAGCCTGAGCGCCTAAAATAAAACCCGACCCGGCCTGACCCGAACTCTAAAAAACTTAGCCTGCAGACTCCTAATACACATCTTCATATTTTGTAATTATAATTTATAAATAAACCACCAAGTGGTACAAAGGTTCCTCATCAAGTGTACAGATTAAAAAGTTGTTAAATCACCTCTAAATTCTGCAAAAAACTGTTATCGTGCTTACACAGTTTACTGAATAATATCAATCTTCACATTCAGCTGCAGCATATCCTTCTCTGTGAAAATAGCTGTCTGATTTCAGTTGTGGATACATTTTATAAATAGATATCTACTATTGAAATGTGCTTGGATCAAACAATCTCTTAAAGTTATATCTGGATTGATAAATGTAGATTTACATTTTGTGATAATTACTAAGAGATGGATAGGTTTTGTCTTAACAGTAAGACCATATTACTTTAAATGATATAGCTTTCATTTTGGAGTGAATTGTATAGTTTAAACTCAAATAAGTGCATAGTTCAAAATTAATAATCTAATGATTTTACATCTCAGGTAGTATATTCACTTTTACCAATATGCTGAGCAAGGGGAAAACCAGGAAGAACACTGTTGTCATGAGAGATAGAATGGAAGACACGCCGCCACCAAGTGCGAAGATTGATATTGTTCAGTAAACTGTGTAAGCAGATGACTGGTTCTTGGCCGAAGTCAAAGATGATTTAACAACTTTTGTTTAACTGTAGATTTGGCAGGGAATTTTTTACCTCATAATGGTTTTTGTTTAGATTGGAATCATTATTTTTGCAAGAGTTTCTCTGATATCAAATATTACGGAAGATGATCAAGGTAAATTAAATTATAGAAAATGAAATATAAAAGCAAAAAAATTATTTTAGTGATTACATTTGATTATAATAGCCTAAGACTGGGCTGAATTTTTTTAGGATTGTAGAGAATTTAAAAATTTTTTAATAACGTATAGTAACAAGTCATCTTTCATAGATCAGTTGTGAAATTAACCATTTAATTAATAACTGACCTGTTAATTAAGGTGCAAAATATCAAAATCAGTAAATATTTTGATACTGTATTTGCAATGTTATAATTATAAATGTATTTATTTTTTAAATTTTGTATGAAAGGCAAGTACCGCCAACTATGTCAAATAACATGAGTGATAATATGAAAATTGGTTTAGTAGTTCGGGCTGTATAAGTGTCAGTGTTTCTAATTTTAATCATTTTTGAATTTTCTGATGGTTTTTGCAATTTAATAAATTTTAATATGTTTGTATTTTTACTTCTATGCAAAAACCATGATTTAATTCAAATTCTATGATTTTTCAATTTTGTGAAATACAAATTTTTTGTAATACAGCTACACGTTTTTTTCTTTTTTTTTTGACACTTATCAAGTTTAAGCAAAACTTGATCATCATTTTTGAGAAAATTATTTCTGACAATTTGTGAGAAAATTATTTCTGACAAAGAAAATGGGCTTTAAAAAGAGTTGAAGTTCTTTTATGTATGAATTTTATTAAGAGTCATTTAAAAAATGTTTTCATTTTTTTTTAAGAGAAATATTGTTAATGTTCTTCTTTATTATAGGAACTTGATGAAATGTGGTGTTTTAAACAGTTGCTGGCAGAAATACCAAACCGACTCACCTACTGCTGTACCATGGAATTGTTGCCACTGATGGATTTACCAGCAGTCAAAATTGTAAGATTTATTGTTAAATGTTTCATAATTCTTAAGTCATATTAATGGCTTCTTAATAAAATCAATATAGGACACCAATGCTAACTTTACAGGCCAGGGTATTCCACTTACTGCAACTCATTCTTTGCCTGTGGCACTGAGCTTACCTGACTGCTTGCAGCTTAAAATTTGTGCAACTGTTGAATCCTGGAACGATAGTAATGAATATAACCTCAACGTTAGCTTAAAGAAACAATACATTCAGATGTTTCATAAAGAATATTTATTGGCTAAAATTATTTTCCCTAAATTGTTTCTGACCAGAAGAGCAATTTTGTTTGGAAATTAATAAAAGCCTCAATGATGGGTAATCAGGTAGACAGATAACAAAAAAAACCTAAAACTCTGGTATATGAAGGATTATATTGTGCATGTTTAAAAACTGAAAATACACTGTATGTATGCGGTGTGGCAATTAACTGGATTGGTGCTGCTACCTGAAAACAGCAAGTGCACCGCGACAGGTTTGAACATGCCTGTTCCTGTTAATGCTTCCCCCCACCCTGACCTCAATGCACACAGATACTCAGTCTCGTGAAAAGGTTTAAGAGGGATGTGAAACAATTGAAGATGGTCCATACCCTAGATGACCCTGAACATCAAAACAGATGACAGCATCCAGAAAATTGATAAATTGATCCATGAACATCGTCATCTGCGGGTTTGAGATCGTGATTGATATCTCAGGAATTAACAAAGAAAGTATCCGTCAGATTTGTATGATTCATTGAAAATGCAGAAAGTTTGTGCAAAAGTGGTGCCAAAACTTCTCACTTCAGAAGAAAAGTAACCAACCTGTGGAACATTATTCAGACAATATTTAAGAGCAAATTAATTGAACTGAACTACTATTCAGTCATACCAATAGAGCCCATATTACGTCGGCTCATGACAGTATTTGAACAACTTTTGTGCGTCATTGCAATCAGCCTGAGGTGTTTTCAGACAATTTTTAAGAACCAATGTAATTGGCCTATATCAGTATTTAGTAAGACCAACAGTGCCTGTATTACATCAGCTTTTGGCGTTATTTTAACAGTTTTTTGAGCCTATGTTATCGGCCTGTGGAATATTCAAACAGTGTTTGGAAGACAATTATATCGACTAGTGGTGGTAAAAGGGTTAAATATGAAATGAAGAAAATTTTAATTCTGATTTTTTTTAACTCATATCTAGCTAACAATGTGATGGGTTCACCTATTTAACCATTTGGCCCAGTACAACAAAACCCAGGCGCTGAAGAAAAACCCTAATGGTAAATAAAATATGGAACTTCCGTAATTTGCTTGTAAAAAAGCTTTTAATAACTTAAAACTGACATTGGAAAGGCCAATGTGGGCATTCTGTTGTTAGTTTGTTAGTAATAAAAAACAGGAATGTGCAAATTGTGCCTTATCAGAGCATGACATTTTTAAGATATAGATATCATGTTTAAGTAGGCACAGAAAGCAAAAGGTTAATGTTGTATTAATTTGTCATATTTTATTGACATTTTGCGTACACATTAGCCTTACATAAATAAAAATAAGTGATAAAACATATGTACATATAGATTGTGTAATAAATAATGCTTATATATGAATATTTACATCCATTTGTATATTAGTTATTTCCAGACAACTTTATAGTATATAATTATATAAATAAATACATTTTTTGAGGGCAGAAGTATTTTCATAATCAGGTATCTATGAAGTTTAATTACAAATTCCATTGATAAAATGTAATCTTTACTTTAAATGGAATTAATAATATTCATTGTGTGTGTGTGTTTGTGTGTGTGTGTGTGTGTGTGTATATATATATATATATATATATATATATATATATATATATATTGTAATTATACAATGTAAATTGTAATTATATATTTAGGTAAAGTTTTTTTATGTACATACCATTTTTATTTCCAAAAAATGTACAAGTTAACTTAAAAATTTTAAATATCAATTAACTTAACAAAATCAAAAAATACAGTTATTTTGTTTTGCTTTTAACTCATTACTGTCAAAATCTTTCCTTGAACTATGATAATAATAAATACACTTTACTATCATCAACACCCTCTATAATATACATATTCACAGCGAAACTGACATGAATCAGATCGTCATGACCCATATCATATTTCTTTATTACATGATGTGCATATTTATAAATGTGTATTTTTTAATTACTTTTTTTATTTTATATACATATACTTTTTCGTTGTATTACAAACTTAGAATTTATTTATTTATTATTTTTTTATTGTACTCATTGTAATTTTATGTTACTGAGAAACATAATATGTGGCTTCCATTACAATTGACAAAAAATTGAGCTGATATTGGTTATTGATTGAATCATCTGTTTTAGAATCCATCACAATTGCATTTAGTAAGTTTACTTAAATATTCGTGAGTGACATTAGTTTTAAAAATATGTTTCTATACCTGATTCATTATTCTAAATAGCTTATGGCACTCAATAAGGTTTCTCTCATGTTCATTGTCTTCATAGTAGAACAATATATTAGTAAATTATGCTTATAAAATTTTATAATAGCTATATTAATTTAGGTTATGTGTTCCTGCCTACTTTGTGTCTATCTACTTTTCTTTTATTGTTTTTTTTTATTTTATTGATTGAGATTGTTGTGTTTTAATTTAGTGTACAGAATTTACAGTTTAAGTGAAATGATAGGTAACCTATTATATTCCAATAGATAAAGATTTGCATTAAAAACTTTCTTTACTTTTCAATATTTTTGATTTTTATTAGGGACGAGCGAAACAACTATTCAATGCGGGTTTTAAAAACATCTCACTATTGGCTAAGGCTGATCCTAAAACTCTAGTCAAAACAATCGACCATATGCCGCATAAAGTTGCACATCAAATTGTAGCAGCTGCAAAGGTAAATATACAGTATAATAATTGTATACAGTATACTTGTAGTAATACAATATAACGAATTTCATCTCACTTTCTATTTCTGTCTCTTTTGCTTCCTCATTTTCGATAACAGTACACACGTATTATACAAAAACGTTGTGTTGTTTTGGTTTATGTATTTTTCTTTAGTTAAAGAACACGTGCACCATGTAACCATACATTAAAAATTATTATAAATGTTTATAATAATTGTTGTTAATATTGCTAATTTTTAACAACATAACCTAAAATTTATAGCCTATCAGCTGTTCAATGAAATAGCCGATCGTTACAAATTTATATAAAACAACTGAATAGATCTTTTAATATAACTATGGCAAATAATATCGAAACTAGTTTCACATATTTATTTATTTAAACAAAAGATAATTATGAACATATCTTCAAACTAATTATATATTCAGCAACAATATCATTAAACAAAAGCTTCGCTTCTGTCGGTAACTCCCCGAGTTCCACACTGACTTTTTTTCATTAATTTGTGTTTTATTTGCATTTCTCGGTCTACAGCACGTTACCTGTTGTTTATAATAATTTGTTGTCTCCATACAAACTTGCATATTAAACAGTGAAACAAGCTGTGACTTTACAGACATAGCATTATAACAAATGTAAACATATTATGCCAGTATGCCGTAGTATTTTAAATATTATAAGTTTTATCATAATTCAATGGCCAATATTTAAGAGACATTACTCTAATGCAGCCCATACTCAACATATTTTTTCTTCACATGCCATATTTGTGTGTTTCATCGTTTAAAAAGGTAAGCTATTCATGTTATAAATGGAATAAGATAAAAATTAAACTGAAAAAAAATCAAAGAATGTGTACAGTCTGTTAAAAAAATTCAATATTAGAAAAATCATATAAAAATTAATGTGGTTTTCTATATTGTAACAAATTTTTACCTATGTAAGGTAAATCAGGTTTGAAATTGACAACTCTTAATATGTTTTGAGAATCAGTCAACCAATTTCTGTATATTTTATTTGCATATTTCAATTTTTAATATGGTGATTCACATAGATAAGTTAAAGTAAAGAACAGCAGCAGCAAGTGGGCAAAATTTTTGAATGTTTTTTAGTCATCAGGTACTATATTTCAAAATTTTATATATTCTTTTTTGCATATAGTATGCAAGATGCTTTTTCCCTTGAAAACATCTTCCATTTGTTTAAATTAATTTATCAAATAACTTCGCATAGTCATAACCCAATTGAAATGACCTGCTTGTTATGTGACGGTGGCTGTTTCTAAAAACCAGGGATTTTTCACAAGTAACAGACACTGCTTGATTTTTCTCAATTCCTGAAATCTTTTCTTAAATTCTTTCAATAATGAAGCTAAATATGAAGTACCATCTTTCTTCACCTTATTAAGTGTTAGAAAGTTAATTAATGTTGGGAAGTTGAGTAATAAGTGTTGGAAAGTTGCTTTGAATTTTTTCTTTAGCTTATCTTCAAAAGCAAATTACTTACTAGCCATTTGCAAAATGATATTATTTTCTCCTTGTAAATCAAGATTTAATTTCTTGAGTTTTCTGTGATGTTGCACAGAAAGGCCAAAAAACATCAGGAACTGTCATTTTCAAAATCACTGTAAATTTTGTTGTTTTGTAAGAAAAAAACATTTTTTGTCACGAAGAATAAAACCATTTGAGAACTTTCCCGTTTGTGCTTAGCCACCACACTGCTGTAAGCAAAAGTACATCACCGTAATTACTGTTCAGTTCTTTAAAAAAACTTCTGAATCTCCAGTGTTCAGTTATTGGGCTCAAATATAGTTTATATTTATAGCTATATATAAATAAATACATATATACATAAATATATATAGCTATATACATAAATGTAGCTATATTTATGACGGTTTTTATCATATTGCGTACTTCTGTTACAAAGATGCATGCTACTAAGTTTTCTTGTTGAATAATACAATGAAATGATAAAATATTTTATAAATTATAGTTTTTTCAACAGGAAAAAATTCAATAATTACAAAATCTGTTCCTCTGGTTTTCATTTTTCATGGAAAGAAATTTTACAAAATCTTCAGGAAACTTGTACTAAGTTGCCGAACTGTCTTTGTTAGTCTTTACGAATTTTTCTTCTTCCCAGTTATTTTGAAACAACCTATTTTCATCAGATTGTTTCTATTTGCTTCTGGAACACACTCTGGCCATTATTATTATATGAGGGTTGTTCATAAAGTAAGGTCCGTTTTTTTTAAACAACAAAGATTTTGTCCAAAAACTTGTTATATTTAAATTCCTCACATTTCTCTTTATTTTCTTCATAATTTCCATACTTAAACATTTATCATAATGTTCAACAAGCTTTTGAATGTCTGTCAAAGAATTCAGCCACATGTAATGATAACCAGTCTTTAACAGCTTCTTTCACTTCATTATCTGTGCTGAAGCGCTTGCCTTGCTAAAGAAAATCCTTTACATAGCTGAACAAGTGGAAATTGCACGGCACCAGGTCCATCTGTTCCCATCCAAAATATTTGATCAGTGTTTGGGTTCCTTTCACCATATGGGGTTTGACATTATCTTGCAGCAACAAAACTCCAGAGTCAAAAGGTTACATCTCTTATTCTGGATTGCACACCGAAGTTTAGTCAGGGTAGCACAATAAGATTCTTTATTGACATGCTTCCTTTTTCCATAAAGTTAAGTAACAAGACACCATGTCTATCCCAAAACATGGTCACCATAACCTGGTGTGTTGAGATTGTGTCTTTGCCTTGATTTTGCTGGTGATGTCATGTAATGCCTTTTTTTTGCATGCAATCTTTTCGTAAATGGCATTGATCAAATCTTTTATCATCAATGATGATTAGCCTGAGCCTGGTTCATCATGGACATTTTCTTGTTCTTTATTGAAAGCTTGCACCCACTTTACTGTCACTCATCGCATTGGGACTGTAAACTTTACTTATTTGTCGATGAATTGCTGCCGCTGAATCGTTTCTTGCTGACAAAAACTGAATCACTGACCTGATTTCACTATCAGTGGGCCTGCACCTTAACAGGTGTTGTTTGATTCGCAAGGCATGCCAGGAGTCAGTACGCATGCGTGTTTCAATATTGTGCGACATTCAAACAGTTATAGTGAATTAGACCTTACGTTATGAACAACCCTCTTAGTTGTAGTTTGCACCAAGCAAACAAATAATACGCACACATAACAAGCTGAAAATAATGATAATAAGCACACCAGTCTTTGATATATACTGGACTGGGAGGAAGGTTTAAAGAGTTTCTATAATCCATTTTTTTTTTTTTTTTTTTTTTTGAGATAAGCCGATCACGGGTTATCAGCAGCATAGTCATCAACTGACATATCGGCCGAGATTTACCACTGCCTTGCTGACCAGGCATCATGACTTTTAGACCTTGGCTGTCATTGGGTGCTATAATTTTGTTGTTGATCAAGAACTACTAATTGATATACATATAAAAAATCTCAGTATGCCATATTATTAAAAAAAAGAAAACTGCTGTTTTTTAATACTTAGTTAAGAAATTTTAACATTTCCACTTAGTAATAATTATAAAAATGTTTTTGTTACATATAGTTAATGATCTTAGCCAAGGCAGAAAGTTTGCAAGAAGAAGCTGAAGAAGTCTTAGATGCTCTTAACATGAGTAACCTTTTGTTGGAATGAAAAATAAAAGTATAATTTATGTTTTTTAAATATGTATTATAAAATAGAGTATATTTTTTAACATTTTTGTAATCTTTGTATAAAGTATTGAATAATTAATATAATAAATTACATGAAGCTGAATTTTTGTAAGTTAAAATCCTCATGTCCTCATTATGTGGCCACAGTGATTCTGCCACATTTTGATTTGCACAGTGATTTGACACAGCAATGACCTTTTATTTGCTGAAGTCGAACCACAAGCTCAACGTTTGTCTAATCTTATTTTCTCGTGGGCTTGGTATTTACCACTGGTATTGACTTCCATCATAAAGTAGATATTATATTTAATAAATTGTTTTATTTATTTACCTACCATATTTTAATATTTTCTAATATTTATGTTGTCACCTGTGGGACTGGGTAAAGGTCGGATCACCCAAAAGAAACCAAAACACTTTTTTAAAACAAACACAAATACAGTACTGTATCATATTTAAGTGCATTGTAATTATTTAAAAATACAACTACATTAAGTGGGTGAAAAAATAAAATGATATACAGTAGTGTAATCTCTTACCAACTGCTAATTCGAACAATAAGAAGCAACACATCTGGTAAACACATGAACTGCTTATCTAAATGTATGCATATGCAAGCTGGTACACAGAAAGTCAATTGAAGGAAGGTTTATAATCATTAATTATGTGTTGACATTTTCATATTACAGTAGACTCTGTATAGAGAACACCAAAACAAAACTGCCTGGTGTGTTTGCTTTATCAGCATCAATTATAAACATTTCATATAACAATTAATTTCAGTAACATTAAACTAAAGTCATCAGAATACTGCTTATTGTTAGATGTATCCATATTGCAAGTAAACAGATGCAGTAAGCCAGATATGCATTTCTTACAAGAGATGACTTGCCCGGCAGATAGTTATGTTATGTTAAAAAAATGTTAAATCTGATTTCATCATCATTATTAGCATTAGTGAAATGTAAATTACTGAATAAACTATAGCTTAATTTTAACACTATTTTTTTAAATAATAGTAAATAACTTGGCTTTTAATATATATAAGTTTTAAGACTTGAATTTCAGTTAAATGTTTTTGGGATTTAGTTAAATGTATTAGGCACTACCTAGCGAACACTTTCACCAAGCTGCCATTGCCTGAAACCACTACCTAAGTAAAAATAAAACAAATTGTTGTTTTTAATATAATGACCAATCATATTAAAGCTAAAATACGAGTATTTTAAGAAGTATTGAATAATATGTTCCAAGCAATCATTCTGGACTGCATTAGAGATATGTTATTGTGTGTGTACGCACAGTGCTACATTCATTGGGGAAAGAGGGCCGTTCAAAGAAGTACACAAAATAAATTTTGTATTCATTGTTCCATGCAAAAAAATTCTAAGCATGAACTACAGCTGAAACCTAGCACAAAACAGAAATTTATTGAAATGTATTTCTTTGCCAAATGTTCAGCTATGTAGGGCTCTTCTTCAGATTACGAATTACTTTTACAGTCCTTCTAGGACCAAAGACATCGTCACATTGGAAAATAGTAAGAAAAAATCGTCCATTAAAATGAAATTACTTTTTAGAAATAAGGGTCTTACGTACACAACAAAAAAAAGTTATAGACTCTCAGAAAAAAGTTCACTGTTGTGTGTGCTCCATTAAATATCAGCCCATTAAAGGAATGGCCAATTCCTCCAATAGATCACAATTTCAGTGATTCAGACGTCTTTTGGTTTAAATGTGCTTTTATTATTTTCAAGTTATTACACTTCTTACTTGGATAAGATAAATACATTATATGAGTAATGTTTAAAATTAAAGAGTCTTATATCAGGGTAGCATTCTTAGCCCACCAGTTAACACAGGGTTTAGTGGTTGAGGTGGTTAAGACACCGGTCAGTCTGCTACATCACAATGTTGAAGGTAGTTACTGCTATATGCTCCCCCCAAAAACACTGAACCCTCATCCTTATTAGTCTAACAAGCATAAAGTATGGATGTTAAGCAAATCATGGTGTATAGAAAAATCTTGTTTTTCACAGTTTCTTCTACTAAAGATAATACATTTTACCAAGTTTCACTAGAAATAAGCCATGTAACAACATAAGAACTGTTTTAGGTTACAACCAAAAATTTCAAAAATTACATGATCTGTATCTTTCAATTTCCATTACTGTTTTTTCTGTTATCAAATTTTTTGAAGAAAATCAATTACACAATTACAAAAAGTCTGCAACTCACAAAAATATAAACATGTAGCTTAAAGTTTTGTGTAATCATTTGGCTTAGAAATGCTCTTCTATTTAGGATCTGTGATTGGAGTTGATCATTCAGATTGCTTACAAATTGGGGTGGATTTTGTTTAGTAAATTTCTCATTTTAATTAATTGCATATGTTTATGTGCTATGGTTATTATCTCCTATTAGTTAGTTAAAAATTTTTTTGAATGGAAATTATAGGTAGTAAAAATTCTTTCCCATAATTAAATTCTACATATACTGGTAATTACGAATAATAGTTATTGTCAATGGTAATAAATGTCCTAAGGCATTTTGCTTGCAAGCATGCATTTACTTTAATTCTTTCTAGCCATACTGTGCATTAATTCTCCTGGAAATATTGACTTTATTTCCATTGTTCAAGATTTTCCATAGTTTGGTGTACAATCAAGAGAGAAGTATTATTATCCTTATTATTATTATTTTTTAATTATTTTTTTTTAGGAGAATAACAATACTGTGGACTCCAACTGCATTTAGGACAAGTTTGGTTACAGTAGGCCAACTATTCAAAACATTTGATGAATATTTTGAAGGAAATCTTCTTCATTACCCAATCTCCTAATATAGTACAATCCTCATTCCATGCCTGTATGCTCAATGGATGTACAGTAACTCATATGATGTCTTTCTATAAAGCTACCCAAAAGTTGAAGTTCATAAATATCAACCCAGGACTCTACAAGCCTTGAAGATGTGAATATACAGGTCAGCCACTTAGAAAAATGGTCTGCTAAGAACACCAGTGGGACAGAGAGAAAAATGTGTGAGTGAGAGGCCGAGTCCTCACTCTCTCACCATACCTCCTTCCTTTTCCTTCACTATCACTGAGTAGTAACAGTTTGTAAACTCATACTCAGATTGAAAGACTCTTTGTCACTAGAGTGCTGTTGAAAAGAGCTGGAGGGAAATTCTCTTACATGCACGAGAAAATCTTGCACAGGCCGTTCACCAAGTGGCTGGACTATAAATGCCTTAATTTGAAATAAGCTTTATTTCACAACAGATATTTGACAGTACTTCAATAACTGCAGCAGTCAATGTATTTACACTAAGGCATATCACTTAAAAAATCTGTTGTTTAAAACCTATTGAAGTTAACTTTCAATTTGTATTTTATTATGGCAAATATATATTTTTCTACTGATTTTTGTTTATTAATATTCAAAATTATGAATAATTTCCTACACACCACTCCATATAAGAAGGTCTAAGGTAAATAAGAAAATATGAAGAAAACATTACAGTACATTGTCCATTAATTGTCATTCTCCGTACTATTTGGGTGACAAATGACAGAATATACAAATATTAGAAATAGACCATGATCTTTCTGTGAATGATAAAAATAACATATTATACAGTACTCTGTTTGCAGCACGGAATGTTTTATTATTATTATTTTCGAAAATGTAGTCACTCATGCAATCATTAATAATTGGTTGACCCTATCTGAAGTGTGTCTTTCAATCCACTAAGATGATTGGATCCTTTAATTTTGATTATCAACATTTGCTTATGATAGCAATTAAAATTCAGCTGCTTAGAAAACGATTTGCTAAGAGCACCAGTGGGACAGAGAAAAATGTATGAGTAAGAGGTCAAGTCTCTACTCTGTCACCATAGTCCCCTTTTTCTTTACTATCATTGAGTAGTAAGAGTTTGTAGACTCAGATTGGCAGAGCCTGTGTCCCTGAACTGCTGGAGGGAGCTGGAGTGGAATTCTCATACAAGCGCGAGAACTTCTTGTGCAGGCTAGACTATGTCAACTGTAGTTGCTTATGCTATATATAAGTCGTGTTCAGTTATAGTATTTTGTTTTGTCTAGAAGGTTATTGCATTGAATACTTCTTATGGCGGGGTATGGATGTATGTTTTGCACGGGAATAAAAATTCAGTTTGCCGTGATGCATCATGCGCTTATATATATTTTTGTTTTAAATGTATTTTTGAACTGAAAACTTGTATGTTCGCGCCATTGTATTACTTACCCAGTCCAACTTAATTATTTAGTTTTGTGTCAAGTGTTAACTGTGTAACAGTGACATTTTATACGTTTATTATATATTAATAGGTGTGAATAATAAATATTTAAATTATTTTAAACGCCATTATACTACTACCCAGTCCAACTTTATTTAGTATTTAGTTTTATGACAAGTGTTAACTGTGTAACAGTGACGTTTTATACGTTATTATATATTGGTAGGTGTGAATAATAATTATTTAAATGCTATTATAATACTTACCCAGTGCAACTGAATTATTTAGAATTCAATTTTGTGATATGTGTTAACTGTAGGCTACAACAGTGACGTTTTAATAATATTTTATACTTTTAATATAATATTTTAAATTTGAAAGTTTATGTGTGTGTTTTTGTTTGTTATTAAATCACACATTAACTACTGGACCGATTGAGATGAAATTTAAAATAAATATGGTATAGGTACCTGAGATGGACATAAATGTATTCCCGTTTTAAAAATCTGCATCCCTGTTATTATTTATTATAAAATTATTGTTTATAAGCTTACATTTGCGATGATTTCAATTGAAACAATCTTATAATTCCAAAAAACCTGCCTTTCCAAATTAAAATATTGCAGTTTCCATTGAAGTTGGCATTTACTATGACAATTAATAAGTCACAGGGTCAGATATTAAGAGTATCAGGAATACATTTGGGACTCCGTGCTTCTCCCATGGTCAGTTATAGCCTATTCTAGTGTCGAGTAGCAAAAATCTATGTCTTGGCAAAAAACCATAAAATCATATAATATTGTATTTAGAAATATATTAAAATGAAATGAGCGTACTCATGATTTTGAAAATCGACTATAAATTTTATTTTGTGGTATAAAATATGTAGCCATAACACGTGATAAGAAGTAGTCACTTCTGTCGGCAGTTATGCCACTGCCACTTTTTTTTTGTTATTTATTACAAATTATTTACTGTGGAGGATTGTTTATTAATGTTAGATAACAAAATTAACCTGCCGGTTAAAAAAAGTGACGGTTAATCGAGACACTGCAATTTTCTTTTTCTTGTTTTTTTGTTTTGCTTTTTGTTTTGTTTTTAATAAATAAATCAACCATAGAATGTTAAATTCAAAATAGATATATACATACTGTGTTACTTATTTATCTCTGGTTACTTCTTCGTTTCAATTTCACTTATCTGTGACTTAGCTTGGCTAAGAAAGCTAGAAAAATAAAAATGGCAAGTTAATGAGAGAATAAGTGTTTGATATAAAAATATTGTAATAATAAACTTGCACCTAATTGATGCAGTATATGTTAAAACTTACGACTTTATTCTTCTATACTAAAAACCTATTTTAATTTTTCGATAATATTCTGTTCTATTCAAATATGGGGTAAGTAAATTTAGTAGTAAAACTATTATCTTCCCGTGTTTACGATTTACATGTGATTTACCGTTTATTCAAGCATTTTTGCTCAAACATTTTGTATACTGGCAAATCTAGTATTAGATGCATTTTTTACTTAAGCACATTAACAGTCTGAGTAAGGTTTTTAAATTCTATTTACTTCCTATTGATTATAGAAATCAATTATACCCATTAATCATTGTAGCCTTGATGGTTTTTTTAGTAGAGTGCCTATTTAAGAATTTGTAAAATATTGTAGTTCTGAACTTTAAGCTTCATTAATATCTCACAAACCTAATTATATTATGGTTCTAGGAAAGATCTGACTAAAAAGTTAAAACTTTTAACTAACTTGATTTAAACCTTCAATTGATAGTTTCATAAGCTTGTAGAGAATTTTTTCATAACCAATCCAACATTATCTAAGCTAGGTATTTTTAAAAGTAAGTCTAAATCATAAAATTAGTTGTGGTGAAGTACTTGTTCAGTTATTTATAATAATTTACATTATTAGGTACTTGTGCAAAATAGATTTTTTTTTTCAGATAGTGACTGAAATTTTGTTGTTTTATTTTATACCTTATTATCTAATTAACGCATTGACCCATAGAAAATATTTACTTTAAAGATTACTTATGATGTTAGGCTGTTTTTTTACAGAACTATATTGTGACATTTATATTGTATTAAACATATTAAATTTCATACATATATTACCGGTCATGTGCATTATTATCAACCAAATGTACTGTCTGCTCATGCTTGTTACACATTCTAACAACCATTACAAAATGTTAAAGCCTTATTGCTTTTTGTGTTGGTTCGTTCCTGTAATGACAACATTGTTAAAACACTGTGAATTATGCAATTTGCCTCTTTTTGTGTAAGGATCATCACCCCACAGCCGAGATATTGAGTAATTTTTTTTTAATGAAGGTTTTTTATCATTTTAGCTATCAAATACACGTTAACCTGTAACTAGTTTAGTTAAATAGCTTTTTCATCTAACAAGCATATCAGTTAGGTTGTTAAGTACTTAATTAAAAAAACAAAAACGTGTTTTTATTATTTAAGAATTATGTTAGTTAGGTTTACCACCTAACAGACGAGTTAGGTTATTGAGTTTTTTTTTTTAATACAAGTTTTTTATCATTTTAATGATCAAAATCACTTTACCTACTGTCGTGCAGTAGCAGTTTTTAGGCTATGCGGATCATTTTTGTTCAATTTTTATCATACTTTCCATGCTCTACGCGCTTTTATATTTTGGATTATTGCTTTTGGGCATGTAATAAAGTGTTTTAGCAGGAAACAATACAGAAAAATCGAAAACAACCTATACTGCATATTTATGCATTATTAAAATAAAAAACGTAATCGTAGTAGGCCAACTTATACTTTTAATATACACAAACATAAGTTATTACACTTTAATAAAACACATACTAACTTCTTCTTTCGATGAGGCCTGCTAGGGACCACGTGACAATTTCAATTCTTCTCACTTAGCTGTTTTCACATACTAACTTATTTTTGTTGTTTTTTTAATTCCTAAATATCTAATTATTGATTTTAAGGAAGAATTCAAGTACCCATTTGTAGAAATTACCCTAACATAAGAAACCTAACCAGTATTATGTTACTAATCCGAAGTAATGTTCTAACGATAAATATAGGCTAATACAGCTTCTGCTTTGTAAAACCAATGAAGTGATTAAACATTACTTTGCGGAATGATAATTTTATGTAGTAAATCGATGCTCCATGCACTGTAATCAGCAAAAACATCACAGAATAGTTCGATTAAAAATTACATACAGTCATAAATTAATAAATGTTAAATGGATTAATATTATTTAATTTCATTTAAAAAAAAACAAACAGTTTGTATAATTAAGTAATAATAATGAAGACATATTACTTACACAAAAACTAAAATAACAACCGAACTTTATAAACTACATGGTATTTGTATCATTAAACTAGTTTTACTAATGTAGTGATTTAAAAAAATTTTTTTTTACATACTTTATTACTACATTAGAGATTCACCCATGTCAGATTAAATTTCTTAAACATCCTATGTTAGTTTTTGAGAGTATAAAACAAATATATATATATATATCATTGAGTATTATTACTTAGAAAAATATATTACTAAAAATGTAGCCTACATTTAGCAAAAATATATTATTCTTGCTTATTCTGTTCTAGACTAATGCAGTAAAACACTTTTTTAACTGATATAAAGAGGGCAGAGATGTTTTGGATAATGAAATTTTTGTATAATCGATGGAAGTTATACCATCGTGTTAAAGGTGTGAAAAATATAATGGCTATGAAAAAACATATTTAATTAAAACAATCTATAGTACAGTCCGAAACACTAAATGATTTATTTTTACATTAAAAATATTAATTCAAATACTGTTCTGTAGTAGTTATTTTTCAAGTGTAGTTCCTGGTGTTTTATAACACCTTATTAATCAGTTTCACCCTCTTATGTTTTTGTGTCACATTATGGCACTCTACTCTGTTTATAAAGTCGAGATGTTGAACCTCAATAAATTACTGCTTGCGTATTAATTAGCACACAGTTCATATGAAGACCTCAGGGATCGTCTGTTGTTGATTACATAATTGGACTGAGTAGGCTTTGTACTTATAGATTACAGTTGAAGTTGGTTAAATGATCGTAGTGCATACATGTATAAATTTACTACATATTTTATAGCCTGTTAAATATTTATGTATTTATTTTTTGTATTAAAATTGCAATACACATTTTGTGAATTGGTCTTCATTTACTTGGTGCCACAAGGTTATTTATGTTTCACTTTTTTATTCTGTATTTACAGTACTGTATTGCATTGACAAAAGAGTTGTGAGGGATGACCCTGTGATGTCCTTGACCAATTGTAATCAAACATGTTGCCCATTGGATCATTGACATTTGTGAAACAACATTAGCTTTATGTGTGAACCAATCACTGTAGTCAAATTTTTCTTCTGGTTTTTGATATTGTTTCAAATAATCTGAGTTGGGTTAAAGTACTGCACTGTCCAATTACTGTTGAATTTTACTGTACTGCAACTACTAAGTTAATATTAAGAGTTAACGGTGATGGCTGATGACTGCAGAGTAGAATAACTTCTTTAAATTTTATTATCTGAGTGTGGATACTCCTGATAACAATGTTACTTAGTTATGCCACTCCTGATTAAGAATGGATTTTATAAAATGTATGTTCATATGAAAATTTTTAAAATTAATACATTTGATAGTATTTTTCCAAATAAAGAAAATTATTATTAGTCTTTAAAACTTTTGAAAATATACAACTAGTTTTCATTCCAGTATATACTGTATATTTCTTTTAAAAACTTGTTTCCATGTTTTGCCAGTTTTTTGTTTCAAACTTTTGGATCAACGAGCTACTGTATTTGCTATTTTCTTATTGTTGCAAATAATGTAGTAAGTTAATTAAGATTTTTATTTTTTAGCTCAAGTGATTCAGACTCTGAAGAAGTCCTAGGAGATAAAATAGTTCATAATGATAAAGATGATAACACAGGAGATATGAAGAAGAAGAAAAAGAAGAAACATAAACATCATAGTAAACATAAAAAACATTCAACTGACAAATCAGAAAAGTATGTTAACACTAATATTATAATGAAACTTTAAAATATATAAAATTAAAAAACTATTAAATCTATACAGTATTAAAAAAGTAAAAACAAATAATTTTCAAAACCTTTTATGCAGTCATAATGGTAATGCAAATTTTCTTTGTAATAGTTTTTTTTTCAAACTAGCAATTGCAAATAAAAGTAGTCTTAATTACTGTGTAACATCCTAATTTGTTCATTGCATTTATGTATTCACATAATTACTGTATACCATGACTCATTGGGAAATTGTGGCGTGTTAACTATCTGTCATGAATTACTGTTACAAAAACTCACCTGTTTGTTATTAGACATTACTTCTGAGAACTGTAAATGTACTGGATAGGAGGTAAATTTATTTGGCAAAAAGCACCACAGTAAAGTACTTTTGTTACTGTTTAATTTACAATTGTCTTGATCATCAATTGCATTGCCATATTTTAAACCTGACCTGATATTTAGGTTGAAACACTTAAATGAATGTGAAATAATTAGAGTTAATATAACCTAAATATAATAAACCAATTTGAAAGTCAACATGAAAGGGAATAGCATGGAAAAGTTGGGATTTGCCTGAAAAAAGTAAAAAAGAATCACGCAAGAAATTAGAATTAAAGCTGTGATACATAAATAGATTGAATCTGGTAAATGTGTAACCATGAAATCATGAATAAGCCATTAATTTCAAGTACCGGAAAAATAATCTGGATTAAGCCATTAATTTTGGTATTAAATCTTGAAAATTCTGATTTTTTAAAATGTGATAAAAACCTTATCAGAAGAAAATTAAATAGTAGTTTTGACTAGCATAATTTCGCTTTAGAACTATTTCAGATTCCAGAAACAAACCTATAAAACATTGATGTCACAATCAATAGTGCGGATGATTGATGGGTCATGATGTACTTGTACTCTTCATGACGTATGATTATACTTTGTGGGAAGAGTGGGGCACACCACTCTCTTAGTATATACACTTGTTATTGCTTATTCATATTCCCGCTTAATTTGCTCGATTAAAGTTTTTTTTTCATCAAAGAGCCAGGATTTCCATGATGTTGGTTTTGCCACTTTGTTATATAGCTTATAGTGTGTGCTTGTCCACTGATTCAACCTTAGGTCTTCAGAAAACCATGAGATGCTTCAGAGGATGCTGCCTTGTCCCCCAGTCCAGAGAATGCTTAGGGTAATTTTCTCTCCCAAAAACTGGACAATCAAAAATTACGTGCTGAGCTGTTCCCTCAACTGTGCCACATTTCCTATGCAAAAGGTTTGTTGTATGAAGACCCATTTTGTGTAGATGACTGCAGAATGTCCAGAACCAGTCACTCTCCACAGATCTGTCCTGTTCAACCTGAGGATCTCTCCTGTCCTAGGGAGGATCTAGCTAGACCTGCAAGCATCCTCTCTGATTGTACAAGGCCATCCATTTTCTACCACGACCTTTAGTGATCCCTAGAAACCCATTGGAAATCATCTATGTACTAGAGTGTAGGATACGCCACATGCAGATTCTGGACCAATGAAAGTGCTGTCGGCTTCTATTCTGGCATACCAATCTGCCTCTTCATTCCCAATTGGTCAGTATTTACATTGTTCTGATGCTTTTAGGCCAAACATAATATACTCTGCCCCAGTAGTTTTGGCTATAAACATAAGTAAATTTTATCACCTGCACCAGGCTTCTTGCAGGGACCAGTCTGAGCTAAACCGACTGAAAGGGATCGAGTTTCACTCACTCCTTGGTGATGTATTACTACAGCCAATAACCATAGCTCCGCATTCCAGGTGGCAACTGGTAAACCAGATGTCTTTACTTGTGAGGGCATGCCAATCTCCCTCCTGACTTTGTAAGCCACGTTCTCTGTTAGCTTTGTGTCTGGATGCTCGAGCCACACAATTACTAACTTCTCCACAGACACGTTACCTGCAAATTATTTCAACAATCTTTCCTCCAGTCACTGTTGAATCATTGACAGATTTCACCTTATTCTTTTCAGCAGCAACATCCTCTGGTATAAGCTGTGTTTGCAGCCTCTTTAAACCAGTTTCCTCTGACAAGAAGTAGCCTGACTGTCCTGTAGGGCACACTACGCCGGTTCACCACCAAATTATTTTGAACTCCAGAGGATTCAGCTTCATTTGCCTGCCCAATCTAGTGCAGTGCTTATCCTCCCAAGCTAGATGTCTTCCTCTTTAGGTAGAACCTTCTTGCCTCTGGCAGGGTTTTTTTCTATCATTTCCCTGTCCACTACTGTCCTGTTGGATTTTACCATTTTTTGGATTTAGCAGAATGTCCTCCATGGATGACAGATCGCCCATGCTTAATTTCTTAAAAAGAATACTTTCAACCCCATGCCCGCACTGTAGTGGAATGCTTTTGATCTCGGGCCCGCACTCCTCTTAAATTTTCAGTTTTTCTTGTACTTTTGTCTCTGCTGTATATTCCTCACGAGTACCATGTATCTAACAGTCCATTTCTTCAATGACCCGATTAAAGGAGTAAAAACTACTGGGTTCCTCCTCATACCTTATCAGCCTGTTAGGAGACACTGGCCCCAAGTGCTCTTCAACTTTTAGCACAGACCGCACAACGCCTTGGCTTGGAGTACACCTCTTCTTGGTTCATCCAGGACTTTATCTAGTACAGATGGCCTTGCTTAAGAATCGGAATCTTGGAATGAGGGGTTTTTATGAGTCTCAATAAGTATGGTGGTTGCATTATTGTGATAACCCAGTAATGTGAGCATAATAACCTCTTATTACCTGCAACCACTTTTAAGTTTTTCAAAAGAAGACTGTTATCAACACATTAGGTAAGAACTAACTGTGGGTCCTAAACTACAGTGATACCCCGGCTGAAGGTCAACCTGAACAACGGACTAATTAACGGAACGAAAAATTACCTATATAACAGTTTAGGTTTCGGATAAAGGGCTGAACATATTATAAGAGTGTTTTCATTTTGTTAAATTATTTCTAAGCAGTAGTACAAATATGGAGATAACATTGTGCTATGGTACAGAAAGTACAAGAACAAGTCTTTTATACAGGTATAAAACACTTCTTGTATCTACCAGGGTGTCTACTAGTCCCTGATATCCTCGATGTCCTGTAAAAGAGACGGATTTTTTTCAAGTGGTCCCCCAAATGTCACGGATAGTACCAGAATTTAGAATTAAAATCCTTTTTTTCTAGAAAATAATAATTCCCTTCCCTTCTCAGTGATTTTGTAAATTGCCATACAAAATGCCGATAAATAAGCCTTGATATGGAAAAAATAGTAGAATGTGCCTCTATTAGCCAAACATTCAAGTAGACTTCCAAAAAACTTAATTTTAAGGTTATTATATACCCTCTAGTGTATTTAGTCGTGGAACTAATATTATGTACAATGCAGCTAAGATGGAAGAAATTCAAGGTCCCATGTTTTTGTAATACATATCCCCAAAAAGTCCCTGATTTTTGCTTAAGGGAGCTGGTAGACACCCTGGCTACGGAAGTTAATACAAACAAGCCTTTTATTGATGGGTGTTTGGTTTTTGTAGGGCAATAACTTCCCTATTTTATTTATTTATTTCTTAGTTATCTGTTCTCAGAATGGTCCCTCTTCCTACTCCCTGTCCAATTTCTGAAAATTGGTCCATCAGATTTTATTTGATTTGGTCAAATACAGATTCATATTTGAAGTCAGTATCACAAATTTGAAATAGAAATAATTTTGGTTTACGAGTAAATCGAAAATAAACTGTCCGCTATCGGATTTTTTTCAATATAAATTCTTATTTTGTAAAACAATGTACATCAACTTTTATTTATGATCCTTTTTAAATGATCAAAATGTGACAAAGTGATTTTGTAAAGTTAGTTTGATTTTGCTTTCTTTTACTGGTAATGTCTTTTTTTAGCAGGTCAGACTTTTTGGGGAAATAGTTCAATGTGAAAAAGTTTGTTTAATGTGTTAATACTACTTATTTATTTAGAAGTACTGTAGGAACGGTCATAACGTAAAATTAATTTTTTTAAATATTGTTTTATATATTTCTACTTCGTAATTAATAGGACTATATTAGGTAAGCTTACATTCTTGCATTTTTTTTTGTTTTTACAGGAAAAAGCATAAAAAACACAAACATAAAAAGGGGAATGAAAATGGGGATGTGAAAACAGAAGTTAAGAAACATAATAAAAAAACCAAAGAAAATCTCTCGGTAATACTTGTTTCTGGTAGTTCTAAAAGAGAAGTTAAAGGAACAACAACAGTTTTAACAAACGGTAATAAAATTAACAATTTAGAATCATCGGAATCAGAACATGAAAAAAAGAAAAAGGATGTAGATTCAGATGGTGTTGACGTTTCCGTTATAGAAGATGAAATGAATTTGGATGAGTTGATGAGACAAAAGGTAAATCTTAAAATATTGTATCTATATTATCAAGCTACAATTTCATCTAGCAATACTAATAATATAAAACTAGAAACCACTAACTTTATTTCAAGTTACTGCTTACATCATTTAAGTTTTTTTTTTAGTTTGTAAACAAAAATTACTAGCCTTTGTAAGTTTACATGTAATATACTCTCCTAATGTGTTTTAAATGTGTGTCTGCACATTAATATACATTAAATAATGGGTTATTATTATTATTAAATAATAATAAGTTAGTATAGTACGTTGGCTCATTGCTTTAGGTGGTTAAAATACCGTTAATTATGTTATACCTGTGAACTCTGACAGTAAGGTTGTAGGTTCAGGATTGCAGTTACTACCATAAGCTTTCCTCTTTTTGTTAACGCTGATCTTTCATTCTCATTAGTCTTAATTAACGTTAAGCAAAATAATAATAATTAAAAAAATTAACTGAGCCAATGTATTTATATACATAAAGGGATCACTTGCATTGAACTTAATTAAACATGCTGTTGTTAATGTATCGAAAGAAAATAGAAGTGTAGTACTAAAGGTGTGCAAAGTATCCTGTATAATACAGATTTTCAAGTACTAATCGGGACATTAAAACAATAAGACCTAACTTATCCATAATTTTGTTTGCTTTTGAAATAAGAATAAAACAAGTGGAATTTTCTTAGCAATTTTATGTTTACATTAAAGCCTGCACTTTAATGTACAGTAATTCCCACATAATTTAATTTCTGCATAATTTCCATCAATATTATGGCACTTATTATATCGTACGACCAGCTTTTGAATACATATTTGTAGAAATGTGCCACCTGATTAGACAACCAGTACAACACAGATGTTTTGACATCTTCATAGTCGTGCTGACCACCCAGATGTCTTTTCAAATGCAGGAACACGTAGTCACTGGGTGCTAGATCAAGGCTGTGTAGAGGTTGACTAATTGTTTCCAGCCAGATGTTCGGATCAGCTCTTGGATTTGATTGGCGGTAAATGGACGAGCATAGTCATGGAGAAATAAGTTGAAAAATTTATGTAGGTTCTTTGAAAAATATTGATTACAAATCAGTATTTTTGCTGATAACAGAGGATGTCTGCCGTCATTTAATTGATGGGATTGTTCTCTACCCAACTACCGTAATATAAACAAATAGTTTAATAAGTCACTTTTTTATCTAACCAGGCATTTATACATACCAAATTGCATCTATTGCCTTGGATGATCAGTTCACAGTTCATTCCTTTATTATTACTTGAGGAGAGTAGAGATAAATATATATACTGTAGTAAGCATGGGGCTAACATGTTTTCGTTTAACTTACAAGCTTATCTAGAATTTTTCTCTTAAATACAGCAGTTGTACTATAGTGCGAGTCTGCTTTGTCTGTGGAAGTGCTTATTATACTCCAGCGACTGCTATAATTATAAAAGGAGTTTCAGTAAGCTGTTTTAAAATTTCTGGTGCATTGCTTATATTGCAACTCGAAGAAATACTCTGTGTATATTTATGTTAGTAGTTAGTGAAACACATTAATGGCTTTGAAGATGGATTTTGCTCAAAACGCATTGCCAAAATTTGAAGTGACAAAACGAGGAATGGCAGAAATTACTATTTATCAACTACTCCTTGTTTTACTTGCATTAATAACACGTGTGATTTGTAAATTTTTTTTATATTTATATAATTTTTCTGGTATTGCAGGCTCTCCTCCAAGCTCGACTTGGTGCGTATATGTCAGATACTGATACAAGTTCTAAAAGTAGAAGAAGATGTGATTGATCTTGTTGACGATGAATCTGATGATGTTCAGGACGTAACAGAGAAAAGAAAAAGAAGGAGAAGCAGGTAAGAAATATATTTCATGAATTAGAGAAAAAGTGGTGATTAAGATATCATTCTGCATTTCTGAACTTGTGCACCTGAAAGTCATAGGTTCTAGACTGCAGTTACTGTCGTAAACTTTACTTTTTCTATTAATCATTGTCTCGTGTATACATTGTTATAACTGGAATAAATTATGAACAGTAAGCAAAATAAATGAAGAAATAAAATTATTAACAAAAATTGTTGAATTCGATACTGAAAAATCATGCAATTGAGTATAGCTAGCATAGAATCGTTAAAACTTTTTTATGCATTTTCTTAAAAGTTCTATGAAACAGTATAGAAAATTTTTGTTTTTGTCCAAGGTATGGTGGCAATAAAATGGGAAACAAATTATAGAGGCTTTTTTCTCTAATTTGAATACCACTAAATTAGTGATAATTTGATAACTATGGTTATTATTGTCCACCAAATATGCTTATACAGAAAAGGCATGGACTGTCATACATGTATGACAAAAAAGACTGTAGTGCACACATAACATAATGTTAGGTTACAGCATGCAGTTTGTTTGGATTCAAAACCTTTGCTAGATACTAAGTTTCCTTCTCTGAAACTTTTAGCCTACCTAATTTTTTATTTTTACTTTGGAATCATGCATTTTTTTAAAATTAGAAATTTACAAAACATGCCACTTGACAGTAGAATAAAATTAATTGCAAAACAATTTTTTTTACAAGTACACCACTTGGATCGCCACATGTTTGATGTCGACTGTGTTGACATTTGTGTGTCAGGTAACTGTAAACACAGATGTAAAAACCTAAGCAGCTGAACAAAACAAACAAAAATGTACAATATATTTGAAACATATTGTACCAATTAGTTTTAAAATGTACCAACTGATGGCAAAAATATGAAGGAGGGGGTAAAAGTATATTTCTACTATGTTTTTAAGACAATTTTAAATTACAATGTTATGTTTATGTGTATTTTAATTATGCATTATAGGAGTGGAAGTAGCAAAGAAAGAAAAGTTTTGAAAAGTGAAGACAGTAAGCGAAGTGACCGAGATAGGATAGTTAGAGAAGTAAGGAGATCTCGCGATTCGTCATCTACTCAGACAAAAAAAGAGAGAAGAGGAAGACCGCAGAAGGGATCAAAGGAAAAAAGATGAGGCTCGTAGAAAAGACGAAGACTTCAGAAGGAGAGAAGAAGATAGAAGGCGCGAAGAGTCTAGAAGGAGAGAAGATGAAAGGAGAAAAGAAGAAGAGACGAGAAGAAGGGAGGAGGAAAGGTATGGTGTGTACTTTAATATATCACAATCTTTCATCACTGTCCTAGGCATAATCCAAACAGCAAAAAATATGATTTTGTATAAAATATACTTTTTTAGTTTTTATAATTGTACAACATTGTCAAACTGCCTGTGGTGAATTTCTCTTTGTATTTCAGTGTAATATTCTAGATATTTTTTTTAAGGAGGCGGGAAGAGGAAAGGAGGAGAGACGATGATACTAGAAGGAAAGAAGAAGAATTAAGAAGGCGTGAGGAGGATTTAAAAAGAAGAGAACAAGATATTAGAAGACGATTATTAGATTCAAGATCTGATTCTCGGAAAAGAAGCAGGTCACCTTACAGTAAGATCATTGATTCTTTATCTGCATGTATTCTGTTGCATTATAATATAATGTGCAGCAGAAACTGTTACAAATATATTAATCCGAGTATTGGTAAAAGTAAATGTTTAATAAAATTAATACTGCTTTAATACTGACAGTTACCAACATTGCAACACTACTTTTGCAGTTGTGTGTTATGTGGCTGTAGAAGAAGTAAATATATTAGCAAATCTGCTGCTGTTAGTTTCGAGTTTTATGTTTCTGCTATTTCTATAGATTTTTAAGATATGATGCAAACAATTTATAAGACTTTGAATGTGGTATTCATGCCAGCTGCTTTTTTGTAAATATCATAAGTAATTGTTGATATATGCACTTTATTTTGTTTAGTTAGCTGAAATTGAATATTTAAAAAAAGTTGCTATTTTAGTTTTGCTTGTTGACAATATGAAATATGACTTATTATGAATTTTATTACTAGCTTATATTATGAATTTTTGTTTTTAACAGTGTTCCTCCCTTATTTGTTCTAAATTAACCTTATGTAACTAAATAGTTTTTAATTAAAAGTAAGATTTAAAAAAAAAATGGAAATCTCATTTTTTTTTTCTACAGGCTAGATTATTATATTTTCGAATAAGGAAATTTTGTGAAAACATCAAGGATTGCTTTTTGAAATTTTTGTGAGAACCTCGTTTTATGCTATTATTGTTTATTGTAGATCGAGATAATCATGTGAGAGAGTCTGATAGAGACAGAGATAGAGATAGAAGGGACCGAGATCGTGACAAAGAAAGAGATAGAAGACGAAGGAGATCAGATAGTCGAGACAGATATCACTCAAGGTAAGAATATTTATAACCTTAAATTGACTTCCGTGTTATATTTTTAATTTAAGGTAAGTTAATTAATGATAATTACTTTTAAAAAAGTTCTAATCTAATGTAGAACTTTGGCAAAGTTTTTTTTTTGGAAAATATATAGTTACATGCAACTTCACTTTGCAACTTTATTATACTCAGTAAGCTCTGTCATTTGTTTTGTCTCAAAACATGGTGGTCCAGATAATGTAAGTATTTTTGAATTAATAGTATGAGCTCTAGCGTGGCTAATAAAATGCATTGAGATATTTCAGAATCGTTTATGCAAGCATTTTGGTGCATATTGGCTATTTTTATATTACTAAAGGATTTAAATTACATATTTCTTTCATTGGTACATTCTAAACTAATGTTTTTTTTTACAAACACCAGTAAAAAATTAACTTTGGCAAAACCGAAAGTAAAGAAACACTGATGGATATCGAATGTTTAATCACATTACAGCCTGTGTGCTGTAAACATATATTCTGAAGCAATTTCTGTGGTTTCCCAGTGAAATTACTGTGTAAGAAAATACTTATTGTGGACAAAATTTGACTTGCTGAGCCCTGTTTACTTTGCTGGACGTATGGGTTATTGGGTATACAGAAGATATAGATAACAGACAAATGAAAATTAGTAACCTTGTGGATTCGATGAGTTTATCTCTTTGTATATTTTCTTGTATAAGAAAATTAATTGTAATACTTTACCTGACTAAACACAGTTAGCGATTTTTAGGCTCAACTATGTGTTGAATAGAGGATTCTAGTCTCTCCCATGTTTTTTAAGTGGTTAATAATTTTGTAGATTATGTAAGCGATATTGCTTAGGTTTAAATAATGTAATTTTGCCTAGGTAAATAATGTAATTTAACAAATGTAATTTTGTAAAGTTCATATAAACTGACTACTTATGAGGTGTAACTATTAGAAATTCTACGAATAAGTTTTCATTGTTTTGCTGGGAGAATATGACATACAATAAACATTATTATGGGTTAGGATAGTTTCACTATCTCTTTCTGTCCAACACTTTGCTTTATTAGTTATGACTAAAACATCCAAAATCAGGAAATAAAACATATCACTAATGACTTGGTGAAGTAGAAAATTTTGTAAAATAATCATAGTTTATTTTCAAATTGATTTATAAACTCAACAGCAGGTTAGAAATTATCTTGAACTATTCTGCTTTCATTTAAATGTTTACATTTTTTTCAGGTATCAAATCTACTTCTAAGTGATTGTTACTATGGTCTTCCCTTCTTTCTATAAATATATATTATGACTTTATAAAATTTAGTATTTGTATTTATTAGTGAATAAACAGTGATATTTTTCCTTTTAATAATCAGTTGCAAAGAGTCATTTAATCATTTCATAATTAGCTGTTATAAATTTGTAAATTATACAACAACGAATTTACTCTTTTGTTTAAATTTTATCTTAGAACAGAAGTAAATATTTTGGTTATTGTTTGGAGACATCAAAAATTACAAAAAGTCAGTGGAACAAAGGATCAAAAGTTTTCAATCTATCTGCAATTTTTTATATGTTATAAAACATAAAAGAGTTAATTTTGAAAATGAAGATAATAAGTTCATATCTGTTATACAGTCAAATTTGTATACAGTATCTGTCAGAAATTTAGATTCCTTTAATTCTAAATCAGATCCTTTGATTTTTCACCTCAGAACCAAACTTCAGCCTTGTAGCAAAATGACACACACAAACTGAAAATATACTATACTCTAACCCTTGTTTATTTGAAGTTGTTGGGACTAGAAACATTTTGGTTGAAAAAAAAGTCAGATAAACTATAGTTTCAGTTTTTCTCCTTAATTAAATGTAAGGACTTACTTAATTAAACACGAGTCCTTTTTATTTTTTTATTAGCAGTGCGTAGAAAAACCTAAAAATGTAGAGTTCTTCTTTATACAATTAATTAAAGAAAAGCTTGTTAATGAGTGATGTTCCTTCATTATATTGAACTTTTAATAGAAATAAATGTAGTGAACTTGCAACTGACAGGTTTTGTCCTAGTTGCTTAGCATGGCAGAATTTGTAATAAAAACTTGTATGTTTGTAATAGAACCGAATTATCTGTAATAGAGTTATCATTTTATCATGTGTTGAGTATTTAAGTACATATATTCTGCACTTAGTCTAAATGTGTGTGTTTATGTACTATCATCCTTTTTGTATTGTATACTGATTGATATAGTGTAGAATTGAGTTCTGACAAAATTTAATATAATGGCTACGGGAATGTATGAGTATGATATTAAATTGCTAAAATCAGCACATTAATCAATTTGTCTGTCATCCAGTACTGTTTGCCTCTAATGTTTCCTCTGGTCCGCCATTTTCTACTGCTACCCATTCTTTACTGGAGTTTAATCTTAAAGCTTAGCAAACTTTAAAAACTGAGTTTATAAAAAAATTTGGACGACCAAAAGTTTCTTTTATGTGATTCTCTAGGAGAAAAATTATAGTTTAATGCTTGATGACATGTCTGGATATAAATATATATTGAAAAAAATTAAACAAATTGATTACATAGAACAATTGGCTGTGTTTTATATTATGTTTCATCAGTTTAACCCTTTGCCGTTCTTATTTAACGTCCTGCCGCTAGGACAAGATAGCTGCGTTTTTTAAAGGGACATGTAGCTATAGCAGAAAATATGCTCTGCCTTCTGAAAAAATTATAATAATTAAACTGTAAGAGATAGACCTATAATCCTTTTTTATTTGATTCATAATAGATTTATGCAAGTGGTAAATTACTCACCTAATTTTGAACCTCCACATTTTGCTGCTGTTGGTACTCCAAAAAACACCCCACATGGCACAATGGAAGGTCACATTGTTTATACTTGTATGTTGTCTGTTTATCCATTCCAGATGGGGCTCTTATCTTTTTTTCTGTACACTTAACACACATACTTGCATGGCCTAATATTTTTTCTAGGGTGTGAAGCATTTTAGGGAATGCTGTACCTGTGTAAACTTTTCTTCCTGCCTGTACGCTTATGAGATGAAAATATTGCTATCAGCTCATTCACCAAGTGTGATTCATAATCGTACACTTGCAGACAGGCATGCTAAGCAATTCGATCATGTCAGAAAACAAATATCTTCTATTTACTTGTTATTACGCTATAGGTTTACGGAGGCTGCAAAACGAGCGTTTTAGAGCGTTTAGGCAGGCAGGGGACATTTACATTTCAGGCGCTTTGGAGCTTTAGGGCCAGCAAAGGGTATCTGATAACTATAATATCAGATTGATTACTTGATTCATTTTATACACTCTACAAGAATTTTAATTATAACACACATAACAGAAATTTTAAAAAAATCTAATTTTTTGTTTTTATTCATTTTAGGTTTACTTCAACAAAAACAAAAGTGAATCTAACAGTGTTAGTGTTTCATTTTTGTTTTTGTCAAGTCAACCAGGATAATTTTTGGCTACTTTTTTAGCTTGTAACATGCTTTTATTTAAAAATTTATACACCAAGTTACAGTTTTTCATGTATGATTAACATTTGAGCAAAATATGTCCAGACGATTTTGAATTGTCAGGTCTTTAGAGTTTTAATTTTTGTGTAATAGCTTCTGAACCAGAATTTTGGAAGGAGTCATCTTTCTTAAAAACAATAATTATTACTCGTAATTTAAATTTGGACCACCATTAAAATAACATTATTGTGCCCAGTGGTGTAGGATATAATTAATAAGCATTACCAAACAAAATATGAATATTAAACAATCCATATAATGTATAATATGATACTGTTCGAAATAAACACTTTCGATGTTCAGTCATTTTTATTACATTTAAAGTGTTTAAATTCAAACAATGTAATGCTAAATACTAACATAATAATGAACTCAAAACTGTTGCTTGGCTTGATGTCTAACATTTGGGTGCAAAAAGCATGACCTTCTATAAGTTCCATATTTTTGTTGTGGGGTACTTGGCTCAGTCAGTAGGATTTTTTATGTTGAACTCATTCGACAGCAGTTTAAAAGTATAAAGTAATAATGATAGCAACAAAAAAGTTTTTGTTAAAGTTAAAGAAGCTGAAGTGTTAAGATGAAACTGTAATGCCAGATTTTTCAATGTAAATTTAAATTTCATCAATTTAAATGTTGTCATGAGTGGAACAACTGAGTGTTCTATTGGTTTATAAAGCAGTAACATTAAGCATTTTATATTTATGTTTTATTTGGTAACAGACTAATGATGTAGCTGAAAACGGTATTGGCTTATGCATAAGGCATACCAGCAGCTCTTCGTCACTGGTACACACAATTTAAAAATGTTTACTTAAGATTACTTTTTTGATGTATTAAATATGGTAGACCTAAAACATTGCATTATTTGGACAGTTATATAATTGGTCAAATTAAACAGAATCCACTTTATTAGATTGTATTATTCCCATGTCTATTTCTTGTATTTCTGCAGTTAATAATTCACACTGTCAAGAACTAAACAGGGGTTATTTATAGTTGTAGAAATTACGAACTGAGGCTGACAAGACAGATTATTTGCATTACTATACCATTTTTCTGAACTTATGTTTCTTGTCAGAATTACCATTTTCTTAAAATGTTGTACGCCAAAGTTCTGCTTGTTTATTCTTAAAACCTAACAATGTGACTGCTTATTTTTGTATTATAAGCTGCTGCCCCTTGTAAAATGTTTCCTTTCAATACTTGTATATTTTAATTTTAAATTAAAGCATAAATTAAAAACATTGCTCTTCCATTTATTTTTTTATACATATCGTTTTTACATTCTCATTACATGAAGTATAAAGAATATTTGATGATCATAAATAAATCAGTCTTGGGATTTTGATGAATCAATCTTCAGTGTCAAAAAGTGGTTTTGACTTGGATGTCTTATCAGTCTGTGTGTCTGTTTAAATGTTACAAAACTGAAGAGTAATAGACAGGAATTTTTTAAATTTTGTGTATTAAAGTCTGGTTTGTTCATATCGCAGAACCACTTTTTGAAGTTGCGAAAGGAAGTTAATATGGGTTTGTTCAAAATTTACGCTTAACTAATTTTTATCAAGGTTTACTCAAGTGTAGTTTGTAGTACCCAAATAAGAGAACAAAAACTAGAAAATCAGCCTAATTTCTTAAAATTGGTTCATCAGATTTCACTCGGATGTTAGTCATATATGAAAATTTATAACTCAAATTGTTGTTGCAGATTTGAAGTAAAAGAAATATATAGTTCAAGACTAAATAAGTACACTATAAATAAACCTTTACCACTGTAGTTTTTTATTTATTTTATTTACGTGTTAGCTAATTTCTTTTATTTTGCGCTTTGAATTTAGTTATGTTTATTTGTGATCAAAATTTCAGCAAAATCTAACTAACCAATTGTAAAAGTTGGCTTCTGACTCAGATTTTTTTAAATAATTGAATGTGAGAAAGTTGGTGTAATATTTGCACCATTTATTTAACTTTTACCAAAGCTGCTGTAGTGCAGTTATCTTAAATTTCCTTTGATCAACCAATTGTAAAAGATTTCATATAACATATAAAAGTAGTTCGAAGGCTTTATGCTTCTTGATATGCAAGAACAAAACAACTGATACATCTGTTGGAGATGGGTCCATAAATATGTGTAGTCTCTCAAAAAAGTTTGAGGAGGTGTAATAGACTGTTGAAGAGGAAGGTTGAGAGATGGACAAGGAGAAGTGTGACACAGAAACAATTTATTTAATTTGGTGAAGCTGAATGACAGTAATCTTTCTATCCCAATATCTACTTTTACACCAAGAATTTGATTTTTTTTCAGCTAAATCATACATTTTTCCCCTCTTAACTATTTTTTTCATATCGTATGCAGTACAAATGAGTAAGAAACTACTAATTATATTTGCAAACTGCACGGATTCACATCTTTAGAAAGAACATAAGCCTAAAAGTCTAGGTATGTGTTCAAATATTTTAACTGAAAACAGGATCAGACTCAAGATTGATGTCTAGGACAGTCAGAGTATAAAAACTTAAATGAAATGTGATCGAGAAAACCATAAGTCACAAAAAAGAAGATATAGAACCTATAAGAGTACAAATCAGAAACAAACTGACTTCATGGTCAACAATGGGTCCTGTGCATCCAAATGTGAATTGGTTTACAATGAAGTGTGTATGTTTAATTGTACCAAATAATCAGTAATAAATTAAGAAGTACTTTCATTGTTTTTGTGAACAATATTTGTATATTCCAAAATATACAAAAAAGGATATATATCTATATACTTGTGATTGTAGTAACTTGTATTTATAATAACAAATATTGTTGTAATAATAATTTTTTTAATGGAGTAAAAGTTTACAAGTTTATACAATGAAAACAAAGGAATTAAATAAATTATTCTGAATTGGCATATGCATTTGAGCTGACTGACTACTTTATATAAGGAAATTTTTATACACTTTACATCATCAATATAAGACTAAGTGTACACACATAGGGTTAAGGAGTCAATACAAGAGAAGAAGAAAGCATAGAATGGATTATAGAAAAAATTAGTTGTTGAATTTAACACTCAAATTTAAAAAATATTAATGTTAATGTTTATAATATAATAATTTATTACTTTCGTTACTTAGCAAAATCCATTAATTAATTGACATTCAAAATCATAAAAAAACTTGTATAAGCTTTTTATCATAAACTTTTTCAAATCTGATTTTCTTGTAATCCCTAATCTTTTTCCATCATGTCGGTGAGGATGCTGTGATGCCGTGATTATTTTTTATTTTATTTGATAAAATATTGATTATATTTATACTATAGCTTAACTAAGCTATTGTTTTATTATCTAAAGCAAATAGTTTTACATATCTTATGTCTTAGGGTCAAGACACCATTTTTAACTGTTATATTAACACATTACTTACAAAATTAATAGCAAGATACCTACCTACTGTAAAAAAGTGTAATATAAATTTAAAATTAATTTAAGTGTAATTAATTTAATTAGTGTTGTGTTTTTATTTATATAAATATTTTATTAATACATTTTAAAAACAAAATGACAACTTCAAAACTAAACAGCGAATTTAAAAATATTACTTTTTCCAGGTCTCATAAAAGTAGGGGTGAAAAAAGTGACAAGTACAAAGATAGTCTCTCTGAAGGACTGCACATTGATAATTCTTCTTCTTCTGATGAGGAGTAAGTGTTTAACTGATTTATATAGTCTGAACATACAGTATGCTCCGAAATAAACAGATTGGAACGTAAACTGAGTCCAAGCAGCTAATGATTTTCATTGTATTTCATCTTTCTTTCATTTCATGAAGTAAAATGTTACTATCACAACTAACAGTAATGTTCCATTTTTTAAACATGTATGAAACAGTTTAGTTCTTTTTAATAAACAAAATTTTATTTCTAGGGTAATTTTACATCTCTTACACTGTAACCACAGCAAAATAATTAAAAAATATAAATACTTGTACAATATTCACAAATCTTGGTCAGTAAAGAATAAACAAATTATGAATTTATCAGTAGTTTATTTCACTGTCTACAGATCTCGAATAACCTATTAAGTTTAAATAAAATTATACTTATTTCAGATTACAGAATATCAACATAGTAGAAGAAGAAGATGAGGAACAAATTATAGAAAAGAGAAGAAAGCAAAGGGAAGAGCTTTTGAAGGTATTTGTACATACATGATATATCTTGATATAATATTTGTTTATTTTTTTTCTGTTAAGGATGGAAGATTAAAAACAAAAAAGTAACAAGGCAAAACAGATAGCAGTAATTACATGCTTTAGTCGTATGTCAAGCTGCTTTTTTTATTTGTATTGCAAGTGTGATAGTGTTTTATTTTTACTTTCTCCTTGAACATAATTATGTGATAAGCCAAACTATTCTCTGCAGGGCTTTAGGTGATATTCTTAGATGGGGTGTCTGCAGAAAAGTAAAATAAATTAATTTTTAAGTCAAAATTTATGTTCAACACTTTTTTTTATTTATGTTTGGGCACCGCTATTTATACCGTTATGACATATAGGTGACATATTTAAAGGTTTTAGCAGTTCTTTATCATAAAGTGGTTATCTTTCTTTGTTTTTCTATAATGTTGAACATGTCTCGTATTTCAGGGTGTTCGACGAGATAATCTAAAAACATAAACAATGAATCATATATCTAATTAACTGAAGCAAGCGAATGGTTTATGTGTTTATATTTTCATATTGTGACACCAATCAAAGCGATCTGATATGCGTACTTTATCAGTATTAATTTTAGGTACTTCAACACATTATACTGAGGCTGTGAGAAGACTGCTGTATTGTGGCTATCTTAAAACATAAGAAACATACATTTGTTTGTACATACTTACACATTTTCTGAAAATGATGTATATGTATTTAACTAATCACAGTTAATGATTAGGTATGTATATACGAGGTTGGTCTGATAAGTTTCTGACCTCAACATGAAGATAGCAGCACTTGAATTTCGTTATTCATCTGTTGACAGTTATTCACCAAAGTTTCAGCCATGTTGGACGCGCAGTTGTTATGTAACAGTCGTTTGAATGAGTTGATGTGAGTATTTTTATGAAAATGGACAAAATCGAGTATCGAGCTGTCATTAAATATTTGTTTTTGAAAGGCAATACGCCTACGCAAATCAAAGATGAGTTGGATTCTGTGCATGGGGACTCTGCACCATCATTTACCACAGTGAAATTTTGGGCAGCTGAATTTAAACGTGGCCGTAAGAGCTTGGGAGACGATGAACGTTCAGGACGTCCAAAAACTGCAACTACCGACGAAAACATTGCCAAAGTTCACCAAATAGTGCTAGATGACCGCCGAATTAAAGTGAGAGAGATAGGACACATGTCAAAAGAATGTGTTTGTCACGTATTAAATCAATATTTAGACACGAGAAAGCTGTCCACGCGTTGGGTGCTGCGTTTGCTCACGTTGGACCAAAAACGTGTTCGAATGAACATTTCCAATGCTCTGTTGGCGCAGTTTAGGCACAATAAATCCCAGTTTTGGCGCCAATTAATTACTGTAGATGAAACTTGGATACACAATTATACGTTCAAAACAAAAATACAGTCCAAACAGTGGACTGCAAAGGGGGAACCGTCTCCAAAAAAGCAAAAACTGTTTTTTCGGCTGGGAAAGTGATGGCGACTGTTTTTTGGGATAGTCATGGAGTTATTTTATTCGACTATCTTCAAAAAGAAAAAAACCATTACAGGAGCATATTATGCATCATTACTTGACAAGCTGAAGTCAGAACTTGTGGAAAAACGGCCACATTTGCAGAAAAATAAAATCCTGTTTCACCAAGACAACGCACCGTCTCACACCTCAGCGGTTGCCATGGCGAAAATCCATGAATTACGGTTTGAACTGCTTGACCATCCGTCTTATTCACCAGATCTAGCCCCAAGCGACTTCTTTTTGTTCCCTCATCTAAAAATTGCACTTGGAGGACAATTTTTATTCATTTTCGTCAAATGAAGAGGCAATCACTTTTGTGAACAATTATTTTGCAGAGAAAAACGCCGAGTACTATTTGGATGGGTTACAGAGATGGGAGCATCACTGGGAGAAGTGTGTAGAGATACAAGGAGATTATGTTGAAAAATAAAAAAAAATTTCTGAAAAAATGTCTTGTATCTTTGTTAGGTTGGAAACTTTTCAGACCACCCTCGTATATCACAGTACCTTATATATTTATTTATTTCCAAAATTCCTTCAAAAATTATATAATACAAAATATGAAGGACCTACAGGAGACATAAATGCCCGTACATAGGTTGATCCTTAAAATTAATTCCTTACTTGTATATCAATGTACATTATTTTTGTATAGAGATTAGGAGTGAGTGAGGATTCCAATATGACTGCAAGCCCTTCAGTAATGGAAATTGAACCTGAGAAAGCAAAAACTCCGCCTAAAGAAGTTACTCCTCCAGCTAAACCTAAACGTAAGTCCAGATTTGATCCTGAACCTGCTCCTGTAGCTGTTAATGCTATCAAACCTGAAGTGAAACAACGAAAGGACGGCAAGTGGGACATGTTTGCTGAGGCTGATAACTTTGGTGGCCAGTACAATGTAAGTACTGTTTAGAATATCACAGTATTGGATAAATGTTTAAAATGGAATCTTTTTATTAATCAATACAACTTGGAACAGAAATAATCATAACCTATTGATTTGTTGTCTTGTTATACTGTTGTACATATTTGTAAAAAATCTATTAAAATATATTTTAAAATAGTTTAAATGTAGACTTAGGATTACCTCAAACAAAAATAGTCATATGTTCATAAAACTTATACTGTCAACATAACTGTTAAAACCAAAACAAAAAATTACCTAATTGTGTTTATCAGTCCACAATGTGTGTCCTTTAAGTACCTCCTTACACTTAGGACGTGTTTGTTACACTTAGGACATGCCATGCCACCAGTTCAGCAAACCATGCCTTATGACCTAAACAGATTACAAGACTTTTTTTTTCTGAGGGCTCAGAATTAAATCATTAAAGTTTAAGTTTAGTAGCATGCTTCAATCATTCCCCACATTGATATTATTTTCAATTGTTTTAGGTAAACTTATTATTATTATTTGTATAATCATTGATATATATATATATATATCAATGATGAAATATATATTTATCTGTTGTGTAACAAATAACATCACAAATAAGAAATAGATTAATGCCGAAGCAATGTCTAAACAAGTGTACATTTTAAAAACAAATGCATGACATACATAGTTCTTAAAACACAACCGTGAAAGTGTGTTGGAACAAAATGATTCCAAGCCAGTTATAGTAATATTGAAATAAATGTTTAGTACTCATGGCAGTGATTATAAATATTGAGTATTTGTGTAAAATGAATATAGACTGCAACTTTTTAGAGTGGATTACCTATTTTAGAGATATATAGATTTTTATTTCACTTAGAGATAGCAGTAGCCACTAGACTAAGAAGGACAATACTGTTGTAAAAAGTATGTAATACAAGTTGCCATTAGATAGGCTTCGAAAAATAACATTTTAAACTCTCAAATTATATTGAAAATATGAAATTGAATCCTGACGCAGTCATGGTTATTTATTTTTTTAATTTTCAATGGAATTTGAAAATTTAAAATACAAATTTATACAGGTAAAAGAATGCTTATTACAGTGGTTAAATCAAATGAATTTTATTTATTAAGATAAATGCAGCAGCATTTTGCCCCACCAAGTCATCCAAGCTGCCGCAGTGTGTATATATGTGATTGATAAGCTCTCAGGTATGCATAAGTTAAAAGCAAAAAACTTTTATATAGTTGGCTGTGTTATTACGTTAAGGGACATGGTAAAATAGTAACAATTTAAGAGAAAAAAAATGAAAATTGATCAAAGCATAAAAAAAAACAATTTGAAAACTGAGCACTTTTAACCCTATTTTCTTTTTCAACATTGACACATCTGCTCTGTTTGCACTATGTGTCTTTTGCATAAAAACCAAAAAAAGTTTACACAAATAGGTTTAAACAAACAAAATAGGTTTACAATTGTAAAATTAGAAAGAAACGCAAAAAATTTTAATAAGTTTAAGCCCTGCTTACAGCCTAAATTTCTTAACTAAGTTTGATCAACGATGATTCATTTTGTTTTTCCTGTTTATAGAAAGTTTGTTTCATAACAGTAAAAAGAAAAAATATGTTATAAATTGTTAAATTACAAAAACCGTTAGAAAACTTTTTTAAAAAATTATTAAAGTGCTAAACAGCCTAAATTACTCAACAAATTTTCATCATTGATCACTCATTTATTTGTCATAGTTGTAGTACTTGTCTTTTACTTCAAAATTATAAAAATAAGTATGTTTACAATTATAACATTGCTGGTTTATAAAAAAATGACGTGTTACTATCTCTGTGTTATGAAAAATGAGCATTCACAGTCGTGAGCTGTTATAATATGTAAGCTGCATAAGCGGGTGACTGGTTCTTAATGGAATTCAAAGGCGATTTAACAACTTTTTTAACTGTAAGATTAGACAGGAAACTTTTTACCACTTGGTTTTTGTTTAAATTCTACCTAGAACAGCTGTAAAGTAACAATGTATTAATAATTTATACGTAATTTAAAGTTCAATTTTTTTGATTTTCTTAAAAAATTATTTAGGGGAAGAAGAAGCCTACATTATTTTTTCTAGTGAATTAAAAATTAACCTTACCTATTTTATTCCAGATCCAACAAACTGTGCCTAACAAAAACGTACATCCATTATTTATATAATTAGATTATTTGATATTGATTTAAAAAAATAATAAGGTAATTTTTTTCTGATTCACATAATCAGTAATATTTTTATAGATTTATTTTATTTTATAGAGTCCAAGCGTATTGGAGAAAGGAGGCTTGTTACCAGAGAACCCAAGTTTAACTGACAACTGGGATGATGCTGAAGGCTATTACAGAGTGCGCATCGGTGAAATATTAGATTCACGTTATGTCGTTTACGGATATACAGGCCAAGGGGTATTTTCTAATGTTGTACGTGCACGCGACGGTGCCAGAGGCAATCAGGATGTGGCAGTTAAAATTATACGTAATAATGAGATAATGTAAGTAAATTTTTAATGGAATTTTGTTACTCCATTATTTAAGCATCAAATATTGTTAATACTTGTTAAGTATAACCTACTATAATAGTAATTATGGTGTGATTTCAATACATTACAGGCACAAGACCGGTTTGAAAGAACTTGATATTCTCAAAAGGTTAAATGATGTTGATCCAGATGATCGGTTCCATTGTCTTCGGTTATTTAGACACTTTTTCCATAAGCAACATCTTTGTATGGTGTTCGAACCTTTAAGTATGAATCTGAGAGAGGTTAGTATAATGTTATTAATTGAAATGTATGAAGCGCTACCCAAAAGTTCAAGGAATTTTCTTATAAAAATTATATTGCTTACTATAACTCTTAATTTTCACACTCTCCTTCATAAAAGTCCCCTTGGACATAGATACAGCAATCCCAGTATTCTTTCCTTGATTCTATGCATCTCTGGAAGTCCGCAAGTATAAGTGTTTGAAACAGGTCTTGCAATTCTCCCTGGATCTCCTCAGTTATGTCAAAATGACTTTCAGTTCCAAATTTATTTTTGATAAAAGAAAAAAGTTGTACAGGACCAAGGCTAGGCGAATTAAGTGGGTGAGGAATCACTACCATGTTTTTTTGGGGGGGGGGCAAAAAATTTTAAATGATTGGTGATGATAATGTGGTGTGTTGTTGTGATGGGGAACTCAGCTCTTGTTCTTCCACTGTTCGGAACATTGGTGCCTAATACTGTCACGTAGCTGCTTTAAAATTGTTCTTGGGAGACAAAATCCTTGTGATAATGCCTTTGATGTTTAAAACAATCATTTAACATGGACTTCACATTGCTGCGTACATTATGCGTACACATTATGCTTTTTGTAGCCACAGTAAAGATGGTGACTTACACTGTGACAACAGTTGCTTAGTTTTAGGGTTATACTCTTATATAATCATATCTTGATACCAGTAGTGACATTGAAGATGAAGTTGGGGATCATCTTGCTATAATTTTCAGTTCAGTGCAGACAGCTACTTGATTATCTTTATGGTTGCTGCTCAGAAGTCTCGTTACAAATTTTGCAGCTCTGTGTCTCATGCTCAAATTGTTTGCACAGATTCATATGACACGATTGCACAAACATCATGAATTGTTCGTCTATGATCTGCAGCAACAGCCTCTCACACTTTTGCGATGTTTTCTGGTATTTGTTTGTCGATGGTTATCATGAATGCTCACCGTTGTTAGTGACATTTGTCCATTTTTGAAGCGTTTCTATTAAAAAAGTTCTACATTAACTCAATACTGTTATCACCAAATGCTTCCACAAATAATCAGTGGGTTTCTACAGCAGTTTTCTAAGCATGAAACAAAATTTGATGCAGATTCTTTGCTCCTTAAAATCTGCCATTTACACACTTTTAAAAAATCACTGCAACACTAAATCACAACATTACACAAATGCACGAAACTCAATAATGTTGCTTCTTATCAGCTGTTGGTACACTAATGCAAAATGAGTACTGTTAGCCCACTCTACCAGCAGCAAGTCATACCACAAAAGGTTTACGCGTGGAATTCAAATTCCCCAAACTTTTGGGTAGCATCTTGTGTGATAAATAAAATCATATTCCATTCTAAAAATATGATACAAAATGAAAGAGCAAAATGAATTATTGGGACTCCAAATAACTAGGTGTATACTCATGCTTCCTTTAAAAATATAAATGGACATGAAGAGTAATTGTTATCACTTTATTGGTCATTAGCAAGTTCCATTTTCCATTAAGGACATTTATCACTGTTAGACATTTTAACTTGCACAACGTTTACAAAACAAGTTTTTAGTAACATTAAAGTTAGACTGACGTCCTCTATATTTTTCATTGATTAAAGCTATGTTCATTAATACATCCAAAGTGATAGTTGATTTAAAATAGTCACAACAGTGATGCAGTTTCTGTTGTCTTATACATTTGCTACAAAGTCACTATTTGCAACATTACAATAAATGTATAGTCAGCATTGCTATTTGCAACATTTTGTATATCAGTAATATTTTATATACTACGTAGCGTTACCAACTGAAAACTCTTTTTGGCAGTCCAACAAGGTTTTGAACTATTGTTTGATGTCAGTATTGTTACTTTGTCCTGTCAAGTTTGTTTATATTTTTGTAACTAAAACGTTGATTTTATCTGTGATAGCAGCTTTTGTAGAATCGTCAGTTGTTATCTTCACATATATAGTACTAAAACATATTAGATAAAACTTAGTTTTTAGTTCTAATTTTCTTTCACAAAACACCAAGTATAGCAAAACCAGCTGGCAATTTATCCATATATCTTGGCTAAAGGGTTAAACTAAAAGAAAGTTTGTAGACATTATCCTTGAAAAATTTTAAAATTTTGTTAAATGGAAAGTAATAATTTATAGCTAATATGAATTTATCATTAGGCAATTATATTAGTATAAACAAAGATTTGAAACATTTACAGGTGCTGAAGAAATATGGAAAGGATGTAGGCTTACATGTAAAGGCGGTGAGATCATATAGCCAACAGTTGTTTCTAGCTCTTAAACTGTTGAAGAAGGCTAACATTTTACATGCCGATATAAAGCCTGATAATATTTTGGTAAGCTGCAACTCTCTTTTTATTAATGTTCTCCAATGAGGCTCTGATATAAACAATAATAGAAATAAATCTTCAAATTAATGACACTGAATTTTTAAACATTAACATCACCATTGTGATGGTCAAATCATTTTTTTAAAATGTAAGATAAAAAAGATGATTTATAAAAAAAAAAATAGCTGCCATTTTGAAATGGATGAACAGATTTTGCTGGTCCAAGCTATTACAAAAATCATTTTTTGTACAAGTTGGAATCAAATGAAATAATATCAAAATTGATGTTATTGTATCTAAGAAAAGATCATATAAAATCAGATAAGTCTATACATATAATTGTAGTAAAAAACTGAACTTTGTTTTATGCAGAATCACTCTGGCCTTATCAGTTTAGTTTTATTATATATAATAAATATCAAATAATTCCTCAACACATGTTTTAAATCAGGATCAGTGCTCAGAACTGTGTACTGCTGTAATGACTGATCCGGTGACTCATTTTCCAATTGAAACTTGTGAATCATAGGCCTTTACTTCAACTTAAATAGGATGTATGTTCAATAGCAAATTCAGAATTACTGCTCAAAACATTAAATCAGAAACATATCTGTTATTTTGTATTACCTAAAGTCATGTTTCTGTGAGCACAAAAATTTAGTTACCAATAACTCAAGTATCAAAATTATTAGTCTTAGTTTAGCCTTATTCTTAAAAATCTAAATCTGTTCATCCATCTTTAACTCTGACAAAATTCACACTAACGAATTGAATCTGTAAATTAGCCACTTGATTTTATTATTACAGTAGAAGCCAACTTAACCAACTCCCAACCCCTAAGTCAGATAACAAAACGTTGGTTAAACCGAAATAGTCCAAATACTGTAGTAAAAGTTACTTAAGTGGTATTAATTCTGATTGAATTTGTGTGCAATAATCTTGAATGGCTTTCTTATTTTAGTCTAGTACTTATCCTTAACTTCTGTGCCAACAGACATTGTGAACATTGTTTGGTTATTGATGATCGAGGATGTACTGTAGGTGTGTGGCAGTTAACCTGACTGATGGTTAAAGAGAGGGTATCCGTTATACTAGAGTAAGCAGAAAAAATCCATACTATTTGGTTCTACTTATCATTTTACTCCACATTTTCAAATATAATAAACTAGAAGATAAACCTACTATATTTAAACTAAAATATACTCGTTTACAGTGTTTAATCTTATTACCAACAAAGGAACAAACTATAAATACTTGAATCGAACATCTTGAATTAAAATACAGTGCGTTGTAACAGCAGCTGGAGATAATATTGCTCTTCTTCCTCTGTTTATGTTACACCAACATTTTATTCCATTGATTAGTGAAATTGAAACACAATTCGCACAAGTTAAGTACCGTAGAGTATGGAATCCACAGGTAGCATCACTCATGGTGATTTCTCATGGTGATAAGAAGGAAACAAAATGTTATGATGTAATAATATAGGATGCAGCTTACTTGTGTATTTTTGTGACAGCAGTCACTTTTGTTTTGTTGACATTTAGGACCAGTCTCTTCATGTCATTGCGTGCGGTCTACTATGAGTGACAGACACTTGTGGGAACATTATTGCACATTATTCTGTTTACTGAATAAGTTGGTAATTAATAATTTGATGAGTTTGCATGATTGCTTATAATTTTGATTGTTCTATTACATCTGACATAGATTTTTTTGTCCGAATTTTCAACACTTTATAGACAAATTGCTATATTTTTAATGGCACTACTAAAAGTGTCTAATAAATATATTTTTTTCTTTAAGATGACCTGTAGCATAGAATGGTTATAATTGAATCTGTTGCTAATTTACAGGTAAATGAAAGCAAACTGGTATTGAAACTGTGTGATTTTGGTTCTGCTTCCCACGTTGCTGAAAATGAAATCACTCCTTACCTTGTCAGTCGTTTTTACCGAGCTCCGGAAGTTAGTAAGTAATTAAATGTTACTATCTTTGATTAGAAATAATGTATTTTTATATGGAATATTACTGTAAAAATAATACCTAATGATTTTCAGATTATTTAAATAAAATGTATTGTGGCGAGAGGTTTATTTGTTATATTATTTACAAAAAAAAAAAAATGTCATTTTCAGTTTTTAGACTATTGAATTTATTTTTTGTTTTCAAAATTTATTCTGGTAAATAACAACCATTTTGTACATATTCCTAAAGTTACTGCCATAATAACCATATTGTTTTGCATAGCTGCTATTTTGTGTAAACATTCCTTCAAAGGACTTTTATTAAAGCTTACCTTAAAGAAAATAATCACTCTTTGTCAGATTTGAGAAGCAAGCAGGACAATAAAGGAAATAAAGTCACTATTTCTTAACAGTATATGTCCGGGAAATATTTTTAGACCACAGCTATTAACATCCTTGCAGTGTACCGAGAAGCAATATCTTCATGGAACCAAACATTTGTGATTCCGTGTCCCAATTTTTGGTATAACTCTGAATTTTTTATGGTAAAGTTTCTAATCCTCCACTGTACACTAATTTTGAGAAAATATTTTTATTAAAAAAACAGCAGTTTTCCCAAAAATTTAATCTGAAACAGTTTTTTTTTTTTTTTGGAATTACAAAGTAGTTCCACAAATCTTTTATTGATCTCAAAGTATTCATATATCAATCTATAATCATGAAAGATAGTCTTGTATCAAATAGGATGCAGGTAAAATTTTCAGACACTCTATGGTGTCCTATCAGAGAACGAGCTGCAGTCGTCAATATAAAGAAAAAGAATATAAGGTCTTTTTTTACCCCAAACAGGCAAGTACAAATGCAGTATGATTTTGCATGATTGACATGCTGAATAACTACATATTACTCTAGCATCAGCCCAAACTTAGAGGCACTTCCCACTGTGCCAGTAACCTGCTATTGCTCTCAGTTGTCATATTTCACTTTTTATTCTTTATAATTACTTTTGTTCACAGTATTTCAGCCTTATAATAAATAACTAAATCGTTATTTACTACAAAATTGTATAATACGACATGACAAGATATGTGACGTGTTGATTATAAAAACATTGTCTCTGAACCTTTATATTTAATTTTTTACTGTTGTATAATCTAATAAACTAGAAAAAATTATTTTAAGGTGAATGAAAACTTATTGTTTAAAAAAAAAGCGTAATTTCAATTTTATAGGTTATAAGATGGCAAGCAAAGAATTAATGCTTGTATAAATAAATAAATATATATATATATATATATATATATATATATATATATATATATAATTCTTACTTTGAATTGTCATGCAGACAATATGTATATAGAAGATTTGAATATATTGTTTAGTATTTATCAGGCCTTGTAATACAATCAAATATCTCTGATATTTGGCCTTACATTAGTCTGGATATCAGAGATTGTACTATACTACAAGGACTGATAAAAAGTAAAATAGAATTTAAATAGCCACATGGTACTCAAGTCATTCAGATAAGGTATTGTCTGGACATCTGAGAATATATATCAGGAATGATGCAGTAAGGACGATTATTTACATTGTCATGCAAAGAGCCTGTGAAAAGCAGCTTGCACGTTGATTGTTGCATTTAAAGTCAGTTTGATGTAACAAAATTTGGTGTTCATTAAAAGAAGCAGTAAAATAAATAAAAATTAACACATTTTATTTCTTATGTGGGAAATTGATTCAGATATAGTTATAATAGGGTTCAAATATCAGAAGGCCAGGTGCAAGAGAGATTACTGTACTTAACCAAAATGTAAATTATTTTTTATTGATTTGTTGGGGTGAATAGGAAAACGTTTAGCTTTGAAATTTGGTGCATCATAATCATAGGTAACTAATAAAACCATTAAAAACAATTTAAGTTTTAAGCAGGATTTAATAATAAGTAACAGGAATGTGTTTATCTAACATGTTTTAGACTGTTCGATCAATTTTATTTTGAAGTCGTTGTGGAATAAAGTTGAACAATTTTCTGTGTTAAACATTTATTCAAAATCTTTTAAACTGAATAAACTTCACAAAATTTCAGTTTTCAAAGTATTGAACTTATATATATTAACATGTTTTATAATTTAGTCCGAATTTCAGGTTTGCAGGTTTAATAAGAGTGGTGCGTTAATAAAAATCATTCATCCATTGCGTGAATTTTTTTCAGTGCATATTTTGACTGTAAATTTTGAAGCAGATTGTTTACAAAATGTTAAGGTATCTAACTTGAAACTCTAGTTGCATTACTTCTAAACAGCTGATATTGTACAGTTTTAGGTATGCCTTATGACTTCGGTGTAGATATGTGGTCTGCAGGCTGTACAGTCTTTGAACTATACACAGGCAAGATAATGTTTCCGGGCAAATCCAATAATCAGGTGCAGTATATTACTTTCAGATAATACTATATACTAACCATTATAAAAAATAACAAAAAATGGCATGTAAAGACTACATGCACTAGAAGTGAATTGTTATTGATTCTTTGTACACAGTATCTGGGATCGACTTCGATTCAAAGGCTGTATAAAATTTTACACGCATTTGTTTTAGAAAAGTCAATATCAGGAAAACTTTGTTATAATATTTGCTTTTATTTAATAGAAATTTTCTTTACATCTGATGGCAAATTCTCATGCTGTACCGAATGAATTTTTTGAAAATTGTTTATTGAATTCTTGATGAGAATGAAGATTATTTCTAAATGACATCAGTAATAGTACACTTATTTAACTCATTTTAAACTTCTAATTCTACTATTACTTTGTTTAATATTTATTCCATTCTCGCCTTCCAGTATTCAAAGTAAGTAGTATGTGGTCATCACTTGATTTTGTAATACATATTATTGTTATTTATTGACTGGTATTTCTGTAGTAACCAGCTGTTTCATGAATTTTACACTGTTTCCTTTTGATATCTACTCAATTTGATATCATTGCACCACAAAATTTGCCATAGCAGGCATAAAGAATGTTTTTTATTTACTTCAATAAAGAATGTTCTTTATTCACTTCAAAAATATGCAAATATATTGAAATAGTAGAGACCGCATTATTATTTTTGTAAATGATTTTTCTTCGCATTACACTTCTAACACGGTATTAATTTTAATAATATTAATTTAGAAATTGGCATAATCTATAGGTGCTTTTTCTACTTGCCGATTGCATTACTAATTAGCCGCCTCGGTGGCCTAGTTGATAGCGTACTGGGCTTTCACCCCGAGGACCCTAGTTCAATTCCCAGCCAGAGCTTGGCATTTTCGTACACTATAAATCATCCCATCGTCTGCATTAGCCCAAGTGTGCACAATAGTCGGACATTAAACACAAAAAAAAATGCATTACTAATTGTTTTGTGTGTAGACATTCACAGGAGCAGTTTATTCTATAATTATTAGTGGACTATTGTAATTTAAATTTTTTTTGTGGAACTGTAAATTTGATAATAATATGATTAGTAATAAAATAATACCATATAAAAAAATTTAAACCAGAACTATTTACTTAATGTTTTTAAAAACAAGTTTTTTTCTGTTTATAGGTATTTGATGTCTTTGATTTGTTATTGCTTCACCTAAAAATTATAAACATAAGGCAGCATTAATTTGTTTTATAACTGGTTTCATAACTTAACTTTGTCTAATGAGAAAATGAATGTTTTATTTTTAGTACACTTTGCAGTTTACTTATTTACATTGTTATAATGCAGTTAAAGATGTATTTGTTTTATATATGTGTTGTGAATATTAACTGTTCTCATTATATTCTAGATGCTTAAGTTTTTCATGGACTTGAAAGGAAAGATGCCCAATAAATTAATAAGAAAAGGAGCATTTAAAGATCAACACTTTGATACTAACTGCAGTTTCCTTTACCACGAAGTGGACAAAGTAACAGAAAGGGTTAGTATCTTTAAAGTTTACGTGATATTACAAACATTATTCATACATATATTGAAACTAAATAACTATTATTTTATTGAACAGAAAGCAGTAACTTCATTTGAGTAAGTTTGATGCAAATTTGTCTTGTTGATTGTGTTACAGTTAAAACTGATTGATGGCCTATCACTTACAGTTCAGTGGTTGTAAAATTTACCTTCACTCTTAAAATTGTATGCTAGTGTTTTAATTTACTGTATGATTTTTTTTTCTTTCAAGTTCTGTGCTGTTAGGTCTGTTTACCTTAGACTTAGTTTTTTAAATGTCTGGAAAACATAATCAAGAGTGAACAGATTGAGAGGCCATGACTGCCACTCTGTCTTTCCTCATCGATCATTCTTTGATCAAGATATCCAACTGACAGCGAGGTGGAGCACCATCCTGCCAACACTGAATGTTTCTATCTAGTATGTGGTCATTTTTTGTTGTTCTTGATAATCAGGAAATAAGCCAATAAAAGAGAGGCTGGTCTTTAAAAGTTTGAATATTGTTCACCATTTAAATCTACTTTAATAATAAATTGACAAAGTGCGATTGTAATTGTAGATCATAAGCAGTCATATCAGTTATTTATTTCTATATTAAACACACCATTTACATGATATCGTAAATGCGTGAATAAAACTTTTTTTTTCTTCCTTCCGGACATAAACAAATTTGCTTTATATATCATATTTTCTTTCTTAAATTTGGGAATGTGGTTTTATTTTTTGTAAACTCATGAACGCTAACAGGTTAACATATATTTGTAATATTATTATTATATCTTAACATGCATTTGTGTCATGGATAAATAATTTAAAGACACATTTTTTTTAATTGTGGCATTTTCATACGCTATAAATCATCCCATCGTCTGCATTAGCCCAAGTGTGCACAACAGTCGGACTTTAAACACCAAAAAAAAAAAGGAAAAAAGTATTTTCATGTTGTTTTATTTTTTAATATTTGTTGTAAATGATGTCATTTCTTTAGGGAAAATCATCTTCGATCAGGGGAAAATTTTGAAATTTAATTGTGCCCACATCAGAGAGGAGCCACTTAGAACTGGTCCGATATAATGGCCAGAATTGGATCTAAACTTTTTTAATGTAGTTATTTTTTTTAATAATTTTTAAGTATGCAATAAATAAATAAATAAATAAATATATATATATATATATATATATATATATATATATATATAAAACTTGGAAAACAGCCTAATTGTAGTTGAAATATGTAAATAATGTTTAATTTTATGATTTCAGGAGAAAGTAGTTGTGATGTCAACAATTAATGTAACTAGAGATCTCCATACTGAACTTGTCGGTAACCAACATCTACCTGATGACCAAGCAAGGAAGGTTAATCAGCTAAAGGACTTATTGGAAAAAATACTTATGCTAGATTCATCTAAACGAGTACCTATCAATCAAGCACTCACACATCCTTTCATCCAAGAGAAGATATGAGTGCCCTCTGTATAGACAGAGGTAACAGTCAGGCTTCAATAGGACATAGAAGTTATTAGTAGTTATATATATATATATTTATATATAATTATGTACATAATAATAATAATAACAATAATAATTTGTATTAAATCTGATTTAAAAGTGCTGTTGCAAATTGTAGGACATACTGTCTTTTTATAGTTTTCTAAAGGTATCTGAAATTAGATTGATTATTTTGACATAGGCCTACCATCCTTGTTGGCATATTACACTTTGTTGCTTGTGTATAACAACATATGTTTTTTTTGTCTTGACAATTGGTCAGGTTAGGTAATTTACTATTGCTCATACATGTTCAGTAGTCATTTTCGAACAAGTTTTAAGTTTTACAATTATCAAAGAAGTGATTTCTTTTGTTTACAAAAATACATAATAATTGTGATCTTTTTGTACATTTTCGTCTTTTTAGATAGCCAGCAAATAGTGTCTCATTACTTGGCATCTGTCAAAGTAACTGATGCATTTCACTGAAACACTATTATAATTTTTGATTGTAAGCATATCTATATAGATGTGTCTATACAGTTAGTCTGAATAGATTTACTATTTAATTTAACAGAATACCTGACAACGAACTATATGAAATTGAAACAAGTGTCTTACATTTTTTTATCCACTTCGTAGTAAAATTTTACTTTTAAACATAATATACAAACATTTTTATTGAAAAGCAAATTAATAGCTCACATTCTATGACTTTAGAGTTGAACACAATAACAACTATTTTATTTGCCAAATGTTTTAGTACTTAATGATCAAAAATTTTAAAAATACTAAAACAAATTAGATTGTTTAAATAAATAATAGATTTGTTTTAGTTTATTCGCAAAATAGATTTTATTGTTGATTTTTTTTATATGGAGATCGGCAAATTTCAAAATGTTGGCCATAAGAAAGTATTTTTCAAAGTTTTAGATCCAATATCATCCTAGTTGATGCATCACCTAGCCTGAAGAAGCTGTCTCAGACAGAGAAACTTGTGTTGCTTTACAGTATCAATAAGGTGGTAAGTGTAATTTTAAATATTTTTATAAGCATTGCTTATAATTGGTTTTAAACAAAACATTCAGTACCTGTTGATAGAGACATCAATAAATATAATCACAGAAATAACATATTTTTATGTTTTGTATAACAAATTCATGTTGTAGAAAGTGAATACCACTTTTCAAGCATCTTGCATGCATTCGCCATCAAAATCTTTAGTGGCTTCCTTGTTTTAAATTTTCTGTTCTCCATTTAATGGTTTTATACAAATATATATTTTTTGTGATTATCTGCTGAATCCCCTTTCATATAATAATTTAATTACTGAAACAATGAGCATAATTTATTTTATTGTTGTAATAACTTTAGTTAAAGTTACATTATATATTAGTCAGGTGTAATAATATAGTGTAGTTAATTTCTTTCTGTTAGTAATAAATTTTAAGCATTAGCATTTATATTGAATATAATATTGGTTGGATTATTGTGAACATGATGTACTTGACTTTATAAATAAACAAGATTGTGAAGTACAGTTTTGGTCTGCAACTAAGTTTTAAGTTGACTCTACAGAATTTATTGAATCCGTTTACTCTAACAGAAAGGTAATCATGTAGGGAGATTAAAATACGTTGACTTCATGTTTTTGTATTTTAAAAAAACCACAAATAATGTGCTAAAACCACATGTACAATGGTCCATAGGTATATTTAATAGAGACTACAAAACACTTCATTCATTACTTATTTAAGAGTACCTTAACTTTACTAATAATGGATCCATTTGCATAATTTGTAGTGTTCTAACAAAGAAATTCAGTTACTATTTTTTTTTCTAAAACTGATTATTTTCATTGTTGTATTTGTAAAAAAAACTTTCAGTAATACTTAGAAAAAATAAAAAACTTACACTCCTGTAAATTTTTATTTTTAAAAGCATAATATTAAAAACACACAGTTTCTTGAATTTGTATAAATTACCAGATGTTTTTTAATCACGATATTCAGATTAGGGGCGGGAGATGCGTAGGCCATCATCTTTGTAGGCTTTTAACACCATCACTTTTTTTACTAATTTTTTTTCTGAATGAATCCTCTAATACAGATAAAATTTGAAAAATATACATACAATAATAAGTCATGATTAATACATAATATGATTTATTTTTTACTTTTTCCACTCTCATTATTAAAATTAAAAACATATTACAAACCATAATAAATGTTTTCTACTTGTGTTTGGGGATGAATGTGAAACAAAACTGTTAAGTTTTGTTATTTTCCAAACTACTATGTTTTAAATTTTCTGTTCTCCATTTAATGGTTTTATACAAATATATATTTTTTGTGATTATCTGCTGAATCCCCTTTCATATAATAATTTAATTACTGAAACAATGAGCATAATTTATTTTATTGTTGTAATAACTTTAGTTAAAGTTACATTATATATTAGTCAGGTGTAATAATATAGTGTAGTTAATTTCTTTCTGTTAGTAATAAATTTTAAGCATTAGCATTTATATTGAATATAATATTGGTTGGATTATTGTGAACATGATGTACTTGACTTTATAAATAAACAAGATTGTGAAGTACAGTTTTGGTCTGCAACTAAGTTTTAAGTTGACTCTACAGAATTTATTGAATCCGTTTACTCTAACAGAAAGGTAATCATGTAGGGAGATTAAAATACGTTGACTTCATGTTTTTGTATTTTAAAAATACCACAAATAATGTGCTAAAACCACATGTACAATGGTCCATAGGTATATTTAATAGAGACTACAAAACACTTCATTCATTACTTATTTAAGAGTACCTTAACTTTACTAATAATGGATCCATTTGCATAATTTGTAGTGTTCTAACAAAGAAATTCAGTTACTATTTTTTTTTCTAAAACTGATTATTTTCATTGTTGTATTTGTAAAAAAAACTTTCAGTAATACTTAGAAAAAATAAAAAACTTACACTCCTGTAAATTTTTATTTTTAAAAGCATAATACTAATAATACTTGTGATATTAAAAACACACAGTTTCTTGAATTTGTATAAATTACTAGATGTTTTTTAATCACGATATTCAGATTAGGGGAGGGAGATCGTCAGGCCATCATCTTTGTAGGCTTTTAACACCATCACTTTTTTTACTAATTTTTTTTCTGAATGAATCCTCTAATACAGATAAAATTTGAAAAATATACATACAATAATAAGTCATGATTAATACATAATATGATTTATTTTTTACTTTTTCCACTCTCATTATTAAAATTAAAAACATATTACAAACCATAATAAATGTTTTCTACTTGTGTTTGGGGATGAATGTGAAACAAAACTGTTAAGTTTTGTTATTTTCCAAACTACTATTAAATTTTTAAGTAATGCAAACGACTGTCACATGTTCACACAAAAAACGGGGGGAACATTACGTTCATTTATACACTAAATTATCACTCATTTTAAATGGAATAACAATACCATGTATTTTCTACATTTATGTTTTTTTAGTAAATGCTTTCATTTTTATCTTTGGAATTTATTTCACTTTTTTATTGATAACTTAGTTGCTGTAGTTTATTATTTACAGTACATTGTATTTGTATCACAATTGTTCCGAAATGAAAATATGAATAATTTATACATAATAGGAAATAAATGCTTTTTACAAAGTATGATTACTTTTTAATGAAGGTTTAAGAGTTTACTGTTAAAGTAATATTGTATTGCTTAATATTTGTTTAAAAAATTAATAAAAAGTAATCACTTTTAATTTTTTTTATAACAAAACACATCATGAGAAGATGAGACGATAATGTTATCACTCTGATTTGATATCTTGGAATAGAAAAACAAAATAAATTGTAAAAGTAATTAACTTATTAAAAGTAGTCATTTTTAGAATAAATTTCTGTATCGAAATATATTTTGTTCAAATGTTAAAAAAGAGAGCTTACACTAATTTTATATTAAAAAATTTTTGTTAACTATAATTTTAAGTGACATGGTGCAGAATCAGTATTTTAGGTTAAGTAAAAACGTTATTGTAAAGGAAAGTAACAAATTTCATGAATTTCACTGATTGCAATCCTTAATTTAATTACAAATGTAAATTAAAAAGTGTTTTATATAGATTGTTTCTGAAAATTTCTGGCCTTTGTTTGGGTAATTGTTTTTGGTTTAAGAAACATGTAAAGTATTATGTCAAAAATGCTTAACCTACCAGTCATTTTTTTTTCTACAAGAATGGATTTTTGTTTTTGTAAAAGTGGAATGAGATACAACACAAAGTTTTGCAAAACATTTTGTATCATTGTTTTGTAGTTTCTTACAAAATCTTACAATGTTTACTTTAATGGCACATATTAAAAATATTTAAAGTTAAGCTTTACAAGATTTTTCTGAGAAAGCCTAAATTCAAAATGTTCTCTAAAATTTGATTCTGATTTGTCGGTCTAATTTTTTGTTCTATTTTTCTTATAAAAAACTAAAAATAACTCTTTAATTTTTACTTTTTTAAAGAACCATAATGACAAATTAATTTTTAGGTGCATCTTTCTATGCTATTTCATGTTTGCCTGTGACCTGAGGAACAATCCCCAAAATTGAGCTAAACAGTTCTGAAATATTCTGTATAAAATCTTATCACTTTCCTTACACAAAACTAAAGTAAGAAAGCACTTACAATTTTGTGGATAAGAAAAATCTCTAGCATTGTAATTGAAATTTATTTCTGAAGGATGAAATATAAAATGGTAATTTTTGCAGGAGTACAGTAATTAACAACAATATAAATTGAATTTCAAAGCTAGTTATAAGTAAACAAAGGCTAATCTGTGGCAGTTTTTCTAATAGATGTGGGCATTGATCACACTTTATACAGACACAAAAATTTAATGAATGCAATAAATAATAAATTACTAGTTTGAAGTATGTAAGTGACATGACTACTGTACGGTAAAATAATAGCGTGAACTTTATTGTAAACAGCATTTCCATCTTGAAATTACTTCATGCGGTGGCAAACCTTTAATTGAAGACTTATTTAATGATTGTTAATTTATAAGAAGAAAGAAGAACTGAAGAGGACATTTCAAGAAATCGATAGTCTTTTAAATTATTTTAGAATTATATTATTTTGTTTTTATAATATGTTCTTTCTATTCATGAACTACATATTGTACTACAGTCATATAACAGGCATAATAACACATAACTATTGTGTGTTAGGGTGTATGCCTAAACTTCACTGTTCTTTAAAGTATTACTTATTTTACTGGTAAACACAAGCCAACTTTCAAAGAATATTTAATAAAATGTCTGTTTATGTTGCAGAAATTGAGTTGCAGAAAGCAGCAAGGATCGGGCCTCCTTGTTACTGGCTTAAGCCTAAGCATTAAGGTATTTCCCCGGACATTGGTCATCAATTGATTTGACCCCTGTAGATTGTGTTATTTAACCATAAAATAGCATACTGAATCTAGGACTTGAGCAAAAATAGATGAAACTTTCTTTCAATCGGAAATTTGTTTTTTAAAAGAAAAATTAACAATTACATTATCTGTCATATAAGTAAATACAAGATGGATTGATAAAAAACACTTTAGGATTATATATATATATATATACACACACACATAAACATTTTCTCTTATGATTAAGAATGTTGTTTTTACTGTATTTATATGAACTTTTTAAAATAATTTATGTATTGCACTTAAATCGTAAACATTTTCATATTATATAAAATTACTGGGGAACTTTGCCCAAATTTTAATCTCAAAGTTAATGTAATAAAAGAATAGATATTAAAAAAAAACAGATGTTTGATGTTGACTGGTTTAAATATATATACACACACATACACACGTGCACGTACTTACAAATATGCATTAAAAGTTATTAAATGAACATTAAATTCCAGTTTGTGTGAAGTGCTTTGCAGTTGTGTTGTCAACAGTACTTTGCTTACAAATGGCAGACAGCGATTCAAAGAACAAAACACCATTTTGATGGAATGACTCATTCATTTCATTACTCATTGTCGTCTGCAGACCTAATATTCAGTTATAACTTTGGTACATTGGAAAATTGTATTTCCATTTATATTCTTGTCTTCTTCATACATTATTTTTTCAGTAAGAGAATTAGAAAATATTGAATTGTTTTTAGGTACCTAAGAAATTGCAAAACATTTAAATAAAGATCCGGACCGTAGTTAGAAACAATAAAATATTTGAATGCATATGTTTTAATAATAATGATTGATGTAATTTTTAAAATTTTGCTAATTTCATCTATTTTTGCTGATTAAGACCAAGATTTAGTCAGATAATATGTCTACAAGAAATGAAATATGAAAGTTATGTTTTCAGAAAATAAAAATAAGTTTTAATTTTTTTCAGTTAAATATATGTTTGCCCCAAACTGAAGATATTTTGAAAAACTAATACTTTTTTTAATGTAATTATAGTAAATAGTTTTCTGTAAAGACTGTATAAGGCAAAAAAATTTTATTAGTTATAAACAATAAAATATTTTAATTCAAAATACACATATTTTAATAATAATAATAATTGATTAATGTGATTTTATAAAGGTTTTACTAGTCTCATATACTTTCGCTTTTTATGCCATGGTAATGAAATAATGTGTCTACACAAAAATATTTTACTGATATATGTTTTCACAGAGTAAAGATAAGTTTACATTTTTCCCCTATCAAAAACCAGTAGAACCTCAACTATTATGCTGAATAGACTTATTTTAATTTTAATATATATATATATATATATATATATATATATATATATATATATATATATATATATATAAGTAAACCATGTTTGAGAATAAACCTAACATATCATTATGTAATGTATTTTGTTTCACTAAGCATAGAAAGTAGTGTGTGTTTGTATCACGCACTACAGTATTTAATTTTAGAGTCAAGTCATTGGTGTCAGGTGCTTTTGTATAAAAGTGAATTTCATTTTTAAATAAAACTAAAATGATATAAAGTAAAATGATTGGGGGAAAATGCAAAGTTTATGAAAAACATTATATTATGTAATAATATACATATTTTTAGATATCACATAGGGCTTGAGAACAAAATTAACAGAAATTTACCAAAGAAGAAGCTTGAAATTTAAAAATTATAATGTAGTGCTGGTAGATTTTTTCGGGTAAAGTATGATAAAAAATAGTCCAAATTAGAAAAGTTTGAATCAGGAATACCCCCGGGTAGTGTTTTAGGACCAGTGTTATATCTTCTATACACTTAGGACTCTCCTATCTAAAGAGGCAAGCTTAGCTAAAATGATACATCCATTATCTCCATTGGAGACAGCCTAAAAATAGCGACCAACAAGCTCCAATAATGTCATTAGTAAATGGACAAAAAGATGGTGTATTAAGATTAATGACAGTAAATTAATAAACACAAATTTCGGTAATAATAAACCCAACACCTGTAGAAATTGATTCTCGGAAGATTCCTTATGCTAATACAACCAGGTACGACTTGCAAAAGTTAAGTACATGCGAAGAAAAAAAAAGGAAGAGCTGAATGTCAGCTGTAGGAATATTTATTGGCAAGAGTTCTGAACTGTCCGTACCCACAACTCTTGATACACTGGCAAAATTCTAAAACATGTGCGAATGTATGGTATACAGTTTTGGGGCTGTACAAAAAGACACAAATCTTATTGTTGTTCAAACGTTCCAAAATAAAGTACTGCATAGCTGCATGAGTTGTTTTAACTTGAATACAAAATTAAGGAAAATATTTGCAAGAAAGGGGATTAGGTAAAGTATACATTAGGAGATTTTTAAAACATTCCAAGTATGTCAAAAATATATTCTAGGTGAAAAAAACAAATTTGAATGTAAAGGCAAGGTTATAATAAAAAATAGGCTAGTAATATCTACCTATAGACATTTTGTTGAGCTTAATGAAACAGTGTGCCAATATTCTTAAACTGTATTCACTCTTCTTCCATGGTACGTAAGAAGTGAAAATCTACACAGAGACCTAAAGGTGGACACCATCAAAGAAGCAGTAAGGAATTATTGCTGTGGAACATGTGGAAATACTCCATTAATCATGAAAACTTCCAGTCAAGAAAAATGGCAGATGTTAGTAAAGGGAAAAACCAATAGACTTGGTACTTTAGTGTTTTTCTCAAACAATCGTGAAACATTAGATAAGAAAATACTCGATGATTGCCTAAAGTCAGTTGTAATAAACAATATTAAACAATCTCAGTAAACATGACCGTATAAGAAATTGTAATATTTAAAGGTTAGAAAACAGTTTTAAGCTTCAAACGAATGATCAATACAAAACACGTACTATACTAACAAAAAAATTAAAGGCACTGGCAGACCAAGAATTATGTTTAATAGAGGTTATACTGTAATAGAGGTTCCTCTGTACACTCCTATAGAAGACGTTTTTCAAAACTTTGTTTTTTTATGTGCTTAACCAATTTTTTTTTAATTATTTCTATGTGCTTCTAAAAATTAGTCAGTGTTAATTTTTTTTAGAATTAATTGAATTTGTATTTTAAAAACTAAATTTAATAAACTATAGAAGAAATTTCTTTTAAATAATCAAACTTTCTACAATAAAGTTTAATATTCGGAAGTGATCCAAAATTAATCAGAATCATCCAGTATCTAGTCGTAGCATCAGCTTTTCTCGTGTTTGTAGTTGTTACTTTTATTAAGAACACTATTTAGTTGTGCGTTAAACTATTACTGGTAGGTGGTAAATAAACAGCATTAGTTAAACTTTCCCAAATGATAGAAAAAGCCAAATCTAAGTGAAGTGTGCGAGATACAATACTGCACTTTTCGGAGCAAACTGTTGACAGGATTCCATATTGGAAGGCATTCTAGCAAAGCTTCAAACCTGATGACACTGTACTGGAATGCAGGTGGATTCTCTTAAGTGAAGAAAAGTAATATACTGTATCATTTAAATGAACAAACGTGATGTTGGCATTTTGTCATTACAGAAGAAAAGCAACAATATTTCAATTTTAAGAGTCATAAAACTTACCTAAATCTAGACATCACAAATGGAATTTTTTAATTTGTGCAAGGGATTCTGGATTTAAGACCATATTGCACAAATGCTGAAAGGAAAACGGCAGACCTCTGTAGGTAAAATAAAAAAAATCTTAAGAAAGAAGAAAGGCAGTTGTAGTGTTTTACACGATTGGCACATAAGAGTTTAGGTTCAACATCTTAGGATCTGATATTCACACAGTATATGAGATTCCTGGCACTAAGGTGAACAAGGACCACTCTCTGGTTTGCAGAAAATTTGACAATAAAAAAAGAACTATATTGGGAAGCAAGATCAAAGATGGTGTGAACCAATCCAGGCCATTGGAAACCACAGCTATTACTTTGTCTAACAATAGCCATCCAATCGGTGAATGAAGCTAGGTTTGACTCAGACCTTATTATTCCTTAATTTAATGACTGATTGTAATGTAATTTAATTATTTTAGAAATGAAGTTTTAAGTTGTTCCTTGTTTAAGAAAAGTGAATAAAAACTTGTATTACTCTAGACTGATGAAAATATTGCTTTAATTTGTGAAGTGATCAAGGTAGAACAATTATTGAACTTTCTTATTTGAATAAACTTCTTGCCAATGCATTTTTAGTGAAGAATTATAACTGTATTGTATCAACCGTTATAAAAACCAACAATTTAACCTTAAGGTTAGGAGTGAAATAAAGTGAGAAAAACTGCATAAAGCAACACAATTTTGCTAGCTGACAGCTTTGGCAAACTAAGAAATAAGGTAAAAGGAACTTAGTGGCAGAAGCGGGTACAAGAGTGTTTGCTATTGAATGATTCTGATTATTTGTGGTAGTAAAATTAAATCTGACTCGATATAATATTTTGTTAAAACCGTTAAGTGTGAGTATGTATATTCGATTTCAAAACTTGAATATAAAATTAAGGAAAATATTTGCAAGAAAGGGGATTAGGTAAAGTATACATTAGGAGATTTTTAAAACATTCCAAGTATGTCAAAAATATATTCTAAATGAAAGAAACAAATTTGAATATAAAGGCAAGGTTATAATAAAAAATAGGTTAGTAATATCTACCCATAGACATTTTGTTGAGCTTAATGAAACAGTGCGCCAATATTCTTAAAAAGCTTGACAGAAGTTTAGGTGTAGAGTAACATTTAAGTACTGAACTGTATTAGTACCTAACTCTAAACGATGATGTGTATTGGGTTTCACAGGACGAGAGCACCTGTGCTGAGTAAAGCCCTCATCATATGGCCACACTGCTGTGTCTTGTTTTAGGTAATACAACCACTCTTTTATGCATGTTCATTTTTATTAATAGTAACGATTTAGTTTGTGTGTGCATGCATGTTGTGTGTGTATTTTTTTTTTTTTTTTTTTAACGTCTGACTATTGTGCACACTTGGACTAATGTAGACGATGGGATGATTTATAGTGTATGAAAATGCCAAGCCCTTGCCGGGAATCGAACCCGGGTCCTCGGGGTAAAAGCCTAGTACACTATCCACTAGACCACCGAGGCGGCTGTGTGTGTGTGTGTGTATGCAATCAACAAAAACAAATTTGTTAATGTAGATACTTATTAATTTGTCCTTGTATTTTACACTTCTAATCTTCTACCAGTATCATTTGCAAAAGTATTATAATAGCTTTTAGTTATTTGCAACCACCATTTAATAAAATACAGAAAATAAATCAATACATACTTGTTTCGTTTCAAGATAATCGTGATAAAACAATCTTCTAATGTGGTCTTCTATGTGGTCTAAAAGTACAGTATGTTTAAGTGTCTACAACTGATGCTTATAAGTAGGAATCAGTTTTGTTTTCTTATCTTGACTTGATAAATGGTCTGTGAAAATATCAACACACAAATAATTAATGATCAAAAAACCACTCACTTCCTTCAGATGGATACCTGTATGTCAGCTTGCATATACATATAGATAAATAATTGATTGTTTATGTTTTCATACAATGTTGTTGCTTCTTAATGTTAGCTTTAGCAGTTGGCAAAAGATTATTTAACTATATTGTATTTTTTAAAACACTTCTTGTCCAATTCATAAAGTTTTATGTATTTTAAAATAATTTGATCCTGCCAAATATGCATAGTATTGTATTATTGTTTGATTTTAATAAAATTTGACTTTATTATCCAAGTTTTGACCTTCATTTGGTCCCAATGGTGACAAATGAACAGGGTTCTGCTATAATCATACACAGTACTCTTAAACATTGTAGAAAATCCTACAGCATTATTTATGTTATATTCTTAAAACAGTTCATCTGTAATAATGTGGTCTGAGTATTAGAATAAATACCTAACCATGGTTGTGTAACATTATTTTTTGGTTATAGCCTTTTTGAATTGTTCATTTTGCTTATTATTAAGTTTACAGTTTACCAGTTTAAAAAACATTGTATTTATTCAGTATTGCTTGGTTATTGTATTACATCATAGGAACATGACCAAACTTCGCTCGTTATATTCTGTGCTACTACCTATTGCCAATAACCTATTTCATTAATCATATTTGTTAACAACAAAACGTGGAAACAATTGATCAATTAATGTGCAAAAATAAATGTTAATATAATAAAATCAGTTACTACTTAATCAAACATACCTAATCGGAAAAAATGTATGTATTTCTTATATATTTTTGTCCATAACATTTTTGTATAAAACTAAATTTTTACAGAAATGAAAAGAAAAAGTATTTCTCAACCTAAAACACTCTTAAATGTTAACATTTGAGTAGATTTAATAGTCCATGTATATAATCAAATATTGCTTGTTAATTATACAGTATAATAAATTTCCATTCAAATGTAATTTTGTATATGAATTATTATATTTAGTAACTGTACTTTCAAGCTACGAATTTTACAACATGTGAACATTCATAACAAACATACTAACTTTGTAAATAGTAAATTTATTGTCCTCTAAATTGTATGTTTTGAAAGACAGATATGTATTATAAAACTAGGTATTTCATATAAACAAATAAGGAATAGAGGAACAATTATGTAAACAAACCACTGGTAATTGTGGTACCCTCATGAGAGCAGAACGTCTCGTCAAATTAATAAAAACCATAACTTGTGGCACTAAATTTTACATAGTACAAACAGTAGGCTACAGTGTATGAAATTTATACTACATGTCTGTGTTGAACCTATCCCCTATTTAGTGGACAGACTAAATAATTTGTCTTCATAATTTATAATTTTATGAATTATAATTTGCCCCTTTTAATAATTTGTCTTCATTGTTAGCAATACTAATACATGGAATAACCTTATTAATCTTGTAAGTTTATTTTTAACCTAAATATTTTGTGTTTATAGAGGAATAATTTATATTTATTAAACACTCGTAATTAAGTAGCATATTTTTGTTTATTACTTTAGAAATTTCTAATGTAACTTGAATATGAAGTTGTGCAAAAAGATTTTTATAGTTGAAAAAATTTAGATGAGAACTAAATTATGTAACAGTAATATGTTTTTGTGTATTCTGTTTTCAGGTTAGAAAAGAATGTCGTTGTGTATAAATATTGGTAACTTTTGTTTTGATGAATATGAAGCATAACAGTTACAATAAAGTTATTCAGTTGAAGAGTTGTTACCTCAAGTAAGTAACGCATATGTGTGAGGTAAGTATTATGTACTAAATAAAGTATGATATTTAAGTTTGTTTACTAAATAGAATAATTTATTATAGATACAAAGTTATTTAATAATAATTATTATTTCTTTTTAACATATTCATTGAATTTAACAAGTGGTAACATAATGATATATTTCACCTAAAAACATAGTAGATGATTAACTATTATGATAATAAATATGCACTACTAAACTTTTCTAAGTATAATATAGCCCAATTATTGCAGTTTTGATTAAAATGTTGAACACAACAAAAACCTTAGTTCATTTAACGTTTGTCTCTTACATAATTTTTAGTGAGCTAGTTAATTATTGAACATAACTTTCTTCGACACATTTTTTGGCAATGGTTCCCATGCATATGTTGTGTTAGCAGTTTTGTTTTTTTACTATTCATTTTATTAACATAGCCTCTAAATCTAAATTTGAACAAATTTTACTCTAGTAATATATTTCAGTTTTATCATCATATTAAATGATCTACAGTTATAGAACCCCTGTTATCTTAAATTATGAACATTTAGCAGTGTATATAGTTGAAAATTTGTATAATTTGTTGTTTTAATGATTATTTTTAATTTTTGTTTTCTATTTGTTGAAAGCAGGTTATTTATACATGTACAACAAAAAAAAAGTTACTTGAAAATTCTGTAACTATTACATTGGTTATAGTTGTTCATAGTTGAAGTGAAAGTGCAAGAAGATTCAAAAAAACATCTTTAGGAAACGGTCTCTAAAAAAATGAAAAATATCTTTCCCATTTTATAACAAAATAGTCTTCATTATTCAATAAAGGTATGAGGCTCATATTAATTAGCAGCCTCGGTGGTCTAGTGGATAGCGTACTAGGCTTTCACCCCGAGGACCTGGATTCGATTCCCGGCAGAGGGCCTGGCATTTTCATACGCTATACATCATCCCATCGTCTGCATTAGCCCAAGTGTGCACAATAGTCGGACGTTAAACACAAAAAAAACCCATATTAATTATAGTCATCAAGAAAGTTTTCAAGTCCCTTTCAGAAATAGCGTGCCAAGTTCTTAGTCTTGAGTGTTGAGACTAGGCTGTGGATTGTCTTTTATTTGCAAAAGTATTTGTTTCTTTGTAAATATGAGCTAAGCTATCATTATTGAAAAACAATTGAAAATATTCAATTGGTCTAGTATCTGCATTAAAGAAGGTAGGAAGTTAAGTCCTTGATCTGTTGTATATGTATCTTATAATCTAGGCCAAGATTTGTTGTATAGGTTAGGCTTACCTGCAACAGATGGTTGTAGCAAGTTCAAAATACATAAATCATCATCATTATTAGGGTCACTTCATTTATATTTTGCAAACTTGTATCATCAAGATAATCACCCAATTCATTAAAACACTTGAAGATATTCAGAACATCATTTAGAAAATTTTTGGTATAATAAAAAAATAATAATTTAAAATATAACACTAAAAGTAACAAAAAAACTAATTAAGATAATATCAATAAAAACTCACAAATATAAAAAAATCTTTAAAATATCATATTACTAAAGAAATTTCAGAAATCATAAGTTAGTTCTCAACAACATAATTCTCACCAACGCTTTGCCGCAGATATATTTGATAGCGCTGTAATAATGACAAATGTAGTGACTGGAAAAGAGAAAAAAAATGTATGTACGTGGTCAGCTGTTTAGTCTTTAGTAAATATTAAATGTGACTATCTGCTATCTAGGAGTGTGGATATGTTTGTTTTTTGCATTTGGTGCTAGTCCCACTAGGAAAATACATTTGTTTACTACGTAGTAAGAGTTAATTATTTCTTCAAATAAATGCAAAATTTATTCTGAAGAAAATCACAGAATGTGGAAAATTCTTTTTAGTGTGACATCTAGTTGTTATTCGCTTTTAAGAATGCTGTTCTTAATACATGCCGTATGTCAACTGCTTAGAGCAGAAAAACATTACAAGTGACTATAACTTTTAACTGCTCACTAAGAGTTAAGTGCGTAAAATTAAACAGTGATTATGTTTAATCATATACTCGTACAGTATAATTATGATGTATTATTTTACTGTAGTAACCATTAACTATTATAACAATTTAAAATTTATTTTTCATGTACACTTTCTTTTTGTTCTAGCGAGTACTATATTGCTAATATTAATAACTGAATTGAAATATGTAAGTATATTATGCAGTCTACTTGGAAAACAGCTTCAAGGTAAATGTTTAAGCACCCTCAAATATAACCCTTCAGCACTCAAATAAAATATATGGATCCCACTGTTTCTTCTAGAACTCAAGATCAAGAATGAAAAGTAAAAAACTTACAATCTAAAAATAACTTGTCCGAAAAAGCTTGGCAAATTTTGTTAAAATTGTCAACACTAGATTGATCATACAAGATGTGACGGTTAAATAACGGAACTGGTGCTGCAAAACATTTTATTGATCACCAATTACATCACAAAGTTTATCCCCTTCACAATGTACTCTCCTTGTCAAATCCTTACAACGCTCCATACAAATTTTCCATTGTTCAAAGCAGTTCTGGAAGTCCACTGTTGAGAACCTCCATTGCTTTTACTGCTTCCACATTGTGAAATCTTGTCCATTAAATCTCCAATGACCTTAGGAAATAAAAAAAGACGGGGCCAGATTGGGCAAGTATGGTAGTTAGTCCAATACTGTGATACCATATGTATTGCCAATACTGCCTGCAGAATGGGCAGGTGTGTTGTCTTGGTAAAACATCCAGGAATTGCTCTCCCACAATGCAGGTCTTCTTCTCACTCATTCACGAAGGTTGTCAGAACCTCGACGTAATCATGTTGATTGACTCTAACTTTCAGAGAATCATTCAATGTTGGCCAATTCCATGCTTGTAAAAGCCTTGAATTTTGATTTGCTCATTTTCGCTTTTTAGCCATGATGAAATGGGGCTCTCCCAACGCATCAGTTGGCGCTTTGCTTCAGGATCATAAATAAAAAACTATGTTACAAGTAATCACTCTCTTTAACAATTCTAGATCATTATCATTGTTGCTTAAACAGTCGGCACAGATTTTCATTCTCGATTTCTTTTGCTCTAGAGCAAGAGGTTTTGGCATCTTTTTTGCGCAGATTTTCTGTAAGTTCAGTGATTCCAGTAGCAGCACCAATCCAGTTATTTAAATGCCACATCTTGTAACTAAAGTCAGTGTACCCAAATAAGAAAATTTTCAGTTTAAAAATACTACATAAACTTTGTTATAATGCTGTGTTTTATTTACAATAAAAGGTCAAATATTATGTATCAAAGAGGAGGCAAGTGAAGAGAAATAACAAGGACCTCGCTGGAAGGAAGAAACTAATGGGCAGGGCAAATTAAGGCGGTAACTACTTCGGTCTGTCATGGTATCCTACGACCTCTTGCACAGAAATCACAGTTTTTTATAAAGAGATTTACTTCTTATTATAACAGAATACATTTTTTTAAAATTGTTTTTATAGAATCATATCTAAGTAATTTCTATGTTTAAATAATTATCACTTAGAATCCATATAGATTTTTCAAAGTCAACTGTACATATAACTCAAACTTTATTTATATAGTAGAACTTCAATTAACTGCATTTTGGTATTTCTAAGGCTTACAAAATTACTGAAGTCACATTATAAACTTTCATTACATACAGAAACCTTTTTTAATTTAATTTATATGCTACTCAAAAAAATTTTTAATGTTTGTTTACACAGTAGTTCTTGGATACTACAAAGAGTAGAAAAAATGCTGCTGTTATTTTGTTTCTTAGAACATTTGATCAACACAAAGCTCCATCCCTAACCTAAAAATTACTGACGAATGAAGAATTTGTATGATTTATATTTCATTCTGATTATGTGGTGTAAACAAAAACAGTTGTCACAACTGTCGCTCAAAAATTCATGACTTTGAAAGGAAAAGGGTGTGATACTTTTAGCACACTATCCTGCGATAAGTTAAGTTATTGATTATCTTATACCATGATAAAACTTATCTATTGTCATACATATGAGACGTGCGATACTGCACAACAAAATTACTTTTGGCCACTCTGTGCCGGCAGTCACTAGCTGTACCACCAGTTAAGTTTTGCGTCATCTGCAGATCTGTCATAGTTGACAAATTTGAACAGCAATACTTGATTGTTATATTTTGTCATATTTTCCTGTGGTACCGCCAATCAAAATAATGACAATGTGGTACCACTGTTACAATATTGCTATGGTAATGTGCCAAATGTATGAAAGACTTATGAACCCATGTAAGTTTATAATAGCACTGAATGTGTTTTAAGATATGTTTTTTATGTCAGTTATACTTTTTGTGTGCCTATTTTTGCTTTTTCAGGATTTTTATTTGTTCATAGTTACTACAATGTTGTATCACAGTAATAATATTTTTCTCATTGGCTGCTGCATGATCCAAGTTTTAGGTTATCTAAAGTGTGTCCCGTTCTAATTTTCTTTGATAATCAAGGTTTTATTATGAATGAAAATTTGTATATCAACTTAATGTCCCAAATTTGTAACTAAAGAAGGATACAGTTTAGGAGTATTACGTTGAAGAACTAACATAAAACCTCTCTGCTACCAAATTTAAGATGTTAAGGCAAACATTTTATCTTTGTCAAAAGGAAGAACTACGAAAGATAATTCTGAGAATAGCTTCGATCATCTGCTTGCATCACAATAAAAGGAAGCCGTCATAGTACTTACTATAAACTTTCCAATCTGTTTAATTTGTTTAAAATTTTGTTTTTTTACTGTTGAAAATAAAGTGATGTTAAAAAAGTGTTTTGAAAATATGGGTTTATTTTGTTAAACGATAAATATTTGTCATCATGGATTTTCTATAATAAATTTAATTATCTGTGTATTTTCCAGGGCAAGGTTCATGAACAGCTGAAACAAATGTAGTGTTTAGTGATTATTGTTGTTATAAGGTTATGTTTAATATATAAATACCGGGATATATTTTGTTTTATTTCCTAGCCTATAACCCAGATTTCATTAAACATGACTGACTTTTTGACTTATCTCGTGTAACTCCTTAGCAGAAGTGTAAAAGACATTCAGAAATGCTTGCCATTCTCTAGTCCTGGGCCATGACCTTCCTATAACCAATGAGTCCTTCTCCAGGTGCCACAGTTCCATCCTCTTTTTAATGTCTTTTAAATATTCCACTCCAATACCTTCTCTATAGAAGCGTTGTTCTTTCTGAGTGTGTAGCCCAGCCACCTGCACTTTCTCTTCTGGATCTCCAAGTCACTTTTTAGCTTTCATGTGTTTTCAGGACACAGCTATGATGTGCTGTGACAGTCTGTCTTCTAAGTCTCGCTAACATTTAGAAGGACAGGGTTTCATAAGTGTTAAATATGCAGATCATTTTTTGCAAAATGTTCCTGTTCCATTTAGCAGAAATAGGAAACTGTTTGTTGTTTGTTTGTTTGTTTGTTTGTTTCTTATGGCAACTTATTCGGACCTTGGTCCATCAGTTCTCTGGCATCCCAATATAGCTTACATATGTTCTTTGACTTTCTTTGGTCATGGTCAAGTTCACTACACACTATCAAGTGCTCCTTATTCATCACAGAGTCTACTTTGCGGCACAAAGTGCACATGTCCGAGGTTAGTATCTTTATCTTATGTAAATGTGCTGCCATGCAGTCATGTCCTGTATTCAGGCGGAACATGGCGACTGCTTCCCTTCTCCGTCTGCATCGATTCTCATCCCAGGTCCTGTCAACATCATGCCACATTTTACCCTCAGAGACCGTTTTCGCCTTTTGGTAGAACTCGTTAGTTATTTTTTTCTTAATCATGGTTTTGGCCATCGAGGTATTCACTGTAGTGTTCTTATGTTGAAGTAGTGTGCCTTTTTTTTGCCAGTTCATCCGCTATTTCATTTCCCAGTACTCCGACATGGGATGGGATCCATTGGAAGCAAATACGTTTTCCCAGGCCTTGTAGGTATTTTATCATTTTCTGTGCTTCGTTTATAGATTTGTCATTTGTTCTTTTGTTAGAGCATAAACTTTGTATGGCTGCTCATGAGTCCACCATGAACATAACGCGTTGTGGTAGGCATTTGTTCTGTACAGAAGTTGCTGTAAAGCAAATTCTATTGCCTTGATTTCTCCATCAAAACTGCCTTTGTTCTTTCCAACTGAGGCATAGTGTGCGAAAGAGTGATGAGTATATTCCAGCCCCTGCCTCAGCTCTGTTACTCATAAATGATCCATCTGTATATATATGGAGCCATTCATCTGTTGGGTACCTCTCCTCAATTGTTGCCAGTGTTATTTGTTTCATTGCGCTGGCGAGTATTCATTCTTTTAAAATCTTCAATTAGATGTAAGTGTGTTTCCAGCTGCAAATAATCCAGAGGGTTTCTAGGTCCATAAAGCGATTCGATCCTCTCCGTCACACCACAACGATTGAGTATATCCCCTGTCGCAGTCAGTGGGTCCTTTTGAGTTTTTAAGGTTTGCTTCTGTATGTTGTTTTTGCCCAATATGTCCCTGGTAAAGCTTGTAGGCCGATGTGTGCACAACTTGCTTGTTGTTCTATTTCAGCAATGATTGGTAGGTTTTGTGTATACAGCTGTAGGGCCATTACAGGAGTTGTCTTAACCGCTCCACACACTAATCTCAATGCATTATTCTGAGTTTAGGTGTTATTGCACCAAACTTTGAAAGGAAAGGGTGTCCTGTGTACTTCCCCCATCCGACGTGCGATACTGCACAACAAAATTACTTTTGGCCTCTGTGCGGCAGTCATAAGCTGTACCACCAGTTAAGTTTTAACGCCTGCAATCTGTCGACAAATTTGAACTTTTGTTGTTTCTTGTCATGCTGTGGTACCTTAGTCATAATGACAATGTAAACCATATTTCCAGATTGCTGAGTAATGTGCAAATGTATGACAGACTTTTGTTGGTAAGTCATTAGCAATGAAGGTATTAACATGTTGTATAAATGCTCACTCCTGTGGTAGTCCCACCTTTGTTTTTTCTGGATTGTTATTAGTCATAGGTGTATTACAGTAATGTCATGTTGCTCATTGGCTACATACTGAGTCTTTTAAGGTTAGCTAGTTGTGTGCCGTTCTCTTTTTGCTTTGATAATCAAGGTGTTATTATGATGTTTCCATGTCAACTTGTTGTCCATATGACAGGCTTCATAAGTGTTAAATATGCACATCATCATTTTTTGCTAAATGTTTCTGCTCCACCATATTGGATAGAGCTAATTATAGGCAGCATTCACTTTCCTGATTCAACTCCAAACAATCATCTTCTCTGCCACCTCCATCTGCAGTGACATACTCCCTCCTTCACCACTCTGCTTGGTTCCAGGGTTTGTTCAGTTTTGGAATTTAGCCTCATTTCTGTGGTCTTGTTCACATTCACTAGTAATCCAAAATCCTCAGCCTGTCTTTGCAGAGAACCCATCTTGATCTGGATATCGGTGTACCTCTGGGCAAGCAGGCATTACATTGTCAGCAAAAGTGTTGATTTCAAAAAAAATACGGTCTTAATTGAAAAATGTTCTTCAAAACATTTCTTACTTTAGTGTTACTATCTTAGTGTGACTTGGGCAAGATTTTGAGACTGGTATTGTGGGAGACAGAATCTTATTTAGAGCTTATCTGAAGATACTACTTGCACATAGCCAATTACTTGTTTGTTTTTAAGTAGCAGTAAAGTGGAAAGCTCCTGCTCACACAAAAAATTTCACTTGTTGAATGTTTGGAAAGCTTTCTTGCATTACAACTTTTAAGGTTTGCACCCATGCAAACAACTTCTTAGAGTTGATGTTATTTGAAGATCAGTAATGTCCTCTAGAATCTCATCAGGTAGGCCCTTAGATTTCGATGTCCATTAAAAGGATTTCAAACAAGTTTTTAAATAACTTTAGTCTCAATGCTGACATATTCAGGAAAATAAGCAAATTCATCCTTGAGAGTTCTCAAGTGAATGAGTATGTCTTCCTATGTAACAGTGACATAGTCCTAATCATCAGAAAGGGCTTTCAATATTGAAAATAATGAGAGTTTTTCCTTCAAGTTTGTCTATACAGAAGTCTGTTTTGGAAAGAGAAAGTACAAAGTTTGTCCTCAGAAACAAAAACGTGGGAAACATCTTCCAACTTTTTGTTTCCAGAACCTGGAACTAAAAGTTCAGTTGGTTTAAATGGGAAAAAAGTGTCTATTAGGTATGCAAGTTGCATTAAAATGTTGAATCACTAAACTAATAAAAAAATTGCACTTCTGTCAATAAAAATACTTTTCACTCTTGTACAAGCTTGCTAAAATTTCCTACTTAGGTATGTGTTTTGGTACTATACTTAGTATGATCTATACTAATAATAATAATTTTTAAATTACATAAGTAAGCCTACAAAAAATAATTAGATGAATTTACAGTGATATACAAATATAGTGTGTCATTCTCACTATTTCACCAAAAATATTAATTAACGTAAATTATTATTTTCTTTACCCCTTGCAGGTAAACTGCCCACAAATAATGAGTCTGCTGTATCTGTCCATTGTGTTTAATGTGTATATCTCGATATATGGATTGCCCACTTCACAATTTAATTGGTAATTTATGGAAGATGTATGTCTTAATAATAAATTATGCAAGTTTGTATTCCATACAACGTTTACTGTATATAAATATTATTTCGCTATAGTTAATTCTTGACGCTTTCGTCTTTTATTTTAGAAGATTAAATAAAATGAAATTTCAGATTCATTAAGAGTATTAATATGTACAGTCATCTTGTGACAAATGACTTATTCTTATATATAACCCTTTCAGTGCCAAAATGGGTAGCCTAGTGGATAGCGTACTAGGCTTTCACCCCGAGAACCCGGGTTCGATTCCTGGCGAGGGCTTGGCATTTTCATACGCTATAAATCATCCCATCGTCTGCATTAGTCCAAGTGTGCACAATAGTCTGACGTTAAACACCAAAAAAAATCAGTGCCGAAGTCCAAACTTTTATGTCTGCATTTTATGCAAAAATTTTCCTTGTCAGATATTTTGTACTGTAACTAAAAGAATTAAATATTTTGAAACTTGATATTTTAGAAAAATGTACACTACCTTAACTCAGAAAGAAATTTAGTTTGAGTTATAAAAATAAATAATAATAGGTTCAATTCTAATGTACGAGGTTGATCAAATATAAAACGAGACTGACTTTCTAAAAACTTTTCCGTTGGACATTGAACTCTAAAGGGTGGGGTTTCAGGTAGCCTGGGAGGTTTGGGACGGGCGTAGACGGAGCAACATTTCCGTTCGGACCCTTCAGTATAAAACTATACAATGAGTAGAGTAAAATGCACGTTTCCCGTGGAGCAGAGAATTGTTATTAAGTTTTTTGGCCAAGGAGGGTCAATCCGACTGAAATCTTTCGTAGATTGACGGCTCAATGCGGGGACAGGACCCGTCAAGAGCTCGCGTTTTGCTTGGCACAAGGAATTCGCGAAGGACGGAAAAAGTGAAAACCTGAAGGCAAATCACGATCGTCGGCCGGGAAGGTAATGGCCACTGTATTTTTCGACAATCAGGCGCCTTTCACGTCGATTTCCTCCATCAACGACGCACAATAAATGCACAATATTATTGCGATGTTTTAGGCCGCAAAACAGTCTTTCGTAGGAAAGAAATCTAAACCGGCGAGAAACGTCATTCTTCTTCACGATAATGCCGACCACATTCGGCGAACGCTCACGAGGCTTAAACTCGATCAAATTGGCTGGGAACCAATGGAACATCCCCATACAGTCCAGACTTATCACCTGCGACTATCACCTGTTTGAGCCACTCAAAGAGGCGCTTAGAGCCAGCGTTTGAAGACGATTCTGCGGTGGAGACCTTCGTGCTCCAATGGCTCAATGAACGCCTGAGAACTTTTACGAAGATGGAATTAAAAAACTTCAATCCGGTGGGAAAAATGTGTTACTCGTGCGGGAGACTATGTAGAAAAATAAGTTGTATCAAGAATAATTTGTAAGTAAGCAATAAATTTTTTAAAAATCAGTCTCGTTTTATATTTGATCAACCCTCATTGGACATTATGATCCTTTAAGTATTTTCCCCTTTTTGCAGAGGTATAGTATAGCCTACTATATTGGTTTTGTCACAAGAAAAATAAAATGGGATGGATGTAGTTAAACCAGAATTAGCAATTACTTGGAGGGTAGATAATTATATACTTTTAAAATTATATATCCAATTTGTTCCTTTTCTAAAGATTTTGTTTTTCAAGGTACTCAATTGTTTTAACAAGCTAAATAACCGCTTTGGCATCATGTAATGGATTCCACTATTCTTTATTTCAGAGCGCAAATTCCTGAAGGTCTTGAATAATCTGTGAATAATAAATATGTATACAATCAATATTATTTTGGACTAAAAAGGAAGATCATGATTTGGTTATGCATAGGAAATTTATTGAAATATTAAAAGTTGTGTTTATTCAGATTAGTAAAATTTTTGATTCCAGTGGTGTAATATTGGTTGAAAATTACTGACTACCATATTTCATTTTTATTCTTCTACTCACTTTAGCCTGGACGCGATCATCCTTTCCTGGATCTTGACCAAAACCGATGTAAGTGCTATTGGGCGGAAAGAGCTCATTATGTCCTTTGGTTTGCCTGTCTTTAAAACTGGGACTATGATTGCTTTAGTCCAATCTGCCGGAAGGCTGCCCTTGGTGTTCCACAAATTATTATAGATGTTAAGCAGGTATTTTTTGGGCTTTAGGTCCTAAGTTTTTATGAATTCTAGGAAGATTCTGTCAGGACCGGGTTGTTTTTTTTGTTTTTGTGTGCTTTATAGCTTCCTTCAGTTCATTTGCAGAAAACTCTTCAGAAAAGACTAAATCCAGAGAATCACAAGCAGGAGGCGAAACGTGTCTGTCTTGGGGGTTGTTTTTGGCTTCTTAACTGATGACTCTTGCTTAGCTGAGAAATACTTATTGAAGTGTTCAGCTATCAATTTACTATCGGTGACCTCCTTATTGCCAACCTTTATAGGTTTTGCCTGTTTCTTTGGGTATTTATTATTAAGTGAGTTGATCAGTCTGTGTGCTTTAACACTGTCAGTCCTATAATTTACACCATGGAGAAATTTATTCCAGGAATCTCTTTTGGCCGTGTTCACTGCCTTCTTCATTGCCGCTGATGGAAATAGGAAACTTGAACTCAAGAAATGGGAAAAGTTGAACTCAAAAGAAACTTGAAGTTTCCCTTCTTCACCACTCAGCTTAGCTCCAGGGCTTGTTCACTTTTGGAATTCAGCCTCATTTCTGTAGTCTTGTTCACATTTACTAGTAATCCAACATCCTCAGCTTGTCTTTGCAGAGAACCCATCTTGATCTGGATATCGGTGTACCTCTGGGCAAGGAGGCATTACATTGTCAGCAAAAGTGTTGAATTTCAAAAAAAATATGGTCTTAATTGAAAAATGTTCTTCAAAACATTTCTTACTTTAGTGTTATTGTCTTGGTGTGACTTGGGCAAGATTTTCTTTTACAAGATGAGACTGGTATTGTGGGAGACAGAATCTTATTCAGAGCTTATCTGAAGATACTACTTACACATAGCCAATTACTTTAAGTAGCAGTAAAGTGAAAAGCTCCTGCTCACACAAAAAATTTCACTTGTTGAATGTTTGGATAAGATAAAACTTTCTTGCATTACAACTTTTTAAGGTTTGCACCCCATGCAAACAACTTCTTGAAGTTGATGTTATTTGAAGATCAGTAATGTCCTCTAGAATCTCATCAGGTAGGCCCTTAGATTTCGATGTCCATTAAAAGGATTTCAAACAAGTTTTTAAATAGCTTTAGTCTCAATGCTGACATATTCAGGAAAATAAGCAAATTCATCCTTGAGAGTTCTCAAGTGAATGAGTATGTCTTCCTATGTAACAGTGACATAGTCCTAATCATCAGAAAGGGCTTTCAATATTCGAAAATAATGAGAGTTTTTCCTTCAAGTTTGTCTATACAGAAGTCTGTTTTGGAAAGAGAAAGTACAAAGTTTGTCCTCAGAAACAAAAACGTGGGAAACATCTTCCAACTTTTTGTTTCCAGAACCTTGGAACTAAAAGTTCAGTTGGTTTAAATGGGAAAAAGTGTCTATTAGGTATGCAAGTTGCATTAAAATGTTGAATCACTAAACTAATAAAAAAAATTGCACTTCTGTCAATAAAAAATACTTTTCACTCTTGTACAAGCTTGCTAAAATTTCCTACTTAGGTATGTGTTTTTGGTACTATACTTAGTATGATCTATACTAATAATAATAATTTTTAAATTACATAGTAAGCCTACAAAAAATAATTAGATGAATTTACAGTGATATACAAATATAGTGTGTCATTCTCACTATTTCACCAAAAATATTAATTAATGTAAATTATTATTTTCTTTACCCCTTGCAGGTAAACTGCCCACAAATAATGAGTCTGCTGTATCTGTCCATTGTGTTTAATGTGTATATCTCGATATATGGATTGCCCACTTCACAATTTTATTGGTAATTTATGGAAGATGTATGTCTTAATAATAAATTATGCAAGTATGTATTCCATACAACGTTTACTGTATATAAATATTATTTCGCTATAGTTAATTCTTGATGCTTTCGTGTTTTATTTTAGAAGATTAAATAAAATGAAATTTCAGATTCATTAAGAGTATTAATATGTACAGTCATCTTGTGACAAATGACTTATTCTTATATATAACCCTTTCAGTGCCAAAATGGGTAGCCTAGTGGATAGCGTACTAGGCTTTCACCCCGAGAACCCGGGTTCGATTCCTGGCGAGGGCTTGGCATTTTCATACGCTATAAATCATCCCATCGTCTGCATTAGCCCAAGTGTGCACAGTAGTCGGATGTTAAACACCAAAAAAAAAATTCAGTGCCAAAGTCCAAACTTTTATGTCTGCATTTTATGCAAAAGTTTTCAATGTCAGATATTTTGAACTGTAACTAAAAGAATTAAATATTTTGAAACTTGTATTTTAGAAAAATTTACACTACCTTAACTCAGAAAGAAATTTAGTTTGAGTTATAAAAATAAATAATAATAATTTCAATTCTAATGTACGAGGGTTGATCAAATATAAACGAGACTGACTTAAAACTTTTCCGTTGGACATTGAACTCTAAAGGGTGGGGTTTCAGGTAGCCTGGGAGATTTGGGACGGGCAACATTTCCGTTCGGACCCTTCAGTATAAAACTATACAATGAGTGAGAGTGAAGTGCACGTTTCCGTGGAGCAGAGAATTATTATTAAGTTTTTGGCCAAGGAGGGGGTCAATCCGACTGAAATCTTTACGTAGATTGACGGCTCAATATGGAGACAGGACCCTGTCAAGAGCTCGCGTTTTTGCTTGGCGCAAGGAATTCGCCAAGGACGGAAGCAGTAGAAAACCTGAAGGCCAAATCACGATCGTCGGCCGGGAAGGTAATGGCCACTGTATTTTTCGACAATCAAGGCGCTTTTCACGTCGATTTCCTCCATCAACGACGCACAATAAATGCACAATATTATTGCGATGTTTTAGAGGCCGCGAAACAGTCTTTTCAGTAGAAAAGGAAATCTAAACCGGCGAAAACGTCATTCTTCTTCACGATAATGCCCGACCACATTCGGCGAACGCTCACGAGGCTTAAACTCGATCAAATTGGCTGGGAACCAATGGAACATCCCCATACAGTCCAGACTTATCACCCTGCGACTATCACCTGTTTGGGCCACTCAAAGAGGCGCTTGGAGGCCAGCGTTTCGAAGACGATTCTGCGGTGGAGACCTTCGTGCTCCAATGGCTCAATGAACGCCCGAGAACTTTTTACGAAGATGGAATTAAAAAACTTCCAATCCGGTGGGAAAAATGTGTCACTCGTGCGGGAGACTATGTAGAAAAATAAGTTGTATCAAGAATAATTTGTAAGTAAGCAATAATTTTTTTAAAAAATCAGTCTCGTTTATATTTGATCAACCCTCGTATATGTTAACTAGTCAAATATAAATACTTTTTCATTATATCATTCTCTGAATTTATCATATAAAAATCAAGGTTAAAAGTCATTTTATAAATTGTGATTTTTCATTACATAGGCCTTATTGAAATTGGTAATACTGTAAAAGTTCAACTTAATATAGTAAAACCTGTCTAAAGTGGAATATGATCCTTTAAAAATTTTCCTTTTTTTGCAGAGGTATAGTATAGCCTACTATATTGGTTTTGTCACAAGAAGAATAAAATAGGATGGATGTAGTTAAAATAAAATTAACAGTACTTGGAAAGTAGATAATTATATTTTTTTAAATTAACTTATATCCAATTTGTTTTCTTTTTTGCCCAAACATTTTTTTTAGAGTGCACTAACAATGTTTTAACAAGCTAAATGACCGCTTTGGCATCATGTATTAGTTCCATTATTTTATTTTAAGAGCTGCAAATTCCTGAAGGTCTTGAATAATCTATGAGTAACAAATATTATACAATCAAATATTATTTTGGTTTAAAAAGAAAAGGAAGATCATAATTTAGTTATACACACAAAAATTTATTGAAATAATAAAAGTTGTGTTTATTCAGATTAGTAAAAAATTATTGATTCCAGTGGTGTAATATTGGTTGAAGATGCAGGCTACCTTGTTTCATTTTTATTATTACTCTTACTATTGAAATTATATACATACATTTATTGGAATTTACAAATCGAAACAATTTTACCTAAATAAATGAATTTGTTGTCTTAAAAAGTGATAAGTAAAATAATAAAAACTGATAGATTTTAACAAACTACAGATGAAACTAAGAAAGTGGTCTAAAAACTAATACTGTTTTAATTTATCTAATTTAATCTGTTTAATTTAGCTGTTTATTAGTAAAAAGAACAATGCAATAAAGTGTAGAAGATGATTACCTGTACTATCACAGAATATTTAAGTGTTTTTAAAATAAAATGTAAACTATGATAATTAAATAGCTAATTGTATTATAATTTAAAAAAATATACTAGGATGACATACATACACTTTTATAAGAGCTAGCTATTCACAAAGTGAAGGCTTGTTTTAAAATACCATATCACCCTCCTAACTCACTTGTTGCTGTAGTTATGTCCTCAGTTAATAATGGGGTAATAATTTATTTTGTCAGCAAAGACATGTAAAGTACTTTGTGGTAAAATAGGAGCTGTAATGCTGCAGTGGATAATACTCATAAAATAATATTAATTTTACATTAAAAATGTCTTTTTTTCATCAGTACTTGGGCTTTGCAACTAGCCTAGAAAATATGCCACTGTTAAATTCATATAAGGATACAAATATTTTTGTATTTTTTTAATAATAGGTAGTAATAATGAGAGAATGGTTTATTACTCCAAAAATAATGAAGTGGTTCTCTCCTTGTCTAATTATTCTGTAATTAATTCTTTTAAAAAAAGCAGTACTTTTGCATTAATATTTGAGGGATATCCACAAACTAACACATTTTAGAATATAAAAAAATATATAGGTGAAGATAGAAATGTTTTTTTATACATTTTAAAGTCATACTACTTTTCTAAAAGTCACCATTTAAATTCAGGCATTTGTCGTAATGTAATGAACAAGCTAGCAAATTCCATTGTCATAAAAATATGCTGCCTCTGACTTCAACAAATAATTTGTACCTGCTTGAAGCATACACACATTATCAAAGCTCTGATTGCTAACCAGGTCTACATATTAGGAAATGAGTGAGTAGTTACTTGGGACGAAGTCTTGAGTTTGGCGGAGGGTTGAAAACCATAGCCTATAACAGATCACAAGTTCAATAGACCAGGTATGTGCAAGAGTCATGAAACAGTAGAACTTTTGTGCCCTGTTTTCTTCGCTGTTTGTTTCGAATTGTAACATGTGATATTTTGCAAAGTTTATTGTTGAGTTCAATTCCAAAAAGTAAATCAGTACAACTTCCCTAATAAAAAAAACCCTAGTTTCCTTGTAGACTATATTTGCAAGCACTTTTGTGATGAACTGATTTGCTTCCAATCCGTGGACTGTCATTATCACAACTAACCTGTTTAATTTCTTTTTGTAGCCAGTTTAATTTCTTTATGATAAGAAGAGAATAGCCATTTTTATCATGTCAAGGAGGCTGCCACTCTAAGTTTTGAATTCCTCTATCAAAATTTTTAGAACCTGTCGCACAAAACGTACGGTAGCCTAACCATAAGTGAACATTATTTTCACCATGGTCAGCCATTTTAGTCTTTATTGTAAACATTTTTCACCAGTGCCTAACTTCATTGTCAGTAACAAAATTTGTATGATATCACATTTCACAGCTGGAGAGTTTGATTGTAACATATTTTAGAACCTTTTTATGAGCAGAGCAAATGCAATAATAACTTCAAACTGTCATAGCTAGATGTACAATGAACAGGAGGAAGCTAGCTGGCTCGTAAACATGAGTTAGTCAATTATATGAGGCTAAATTATTAATCATAGCCTATAAATATGACAACAGCTTTTTTTGCAGTATTTAGAAAACTTCGGTATACCCCTTTATCTGCTAATAACAATTTAGTCAAGTTTTTGATACTACTAACCACTCTAAAACAGTATATGTTATTTTTCTAATCATATTTATTTACTTCACTTGTAAGATTATAGATATTACTTCTTTTAATTTTGATTATTAAATAAAATATTTATGCTTATAACGTTTTTATTTCTTCAACCCCTGCAGATTTATCAGTTGATTACAGATTGTCATTGAATTTCCTTTTGTTCCAATTCAAAGTGTTCAAAAATGTGTTGTGTATCTGATTAGTGATTATTAGACAATCTGTTTCTCACTCTAAATATGAAAATCAAAAGTGGCCTTTACAGTTTTGATTTAATTTGAATAATAATGTGGTCATTAAGAGAAAAAAGAACATATTTTTAATTGTTTTCAAGGGAAATAACCATTGAGGGATGTCTATATTTCTTCAGAATTTGTTTTTTAGTATCATGTAATTGCATTATGAAACTTTGAGAAGCAATTTGCTTGTCATTCAGAAAAAATGCCTTTCAAAGAGGCAAAAATGCCATTTCACTTTTCATTACTGAATTCTTCTGAAGAAGTCCTTGATGCTGTATAAGCTATTGCAGTATAAATATATCATACATGATATTTTTCAAGGACTATTAATCTTTAGTTGTTTGTATTCTGTAATATAAAAATATGAAATTTAGTATTAACAATTAAAAGTGTTTTATTTCTTATTTTAAATTCATAATTAACAATAGCAATATTTTTTTACTTCTATATGCCAGTTATATTAATGAGGACAGTGGATTTATGTTAACTGTAAAGATAAAAGATGTAATTACACCTACGGCCTTAACTAACAACTTTGAGATGTACAATACAGCCGCAGCAGACTGATTGGTATCATAGCTACACCATTGAATAAAAAATCTATAAGAAGGACATCTCGCCTGAAAAAGTCAGAGCCTATTACTCATCCACTAACGCTACTTGACTTACAGCGCTGGATGATTTTTCTGAACAGGCAGATATATAAGCATACTAAGAGACAGATATATAAGCAATGGCATTCTCTGTGTCTTTCTCCCCCACACATTATACCCTAACGCTTGACCCATGTTTTGGAAATTATGATTACCACCTCAACTGGTGACAGCTTTATTCACAAACATGTGACCAACCCCTCCCTCACCATTGGTTAAGTTACTGAACATTAAGATTGTGTCAAGAAGTTTTCCTGCTTTAATGTTTTTATTTTTTAAGTTCTATACTAGAGATAAGTAGCAATTATTTATGCTGTTCTTTTTCTTTTAATAAGACCTTTAAAATGAGATGTCATTGTATAAATTTACATTTAAAATTTTTAATCTGCTCCCAAAATACAATTTTGGGGGTTGAGACAAAGTTGTCCCATACACTGAAAAGTACATTTGTATGCCTCAAAGAAATTTTTGTAATGTTTTAAGTTTTTCTCATAAAAAAAAGTTACTTGGGTGTCCCGACATGTTTGACTAACACCATAATAATAAGCTATATGAAAGCTAAGTTAAATGTTGGACTGAAAATTTTCAAAACTTTTATTAAAATGTAACATTTTTCATTTTACTGTCTGCCTAAATGATGTATAAAAAGAAGGTTTTGTGAGTGTAAAAAAACTGATCTTAAAATTTTGAAAGAAAATAATTCTTATTTATATAGATAATGTTATATAAAAGTAAATATTAATGTAAAAATGTAGTGTGTTTGAAGTCGCATCTTTCAGTTTCATAAACAAAATCCGCATGACAATTTTTTTATCTGATGCAAGTTCAATGTATTTTTCCATCAAAATCCTACTCAGGCACACTGAAAGGTTTTTTGAGCATTGAAAAAAAAATTCAAAATCAGTTATTTCAAAAATCAGCTTAAATATGATTTTCCAGAAAAATGTCATCCATAAGACTCGAACAAAACGTATGAGTCCACACAGCTCCAAAAAAAGTTCTCATCAGATTTTGTTCAAATATGAAACACAAACTAATAAGTCAGTGAGCAAATTTTAATTGAAGCAAATTTACGGTATTGAATTAAACTGAAAAACATTAATCCAGACCAGGTTTGTTTTGTTTCTTGATTTACACTCAAACCATAATTTATTTCAACTTTGCTACACAAATGTGATGATCATATATGGTCAAAATTTAAGCAACATCTTAGGTATTGAATTTGAGAAATTGAGCCAATTTTCCAAATTTTGTCCATATTGAACAAAAAAATATAACTTTTGGATTTTGAATTAAATTTGTTAATCTAAAATACTAATGTATACGGATTTTATACTATCTTGTTTTTAATATTTGAAATTAAAAAATGTTTTATATGATTTTACTTTAGAGAATGTTTGACAGTTTTCATATGATTAATGGAAGATTTTATTTTATTTTAACCAAAAGTCTGGGGACATAATTCTTAATCAATCTTTATAATATATTATGCAAGTAATATAATTCTTTTATTACTTCTGTATTTCAGGATCTCATATTGTAATTGGAAAACTGGATATCAAAATAGTTTGTTTACATACAAATACTTGTTTTTATATTTTGCATGCAAAATAAATAAAGTAATACATAAATTATACAATAAAGTAATGTGTGTGTGTGTGTGTGTGTGTGTGTGTGTGTGTGTGTGTGTGTGCGCGCGTGTGTAACAAATGACAATATTGTTTTAGAAAATGTTGCTATAACAAAAATTAATATTTTTAGAACTATAACAGCTTATAGTAAAATACCAGATAAGATACCTAACAGGAACATTTTAATTAATTACAAGCATGAATAAATAATACAAAAGCTTTAAAAAGATAGGTCTATAGGTAGAGGTTTATATAATATTCTTTTAATAATATGTTAATTAATTATGAACATGAATAAATAAAAGTAGTTTAAATCATGTAGGGGTACCATAAAGAAAATTACAAGTGCTATAAAATACTTCATTCTATATTACTTAATAGAGCGTCCAAACACAATTAATTACACATTCAAAATTAACCTGTTAATGGTATTGTCTCCTTATCATCAGACGTTGAAATCCTAATAATTAATAATGGTGGTAAGCTACGACAAAACATGCCAACTGCACCCTCATTGTATTTGTTTATCTCAGCTGTCAAGATAAGAAATGAAAAATTCAACAGTAATGCAACAACAATATTATTCAAGCTTTGGTTTCCTGCTTATCTTGCTAAAAGCATTACGTTAGCAGTCTAGAAAATTAGCAGTTGTATCTGTTATTTTTAACTGCTAATTCTAATTAGCATTAACAGATAGCAGCTTCTAAATAAAATTAGCGCTTTTGCCCATTACTCCAGTCAAGTAGCGTTGACAGGCAAGTAAGGTATTCTTTTTCAGGCAAAAAGTGGCCTTTTAGATTCTGTATTCATCGATTCTTAAAAATTACTAGTATTACCCGTCGCGGCTTCGCCCACGAAACTTAAACTGTTTCATTAATGACATAATTTAGAAACATAAAAAATATATTAATAAAAGCGTAATCATCTAAACTCATGATTATTTTACAGTGAATATGAAAAAACATTATAATCTGAATATGTTGTTTTATTGTCTTCAAACGTGTTCCATTCGAATTTAAAAAATCTGATAAAAAATATTTTTCTCCAATACAAACATTTATACATTTTTGTGTTCTTTTAGATGATGAATTCGGGGTGGGGATGCTGAATTACGTGTATCATAATTTGTGTTTTAAAATATTTTGTTTACTTTTAAGAAAAGCCGATAAAAAATATTTTCTCCAATGAAAACACTCTTTTTTCTATAATTATACCTCTTTTTTACATTTTTATTCCTTTAGGGAATGAATTCGAAAAAATGTTGAAATATGTGTTTTATAGCATATTTCTAGAATACACGGATCCAAAACAAATATTTCTTCAATTTGAAAATTTTATACCCTTTTTTTACATTTTCTACCCCTTTTCATTCTCCTTAGGGTATGAGTTTTGGGAAATGGTGATTAATATATTTCATTACTTATATTTAAGAGTGACTATGTTACGTTTTAAGAAGGTCACCCCTACATGTGGTGGTAACCCTGAAAATTTCAAATCTTTAGCTGTTACAGTTTCGGCTATACGTTGATTATTAAAGTTGGCCTGGATGAGTAGTTTAATGGCGTTAATATCAAGTTTTTGCAAAATTCTCTGTAAGTGCACCTTGACATTGTTGTAAGGAGATACCCTGAAAATTTCAAGTCTCTAGCTATAATAGGCTCTACGTTGATTATTAAAGTTGAACTGTCTAAGTAGTTTAATGGCGTTGAAATCAAATTTTTGCCAAATCATTTCTTAATACACATCGACATTGTTGAAAGATACTGAAAATTTCAAGTCTCTAATTATAATAGTATTGGTTGTACGTTGATTATTAAAGTTGGACGGGATAAGTAGTTTAATGGCGTTAAAATCAAATTTTTGTGTAATCCGTTCTTAGTGCACATCGACATTGTTGAAAGAAGGTGAAAATTTAAAGTTATTTATATAACTTTAAATTTATAAGTTTCTAGTTATAATAGTCTCGGCTGTACGTTGATTATTTAAGTTGGACTGGGTAAGTATTTTAATGGCGTTAAAATCATTTTTTGCAAAATCCTTTTTCAGTACATCTTGACATTGTTGTAAGAAGATACCCTGAAAATGTCAAGTCTCTAGTTATATTGGTCTCAGCTGTCGTTGATTATTAAAGTTGGACTGGGTAAGTAGTTTAATGGTGTTAAAATTAAATTTTTGCAAGATCCTTTCTTAATGCATCTCGACATTGTTGTAAGAAGGTACCCTGAAAATTCAAATCTCTAGCTATAATAGTATTGGCTGTACGTTGTTTATTAAATTTGGACTGGGTAAGTAGTTAAAATGGCGTTAAAATCAAAATTTGTGCAAAATCCTTTTAAAGTGCAGCTTGACATTCTTGTAAGAAGGTACCCTGAAAATTTCAAGTCTCTAGCTATAATAGTATAGGCTGTACGTTGATTATTAAATTTGGACTTGGTAAGTAGTTTAATGGCGTTAAAATCAAATTCTAACAAAATCCTATCTTAGTGCACCTCAAAACTGTTGTAAGACGGTACCTTGAAAATTTCAAATCTCCAGCTATAATAGTCTTGACTGTACGTTGATCATTAAATTTGGACTGGGGAAGTAGTTTAATGGCGTTAAAATCAATTTTTTGCAAAATTCTTTCTTAGTGCACGCCTACATGGTAACATAAATGTACCCTGAAAATTTCAAGTCGCTTGCTAAAATAGTTTTGGCTCTGCGTTGATTATGAATCAGTCAGTCAATCAGTCAGGACGTCTTCTTTTATATATTGATATACTGTATTTTTTTCGACTGCACAGCCTATTGACTGTAACTTCAGATGTTTTCAAATGTTTTGGCTAAATTTTCAGTCATTAGGCTTATAACTTCTGCTAATGTTTAATAAATGTGTTAATTATTATTATTATTTTTTTTAATTAAGCTGGAACTCAGCTGGTTACTACGTTAGGTCGTATTACTTTTGATTTCATGCTTTTACATTAATGGTAATGAAATTACATAATAAAGAACTATTTATCTACATTCTGCTTTTCATTGCTCAAAGAATAAATATGTTTAGGTAAATAACGTGAAGATTAAACAGGGAAATTTAAAATAAATATTGCTGATAATATTGTTGAAGGGCAAATTGTTTGTAAAATAATTTGCATAGGGCCCAACAGACTTACCTTTCTGAGGACCTGAGAATGGACTTCTGTTTCAGTATTGTTCATGATGGCTGGATGTTACGAATTAAACCTTTTATCGACATTTTAGAAGTCAATTTAAAGAGAATTTTTAAAATGGAATGAATGGCCCCTACAATAGGAATGAATGGCTATGTGGTAAAGATGTTTTTTCTTGTTCTCCATGGTGGGGGTAATTGTGGGGGAAACTGGTATTTTGACATAAATGAGCTGATATTGGGAATATAAGTTTTTTGTCTATAACTTCCGAACAAAATTTTTCAGGGAGGTAACAACCCACAGTTTTTTTGGTGAAGTAGGTCCTATTTAAAGTCTACACTTGAACTAAATTTCATTGAAATCATTAAGTCAATTTTTAGAAAATCTTAATTTTATTAATTTTTCAGAAGTTTTTATACCAAAAAGAAACTTGGAAATTAAATTTTTGATTTTTTTTGTTCAGATATTGGAAACCCTAGTATAAAACTGCACACCAAATTTTATTAAAATCGACCAGTTCATTTAATTTCCAACTAAAAACCACTTTTTTCATTAGATTGTTGTAAAAACCAAATAAAACCTCGAAGCCGGTTTGGTTTAATTTCTTTTTGTCTTCACAAAATAGACTTTAGTATACTATATAAAGTAACCTATTGTCATCGCAAAAAATAACGAGATTTTCTTTTTATATATGCTTCCATACAGACTTATGTGTCTGTACACATCGCTGGAGGTTAGAATTAACAAACTAACCGATTTCGATGAATTTGGCATGCAGGCCTAAGTGTAGTTTATCCATTACAAAGGATTTTTTTTCAATTTTCCAAAATTTTTGTTTTCAAGCTCTGTTTGTTTGTTATTTTTTTCAAATCAATTTTAACAATTTTTACCAATTTTTTTTTAATGTAGCCATAGGTCAAATCGAAACTATAAGTTTCGGTACTTACTATATCCCGTTTCGTAGCAGGAGGTCCACCTGGTTCGGTAAAAAAAGAAAAAATCGGTACAAATTTTCAAAATCGTTTGATCAGTTAAATTACAGACAGACCTGTAGGTCTAATTTATCGTAACCTATTTATCAAAAACGATTTTTCGTATGCTAATATTTTTCAATCATTTTAAAATACCTGAATTGAAAATTAATTAAGTAGATAAATTAAAAGTTATGTAGGCCTATTTTTTAGTTTCAATATGAAAAAAATACTTTAGTCAAAAATTCTATTTTTTTTAATGACTGTGCTACATGTTACAGGAGCGTAAAACAATTAGGCGGTATTGTTGAATTAATCTATGCCAGGTTAATAACAGATTGTCAGGTAGACTAGGTATTACAAGTTAACAAAAATAAACAACTTAATGCAATTACTGTATTACGAATGTGTGAACATTTCGCTAAAAAAGTTGGTTTACCTACTACCGCTGTGTTTACCTACAATCTGCAGTAACCATCTTGGCGAAGCAGACACAACAATTTAATAACACGAAAGCATTTAGCAATTAGCATGTTGTCTACGTTAGCGTCAGTTTATTAAATATGTGCCCTTAATACAAAAGCGATGATAATGTAGAGATATTATTGTTTTATAAATGTGTTAAAGTTAATGGAAAAGCCTAGTGGGCTAGACGCATGTGCCACTAGGGCGGGGCAAGGTCTAGACACGAGAGTCTGCTTCACTTCAGTCTGTAAGCCACTCAGCCGCTGCCGCGCCGCGTTGGTGCTTCATAATGCTGTTGCTTTGAAGCTGAAATAGATACAACAGGTGAGATTTAATGGGACTTTATGTGCTAGAGTAGCTACTAAATAAAACCGTTATAGGACCTATTTAGCAGCTAGTCCTACTTAGATTACTTTCTGTGATGCTACAAGAGCTAGTAAAAGTAAAATACGGTAGCCTATATTTATCAAAAAAATGCTTTGAATCCTTTGTTAGGCTACAGAGGTAGAGAACACTTTCGGGAAAAAATTATTATTTGTTCTGAATATTTTTGAATTAATTGTAGACCCTAATAATTAAAAATCAAAAACTTGATTAACGTGTTATTTTAAATGCAATCTGTCATGCAAAATTAAGCATTAACTATCTGTTTAAATACGAACATACAGCTTGTAGGGTAACAAAAGCATCAGATATTGAAACTGTGTCTAGCTGTGGGGTTGTGGCAATGAATGCCACAGTAACTGGCCAAGATTGTTAATCCACTACATTTAAATAAAGCCAAATCCTGTACGCAACGTGTAGGATAACATGCTCGTTTCTTTGATATGATAAGCTTACAGTTAGTTTTAATGTGTTCCAAATTCCATCACAAACCACTTTATCGGACATTAAAAATAATAATAGGAATATAATTTCCTACGTGCATTTCTAGATTTGTCTAATTTTACGTCATTAGGCCTAGATTGGAGTAGCCTAACTAGCAAAACAACCGATTTCAAATTTCCTACATTTACGAATTTTCAATTAATTGATTAAGCGAAAGGATTTTTCAAAATTTTTGGTCACGTAATAAAAGAGGAGGTTTAGTAGGCGGTAAAAAAATTCATAATACGTTTACTGTACCGGCTTGAGATTGCCGAGAGGTTGCCAATTATTGAAATAAAGTGGGCCTACTGTAGTCACACGTATGTTGTGAAATTTATATTTGATGTGTTGATAATTAATTAATTTACCTACGAAGTTAAACTCGACAGAATGCGAGTCATGTAGCCTAATAAAACTTTGTTAAATGGCGAGAAAAAACCATCATGAAGTTTTTAGGTTTTATTAAAATTATAAATTAAATACCAACAAGGAAAGTTTATGAATTTTCTTACAGGTATTCAATTTATAGGTTAGACTTGATTTATGTAGCACTTAAAAAAAAAACAGTTTTGACACAAACAAACATGACGGCTACTTCAATTGCTCACTTTTCCAATGGACAGTCGTTAGTAAAACATTCTTGAAAATTTGTAAGGGTTTTTGAGTGAAAGAGTGATTTGAAACCTAAATAGCTTCGAAATGTGAACAAGTTTATATGAAATTTTTTCGTTTTTAGCGAATTTCCATTGGAAAAAACAGCTATTGTATCGGAAATCGTGATAAGATCCATACCCGGGACCTTGAAATGAGCACCGATCCTAACCTCTAGATCACTTTTTCAAAAGTCATTAGAATGTTTATATAGACATACATAACCAGTAGGATATATAAATTAATTTTAACGACTGCTTAAAAAGTATGTGTGTGTGTGTGTGTGTGTGTGTGTGTGTGTGTGTGTGTGTGTGTGTGTGTGTGTGTGTGTGCGTGAAAAACTTTTACATTTTTTAAAGAATACTAAATATCCTAACGCGCGGTTGTTAGTGTGTGTGTGTGTGTGTGTGTGTGTGTGTGTATAATGTGTGTACATAACATAACTGAATAGTACTGAAAACCTTAACTAACACGGTTGTTAGGTCTACCATGGTAATGCGTGAAAAATACTTTATAGTTTTTTAAAAGAATACTCCATAAGCTAACTAACATGGTTGTTATGCCTAACACGGTGATCCATTAAAAACCTTTATTAATTTTTTAAAATAGTACTTATAACCTAACTGACACGGTTGTTGGGCCTAATAAGATGATGCATGAAAAAAAACCGTTATATTTTTTTAAAGAGTAACTTAACTAACACGGTTGTTAGGTCTAACACAGTGATGCGTGAAAAACCTTTATATTTTTTTAAAGAATACGACATATCCTGACACGGTTATTGGGCCTACACGATGATGTGTGAAAAACCTTTATATTTTTTTTTAAGAATTCTACATATCCTAACTGACACGGTTGTTAGGCCTAACACGGTGATGCGTGAAAAAACTTTTATATTTTTTTAAAGAATACTAGGCTACATATCCTAACTGACACGGTGGTGCGTACCATGGTGATGCGTGAAAAATCTTTATATTTTTTTTAAGAATACTGCATAAGTTAACTAACATGGTTGTTAAGCCTAACGCGGTGAAGCATTAAAAACACCTTTATTTATTTTTAAAAAATAGTACTCCAGAACCTAACTGACACTGTTGTTGGGTCTAATACAGTGAAGCAGGAAAAAAAGCCTTAATTTTTTTAAAGAGTACTCCATAACTTAACTAACACGGTGGTGCGTTAAAAACCTTAATTTTAAAAAGAAATACACCATAACCTAACTGACATTTTAGCACGCTCACTTTCGCAACTTTGGTACGATTTGATTCAAAAGTTGGCACCAAAATCGGTTGTGATAATAGCTTGGACAAGTTCGTTAACAGCAAAATTCGTTTAACAATTTCGAAATGGCAGCAGTTTCAAATATCTAAAATTTCGTAACTTGTTTTGTTTCTACTTTTTTATTATTAGACTATTTTTTTTATCCGATGTCATCAGCGTTGCATAAATTAGCAATTGTAAATTCAAAATCTATTGAAATTAAGAAATTTTTCGACAGTGTTCAAAGTTCTTGGTCGTACTTTCAAATGTAATTTGAGGATTTAATATGCTAATATTTATATGCATATTTATTAGTGATCATGATCGTAAAATCAGAATTTCAAAAAGGGCTTACCTATAGGCCTAAAGGAAGTATAGGCCTAAAGGAAATACTTTTGGAAATTCGTTTCTATCACGCCAACAACAATCCTAGTATTTCCGCTGTAAATAGGAATTCATACTTTTTTGTTTCAAAACGTTTTGACTTGATAATACTCATTTAATAAGTAGGGGGCCTATAAATAAAATATTTATTTTATATTTAAGCGGAAAACTAAAATTAAAAAAAAAATTTTGTATACCTTATGTTTTAGAGCGATCCTATATTTTACAGTTGACTGCCTACGACCTAAAACAGTTTTAATTTCTTAAAACCAATCAAAATGAACAGCTTTGTTTTACTATTGGTTATTATATTTCTAGTTTTTAATCGTTATATCAGTTAGACTAATGAATAGGATAGATAGGTCTTCGATGATTCATACGCTACACTGTCCCTTTTCAGTCAATTGTCATTGTAGTTCGGCCATCGTGGTTAGACCTAAACCCGAAAATAAGATCCGATCCTGATATTAGAACATCGAGGTCGTTGAATTTTTGTAGGTCTTATATACCAGTCTGTGTTGTGTGTATTAGGCCTCTAGCGTTCGCAATTTCGTTCCTACTTGATTCAAATTTGGAACAAAATCTTATTTTGGCAATAGCTTGGACCAATTTGTTACCTAGCAAAATCAGTTCAATCGTTTCAAAATCTTTAAAAGAAATTATAAAATCTTACACTTTTTGAAAATCATCGTAATTAGCATTTATTAAAGTAAACTTCTTCGTGCTAGGATTGTTATTTTGTTGAGTAGGCTCACACTCATCCGCTTTCCTCAAAGACAAAGCTACGATAGGCCTACGCAATAAAATAAATCATATTCATGTATTAAAATCTGCGTAAATTGATTGACTAAGCTGTGAAGGTAGGTTTATGTTGATTTTAACAATAATTACAATACGTAATGAAAAAAAGTTATAAATTTTACAGGTTTTTTTGGTGAATTAAAGGGGAAAATATTATTAAAAAATGTTTTAACAATATTAATATAATAATATAATATAATAATAATAATAATAATAATAATAATAATATTATTATTATTAATAATATTAATAATTTTAAAACTATTAAAAAATGTTCGTTTTCGCTCTGTAATGTTACTTTTTTGAAATTCTTTTCTGTAGCCAGCGAAATAATTGAATCCCGCAATTGGGCCGATGTAACAAATTTCAGTATATATATATATATATATATATATATATATATATATATAATAATTCTAAATGTGAGAAAGTTAAATAAATTCTTAAGTTGATAACAATTAATGACTGAATTCAAATAAACCAAATATAGTGCGTAGCGTAATAATTACTTATTACCATATTATTATCCATATAGGTGTAATATTATCCATATAGGTCCTAACCTATATTGGAATTTGAGCTATAGACCAAGAATAATAATTATTTTTTATGATATTAATGATGATGATCCCCTCCAAAAATACTGTTGCTGTGGTTTATTTTTGGTTTACATGTGAGAAAAAGCATTAGATGCGATTTAAAAACAAAATCATTCTTTTTTATTTTTAAGGATTTTTTAAGATCGTTTTAAAAAGTCATATGTTGTCAGTTTAGTTTCAGTTTCAGTCAAACTGTCAGTAACGAAGATTGATTGAAAACGACAATTTAGAGCATTGGCCTAATATTTATCCCGTGATATATTTCAGACGTAGTTTTTACTTCGTTTATTCTTCAGCGATGCGCTGCGTTTCATCAGTCACTATGGATGTAGCCTACTTATTGGATTATATTGTACACATCGATGAGTCTCACACACAGATGAACAAACACCCAAGTAAAATCTTGGTGCCTGATAGGCTAATGGATATATCCAATCAATATTTCAACATCGATTTTTATCACGATCGTCATCTGTAGACTTGTACGCCATAAGCTCTTTTTATAATCGAGGAAATAAAAGTATTCTTTTTTGAAATTTCCTTATTATTTTGACAAAGGAAAAAAAATCTTAGAACAATAATTAAAAATAATCTTGGTTTACAAAATAAGTGGAAATTTCCACACTAACCTAAATCTAAATTAAATTTACATCAGATTTAATACGGTTAGACAATGTGACAGCTAAATAAAATTTCAAGTAAGCCAACTAATCCCGCAGTGTTGATTTCGTCAGAAAGCGAACCTGCGCCTTGTGAACATTTTAATAACTTTAATTTTTTTAGGCTGTAAATTGAATGTCATTGACTGTAAACGGACTAGACGTACAGCCACCATGATAAAAAGAGTGTTCGATATTAGCGCGTGAAGTCCAAGTAGTTGGACTATTTGCAAGCTACAAGAACATGAGGTGGAAACGTTTGAGAAAATAAACATTACTATTATCTGTTTAACTGTAGTTTAATACTTTACCGCAAGATACCACCAATAGCGAGCGCTAACTTACTTCTGATACGGGTTATCGTTCTAATTACGTTAATATTCAATATTTTGGTTAATTATTGATTTTCTAATATTGCCCATCTTGATTTCGACCATTATAATTTTAAATTGTAGTAGCCTAAATGATGTCTATAGGTCAGGCCTCTAGCTTAAAAGTCTTCGATTCCTGGTTATCGCATTTTAGCTCTTGCATGCGCTAAAATAGCCAAAAACAAATCCGTCAGGGTTATATATACATATCACTAGTATCAGACATACTTATAAAGCGTGATATTTATAATAACACCGTGATATTCATTTTCCAACTAGTGAATTATATATTAATTCTTAATAATAAATACATACTGAAAATACGTACTGAATTTTATACGTAAAAGGCTGTTGTATAAACAACAGGTTTTTTTCATTGTGTATTATTGAATCGTGTATTACGAGGGTTGATCAAATATAAACGAGACTGACTTTCTAAAAACTTTTCCGTTGGACATTGAACTCTAAAGGGTGGGGTTTCAGGTAGCCTGGGAGGTTTGGGACGGGCGTAGACGGGCAACATTTCCGTTCGGACCCTTCAGTATAAAACAATACAATGAGTGAGAGTGAAGTGCACGTTTCCGTGGAGCAGAGAATTATTATTAAGTTTTTGGCCAAGGAGGGGGTCAATCCGACTGAAATCTTTCGTAGATTGACGGCTCAATACGGGGACAGGACCCTGTCAAGAGCTCGCGTTTTTGCTTGGCACAAGGAATTCGCCGAAGGACGGGAAGCAGTAGAAAACCTGAAGGTCTAATCACGATCGTCGGCCGGGAAGGTAATGGCCACTGTATTTTTCGACAATCAAGGCGCCTTTCACGTCGATTTCCTCCATCAACGACGCACAATATTATTGCGATGTTTTAGAGGCCGCAAAACAGTCTTTTCGTAGGAAAAGGAAATCTAAACCGGCGAGAAACGTCATTCTTCTTTACGATAATGCCCGACCACATTCGGCGAAAGCTACGAGGCTTAAACTCTATCAAGTTGGCTGGGAACCAATGGAACATCCCCCATACAGTCCAGACTTATCACCCTGCGACTATCACCTGTTTGGGCCACTCAAAGAGGCGCTTGGAGGCCAGCGTTTCGAAGACGATTCTGCGGTGGAGACCTTCGTGCTCCAATGGCTCAATGAACGCCCGAGAACTTTTTACAAAGATGAAATTAAAAAACTTCCAATCCGGTGGGAAAAATGTGTTACTCGTGCGGGAGGCTATGTAGAAAAATAAGTTGTATCAAGAATAATTTGTAAGTAAGCAATAAATTTTTTAAAAAATCAGTCTCGTTTATATTTGATCAACCCTCGTACAAAAACATTGGACTTTTACATTTTAACAAAAAAACAGTTTATGGTTGTTGGCTAAATTAATATTTTTACCAACAGTAAATATTCCGCTTTAGAATTTTAGATCAATTGATATTCAACTTAGAGAGTTGGCACATAAAATACCAGCTTTTATGAACCCTATCAATACACATACATTTTCTAAAAATTAAAACTGATTTCGTACTTAGGAATATGTCCACTTGCTATGATTGACACCGACACAAACTAGGACACCAAACACATTGTACTTTGGAAATTTTGTTTACCCTTTCCTTTTTTAGACTCCCGTTTTATAAACGAAATGCATTTGTAACTCCCAAATGTATTTGTAATTCCCATACTGACTGTATATTTTCTCTCTGACATTTTATAGACGTTGAAATGTCCTAATTTTTCGACGTAACGTTTAGTTACTAAATTAGCTTTCGACGGGAAAATATTCATACAAAAATGTACAAAGTAACAGTGGTAGGGGGTTGGAGTTTTCAAAGCTTAGAGATTATAAAAGTGTAATTGTAAAACTGTTATCGGATCGGACAGACTACCAACAGGCAACAGGATATTGACGCATGACGTAGGCAGAGCGGCAGCTGGTTGCCTAGCAACAGCTTTCCTTTCCCTTCCCTCTGGTCTTCTTTCTCTTCAACAGGTGTTTCATTATTTTATTTGTAATGATTAATCATTCCTACTTTGGACTGCAAATGTTAATTTTTATGTGGAATAATTACATAACAAACAAAAATTCTCGGTTTAAAATGATGCACACTTTTTTTATTGTTCAACGTTCTTCTTATTTATTATTTTCTTAAGTGGACAAAAATACTTCCAAAAGTGAAAAAATTTCGTACCAAAATAGGTAATAGTTTGCTTACAACTAAGGGAATGTTATTTATGTTTCTGTGGTCATCTATCAACCTGTCGATAGTCGTATGAACGCGGATGTTTCCTATTTTAATTCTCTGATTGTCATGAAGTATTATACCATATTTTCAGTTCATGAGACTAATAGTCTTATATAAATTTTTGTTGGAAGTGTTTAAATGATGGGTAAAAATTGTCATTTCTGTGAATACACAAATATTATGTTCCAATAACCTGATTGTCATCAGATTTCTGTGTTAGTTACAGTTTACAATAAGGGATGATTCCATGTAAATTTTAACAAAATCAGTTGAAGGTTATAAAAATATTATGACTTGCCAGTATTAACTAAATTTGTATAATTTTTTCTGCAGGCCTATATTTTTTCGAAAATGTATTTTTTATATTTCCTTATAATATGTTTCATATGTTACTTACAGTCTAATTTAAAATTTTGTTAAAAAATTTAATCAAAGTTTGTGTAAAATTTTAGAATGAAAAATATACTAAAGAAATTTATGATTTAATATTCCTTGAGGTTTTACTGGTCAGTTCTTTATTTTTGAAGTATTTGAAACCTAATCATATTTGAAATACATTTAATAAACAACACTTTTAGAAACAGTTTTAAACATTTGTAGCATATGTTCGAAATACCATTGATTTTACAATTGATTATGACACAAAATAGTGTCATAGGTCTATGAGGGTCTCTCCTTTGTTATTGGTATGAAGTGATGTAATAATGTAAAATAATTGTACATTGTTGTTATTTCATGAAATTAATCATTTCTTATTGTAAAATTAACCTTGATTCCTATATTTTTGTTTCAAATTATTAATACTTTTATAATTAATTGCATTTTGAGCTTGTAGTTTATTAATATTCAGTAACTTGTTTATTTCTGAATCAATTAAAACTACATTTTTTATGTGGGCATCTTTAAAATCACCAAAATTGTGATTTTTTGATAGCTGATATGATCCGTCCTTTCAACTTTGGACTTGTTGCATCCGAATTATAATGTCCAAAAGATCACAATAACCATAATACAATTTTAATTGCTACTTTAAATTACTGATTTTTCAAAAACAAAGAAAATAGTTTAAACATATAATTTCTTGGTTTATTTTGAAATTATTTCCAATTAAGCACCCAAACCGTTTGTAAAATTTTTAATGTCTAGTTATTGCCATTTTAGACATATTTTGTTTGAAATTTTCTGATCAATCTTTTGGCTGTTCAACTACAGCTTTTCATGTTCATGTGGTTTTTTTATTATTTATTTTTATTTCATTCTATTTTTTATCCTGTAACTAGACTGAATTGGTTTATTTTGTAATAAAAATACTGATTACATTACTAAAGATAAATAATAGAGGCACACTCATACAACCACTTCATGGACCTTTCATTTAAAAAAAATTATTTTTGGAAAATTATGAAATATATGTTTTATAATTTGTGTTGTAAAATATTTTTATTTTAAAGCAAAATTATAAATAAGCAATAACCGTTTGGTTATGCTCCCTTTTTATTTCTTTAGGAGTTAAATTTTCAAAAGTGTCTTTACATGCTTACATAATAAAATAAACATTTCCCCCAAATTTCATTCACTAGATATAGTTGAACAATGATTATGAATCAGTAAGTCATGAATTCTTCTTTTGTTGATATAGATAGAATATAGACAGGTAGATTATCTCTTTAGGTATTGAATTTTCAAAAAAGTTGAAACATATATATTATTATTTGTTCATTTTAAAAATTTTACTGTTTTTTTATGTTATTAAGGGGTAACTTGCGCCCTCTGTAATAACCACAATTTAATTCCTGTTAAATTGTTCTAGCAAAATGGAAGAAACTGGTTTGAACAGTACCATGACTACCATATTGCCTTTTTCTAATACTAATGATGATGACAGAGTATCTCCAGTTACTTTGAGTTCAGACTGGAATCGAGTAGCAAGACTGTTACTTGTGGTTGGTCTAGCAGTAGTGGGTAGCATTGGCAATGTCTACATGATCAGTGCTGTCATGATAGAAGACCATTTGAAGAAACGAGGTATTTTATCAGTTCACTTTTACATTTGCAACTGTAATTGTTTAAAACCTGCATAATTATTACAAACAAGAAAGTTACTATTTGTGAATGTTTTCTTAATTATATTTACAAATTTTAATCTGACAGATTATTAGTGTTTAAAACTGTTGTTTTTAACCAATTCCAACAAACGTACAACACATATACTGAAATATTTTTCATTAATTAACTGTAGGTCTATGTATGCATATAATATACTGATCTTGGTTTTTTTCAAAGAAATTACCATAAAAGTATTAATATTGGAGAATGATCCAAATGTGTCAATTAACGAATTAATTTTTAATGATCATTTTTAATCAATGGGTATTAGATAAGCCAAAAAATTAAGAAAAATAGGATATATTTAAACTAACCCTTTATATTATTATAATTAAATAATTGTAATAAAATAATAATTATTAAATATAATTAAATAAAAAATTAATTAAATAAATTGTATAATTAAATAAAAAAAATATTGGAAATGTGTTTATTTGTAAACTAAAAACTACAATAAAAAACTAAGCAGGTTTGTTACCACCTTTCTTTTTCATGTAAGTCGTAAAACGTTTTGAAAGATTCTTATTAGTATACTTACAAAATATTACTTATGTAAAGTTTGCCTTAGTTTTTTTTTATTTAAAAGATGAATAAATAATACAAAATTTGTTATTTATTGTTAATTATTAATATTTATTTAGGAATTTATCTTGACATTCCTAATTTTAAACTTTCAAATGAAAGTATTATAAAGTTGCAGTTTTTTAAATTTGTTTCATTATTAACATTATTTATTTTATACGTTCGAAAATACCAGTATACATCTGTTTAAAGTACATAGAAGTTACAGAAATAAAGAGTATAAATCTGTATAACTGATTTATATGTTAAATAAGTGGATATTTAGGTTGTCCTTTCAGTTTGAACGTCCTTAAAATTAAATTTTGCAGAATTAGATGTTTCTGCTTTTATTTACATACTTTACCATTAAAACTAGTGACAAATGTATACTTTTTTTTTGTATTTCCAAAATACAGACTAATAAAATAGCTTACAAAAACTTACAAGTTAAATTAAATACAATTGTACGAGTACTTATTTGGCTTCAAAATTATTTACTTCAAAAATGATTTTAATCATTTTGTGCTTATCTACATATTTTGTTATTTTGATTAACTGACATTTTAATGCAAATCTATTGTCTTGTATCACCAGAATAAATGCTGTGACTTAGATTTCCTTCTTGGGAGAGAAGATGATTTAAGATGATTAAAATGTGGTAGGGCTAACTGGAGAGTCAAGAGCCCTCCCTTAAAAAAATTTGAATAATTGTTTTTAAAAAATGGATTTTAATATAATGTTTATAAAACAGTATGCTGTTCTTGGTATGCAAAAAACTCCTTTATAACAGCTAATTCTACATCATGTACTAGAAGGATCACAAAACAAGGTGTGGTGGGGAACAGCAGTGACAAATAACAGTTTCTTCCAACTAGTGAATTACCTGTTTATTACTTCAGTTGTTTCATCCAGATGAGTCATCTGTGTTTCCAATAACAATATAACAGTATAGAAGCAACCTTTCCTTAATTACAGATAAATAAGAACAACCTGTTTCATAAATAATTTCTTAATACAATCTCATACCATAAATAAATAAATAATCTAAAGCCATTCCTATTTTATTATTATCTTATGGTGCAGTTGATAAACTGCTTAGCTAAAATTTTGAAGTCATAAATAAATAGATATCTTGTGCTTGTCCTCTGAATTGGAAACAATACAAAATGTAGTTGTGTGTTGGATAAAGTGTGAGCATAAATTAACAAATGAAAGTGTCTGACTGGATAATTCATCCAATGTCTTCGAGCACTGGCCCATATCATGAATACTTATGTTTGACATACAGAACAATATGTTCCATAAAAATACACATTAAAAGTAAATGCTTCAAGAAACTCACATTTAAAACATTTATAAACACTAATTCATATTTAAAACTTAAATAAATAAATGTATATCTTGTACAAGTTTATAAGTAATACTTTTATAGTATGTGAAATTTCGTTATGATTTTTCCTTCTCTGGGAGGAGAGGGAATTGATTGTCCCAATCCCGTAGTTACGTCATTGAATAGAGACAATGGCTTGTAAAAATCCTCAGATATTAAATAAATATAAGATAAAATAAAATTAAAATTAATGAAATTTCATTTTCTAAATTCTTTTTGTATTTGAATTAGATCTCTATCTCATATAAATAATAATAATAATAATAATAATAATATTATTATTATTATATTATTATTATGAATTAATACTTAGTATAGGCCTACCTATAAAGCTTCAAAATATGTGCATTAAGTGAAACATAATAAAATACTGTATTACTTAATATGACATCAGACTGAAGGCTTAATATAAGCTTACATTGATTTTGTGATAGATTAATTAACACATTTTTGCATTAATTCAAATTAAATCAAAATTATACTATAGTTATGTTTTTATTAACTTTTCATGTATGTTTTTCTTTTGTACAAGTATGTTGTTTGAAATTCTTTTTACTTATTTTATCTGGAAATCTAATTTCAAAAATTATATGGATCACATAAAAAAGTCTTTAAATTAATAAAGTAAATATTTTTTTGTGAAACAGTGCACATTTTATACACAAGATGCATTTAATATGGGTTATTATTTAAACATTATTATTTATTTCAGAATAATACTTGTATATTTATATTACATATTTAATAACATCTCAAGGTAATATTCTATTTAAATTTTAATCTATAATATTGTTATCATATTTTTGTTTTAAACTATTATTGTCTCATACAAATTATACGTAATTTTTTTTTAGGAAACACATTCCTGGTAAACATTGCTCTAGCAGATTTGTTAATAACTGGTTTGGTGATGCCCGCATCAGCTGTTGTCATTCTTGCTGGATTACAAGATCCTCCTCCAGTATGTAGAGTCCAGTGGTTTCTTGCAATACTATGTTGGCTTGTCACTGTACTCACACTTGTCGCAACTTCCGCAGAGAACTACGCACGTCTTTGCTTATCGTCTGACTGTTACGCTAATCTATCAGCAAAGCGAGTGACTGCAGCAGTTTTAATGATTTGGATATTCAGTATCAGTGCAGCTACACTACAATGTATTTATGATTTAGGACCGGACTACTGCACTAGAAAATCTTCTAGTATTTCTACTTATCAAATTATTGTTGCTGCAGTTTTTGTCGCTCTTCCTGCTGTTGTCACTTCTGGATTTTATATTCGGACAACTTATGAAGTTCGATTAGCGAAGTCAAATCCCAACTTTAAGCCACCAATCATATTTAACTGGGATTATTCTTTGATGAAAACGAATGTTTACAGTTTCATTTTATTCTTTGTATTTTGGCTTCCTTTTGGAATCGTACTTGCACTGACAAGCACCGACTACGGGATATCTGACAGGGTCTTTTACAACTCAGCATGGATAGCTCTAAGTAAATCCTGCATAAATAATTTTCTGTACTGTATTACAAATCGTCATTTTCGCAATGCATACATAAATTTATTTCACTATTGCTGTTGTAAAACTACTGTTGCATTCTCTAGAAGGTCCCGCGGTGAATTAGCCAGACCTTCAGGGGACGTAAGAGTACATATAATTCCAGGATACAACATGTACTCATATACCAGTCCACAACGTGCTAGAGAAAGCAGCAAATCTTCTAGTAAGCGTAGTGCTGGAGCAAGTCGTTCCTCAAGGTCAAGTGGACGGGATGTCTATCAGTTATGATGAGAAATTAATTAAGTAGTACATGAAAGACTGGAAAGCCTTTTTATAATGTCTCAATGTCATAAAATAAGGAGAGGATCAAACACCAATGCTTAGGATATGAACCTTCTTAGCTTCTATTGCCTATAAGCTTAGAACTTGTTCCTACTGATTTTAAATGTTTGTCGTAACTAGAATAGGAACTGTATTTGTGTGTGAATAATAAAGTAATGTAAAAATTTAGCCAATATAATATTTTTGTTACTAACTGTATTTAATGTCTAAACCATTATATATATTTGTATTTTGTAAATATAGGCTTACTCGTATTTTTTGATATTTTTTGTAATTATATCAAAATCAGCAGCATTAGGTACAAATGAACAAAAAGTAATTTTGCTCAATTATTAAAATCTTATCATTAAAAATACTTAAAGAGTTTTTTTCAAACTATTAGAATTTTATCACCAAAATATTTCTCCTATGCTGTGAGTTGTAAAAATTAAATATTAGCGTATTTGAAAATTTAAGCACATAGTAGGATAGGCAAGAAGACTTGTTAAAAAAGGACATTTTATAAATTTTAATATATCTTTTAATGTCTCTATAATATACCAGTATCTCACATGGGTAGATAGCAAATTAATAAAAAGTGTTATTATTTCAACAGTATTTAAGTAAGGTGTCTATAAAGTAATGACTTTGTAGAAACAAAACATTGTAAGAAAATTTCATGTAACCATTTCTTTGTGTTTTGAAAATTCTTCAATCAACTGTAAGACCTGTTTATTAACTTGCAAATTGATATATTAGTTGTTTTTTTAATAAATTGCCTAGTCATTTTTTTACACAACCAGCTCTTCAGTCAAATCTTTTTCTTTTTAAATCCATTTAAATCTTTTAAATTATTTTGAGATTTCGAAGGTAGAAGTGTAAAGAGAATTGAAGACGATAGAATTAGTTAGCCAAGCAATTGTTTGGGCTACCTAACCAATATCAAAAATGGAATCTCGTAACATCTCTTCCATCAGCAAACACCTAATAATCACACCATACGGGAATGTGTAATTGACGGCTTAATTGTAATCTGTTATTGTTCCAGTTACCATTAGAATATTTTTAATTATTTAACACAAAAACTGGTACAATAAGGTACCAATGACATTATTTTTTTATAGTGCTGGTAACTACAAATACTGTATTATTATAAAATAATATTTGAAAAAAATATTTATAAAAAATTTTCTTTGAAAACCCGTTCTTTCAGTGCTTATTGTACGTAATTATACAAGTAAAAAGCCATGTGTTTTAATTGTGAAATAAAGGTAAGAAAATCAAAACCAAATTCGAAAAATATGAAATTTTTTTAAAAGATGAGATTAGTAGGTCAAATGAACAACTTTACTGCATGATTTTGTTACCGTCTTCATTCAGGATGGGAGAAATATCTACTGATAAAATAAGCTATTGCAAAAGTATTTACTGTATTCAAAAAATTAATATAAAATATATTAAACTACAATAATACAACTTGTTTAGAAAAATCGTTTGTATATTGCAGTGCATTATTTTTTTAGTAGCACAGAGTGCTTAAGAAAGATGTTAATATATAAATTTTTATTGAATAATTGTAAACATTTCTTTAAAAAGTTTAAACAAAATTATTAGTGCTTAAATTATTATTGAATACAGTTTATTATTAATTCTTCAAAGTTTTACTTGTATTACAAATTTCAAAACAAAATAATACAGCTTTGTTCCTTAAAGAAGATTTCAGTTAATACTTACAAGGAAAATGTTGTAGCATATTTTGTGCAGCAATTAGACAAATTAGCAATCACATAAATTTTCAAATGTGCCGTTTGGAATTCAATAAACCAAAGAGGAATAGGGTACGGGGAATGATGTGTCTTGTCTGGTATGGACAAGACGAAATATACTTCTTTGTTAGGAAAGAAGTGAATACAAATAGATAATTAAGTATGTTTCAGAATTAGTTTTTTGAAAAATACCTTATAATGTATCTCAAATGTAATACTTACTAACCTGTGACAGTTTTATGTTGTATGAAATTTCTAAATCAAATTGACTGTTAAATTGTTCTAGCAAAATGGAAGAAACTGGTTTGAACAGTACCATGACTTGTTGGTACTGCTTGGTTTACCTGCTTGATTAGCAGATTTCATAAATAATTTCTGGTCATGGTGCAGTTAAAAAAGAAGGATTACAGAATGAAGGTAGATGATGTATAGCAACTGAAACAATGGTTGTGGTACATAATATTTATTACAGAAATTAAAATAAGGCAATATTCTAATCTTTTCAAAATAAATTGATGGAGTAAAGGAACATATCTGTACAAATAAATAACAGTTATTATTATACTAAGTAACTTTTTATGACCTTTGGAAGTAATGCTCGTGATTATTGAATGAAATTATTTCTCTATAATGTTAACATCTCTTTGAAGTGGCCTGTATTATTGAAACACAATTTCGTACATTTTCTGAGTTCTGTACTGCTTCTTTCATTGATAAAATCTAAAAAGAAAAATGTATGAAACCCTACACAGGGTATGAACATTAACAATGTCTGGTGCTATTTTGTGATATTGATTGTGAGATATAGTCAGCATATTATCTGTTATAGATATTTTAACTGTAGAGTATTTGTTTTTAATTAATTGTATTGCAACAATCTTACAATACATTATCAAAAATGGAGCGCACTTGCAATTCTATAGAACTTCTAAAATTTTTTGTTTGTTTATAATTAAATTATATATAGATTATGTTAACCAATGTAAAATTACCAAAATTTATTTCTAGTCATGTATGTAAAGATTGTAGGTTTCGCTTAGTTAAAAAAAAATCATTTGCTTAGTTTTAAATGTTGTAAAAATAAATGTCTATGCTTCCAACTGTACATTATTCTACAAGATATTTCTATTAATTAACTTTTCATAATTTATTTAATACAAATTTATTAAGAAACATAAATGCTTAATTTAATGCACTATTATTGTTATCTTTAGAATTATAACTAATATAGGTGGATTTTTATAATTTTAAAATTAATTAATTAGCACTTCACAAGCTTTTATTAAAACTTTATAAATGGCTGATCAAGTAATTTGGGTTAAGTTTAAATTAAACTCCTTACTCTTTATAGAGTCATTCATACAATTTGTTTTAGAAAGTAATTTTTTTACACTTCATTATTATAATTAAAACAACCCTTATTGTGGAATTGTGCATATTTTACAATGTGAACAATACACAGAAGTTATCAACTTTTTCTATCAACTTGTTTATCATTAATTAGATTGAGAATTATTGACAGGAAGAGAAATAATAATTTTATACATGAAAATATTTAAAATAAATAAATAATAATAATAAATAGAATTATGGGACCAAAAAGGATTCATTGATATTTTGAAAGGAAATACAAAATGATCTTGCAATTTTTAAACGAAGTTCTGTTAAAATGTAACTTTTATGATTAGCCTATTTAAAAGTGTTCAGATATTTATTGGAAAATGTAATTATTATTGCTTTATATAATATCAATTTAATAACCACAAAATGTTTAAACTTTTGTTTTTTTTATAATACAGTTTATGCTAAGCACAAGTTTATGTTGTGACATAAGGTAGCACAAAATTTAGATCTTTAAAATTATGTATTTAATATATTTTATGTCATTTTTTCATTTAAAAAAGTACTGTAAAAACTTAGCATAAAAGGGAATTGAATTTAGCTGCTAACATTGTAGCAACTGTATCAATATTTTATTAACAATAATAATTTTATAACATCATTTTTTGATAATACTAAACAAAAATAATATATATTAACCATAAGCATTTAAAGAAACAGTTCAAAGAACATTTGGTTTATTGGTATTGTTTTATTATTAAATTCTGCAAGAGTCCGAACAGTAATTTCATCTGTGTAGAATCTCTACATTCAGGTCATTCAATTTGTTAAACCACTTCCAATTTACAGGACCTGACACTTATTGTTCAGGACTAATACAGCAGTCACTGTCTTAGTCGACTTTTCTTTAATTGTGTTTCCTTTGTGCGGACTCCACATCTAGCAGATAAAAGTAATTTTTAAAAGTAAAATTTTTATCTTAAATCTTTTTTTACATTATGATTTCACAATCAGCATAAAAATCTTAATATACTAGCATTTTTAACTTTCAAGTTACATTGACAGCACTCAAATTAAATTTCTGAATTTCAATTAATTTTGTAAAATTCAAAATTATATAATATTTTTAATGACCCATCAAGACAAGATTTAGAGGTCAGGATCAGAACTCATTTTATCCTGGGTCTGCATCTTACCATGATGGCCGCTCCAATACCACCAATGTCCCAATCAACATTTTCTAATAATATCTTTAAATCGACAGAATTTCATTTGACCTGATTACATTTATAAATTTTCAGATCTAAAGGTAGTGACACAACTTTGGAAACACTTTTAAAGATGAATAATGTAGAAAGTTCTTTACAATTTACAGTTATTTTCATATTTGATTTTAAACATCATCGTTTTATATCTGTTTAAACTAAATGGATTTGAAATGAGCGAATTACAACCTGAATATTATCTTTGCAATTTCTTTTTATAATAGACTGAAAGATATCCAATTATCCATTAATGATAACAACCAAATTGTTAAAGAGTGTAAGTATATTTTAGCCATTGGTAACGTTTTCTAATTTTCTTTTGTGTGTGTGTGTGTGTGTGTGTGTGTGTGTGTGTGTGTGTGTGTGTGTGTGTGTGTGTGTGTGCACGCACTGAATTTAAAATCTATGAGACCAGTTTAAAAATTTTTATTTATTTATAACTTTTTAAACTAAATATTTACATTTAAAATTGTTTTTAATATTTAGATTAAAGTTTGGATATTTTAAACACGGTATAAAGACCAAAAGGTTTAAATATTTTGTAATAACTATACATGGTGATCAATATTTTAAAATAAAAATTAATGGAACTATTGACCTACAGGTAAACAGTACCAATAAAAATGTTTCCTTGTTTATTTATTTTATACAGAAATTCAAACTTTGATATTTGTAGTGTTGTGTGTAGAGTATATACTAATTATGTATACAGGGATTGTATAAACTTTTATGGACAACTGCCTTCTCCTAACTGTGATGTGTTTTCTATGTTAGTCCATGTGTTATTGGGACCACTTCATTTACATTGAACATAAAATTACTGAATAATACTATCATTTTAAATACTAATAAACTAGAAGTATGAGTTCAGTTTTTGATAATTTTAATTTAACTGAACTGTTTATAATTTATAAGGTCATATTTTATGATATACCCATTCACATCATTTTTGTTAATATATCTATTGTCTTGAAAGTTGAATTACAAACAATAAGTTGTTTATAATCATAGATCACAGCAAATCTTCAGATAAGAAAGTGTATGAGAAAGTAGTTAGTATACTTTTTTGGTCGTTTTTTCTCGCTTCAATGCAGTTATGAATATTTTATTCATTATATTTATTTAGTAAAACAATTTTTTTTGAAGTGAGTACTTCTTTATGCCTATCATGAAAAATTGTGTAGTGTATTGATATTAAAGTAAGAGTAATCTAAAAGTGAAGAATAAGGGCATGAGAGGGAGTTTAATGGTGTATGGATTATATATATATATATATATATATATATATATATATATATATATATATATATATATATATAGAGAGAGAGAGAGAGAGAGAGAGAGAGAGGTGAATACTTATTTACGCCCAATAAAGCAAATTTTGTAATGCAGTGAATCGAATTGAGAGTAATGTAACAGAAAATTAACAGAGGGGGCAAGTAAAAGTCATCAACTTCATTTAAAGTCAATCCCGGATACTGGTGTAAATAGGGTCATTAACAAGTACTCACTTCCAAGCCACTTAGTCTCTACACACCATTTTATTTCTTTTTCCATTTACTGAAAATATAGGAAATATAAAATACATAATATATTTATGGTTAATTATTTACTTATTAAGAAGTATTATTTTTAAAAAAATGTTTTATTATTAGAACACCATACCATGTAATAAAATACAATTAACTGCAAAACAAAAATTGGTTACCTTTTTTTGGAAATACTATTTTCTACATGAAATTGTAAATTTTGCAGATGTGAATGGGTTTAATCTTCATACTTCTTAACAAAATGATTAGAAAGTTAAGATATAGTGAGTGAGACTGTACCTATTTTAACCACAATTTTTTGTTAATGTTTAGTTTTTATATCCAAATATATAATTACTTTGTTTTGAATATTTTATGTTATAGTCATACTATGTACATAAACATAGTTAATCAAGTAGATATAAGATAATAGCAATGTCATGTAGTTTATATTAATGAGAAAGTTTATATATGTATATATATATATATATATATACATTTAATTTAAGTTTATAATTACATTTCTCTAGAAATACTAAAGGACTGCATAAATCCTTAATTTGTTATGGTTAGGATTAAAATTTTAAAAACATTCTAACATTTCAAGTTCAGAATAAGACACTATTTCTATTTATTATCATTTAGAAACAAAAGGATAATGAATAAAAATTGACTAAATTTTAGAACAAAAACTTTTAGAATTAAATATATAAATTTGAACTTTTGTATAACACAACAATTAATTTATAAACAATAAATTATCCTACACTGTAGATAAATTGTAACTTTTCTAATGATTTTGTTTAAAACCTACTACACATTTTAAAGTATTTATTTTTAAAAGAAATAAATTGAATACAAAATTAATGTATACTTTGTCACATTAAAAAAATTAACTGACTACATTATTTACTAACTAATTAACAATGTAGAAAAAACATTCTTGTAAATTGCATGACATTGCTATTATGCATACAATGTACTAGTTAGTTATTTTATGGTATATATTATGTGTGTAAAATATAGTACATGCATACAATTATTACAATGTGCAAAATCATTTTTTAGGGTTTGTAGGTATGTTTGCAATGAATATGTAAGTTTTGTACAAAAGTCTGTCCGAAACCCACTTGTGTCCAAACCCAATATCCAAATATTTTCATATTTATAAATAGTTTTGAAAGTAACATACCGTAACTAAGTCTTTGATAAAAAATTGGAAATTAAAATAGTTGCAAACAATTTTCATTTACCTGCTACTTAGTAGACAGTTAGCTACACATGTTGATATACATTGGAGTAATGCTGAATTAACCCAGGATTAATATACTATAGTATATATTTCATATTCTAAAATCAAAACAGAAAATTCCAGGATTAGTGGTACCAAATATACTGACTACAGGAATAAGAATTAGGACAAATTCAGCTCCTTTCTGTAACATCATACTAATACTGTTTTTCTCAGAATGTGTACAGAACTAGAGTTAAAAAAAGATTATTTTACGATTTCATTAGATATTGTGCCTACAGAACTCATAATAAGTGGTTTTAGTACATTCATAAGATATTTGTTAATAACATGATGATATTGACTGTCCATTAAATGTATGCAGATTTATAAATGTATGTATTTATGTGTGCTATTGCACATTGTCTTAGCAAATTAAATGTATTTCTTTAACTGTTGTGCTAATTTCATTAAACATTGTTCTTTTTTCACCTAATACCTATAAATTATAGTTCCTTATGATGGTTAATCTATGCCTTCAATCAGTTATTTTAGGAAGTTCCTTCAGTAGGTTTTTTTTATATTTCTTTAACATATACTTTGTCAGCACAAGTTTTTTGGTGAAGGATTTTCTATTTCTTTAGTGAGTCTATCTCCTTGGCGCAACAGTTTCTTGTGAAAGTTTTCCTGTTTGTTCAGTCAATGTATTCGTTTGTAGTCTGTTGTGAAGACCTTCCTGCTCATTCAGCAGTTTACCTGTATAGTTAAGAACTATGGCTGTTCTGTGAATTTTCTTCATTCTTCATCTTGGATATATTAATAGTGAGTACTCAGTTATTTATTAATTTTTTTTTTTTTAACAAATTAGAATGTTTTCCATAAACACAGATTCACACAGCAGTCTGCTCACATATAAAGGTTCTGTTATGGAACTACTTATGCTAACACACGCTTAGTTCTGGAATGAATTAAGACCGGTAGCATTGTACACTATTTCCTTGTGAAGGTTATTCTATTCTTGCAGCTATCCCTTTTTTTGCAGTAGTAGTTCCTTCTGAAGGTTTTATTATTAGTACTTCACTTAACCTTTTTCTTTGGTTTGCACTGATTATTGAAAATGTTTATCTAAAAGAAATATTTAACAAATACCAGTTGTACCAGTCAGGTTCTTTTTTGATGAAATTAATTACTCATGAAGAGAAAGCCAACTGCCTCCCAGGTTGTGCTCTTTATAGTACCTTTGGAAGGATTCATATTTTAAAATTCTATTAGATAATTATCTGTATAGTCAATGTTTGTTGTTTATAAATTGATTTGTATATTCTGTTTTCTGAATTTATCATTATTAAAATTAAATTATTAATATTTTGAACAGCTCATTTTTTGGGAAGAAAATTGTTTTATTTTAGAACAATAAATAAGCCCTTACCTCTAACTCGTGGCCGCCTCGGTGGTCTAGTGAATAGCGTACTAGAATTTCACCCCGAGGACCCGGGTTCGATTCCCGGCGAGGGCTTGGCATTTTCATATGCTATAAATCATCCCCACCGTCTGCATTAGCCCAAGTGTGCACAATAGTCGGACGTTAAACTCAAAAAAAAAAAAAAAAAAAAAACCTCTAACTCGTACTCAACTATTGCAGAAGAGTAAGCAAACAATTCTGAAAGAGGCTATACAATCTCATCAACTCTACGTTTAACAGAGTTAGAAAATTTAGACGAGATTATGTAAGTTGGACGTGATATGCTGTTCCAGCCAAACTTAAATACAAAAAACCCAGATAAACTAGACTTGAAAGCCCTAACCTATTACAGCTGAGTGCACTAAACACTTTAAAGAGAAATTTGGAAGTGACTATAATCTCTCAATAAGAAAAAAAAGGACAGAAAGAGTTGTGTGGAAGGTTTCACTGTTCAAGCAAAAAGTAAGTGTAATAGCACCATTCCTACATCTGTTAAGGCAGACTTATTGGACTTTGGAACTGGGCCTAGTGACTCTTAAGAGAGTGGTGGTGACGCTTTGGTGAACAACAAGTGGGTTGTGGGTTGTATATATCCAAATGTCCAATGTTTTCCCTGGCATTATCTACAGAGGTTCTTGTCCTTAATCAAGACACAAAGGATCACATCATGAAGGAACAGTTCATGATCCTTTAGGAGCACATTTGTCACAAAGTTTGTTCAAGATATCTATCTAAAAGGAATATAAAAAAAATAAATAGTAAATTTTAAATTAGACAAAAATAAATTTGCTGATGTTTGTTAATAGGTCTATTCAATGTAATTTGTTTATAATATAAGAGTATTTCTAAATAGTAAAGGGATCATTTTTAACAGGCATTGCTACCTGATATATGCCACTACTGTTCGATTTCTATATCGTGTCAAAAAACAGCACCATAGTAATAGCAAAAATTTTGTTTAACAATGACTATTTTAATGAAAATAGTACTTTGTACTATCATATCATATATTATTTTAAAGTACAGATACTGTGCTGTAAAACTTCTCCTTTTTATTTTACTAACCACATAAAATATGCTACTGATTTATTCTTTACCATAACAAGACACTTGCAATACGCCATAATGTCTTTGGACCATAAATCACGCTGATAAGAGACATTGACACTTGGTGCATAATAGATTATAGAAATGTTATTTGATGCATCACGCCCTCCTGAAAATGAGCTTTATATGGCATTCCTGCTTATCCAAAATTTAATTGATCTAAAAGGGCCTAATTTTATTTATAAGTTATTGTTTATCAAATTTGGATAATTCAGTCCTTAATGTAGTTCCTTTTAATGGATTTCTGTTTCTTCATCAGCCATTGTAAGGGTTTTCTTGTGAATGTTTATTTATTCCTTAAGCCAACTTTTCCTTAGTACTGTTCCTTGTTAAGTTTTTTCCTTTCTTTCAACCAGTCCTTTCTCTGTAGGGATAATCCCATGTGAACGTTTTTATATTCTTTTAAATAAACTCTTTTCTTCACCAGAGGGACTAAGGATATTTTGACCCATATGGTGACAGAAAAAAATTATATATATATTAGTCATTATTTATGTGTTAGGACGAGTACTGCTACAATATCAAGTATTTCAATTTTAAAATCTTAAATTATTAGAAACTTGTTCATTTATTACAGTTTCAAATTTTCATGTTTTGTTTAAAATGAGTTATACTTTAATTATTATAAAGCAATACTTTGCTCTCTGAAGGTAATTTGGAAGGAAATATTCTCAATAAGACTCAACCGAGTATTGAAAATGGGTTAATTTTCAGTCAGAATACAAGAAAATATTGAAAATCAGAGTTTCAATAATCTGGAATTAATGTGGTATACAACGAGTATTAAGGAGTCTAATGAAATTCATTATTACTTTTACAAATGAATGGAAAAACAGGTAAATAAATTATATTTTAAAATCAAATATTAAACTTTTATTTTAGAAAATACATATCACAAAAAAATAACATTAAAACTAATTCATGCAATCCTAGGTTTCTTCTCTGGAGGCGGTTTCATTGAAGGAGGTTCAGTTTTAATCTCAGTTTTTATTTCTCGTATATCTGGTTTTACTTCCTCTATAACACAAATTAAAAAAAACATATTACAGTCAGTAAAAATATAAACTGGACTTTTGTTTCCATGCCTAGCATTGAGTAGGTAAGCAGTTAGAGAAGTTGGGAAGCGGATTGGCAAGTTCTATTCCACATAACACCATTTTGTTCACCATTACAGCCATTTCTGAGCAAGAAGTAACAGCAGTCATTGTGCAAGATGTAATAATTAATTTTATGACTGAAGGTGACAAGCCCAGCAAAATTTTCCCTAGACTAACTGCACAGTTAGGGATGCCTCTTATTAGGAAACAGCTCATATTAATAATTTCAGTTTGAACCTATAGCCTTAAAGAGCACAAGTTTGAAAACACGGTAGATTGATTGGTGATCTAACCACTTTGGTCACATCAGTCCTGTTTCAGGATACAGTTTTTTCACACTTGTACTCATGTGGACTAAAAAACTCAAGGATGGGCGTGATATTGTTGGAAATGAAAGTTGCTACAAACAACCAAGATCATGTTTGATTGATGACAGCAAAACTAGTGGTCTGTGACCTCAATGATTGAACTTGCCACTTATGACTGATTAAAGTAAACTACAAATAAATCATGGTAGTGCATAGTGCATCTGGGCCTCTGCATAGTTTATGCAAATTGGGAAGAATAATTCCTTTGAAGTTAAATTGCTTTTAATAAAACATTTGAGGTTTTTGATACTGTAACATTTATAACTGTTTATTAACAACACAATTATGGTAGAAAGGATAAAAAAACTACTGATATATGCACTTTGTACCAGTCTGGTTTATTTTTGTTGACATCAATTACTCATAAAGAGAAAACCAACTGCCTTCCAGGTTGTGCTCTTTATAGTACCTTTAGAAGGATTCATATTTTAAAATTCTATTAGATAATTATCTGTACAGTCAATGTTTGTTCTTTTTAAATTGATTTGTGTATTCTGTTTTCTGCATTTGTCATTATGGAAATTAAATTATTAATATTTTGAACAGCTCATTTTTTTGGAAGAAAATTGTTCTATTTTAGAACAATAAATAAGCCCTTACCTCTAGCTCATACTAATCGTACTCATCTATTGCAGAAGAGCCAGCAAACAATTCTGAAGCAGACTATCCAATCTCATCAACTCTATGGGTTTAAAAGAGTTAGAAAGTTTAGAAGATATTATATAAGTTGGAAGTGAGATGCTGTTCCAAACAGCAAACTTCAATATAAAAAACCCTAAGAAACTAGACTTGAAAGCTCTAACTTATTAGAGCTGAGTGCACTAAACACTTTAAAGAGAAATTTGGGAGTGACTATAACCTCTCCTTAAGAAAAAATAAGGACAGAAAGAGTTGTGTAGAAGGTTTCATTCTGCTCAAGCAAAAAGTAGGTGTAATAGTACCATTCCTACATCTGACTGTTAAGGCAGACTTATTGGACTTTGGAATTGGGCCTAGTAACTCTTAAGAGGGTGGTGGTGACACCTTGGTGAACAGCATGAGGGTTGTGGGGTGTACATATCCAAATGTCCAATGTTTTCCCTGGCCATTATCTACAGAGGCTCTTGTCCTTAATCAAGACACAAAGGATCACATCACGAAGGAACAATTCATGATCCTTTAGGAGCACGTTTGTCACAAGGTTTGTTCAAGATAGAAGTACTTCAGGTGATGTGAATCAGTGGACATTATGACATGTTGTTGTCATGACATTATGACATGACTCATGTTGTTGGTCATAGGACTCACTTTGTAGTGTCATACTGTCTAATTTTTTTAATGATAAAGTCCATTTTGGTTGGCATATATTATTAATCAATTCTTAAACAATATTAAAACAGAACCAACTTTCTTGTAATAATTATAAGACACACATTTTTTGTCATTTTCTTATTTTGCGTACATTAGATGTAGCTTTTTGAGTCAGGCAATAATATATTAACACTGATAGGTTATCTCACAGTACTCTGTATACCAGGTTAGTATTACTAATTTAGCTCCCACTGAGACCTGCCTTCAGCAGACATGTTTTTAATACCAAGAACTTACCCCGGAAAATAAAAATACCTGTGGACAAAATATTTAAACACAATTTAAAGCTGCTAACGTCATTCATTTTAGCATTACTTCCTAAATTTTTTATCAGTATATCATTATTGTTAAAAATTTCTATAAGTTCTATAGAACTATATCTAATATCTATATCTAATAGAACAAAACTGTAATGATATAAGTAATATTGGTTTTCCTTATTATAAAATAAACTTAAGTGGTATAGGAATCTATAATGTTTTGTCATTTACTTGGTTGTGTCAAATATATCACGGTTTGACTATGCACAACTTTATTTCTAATTATATTAATTAATATAAAATTCTAAGTTATCACTAACAATTTCTCATCTTTGATAAGACAAGATTAACTAAATGCACAAACAAATCTTGTTACAGAAAAGTTGAAATATAAGAGAAACATGTGCTCACTTTAATTAACAAAAACTGTAAGACAACTTACGTTCTAGCTGAGGTTGTTTGTTTGCCGGAGGTCCAGGAGGAGGAGCAATCACAGGAAGTGGGAATTTACGAGTAAGTTCTCCAAGCAACATGTCTACTCGTTGCCTTTGAAATAACGAACTTGGTTCTTCTTTCTGAACTTCTTTTTTAGACGTTTTTTCTGGTACTTTTAATTCCCAAGAATAACCTTTACTGGGATGGTAACGAGAATATGACATCGATTCTTCAAATGCAGACTGCAAATGATGTATCGTAGATAACTGGAAATGATAAATAATTATTTAATTTCTTAAAAACAAAATATGTTTTTTACCAAACATAATACTTAACTATCTCGCTTATCCCTCAAGAGAGTGCTGGTTAGTCAAATATAGTGAGTTGCTGAACTAGTCAGGCAGTCAAATGATGCAAAAAGAAAATAATTAAAAAATCTATTTCTTTTTATCTTAATTTCATTTTTAACTGTATGATGTGGCAATAAGCGGCTTTACAAATGTTTTAACTGAAGTATAAATATATGAAGGTGGTATAGAATGTAACCTCTACTTTCGCATAGTACTGGACACAGGAAGGCTCCGATGTTAATTCATGTTTTTGCTACCTTCCTGCATCAGCATAAGGTTGTACTACAGATTGTTTAATGTTAAAGTATTTCAAAATGAGTGCCTCAATATAAAATCCTACAGAGTGCAAATCTGTGTTGTAAAATATGTTTATTGACAAAAAATCTTTCAACAGATATTCACTGAAAATTTGGTGTACACAATTTGGAATGCTAACTGATTTAAGTCCTGTTTGTTAATTTTGAAACAAAACAATCAATGCTTTAGGCATTCTAGTTCACCAAACAGACCAAAGAAAGCCTAACAAACTTTTTTTGCCAGAAAGGTCTGGTAGTAATAATTCATGAAGCGGAGGGGGTGTAATCAATACTCAAGCCTAGGGAGTAAGACTTAGAAAATCTAAGACAAGCAACTGAAAAAAAACATTGTGGTTTGTTGACTTTAGTTCTGTACTGTTTCATTTGTATCAACATTCATCCTAACAATAATTTGTATCAATTCAAGTGTGACATTTTTTACCATCCGCCATACAATCCAGATTTGCTTCAAATGATTTCTACTTGTTTACAGATATGAAGCAGTGGTTTATGTCTCAGCACTACGAGTCTGACAAAGAGGTTCAATAGGCTGTTATGAGCTGGCCGCAATCCATCAAATATTACATGAAATTTAAATCATATTATGTAGAAGACTGCACTTTTAAAAAAATGGGTATATAATACATTTTCTAATAACAAAACGGACGTTACTTTCCAATCAGCCCTCATAATAGTCTCAATGAAAGAGGACAATATATAACAGAATTTGTATCAATCTGATGATGCCAATTGGTTGAACACAAATTGCAATAACCTACTGATTATAAATATATCAACATGTTCTAAAACACAAATCAAGTAGCCTATCTGAGAACATACTTATAGAAGTTATAATAAAAAGTGTGGCAGTCATTAATAAGAGATCATACACTGAATAAGAATTTATTTTAACGCTTGGGCATTTATAATAAAAGAACTACAATGCTGCTATCTACGTAACAGTTTTTACAGACGATGCCCAAGAGTTAAAACAAGTGGTAATGTTTTTCTCATACCTACCAATCTGGAATTAAGAATAGAAGCAAGGTCAGGTGCCTGATGGACAACACCAGCAATAATGTAATAATCTGCTAACGGTTCAGCCTGTGTTCTGGAGTGGCGATGTTGCTTACGTATTACATAAAGAATCGGTTCTTGCACATGAAGTAAAATATATTCTAAACCAGTCATGTTGCTGAAAATCAAAATAACAATTAGACAAGTAATTAAAAAAAAAAACTTAAAGAAAAATAACAGTTAAGCTATTCTGACATCTAGAAAAAATATTAATTTGCTTACACAAGTAGGCAACAAACTCTCATTTTTATTTTATTCAGCAAAACTAACTGATTAGTGACACAAATTAAAAATCTGGCATACAGATTGGGCTTTGTACTTATACCACCACTCAGAAAGGGAGAAATCTGGCCAAAGCTTTCAAAAGGCAAAAAGTATTAGTTATTATTTAGAAACAAGTAAAGATATTGTTGCCACTTGTCAGTGTTTACCCGAATGATTTTTGAAAAACCTGATCTGTCTGATGAAATATTAACATAGTTTTTGATTTACCAACAACAAAATTATATATTTTGGTGAAAACAATAACATAAACTCTGCTGTGTGCATGCACTAGTCAGTAGCCCCAGTCACTGAATATGACTGCAGACCTCGATCAATTGCTAACATATTACTTATGATCCCTCTTCAGGAAAGTACATATTTTCAGAGCATATCTGCAATTTTTTAAATAATCCTATTATTCAACATAACCTGCATGGTGACCAATTTCAGGCTCATTTGGGCCACCCCACTCTTTAACTAGTTGACATTCACTGTTGATGGATTGATGGTTGATTACTATCCAACCCCAAGTTTAATTTTTATAACAACAACTTTTATAACAATTTATAAAATTAAACACACACACACACTCACTCACTCACTCACTCTCTCTCTCTCTCTCTCTCTCTCTCTCTCTCTCTCTCTCTCTCTCTCTCTCTCATTTATGTGTAATTTAAACATTTTTTTTATATTTCAAAGTCTTACTTCAGCTGGTCTAGACTGAGCCTTTGCATTTTGACAATCTCATTATTGCACGTGCGGTCATAAAATGGATTACTGCGCTCAGAGAAATAGTCAAGTATATTGGTAGGATTTAGCATTGGAATCCATGCACTGTCATGCCATGATATTGTCAACAGATTTTCTATCAACAGAGACAACAAAAATTAGTTATAAATTAACTTACATAATATAATAAAGCACATATAATTATAAATTGTGAATATAAAAAATATTCACATTAACACAAAGCTATTAACATGAATAGTTTTGATGTTCTATTAGTACCATAATAGCTATTTAAGGTTTAAAATTAAAATAATATGTTCTTTTTGCATAACCAATAAAGTGAGGTAATGGGCACAGAAGAGAAAGGCATTAATGTGTCTCTGAGAGGGTCACTCGACTGACTAGAAATTTTCAGTTGGAGGCTGAATCTAGGTATTTAAGTTAGATTAGCCACAGGCTGTAAAGCATTTTTATGTAACCACAACGTTCACCTCAATAACTGTCCATTCTAATTTATTCTAAACCTTAGGAGATAGAGTGCATTTAATGTCTTACATGATATTCTATTTAGGAACATCTGTACTTCTTTTCCATGCACACTCACTTCGACTACCAAACACTGAGTATTAAACCCTTTAATTCAAGAACCAGTCTCCAATTTGTGATACTTGTATTCAGATGTTGGTGTAGTTACATTAGTCTCCCAGGGAAGAGGAAGTTCAACCATAATAAGTTGTATTGTTTTCAGAGAATAAGCGGTTGTCAGTGCAATATCTTCAGGAAATTTATAATGACAATTTCCACTGTCTATAAGAATTTTCCAATCTTTAGCTAGTTTAACAAATCACAACACAGCTTTACAGGAAGTATTCCTGTATTTAATTTCTTCCTTATTTGTAGCTGATCAAGATTAGTTGCCTTCAATGTTGCTAGACAGGCTGTCAGCCAATTTGACAACTGCAAGGACCTTATCAAGTCTGATAAGAATTACGCTTTTTATCAAAAAACTGAAAGAATCAGTTTTTATTCTTTTAAGACATCCACGACTTAAGAAGACTCACTTATATGAGAGGCAGTATCTCTGTCTTTTCAAAAAAATTTTAGTAGAAGTCCTATCATCTTTTCAAAGATTCAAGATGCCAGAAAAAAAATTCTGTATGAAAGTTCTATGACTTTGAGTTGATGTACACAATGTTCATTGTCTATTCATAAATGTTTCCAATTTTAAGATTTAATTTTTGGTTTCTAGATCTCACTTATATCATCACCCAGAGAGGAAGAACTCTGACCCAAGCTCCCAAAAGGCAAAAAATATTAGTTATTATTTAGAATCAAGTAAAGATATCACTTGTAAGTGTTTATCCGAATGATTTATCTAAAACAACCTGATCTATCTGATGAACTAACAACATACTTCAGATTTAACAAGAACCAAATTATATATTTTGGTAAAAACAATAACCTAAACTCTGTACTGTGCACATGCACATCACCACTAGTCAACAGACCCAGTCAATGATTATGACTGCAGACCTCGATCAATTGCTAGACTATTACTTATGATGCCTCTTCTGGAAAGGACATATTTTCATAGCATCTCTGCAAATTTTTTTAATAATCTTCCTGTTCAACATAACCGCAGGAATATACTGAAGAATTCAATAGATTGTGAGTGTTTTCTTCCTTAAATAACTGGCAACATCACCAGCTTTGTTTTTTCTCCATATTTTTTTCTACAACAAAAAGTGTTATGAACACTAGCACAATTTTCAGACATCGTCACACCAAGCAACTCTTGAAACTGAATCTTTTTGCATCCGGCAGTGTGGGGCAGAGTCAAAGTAGCATCACAAAAATGAATCAAAGCAACCCTGTTGCAGACCAGCAACAATAAATCTACATACAAATTTCAGTGTGTAATTGACTTAAGACTTGTTAACAGCAGCCCACAACACCTGTTATTCACTAGCATAAAATAATTTCTGGACTAGTTTTTACCATTCTCCAATCTGTCTAACTCATAGTCGTAATCACTATTGAAACACTTAAATCATACCCAAAGGCATAACATATTAGATAATACAGTAGACCATTGATAATCCATACCTATGTAATCCAAACATACATTTGAACCAAACACAGGCACAAATAATTTTTCCTACAGTAGTGGAAAACATTTATGCTAAGCTTCTTTGTTGTACCAAGAATATAAACGTTCTGCAATGTCTAAATATGCTGTATTAAAATAAAGTATTATACAACTAAAAGTAGTAAAACTAATTTTGAAGTATTTTGAGATTAATAATTTAAGTTTACTATTCATAGAAATAACATTAGTAAAAAATAATTGTTTTTAATGATATCAAACCATGGCTATTTATAAAGTTCCACTTTATATTCAAAATAATTAAATATCTTTCTGATTTTTTTTTGTCTTATATGCATTTGCAAAAAAAACTATAATTTTTTATTTCATTTTCTTTCCGATTAGGTTGGCTGTGTGTTGCGTAGGAAGTGCCACGATGTTACACACAGTAGGCGTCATTTAGTGCTCCTTTGTACTGGTAAGGACAGTTGCATAGTCTTTCAAAGATATGTAATGCAAAACAAAGATTTGCCTAATCAGAAATCTAAGTGATGTTTTCGTGCAAATATTAGAAACCGAACATTCTGTGAACACCGCCATCAGGATTCATGCTGTATAACTGTCAAACAGGGGCTACTTCAGACTTAACCTTTTCAGAAATGAGCACTTTGCTAATTACATATTTGTGCTACGACAACATTTATATCAAAATACTTGTATGTCTTTGTTTGATAATCCAAATGATTTGGTAATCTGAACCACCTCTGGTCACCATTTGTTTGGATTATCGAGGTTTTGTTTTCACTTGACTTATGCAGCCTTTGATTTTATAGCCTTCATTTGACTTCATGTTTTACATTTGGTCATGTATTATAAATGTATTTTTTTTCAGTAGGCTGTTTTAATTACTTTACCTCCTACTAATCTAAAATAAAAAAAGAAACTAAATTAGACTAAGATAGGTTTTTGTAAGCTAGACCTTTAAAAACATTAATTTATACTTTACCTTGTTGGAAAACTCTTCCAGGCATCATCATTTGGTATTTATTAGAAATTCAAATGAGGTTTATCTAAAACAAATAAAAACAACAATTAATATTAAAACAACCATTCTTTAAAGTACTTTAAAAATCTAATATATCAGTTGTGCTAGGCATATGCATATGCACGCGCGTGCATACATACACATACACCCCGACAACTCATTAACCAAAATAAATGTATTAAAATGCATAATACAGACCTAACTACAGATTAAATAAACCTTTGTGTGTTAAAGTTCTGGAACACTTAGTTGTTTGATTACTGCTAGCTCTAGTTAACAAAAGTATGACTTCAGGAAATCTATTTAATGTTTTCATTAAAATATAATTTGGTTTTGTAACTGGGTTTATATAGTAGGCCTGTAAGCCTACCAAATATTTTGTGTTAAGACAAGAATTAACAAAACAGCACTCAATTTTTTGAAAATGAAAACACAACCTTCTACAGAACAAGATAGGTCTTTGATAAAGATGGAATTAAAGCATTTATGTTCAATAGCTGCAGCTGAACGGTTACAGCAAAACAACTGGATTTGTTTGGTTTCCATAGGTCATATTTTTGCTTCATTAGCATTAAAAAAACTGCTGTTAAAAATGAAAAGCTATATCTAAGTTATAACTACTTACAATATTAATTATATTATTACTATGATAAATGAAACATATTTAATCATAATACAATCATATACAAAACCTATACAATCATAATATAAATGTTACAGGGGAAAATTATCCATAATAAATCAACCTAATAACTAATAAATCAGGTGTTCGGTGGAAATTAAACGATTAACATGTATGTATTAAATGATATACATACAACAGCAGTTGTAAAATGAAACTGAAAACTGTTAAGCTGTTTAATATTAAATGTGTTCTAATTCTCTGATTCAGACAGTTGTATTCTTTACTATGCTGTGCTGCAGCTGTCTCCTGATTCTGATATTTGAGTAATGAGTTGTTTTGCAACTAGGAGTTTCTAGCAAGCGTTCCATAGCCACTGTTACTATATAACCATTGTAAGATAACGGTTGTGTTATTTTTAATTCCCCTCACCCTCAAATATGTGTTATTGAAGGGTACACTGGTTTTGGGAATTGTAGTCTATAGCTATTTTAAATTTGATACAATATACAACAGATGATCTTTGTTTTAATTTCAGTGATAGAAGGGACCAAGAAAATCAAATGTTATATTCAAGTGACATAAAAATATTTAAATTTTAAAGGGCCTATGAAATAAGCAGTAAATAAAATTAATTCATTTAGTTGGGTTATTGAAACTAGGGTTATAACCTACTAATATGATAGATTATATGTGGAAATAAAGTGTTAGTACTTAAGTACAGTAGCCTAATAAAAAAATAATCAATAACGTTTATTGAAGGTTTAATTAAGGTTATTGAGGTTTAATAACTCTTCCTTTATTAAATTGATAAGCAAGTTTTAAATCTAAGACCAATAGGTATATTGTTATCCACAATCAAACATAACATAAAACAGAAATACAAAAATAAATTTACAAAAGTTAAGATGTTGCATCCTGATAACGAAACAGCAGTTTTCCAAGGCCGGCTTGAGAAGTATGCAACCAGTGTGGCCGCATAGAAAACTGAGTAAAAAAGGGAGGTTGCAAACAAAATATAAGTAACTTTGGTAAGCTTATCAAAAATCAGTGGAGTATAACAGTTGAAAAAATCAATTGTGCAATTCAAAGCTGATACTTGCAACCAAGGCAAGGGCTCCAAAACATGCAATTTGAAGAAAACATATGTTAAGATGAATTGGGATAGGTAGACTAGGTCCTATTGTTAAAAAACTGACAAAATTAAAATACATGAAATGTAAAAAAAAAATATGTGAAAATGCCAATTTACGAAAACTTTAGACATTTTAGAAAGTGTTACATACTCTCATAGGATTTTTTTATAGTTTACAATATCGGAATATTACTTTCCCTTTCAGTTGAACATTTTTACTTTCTACTGTAGAATTAATTTTCTTTTTAATTCTTTGGAGATAAATTTCTGGTATACTGGGAAGTAACTATTTCAATGTAAAAGACAATTTATTGATGTTCAAAAAAACTTTTTTTCTTGATAATTTAAATTTATGTTTTTCACAATATGCTTACATATTTAGATAAATAACGAACCATTAAAATAACATGACCAATAACATTAATATATTTTATCATTTCCATGAATGATAGAACCTGATGTATGTCTCATACATCGATAGAGGCTACCTTAGCATTGCACAGTCAGTGTACAACCTGGGGGCCTTGGGATGATGTCCAGTTGCTCCATTATAGCTACATTACTGCTTTATATAAACAATCTCTAAGGCCTTTGCCCATTTTGCTGCCTACTTGCAACTTATGGTAAAACTGAGTTTTTTTGGGACTTGCGTCAATTTTGGTAATTTTTGCACCAAAACACTATATAATACACCCAATAATAATAATCCAAAATAAAAGTATGGAAATACATACAAGTTAGAGAAACATTAAAATAAAAGTGACAAACATAACCTCAAAATTACTAGCACATAAAAGTAGGTAGGCCTAACATGTTTTTAATTATGAAAACAATTAATTAAATGCCTTTATTAAAAAAGAACATAAACTTTTAAAAAATCTAATGATTCAAATGTTGGGTGTAATATACTTCTTTAAAAACAAATTAAGAAACAGATGTATTAATTAAAACAACTTAGTTTTAGTATATGTACTGCCAAAGCAAATACCCTGCAGCTGCTGCAGACTAGCTGCACCTATTGAGAAGATTTAGATGTCCCTCATGGTACCCAAGTCTAACACACACTTACACTTAAAACATTACACTTACGACTAACACTTTACACTTACACTTACGGAGGCTATAATAGCCTCAATGTGCTTTTCGCCTTAAAATAACAAAAAAAAACTAACATATCAGTTGTTGGACTCGACTTGACTAGGTTATGGGATAATGTACATGAGCAGTACCGCGGTGGTGATACTGGCATAGTAATTTAGTTTAGGAAGTATGCGCTCTATGCAAACTCAATAGCCATGACATTTCAATAAAGTTATATAACAATTGGCTTAAAATCGTAACTTATCTTAATAAATTTAATCTTTAATGGGTGAATTTCTTAATTCAATAATACAGTACATAATAAAACAAAAAGGTTAAAAACGTTACTTAAGTATAAATCCCCAAAACTCAGAAATACCCATAACTTCACAGAACAACAAATATCAACACCTTCATATATTAACAAATAGGCAATAGATTAGCTAATACATCTCAGACTACATTTTCTAATCTAAAACACATTTACGCTCCTTATGTTATTAATGTTGAGAGGTTAACATTACCAACCTAACCTATAACTTTGGTTATGTTTTGTTTTGTTTCCCATAGTATGAAATAAATAGCATACCTATTTTGTTTTTAACCATCCAACTTTTTGTTCTTAATGCCTGAATTGTTCTTATATCATTCATCAGTACCTAAAACAAGGTTTATTCAGAATCAGTATATTCCTGTATCCAGAACTTTCATTTGATAAGTAACAATATTTATAGCCTTCTTAGATTCACATTGGAAATGTGAATAAAAAATAAGGGACAAGTAGTATGTTGTAACTAAATCCTATACTTTACATTAACTATCATTATAATTAAAAATTGTAAACATGTAATACTCAAAACAGATAACATACAGAACACTTCAGCTTCTGACTCCTGGGCAGTTTACACCACAGGTTATAGAACAGAGAACAACATTCATTACTTTCTGCATACTGAGACTAACTACACTAAACTAAACTAGCCAGTTCAGTTTATCCAGTTACCCTATGCATTAAGTGGATGGTACATGGCATAAGGTACCAGAGATATAATATTATAAACACGTCTACTAACACTACTATTAAACTTTACGATGTTGGCAACAATATCCTTTTCAGTTTTATTTCAACTTAAACCAATATTTAGTTCTTTTACTTGTATGCTACAGTAAAAACAACACACACAGATTTCACGCATTTAGAAGAAATGCTACCACATTCCGAGCTGTCAATTTGTTTTGTTTTCTATTAGATCTAGAACAATGTCATCACTTTTACAGGTACAGTAACTACAATAAGCTTAATAAATTGTTAAAAACTGATTTCATTTAAAACATGGAAATTCGATGTAAAATGTTTATAAAATATTTGCCTTCTCTCGCTCTATTAATTTAGAATCTCTATTTTAAACCTGTGAACAGTTCCAAAGTTAATTATAAATCTCTTTGATGTATCATTTGATTTCTTCAGATATTGTCATCTGTTTTCATTCTAGACAAAAAATTCCCTTATTCTGTTCGCTATTTTCAAAAAATAGTAATAATGTCTAGTGTTCCGTATCCTGTATCCACGCAACGCACAAACAAATCGGCGTAAACTACGGTAAAACAATTCCATTAAAAATGCTATACAGTGTACAATCTGTAATTAATTTTTCTATCAATCTAGTTAATTATCAGCTGCATCTGGTTTTGGACATAATTTAGATATTATTATAAATCTACAGATTATAGCTATATTACGGTTTCGGAATCAGGGCAACGAGTAAAGTTTAAAGACTTACACCGGGAAAGCAAAACTCAGTTTAAGTCGAAAGTAGTTGACTTATCGGCGCATAAGCGATAAACACATGAAAAGTACTGGCCGCCAGTTCATTTGCACTTCTTGCTCAGCGATTTCAAGTGATAGTGTTGTTAGCAATCTTCTATTGGAATATGAATTATTAAAGACTCCATCATGGTAAGACCTAGACCCGGAACTTTTAAAATATTACCGAACCTTGGACAACTTGATTACTAGTAAAATCCATTCAACAATTTCAAAATGGCGGCTATTTCAGATTTAAAAAAGTATAATTTTTTGTTTTAAACTTTTTTGAAAATCAGATTTCACCACTGTAATAACCTTAAAATCTATAAGTTATAATTTTAAAATAAACTGAAATTATAAAAATGAATTTGAATGTGGTCAGGATTCATTTTCATATTAGGAAGTAATTAAAAATTTTTAAATACAATTGTATTCAGATTTAATGCTGATTATGATGATGAAATCAGATTTTTAAATCTTCGTAAGATAAAAAATTATGTTAAAAATCACTTTCATCATGTTAGCAAGACAGCTAAGTAACAAAATTATTTGTTTACTACTGTAATTTTCATTCATATGATATGTTAGTGGTCGTTTTTATCGTGTCTGACAAAGATGAATCTTTTGAGAAAGTTATGCATGCCATCTGCATCCTTTCCACTAATTTTGAACTCCACAGTTTCTTAATATGGTTGATTATAAATAATTTTAATTAATATTATGTGAGTATAAAAACTGTATATCAGGAAAGATAATATTTTAGGAGACTAAATCATCCTATAACATCACTATTACAGCGTCTGTTTTAGTTTTATTTGGATAAAACACCTTTTTAGTATTTGTTTCATTTTTAAAATTCATTTTATTTTTGTACAAGTTCATAGAGACAATACTATTATTATGACAGACAACCCTTACAATGACAGAAAGTGAATTTATACGGTGACATTAATGGCCACAAGTAGATCATGTAATTTCTACTTACCACCTAACTTACTACAACAGTCAAACAAGTTCATTATCACTAGTTGCCAGTATTAATTTCCCTTCTCTGAAGAATGTAGATCTTTATGTTGGGTAAGTAGAAGAAAAGTTTGGTAACTACTACTTGCAAACGGTTTCACTTTCTTTTAACATGCCTCTTTTCTTAGTTTCCCGCTTGAACTGATTGAATTGAATCAGAATAATCACTATCCATTGATCAATAATTCATTAAAAAAAAACCAGTTTGACTTTACAGATTCAGAATTCAACTACTTAGTCCAATTCAAAAAGGCGGCCAATAAAACATCTTAACTTTTTGTTTTGTTGCATTTTTTTGAAAATCTGACTTTACCAGTGTTAAAATCTGGATAAACTAACATTTTACACAGTTGTGTAAATAATATTTTGCATTATGGTAATGGGTGTTTGGAGCAAGAGCACTAGTTGCTATTCAATGAACATGAGATTAAATGTTGAAGTATCAGACCAGATTAATATTATTTTTGTTTTTTGGTTAATTAAAGTTGTCAATTTATGGGAAGTGTAATTCTTGTTTTTTAAGCTGCTTCATATAACGTAAAATTAAAACACTATTTTTATGAGTTGATTCTTAAAGTACTTGTACCACAATAGAAAATTATTTGTGTACCTCCCTATAAAAATTTCTGTGTATATTATTTTTGGATGCATTTTAATTTTTTTATAAATTTATAGCTTATGACCATATTATGGTATCAGAATCAAAGCAACAAGTGGGAAGATTTAGAGGTAATGTAGAAAGTGAAAGTAGTGGCCCCAGTTAGTTGACTTACTAGAAAATACGCATAAGCACGTGGAAAGTACTGTCCACCAGTTTACTTGAACTTCTTGCTCAGTTGATTACAAGTGATAGGTGGTTATTAGTAAATTTCCATTGGAAAATGAAGTATTGGAGCTGCCATCATAATAAGACCTAGACTCAGGAATTCGAACATAACATTCAGTAGCCTAACTATTACAGCATTTTTATTATTTTCCAATTTGGTACTTGCACACCAAAATGTTCATTTATGGCGTGATATTATGACAGCTTAATTGCACTAGTAAAAAAAAACTAGTTCAATACTAAAAGTTTTTAGTCATATCATAAGAGCTTCCTCAAAAATTGTCCATTCATGCCTGTAAGCAGCTCTTTTCTTCATGTCCAACCATATCTTACTTAAACATTTTTATTCTCTCTCAACAGGTCAGTTTTGTTCTTTGAAGTTTCTATTAAAGTGATTCCTTCTTTATGATACTATTGTCTTTCCTAAGGTGACTCTTATCCACCTTCATTTCCTCCTCCTGATCTCCAAGTATACTAAATATGGATACTCAGAATTCTTTATAAATATTGTTTCAAAGAAGCCTAAAATGAGCTTTTTGGAAAAAATACTTTTCCAAATCTCACAGCTGTATATTAAGATTGACTAAATATTAGTGCTGTAAAGCACCTTTACCTCTTTTAAGAATTAATTACATGCTTTGTGTAAGATAACTAAACAAAACTTCAATTTGTTTTTATGTTTTGCTGTTCTTTGCAGCCACACACCCAAGTATACAAAACTTCCAACTACTTGTATGACCTTCATATTAACTTTAAGGCCAAAGTAATTTGTCATTCAACATAACTTTTTACAAAGCTTATTAACCTACTATAAGTCATTAAACCTCTGCAAATGAAAACATAAAATGTTAGCAAAATTGAGATTCTCAATCTTCTCTTTTAGATCTCATTGTACAATAATAGAGTCAGTAAAAAAGCATCTGTTTACTTTCCATTTCAATTCACATAAGGTCAGAATGCATGCCTGTATGTATTTGGCACTCTTAAGTCATAGGTACATTTAAACAAATTTATTGTTGAAGTGGACACAATTCTCTCTGAGAATTCCCCACATTATGTCTCCTGCAATAAAGGCTTTCTTGAAATCAGTGAAAACTATCTTTTAAAGTTTGATCTGTTCTAAAATTTACCAAAATTTATTTTAAAATCAGTGATGTAAGTTCATTACTGACAGCCAGTATATTCTCTTCAAAGAAAGACTTCAGTTGCTGCATTTATCCTCTTCAGAATTGCTCTCTTGGAATAAGCAGTCTTCTGTAAATTATTACAGTTAATTAGTAACATAACCTCTTTTGAAATTAACCATTTTCAACAATTTTTTGTTTTGTAGATTACAATATCAGCATACTACTTACCTTTCTAGTTGAAAATTTTTCTACTCCTATTGTACAATTAATTTCTTTTTTTTAACTCTTCGGAGATGAACTTCTAATATATCAAAAGTTTAGTCTTCCAGTGAGAAAGAAATTGCCAATTTATAGGAAGTTCAGAAAAACATATTTTCCTTGATATTAAATTTATATTTTCCACAAAATACTTACATATTTAGAAAAATAAAAAAGCATAATATAAAAAAATTGCAAAACTTGAAAATACTATAAAAGTAGTTGTGATACTATTATTATCATGCCCTTGAAGCATATCCTTCAGTTTAATGTTAGAAAAGTTTTTGGATGCCATTCATCCAAACCATAAAATATATTGTTAAATCTGATATGAAAATATTAATTTTAATAAAATTAATAAAAGATAAAATTTTAATGTTGAAAATTAAAAAAAAATGTAATAAGAGTTCTCATTCAAACTGGACACTTAATGAATGGGTTCTTAAATGGAATAAGTCTATTGTTTTTTTTTAATTTTTATTAAATGCCTATGTTTTCTTGACATGACATTTCACAAACCATGTCTTTTTGACAAGCCATACCACAAACTCATTTAACAAGCTTTTATTTAACTTCACTCCGTGTTTTGTTTTGTTTCTTTTATAAGGGCAACATTTTTAAATTTATTTTTAACACACTTCCATACTAACTAGAATTCTGAATTTTTCAAACATGCTTCTAAGACATTAAAATTCAATTTTCAGTCATAAAAATTATGCAATTATGAATTATTTATAATAAAAAAGTTGTGTTCTAAGGACAGGATTGAAATCTGCATAGAAAACCTGTTGCATTTTAAGTCAACTTCTAACATGAATGTGGGTCAACTTTTACAATCTAATTTAAACTCATTTTGTGATTATTTAGAGCTCTGAGTCCCGAGGATTCTGGGGGGACCATCTATTGCTTGATGACAATCCTTTTAATAGAAGTTCACTAATAAATAGATCTCCAAATTCATCTGGAAGTATATACAAGAATCTAATGCTATCCTGTTAGAAGAAAACAAAGATATGCACAAAAACTTGAAGACATTGAGATTGTCATAAAACAGTTAAGGCAAGAAGTAATGCAGTTAAAAACAGAAAATGATATACTTAAGAAAGAAAACTATTAAAATCTGCAAACCAACTGAAGTATTCAGTCGTGAAGAAAGATTTAGCAATCAAACGGAAGATGTTTCAAATAAAATTGATGCTGGTAACTCCAAACAGAGGAACAATACAGAGCCAATTAATTATGAGACAGATGAAGATGTGCTAGCTGAAGAAGTTGGTTGGATAACAAATAAAAGGAGGAAAAGAAAAATCGCAAAAAAAAAGCGAGTGAGTCACCCAATTGTTCTCCTGAGCAACTTGAGAGTAACAACCAACAAAATTGTTCTCAGTCAAATGTAAGAAAAAGAGCCAAAACCTCCACCGGTAGTTATCAGCAGTGTAAAGAATTATGATAGGTTGTATACCATCCTAAAGGCAAAAGAAATCAAATTCAAAGCCATGTCCCTTAACAACGATCAAGTAAAGATTAATGTTGAGGATAGAGCAGCATTTAAGTTAACAATAGATTGTCTTCACGAACACAGCATGCAATGGCATTCGTATGAGGACAAGCAGACTCAAATATAAGAGTCATGGCAAGAGGACTGCCTCCTTCTACCGATTCTCAGAAAATCATTAAAGAGCTAAAAGAACGAAAGCTTGCATGTGTAGATGCTGTCAACATAATGAAAAAGGAAAGAGTTAAAACAGGTGAAGGAACATTTGAAATCGCCAAAGTGCCTTTACCGCTGTTTATGTTGTCTTTTGACCACAAAGAAGATATACAAGCCATATACAGGATCAAGGATATTCTTGAGATGACAGTCAAAATTGAGCCATTAAGAAGATCAAACTACATAGCTCAGTGTAAACGCTGCGTTTTGTTTTGTTTCTTTTATAAGGGCAACATTTTTAAATTTATTTTTAACACACTTCCATACTAACTAGAATTCTGAATTTTTCAAACATGCTTCTAAGACATTAAAATTCAATTTTCAGTCATAAAAATTATGCAATTATGAATTATTTATAATAAAAAAGTTATGTTCTAAGGACAGGATTGAAATCTGCACAGAAAACCTGTTGCATTTTAAGTCCAACTTCTAACATGAATGTGGGTCAACTTTTACAATCTAATTTAAACTCATTTTGTGATTATTTAGAGCTCTGAAACTCTGCAAACATGCATACACCTGATGACAATGCAATTTTCTTTCATGAAAAATTAATGCCAAAACCACAATTGATATATATGAGCAGAATATTTACAAGGTGCTATCCAAAAATTCGGGAAATTTGGATTCCATGCACAAATTGTTTGAGATATGACATGCTGCCTAATAGAGTGGGTGAATAGTACTGTTTTTAATTAGTGTGCCAACAGCTATGATGATGAGAGGTTGTGTTTCTAAGTTTTGTGTGTTTGTGTTTCTTTGTGTTTAGTATTGCTGCGAATTTTTTAAACTTGTGTAAGTGGCAGACTTTTAGGAACAAAAATCCTACATCAAATTTTGCTTTAAGCTAAAAAAAACTGTTTGAGAAACCCATTGCACGCTTATGGAAGCATTTGGTGACAATGCTATGAGTTAAAGTAACTTTTTGTAGTACAAATGCTTCAAGGATAAAAGAATATCTGCTGACCACAATGAGTGTTCAGGATGACCGTCAACAAGTACAACGTCAGAAAACATTGCAAAAGTATGATATACTCTTGTTTCAGATCATCCAATCCATGATGTTTGTGCATTGGTAGGAATTTTGTACAGAAAAGCTGGGTTCTCTACCACAACAACATGTCCGTACACACATCGCCAGTCATTTTGGGATTTTTTGGCTTCCAAAAACATGGTAGTGATTCCCCACCATATCTCCTGTCCTTGTCCTGTGTGACTTTTTTCTGTTTCCCAAAATAAAGTTGAAATTTAAAGGCTGTCATTTTCACTCAATTGAAGGGATCCAGGAAAATGCATAGGATGTGCTTCGAACACTTACACTTGCATGCTTCCAGGAATGCATGAAATCATGGAAAAAACTGGGATTGCTGTATCCATATCCAAGAGAATTATTTTGAAAGAGTCAGTTGAAACTAGGAATAACTCTTAGTAATTATATATTTGTAATTTTTGGTATGTAATATTATTTTTATGGAAAAATTCCCCAAACTTTTGGATAGCACTTTGTATAATGGTTAATCTGGTGAATACACTATGTTATAATTTTTTACTAAAAGTCTAAAAAAACTTTAAAAAATCAAAATATTTTTTCAAAAAATTAAAAAAACAAGCTTTTATTTTAAATGGACTGAAAAGTATAGAATAAGTTATATTTTAAAATGTATTTAAAAGAAGAAAATATTTTTGTTCAATCTGGTATTTGAGAACATTCATATCTAAAAAGTGAATTTTGGTGAGCGTCCCATGCTTTTATTTTTAGTCTTAAGAATTTTATATTACCCACGTCTTCAGATCAAAGTTAAAAAAAATATTTCTTTCTTTTTAGTGCTTTTTAAGATATCAGCTTATTTTATACTTTTCAGTTAATTTAAACAAAAAGGGTTTTTTCAAGCATTTTTTTTTATAAATTATTATTTGATTGGTATTTTGACACTAGTTATGAAGTATGACTTATCATTACAGTATGCTATTATCTTAATTGTTTTAAACTTGTTTAAAGGAATTAAAAAATGAGTTAGACGTGCTACCACTACATCATCATTCACATTATATGGAATCGTGTTGCAAACTTATCAACTCTGAATGGAAAAGAAGTGACAGTGCAAGGTAAACCTCATGATAACACTGATAACACAATCCAATAAAGTATAGGAATAATACATTTTCTGTAATGATTTTTGGGTATTCAATTTCAACATATTCACCTAGAACATATTAATGAGATTTATATTTGCTCAAATACAGCAAATACATTTGTAGTAACCAGCAACCACTCCATCTCACAATGACAGTTAGTAGTAGGTATTTTAGCAATCCTACTTATTTCATTTTTACAGTATCAGAGTGCAGGCAGATGACTTGATCTATGAGTGTAACATACAGCTAGACTTTCTTTTAAAGTTTGTCCATTGTGAAGGTAATAATAATAATCTTAGCTTGTTTTTGCCATAAATAAAGTATAAAGTCACTTTACCTTCTTCACTGAAAGTAGTTAGATTTCATTTTGTTGTAAACACTTCCCCATATATTTATTTAACAGTTAATTAATCTGATATAATAATGAAAGATATAAACAAAATATTTAAAAACGTATTCTACGAGTTGAATTCCAGGTTTGTTTTAACAAGTTATTTATGAATAGTTTGTTTATGAATAGTTATTTAACATTAATTATAATCTCTTTATTTGTTTCACCCAACTTTGGGGTACACCAAATCAATCACTTCTCAATGTTCTGTGCCTTCCTCGTAGCCCAGTATTGCTTCATACGTTGTGATCTTGCTTTTCTTTCTTCGTCAGAGATTTGGATCGTTCGCTTGGATTTGACTTTGCCTTGGAACTGTTGCTTCTTGTCCTTGGTTATTGTTTTGGCTGTTCTGTCCATGAGCATAGTGTCAGTGATCTGCAGTTCTGTTATGTCTTTCTCCATTTCTCTAAACCAAAGTGGTTTGGCTCTTCTACTGCGAAAGTAGTCAAATATTTTTTTGGTTAGTCTATTTTTGTCCATTCGGAGGATGTGCCCATAAAAATCAATTCTCCTTTTTCTTATTGTGTCTGATAGTGTTTCAGTTTTTTGGTAAAAAGTTTCATTACTGATGTGGAGTAATTGGTTGTTGGGCCTAAGATTTTTCGTAATATCTTTCTTTCTTTGATCTCCAGCCTTTCAAGTGGACCCTGGGTTGTGAGAGATAATGTTTCAGCTGCATATAAGGCTTCTGGTTTAATTACAGTATGAATTTGTATTCCAGCCTTATTACAGCCTTCAGTATTGAATTACAGCCTTATCTTTGTATTCCAGGAGAGGGACTTCTTGTTGTATGTGTCCTTGGTAAGTTGGAAGGCTAATTCAACTTTATTTCTCCTAGATTCTATAGCTTTTTCTCTAGAGCATTCCAGCTGATCCATTCCCCAAGATATTTGAATTCTTTCACTATCTCAATGTATTGTTCTCCCACTTGAAGCTTTTTTGGTGGTTTTTGTATGTTTGTCAATATTTTAGTCTTTTCAAATGAAATTTTAAATCCCATTTTTAATGCTTGCTTCTGGAGTTCAAGAGTCTGTTCCTTAGCTTCTTCCAGTGTCTCAGCTAGTAAGGCCATGTCATCCGCAAAAGCTAAACAATTTACCTTAATTCCTTTGTTCTTAGTTTCTAGTCTGATTTCACTATGCGTATTCACGTTCCACTCTCTAACTACTTTTTCTGGAACACAGTTAAATAGCAATGGAGAGAGTCCATCTCCTTGTCGGACTCCTGTTTTAATCTCAAAAGGGGTGGAGAGTTCTCCCCTGAATTGAACTTTGGAGAATGTATTAGTTAAATTAATTATAATATTATATTAATAATTTATTTTTTATTTTTATTTTATACTCTGCAATATTTTAGTTAAAAGAAAATTTTGCTAAATTTGAAAAAATAGGAACTGAAAAAACATAATGGAAATATTTTATAGAAAATATTTATGTATTTGGTAGTAATGCATAACACTTATTTTAAAAATTCATGAATGACATTAATTTCTAACTATTTTGTTATCAGAATGTGGAGCCTACAAGCTTCTTGTGATAATTTTCCAACATGTCTAGTCATGATTTATGGTGGGAGTGAAGTTGTCGGCCATAGCAAATTGACTTTAATCCCATCTCTGAATTGTTCTTGTTTTGTTGAATCAGGTAATTTATATTGTATACAATATTCTAATAAATAATTAATACACTAATACAAAATGAAATTTGATGATGATTTGTAGTAGAATTCTGTTTCTCACCCTTGGGGATTGGTTGGAATTCACAAAAGGTCGAATAATAAGAGGAGCCAAAAAACTTTATCAAACAAATAGAAATACAATAGGCTACTATGCCATGTTTGATACTTTATCAGTATCAGGCATTTGAGCACATTACTCACGCATGGGATTACATGGGGGACTTGTGTTACAGTACTTGAGTTCAGTCCCATATATTTTGGGCTTAGTGTAGTAGGATAGATTAAACATACAGCATACAGCTTTGTATTAAACTATGTGTTTCAACAAAATGACAATTGTTGATGACTGAGTTTTGCCACTATCATCAGTAGTAATTTGGATGGGACTTATTTACCCTTCATTTATTTACCTTATGCATAAGTCTGTCATAGATAGTGAATGCAATAACTCAAAGGCGAATTACATCTGCGATAATAAAACTCATATGTGTTCTGAAAAAAAGCCACATGCGATGAATTAAAAGCCTTGGTCCAAATTAACTCAAGATAATTTATAAGTCCTACTGTACTGTAAAATTTAAAGTAAAATATATGTATGAAATTTGTGACATTGTAACGACTTAAGGAAAAAAATTATATTATATACGAGTTGAAGTAAGATCCGAGACTGTTGTAACCAAGTTCGACTGTAAAAATTAGAGTCTAATTATATGTGTAATTTTTTAAAAATATTATAGTTATTAAAGCAAAAGTTTTACATTTTATAAGATATACTTCTGCAGTTAGAATATTTTATAATTTTTTCAGACAGAATTTACTTTAATTGCATAAATAATTAATTATGCTGTGTAATTTCAGATAACTTTACATATTTCTAATTTTCATACTTAATAAATTTTAGTTGTTATACATTCTAACCACAGAGGAAAAGGATGGGGGAAGTACTTGATGATAAAAACTGAAGAGTACGCTCGAAGGTATGTAACGATATTACAAAAGCAATCATATTTATATTATGTAATAATATACAGTTTTAAAAATGTATAATTAATTTTATAATAAAATTTAGTTATTGTTTATGATTTATTAATAATTATATATAGGGGCTTGGTGGTCGATGTGACTAAAGCACTGGTCAGTCTGCTTTGTCTCTGAACTGTGCACCTAAAGGTTCTTAGTTCGGACTACTGTTACTTTCATTGCTTTTCCCTTACCATTAATGCTGTAATTAGTCTTACTGGCATAAAGTATGAATGTTTAGAAAAAATATATTTTAAAATATGATTAGAAGATATTTTAAAATACCTGTATGAGCACTATGTTTACACTATGATTGAACCTGATCTGAATTACAGACTTCTTGCCACATACCATCAGTCACTAAGTATACAAAAGTGAATGTATTATATCTGTAATTACTTACTATATAGGTTTATAACAAATAAAATTTAATTGTATTAAAAAGAAGGGATATTATAATTCAGTAAAGGTCTAGGAAACAAGCTGTTTCAGTTTGTTGGTAACTTGTGTATGACATTTTACAATTTTTTTTTAACAAGTTCCAACAAGGGCATTCCTTAAAAGTTGATGTTTAGCATACTTATTTTGTTATTTCAATGAAATTTTTTAAAATCGTGGTTATAACTTGGGGTAAAGAGATTTAAACTTGAACTCACAAGATGGAACATTTGAAAACGTACTAAATCTAAGGATATTTCTGTGACAAGTCATTTTGTGTATCAGACTGATTTAAATAAAGTCAGTCAAGAAATGGCTATAAATTAAAAAATAATGTTATTTCATTTCAAATTTACTGTTGCAGCCGAGGCCTTGTTTCAGTATACTTATCAACGCAGGGACAAGAAGAGTTTTATCGCAAGCTTGGCTACTCAGAGTGTTCACCTGTTAGTATTTTTGGAGCTCCGCTCACACCTCCATCACCACAGTCAACAACAACTTTTAACTTAACTGCACCAACTGCACCACCATTACCATCATCAAAACCAAAAACTACTACCACTGCCAAATCTAAAAAAATTTATATGCAGAAACAAATTACTTTTTAATAATATTAGTAACAAAATATAACTGAATATTTCTTTATATACTTCCTTTTTTATCAGTTCATCTAGTTATTATATTGAATTACCGACAGACATAGTTTATTTGAACCTATTATATCTTAAGTGAATCATTATAGGTTTTTTTTTGTTAAAACAAAACAGCTGAAATCATTACCTAATCATTAGCTCTGTAAAGTTATTAAACTTTAATAATTTCACCTAGGCAGTAACTCCTGTACTTAAACAATGGTATGTTGGCATGTAAACAATGGTAGGAAACAAAGGTTTTCATTTTGGAAGTAGGTAAAATGAAAAACAATTTTATAAGTGGCCAGAGATCGCCACAAACATTATGGCTACATATGAACCATAATGTATATCTAAAACTCTCATTTAAATCACCAATTTTTTTTTCATTATGATTGATATAACCCATAATGTTTGTGACAATCTCTGGCCACTTAAAAAATTGCTTTTCATTTTACCTAAAAATAGCTTTCAATAAAAATTTAACTCCATTTTTCAAATAAAATTTGAGACATGTAAATATTAATGACAAATGTTACTCTACCAAAGAATATTCTTCAGTATTTATTATAATAAACTTGTTTTCATCTTTTTAAATCAATTGTATTTCAGATTTTCATCTTGTTAAATTATGAAATAAATAATTTTTTTTTGTATTTTGTGTTTAACAGTTGTGTTTTTATTTTTTTTAAGTAATTATTTTTATTTAGTCATTTTTAGTGGCTAAGCCGCTAAAAATTAGCCATTTTAAAAAAACAGCAAAGAAGGCACTGCGAAGTCCTGACACTGATCTGTGTTTCCACTTATGGTCCTGTACGGCACCTGCCAATTGGAGTTAGCATGTATGGAATTGAACAATTTGTATTTTAGTTCAAATCAGTTGTTTGTAATTTTTGATTTATTTAATTTTTGTTGCTTAGACAATTGAACATTGTTTACTTTAATTTGAAGATCTGGTGTCGTCCCCGAGCCTGACCTTTGGACAAAGCCTATCACTAGCTTATCTGTCTGAAATTACTTATAAGTTTATCCTATCTATTTCACCCCAATTTTACCCCTTTTGGGGTAGTTTGGATGAAAGATATGTAGCCTATGACAATCCTAGTGAAGTGAGGAATCCAACGAGCTAAGGTAGATCGAAGTCAGACAAGCCCTCAAGAAGTTATGATGGAACAAACATACTTACATACATGTTATACATATGAGGGTTGATCAAATATAAACGAGACTGATTTTTTAAAAAATTTATTGCTTACTTACAAATTATTCTTGATACAACTTATTTTTCTACATAGTCTCCCGCACGAGTAACACATTTTTCCCACCGGATTGGAAGTTTTTAATTCCATCTTCGTAAAAAAGTTCTCGGCGTTCATTGAGCCATTGGAGCACGAAGGTCTCCACCGCAGAATCGTCTTCGAAACGCTGGCCTCCAAGCGCCTCTTTGAGTGGCCCAAACAGGTGATAGTCGCAGGGTGATAAGTCTGGACTGTATGGGGATGTTCCATTGGTTCCCAGCCAATTTGATCGAGTTTAAGCCTCGTAGCGTTCGCGAATGTGGTCGGGCATTATCGTGAAGAAGAATGACGTTTCTCGCCGGTTTAGATTTCCTTTTCCTACGAAAAGACTGTTTTGCGGCCTCTAAAACATCGCAATAATATTGTGCGTCATTGATGGAGGAAATCGACGTGAAACGATCTTATTGAATAGGTTTCTTGATTGTCGAAAAATACAGTGGCCGATTACCTTCACGGCCGACGATCGTGATTTGGCCTTCAGAGGCGCTCTCTCTCCCCTCTTCCGCCACTCCATACTTGCCTGTTTTGACTCGGGAGTGTAATGGTGAATCACAGGTGACAATCCGGTTTAATAATGCCTCACCATCTCGTTCAAATTGGGTCAATAGTCGCTGGCAAATCTCCAAACGATTCCGTTTGTGAACGTCGGTCAAAATTCGTGGAACCCACCTTGCAGATACTTTGCTGAGTTCCAGGTTTGATGTAACGATTTTTTGAACGCTACCATAGCTCAACTGGAGTTCATCTGCAATAAATCGCAGCGATATACATCTGTCTTCGTCCAGGAGCTTCCGAACAGCATCAATGTTTTCGTCCATGATGGAAGTGGTCGGGCGACGATCAAGGCTGAGGTTTTCTACTGCTTCCCGTCCTTCGGCGAATTCCTTGTGCCAAGCAAAAACGCGAGCTCTTGACAGGGTCCTGTCCCCGTATTGAGCCGTCAATCTACGAAAGATTTCAGTTGGATTGACCCCTCCTGGCCAAAAACTTAATAATATTTCTCTGCTCCACGGAAACGTGCATTTCACTCTCACTCATTGTATAGTTTTATACTGAAGGGTCCGAACGGAAATGTTGCTTGTCTACGCCCGTCCCAAACCTCCCAGGCTACCTGAAATCCCACCCTTTAGAGTTCAATGTCCAACGGAAAAGTTTTTAGAAAGTCAGTCTCGTTTATATTTGATCAACCCTCGTACATACTTACCCAGCCATGAAAAATATAAGACTCCTGTCTTAGCAGTTGTGTAATAAACACACCTAAGTCAGGATGACGTGTAACATTCAGACTGTGATCATAGATGCTCAGTATTGTCATTCTCACATGCTGAGTTTTGCTGCATCATCTCCATATTTTTTGAATACCCTTTAGCCTTACATACAAAATCATAATCCAAACGATTCTTGGTTAAAATTAGTTTAGAATCAGCAAAACAACACAAATTAATTATAAATTTTCACATCTTCTGATTTTAAATATCAGTTAGTTACAAGATTTTATCTATCCTTCTTACAAGAGGAAATGGTTATCATAAGTCAAAATAAGTAATTAAAAACCTTCTAGAGTTGCCTGTATTATTTGTACACCTCTTTTGATGACTGCTTTTTTGTTTATCACTTTTAAAATTTTGCATAAAGCCTTATTGACGTAATATTGTGATTTTTATTGCCAAAGTATAAATAACAATAACAATTTAATTAAAATATGCTATATTTCTTCATAAAATACAGATAAATAATGTATATACTAAATATTTGGAATAAAAACTGCAAAAAATAATAGTAAAGGTAAAACTAATTCTAATATAATCTAATTCTAAATCTGCACATGAATTACACAAAAAATATTAAGTATTATGCTAATGGTATTTGTGGTAATTAATTAAAATATTTTTTCTTGTAGAATTTTTAAAAATTATTATTGAGGATTTCTAGTCTAAATGTTTATAAAAATAAAGAGAAACATGGTCTATCTATTATATATTCTATTATTGCTGCCTGTTAATCTTGAATTTGTCCTGTTATTATGTTTTTTATAACTGTGAAAATAACAAATATTAATTTCTAAAATGACTTAGTGTTTAACAAATTGTTATTAAACAAATTGTTGTTAAGTTTAATAAACTTAAGCTACTTTTATTGTGTTACTGTTTATTTATATCATTTTTACTAAAATAAATCATTAAAATATAAATAATATCTAATTTAACGTAACAATCTTTTAAATTCTCATATGAAATAGATTATGTAAGACTAGATCTATTGATAATGTAATTTATATCTGTAGCAAGAGAGCCACTCCAGCAAGAGTCCATTTTGCAGGTTTATCCTTCGACTTTAAGTTGAAAGTCCACACATATGTTGGGCCTCGTGTTCTTGTTTTGTAAACTGGGCACTCGTACATGTTGCGCATATCTTGCTTGTCTTGAGTGATAGCCTGAGTGGAAGAAATTATTACATTACTAGACCTGACTGCTGATGTGGAAGCAGGTTTCCAAAATTGAATTAATAACAAAAAAAAACACATTTTGATTACAAGAGATTTGATGAGCAAACTTTTTTTTACAAATGGCAACATTCAAAATATTTAAAATCTTTTAAAAAATCATAATGTATGTTATACTTTTTTGGAGTGTGTTTAGTTGTCTTAATTAGCATTAAAATATGCATAAATAAGCATAATTAATGATCAGATTTCATTGAAAATATTAACTCTTTGCACTAAGATGGCCCAGTACTGCAGGCCAAGCCCCACTCTGTCAGCCTTGAATATTTACTGCAGAATACAATACACATTTAGATGCTCAATGACGGGCCGCTTTTGTTTCTATGTCAGCTCAGGAGCCATATTGATCATACTGCATAAACTGAATTTTTTCTCACTGCAGTCTGAAATATTGGTATACATATTTAATTTTTAAAAACAAAGTTAAGGTTCAAAAGACACTTTTTTATTGGCACTCAAAGAAGAAGAAAATATATATTTTTATTTGACTATTTTGGTTTAGCTGTCATTATATAGTTATATATTTTACTAAAAAAGTGTAACATTATAGTAATACACAGTTCATGAAACAAAACCTTTTTTTATTTTTACATATATTTTAAATTTGTTCATACAAAATGGTATTTTGTGTTAAAAGTGGAGCATAAAAAACTCTTATAAAGTTGGTAAATTTTCAAAATACATGCTTTTGTGAAGGTCCATAAATTCAAAAAACATCATGAAAAACATTTTTTTTTGTTTTTACCAAAACTAAGTTTATAAATTTGTTATAATTTTTCTGACCTAACAGGTCAATATTAGAATGGGAAGGACATAAGACTTAAACTTTTGAAGAGGCCTGTCAGCTGTATATAAAATTCTCTTCTTCTTTTTACCTTAAAACTTTCTCTGACGTCTTCCAATTCCTAGCTTCCATTTTTCTCTGTCGTTCCATATACCTTGATTCAATCACCTCTCTCTCACTTCCCTATCAATTCCTTCTCTCCAACTAAGTCTCGGTCTTCTTTTTTTTTATGACCATGTGGTTTCCATTTTAGAATTCATTTGAAAAGTTTATTTTCGTCCATCTTTTGGATATGACCAAACCGTTAAAGTTGTTTTGTCTTGATGTTGTTTATAATGGTGTGCTTTACATAAATGATTTCACGAATTCTTACATTTGTTTTCCAGTTTCGTTCGTTAGTTGGATATTCACTAGTTTTACTTACAAAAACGAAAAACATTTAAAAGCTATATTTAATTAATTATTTTGTTTTATTGGTAATATTTGTGACTTATAAAACACTAGATTTGAAAATATTGACACTAGGAAGTCGAATGCAGCTGATACAGTACAGTCAAAAGTGATTTGTGTTAACAATACACAGAAAGAAAAGATGGTAATCAATTAGCTCAAGAGGCTTCACCATAATCCAGACAAAATCAAACAACTATCTTAATTTAAAAGCTTAACATTTTTTTGGCCAGTCCTGTTGGTCATACGAACATTTGAGCAATTTTAACTTGGCCAGTACTGCTGACAATCCAGTCTGAGAGGAACTTACCCACAGCAGATTTCCTATCTGGATGAAAATATGGCAGGAGTCAGTAGTGGCCATCCAACCCAAGAAAATATATTATAAAATCATAACTGAATGCAAAGGATTTATAAAGCATTAATAAACCGTGAGGTTCATTTTTGAATTTCCAGTCATAAATGAACATTTAAAGTTCATTTACTCTATATACAGATCTATTTAACAGTGATTACAATGATGAAATAAAATTTAAAAAAAGGGCAAGATAAAGAAGTTATAAATTTGAAGATTTCTAGTAACTCTCATTTTGTAAAAAACGTTTGCTTATGAAATTTTATAGTGTCAGAATGTTTGTTTACATGATGATATTTAATGTTGTTTACAGATTTCATATGGCTACCATTTTGAAACAAATGAATAGATTTTTCTCAATAATAAACTTGTCCAATCTATTACTGTTCCTGAGGAAGTTTTTTCTCATTGTGAACATAAAGTTAATTAAACTTGTGAAAAAATTGTATAACACAATAAATAGTTTTTTTAAAAAACTAAGTATACCTCTATTAATATTAAACGTATGTATTTTACATGCAAGAAAAAATAATATTTAAAAACATAATTCTACACAATTGAGTTTTGTATAATTATACCAAACGGATAATTTCAGTTAAGCAAGTCAAGAAAATAAACAATGCTAAGCAAATAAAATAATAATTTTAAGCTTTTTTGAAACAGTTTTACCCTTATATTGATGACAGGCATATGAGGAAATAAGTCTTTTAGCCTTGAATCCATAATAACACCTTGTTGCACATCCCAACGTGCTCCTTCCATAAATAGTCCATGTACATAAGCTCCTTCCCTTGGTGCTGAACTAAACAAGTCAAGTAGGTCTTAAATATCAATTAATTAGACTAAATAACATTATGAACTTGTTAACAACTTTTAAAGTATAATAATTCTGGGATTATTCACTATTGGTATCACATATCCTTAATAGTTTCTATCAAAGCATAAATAACTGAAAAGAATAATTTTAAATATAGAAGATGCAAATTTCTGATAAAAATGCAGACAGTACGAGAATGAATACTTTTACTGAACATTTTGCTGATTCACATTCGATACATACATCTCATTATAAGTTATTAACCATTTGGTGGGCAACACAAAGAAGGAAGACAAGTTTGATGAATATGGAACATGAATATTGGGCAAGCAATATTGAAGACTGGAGTTTAAAAGGAAGTTCAAGCAATCAATAAAAAGGTTTGGTAGAGGAAAACAGAAGTGCAGCTCTATAGGTGCTTCCAGTTTATGTGTTGTACTATTTATTTTACTTTGTAATTTATTTATTTTATCGTTTTTTTTTTTTTGGTAATTTATTTTGTGTACTTTGTACAATAAATAAATGATATTAATTTATCAAAATACTTACGTAAATTCTTCTTTCTGTTTTTTCGTTACATCACACTGTAGACACATTTTGTCTAGGGGTAGTTCATTTTTGCGCGCAGTACTTTGCATAATAGCTGTGAGGAATGACTGAGGGTTGAAGAATCCAGCTAGCCAAACTGAAGCTGGTAACTGTCAAATGAATGAAATTGGAAGTTTAATCAAATTTGTTTGTTTTACTTTACAAACATTAATATTTTATGAGTAATGTAGAACAGTAATGTGTTCAATCTTATATATATATATATATATATATATATATATATATATATATATATATATATATATATATATATCCCACAGGGGGGTGCAAACTAGCTGCACCTATTGAGATTATTTAGACGTCCCTTGCGGTACCCAGTCTTAACACGCACTTACACTTACAACACTATATTTACGACTTTAACACTTTACACTCACATTTACATTGAGGGAGGCGATAATAGCCTGAATGTGCTTTTCACCTTAAAATACCAATATATATATATATATGCATCTTGCATTATATATACAATGCACAATGTCATTGCCTTTTTAACATATCTTTCAAAAACCATTTGTAAGAAACAAGTTAGAAAATTTAATGTGAAAAAATGAACTTAATATTTGTCCATTGAAGAACAATACTAAAGGAAAATTTCTAGTTAAAAATAAAAACCTAACAAGAGTTAAAACAATTCTTTTTTTAAATAACAAATATAAATTATTGTTTTGAGAGGGAAAAATTAAGTTTTTATTTCATTTTATGTGCTAAAACTAAGAACTATATGTATAAAAAAAAAAAAAAAAAACAATTTATACAAAACTTATCACATAATTACATGATAATCATATTTGCAAATTTGGAAAACTTTATGTTATGAATATAGTTATTAACCGTTAAAAGAATTGAATTTTAATAAAAATTCTGCCAATTTGCTTATTTACAATATTTCTTAATTCTAACCTTGCATATCAACAAGTGCAATTTTCTTTGTTTCAATTTTTAACATTTCAGTAAATTTTTTTCAACTGATTTTGTTTGATGGAATATTTTGGAAATGAAGTCAAACATTGGACAAAGGAAAACAAAAATAAATTTAAAAAGGTATAATAAATGTTAAAGAATTAATTTGTAATGGTTTTTTTTCCTTGTCCAAAATTTAGCTTCACTATCAAGGTAATTACTTGCTATCAAGGTAATTACAGAAATTTGGTCAATGTGCAAATAATTTAACATTTTGTCAAAAAAAACTAGGTTGGGAATTTTTTTTACCACAAAGTAATTTTATATCAGATATAATTGTACACAAAACAAAAATACTTTAGATGAGCTTAAGAAACATTATATAATATTTAAATTTTTTAGTAAAACTTAAAATTTGTAGTTACTACTAATTTAGTATACATCACTATTATGAAATCAATATTATTTTTTATTTTCAAGCAATGTCAACACAAACATTAATCATACAGACTTAAAGTATAAAATAAATTGTTTTAAAGAAAAATAATTAATTGTCTTACAACAAAGTCAGTTGACCAAGTTTCCAACTCTCTTAATCTAAGAAGAAGATCAGCAAACCATGACGTTAATCCAAGCAGAGAAGGATATGCTCGTTGAGTCCAAATAATTGGAACTTGATCAAGAAATAATGCATTTTCTAGGTCTTCCATATCTGATGTAATGGTCAGTTCACCCTATATAATATACAATGCAATTTGAAAATTATTTTTGTTTTGCAACATTACACTTCTTAAATATTTTTGGGGGACACCAAATGAAACTGTTTGGGAAAAAATTGATTTATCAATGAGTTTCGCATTATTATTGTAATAACATTATTCCATAATTTACCTTCAATCCCAAATCCAATTCTTTCAAAGATCTCTTCATTTCACCTGTAAGGAAATTCATTCGTTGACATTCTTGAAACGCTACAATCACATAAGGTGTACGTTCCTCCACCTTACCCATTATTTCTGTCATGTTGAATTCTTCGGGTAATTTCTCAAGGATTTCATCTACAATCTGTTTTACCTGCAATTTTCAATTTTGTTTAATTATAGATTAGATTTTTATTTATTTATTCTGACTTATTTATTTTTGGACAATGCTATAGGAATATGGTTGAAACATTTGACATTTAAGCCAACTGGCATATGGAGACAATTACTTATTATATTAGTAATGTTATAGCAATGGAAGATTTGTTATTGTCTTTCTTTTTAGAATATGTGTAATAACAAAGGGTGATTCAATAATTTATTGATGCCATGGCAACATTTTCTTTATACGAGGGTTGATCAAATATAAATGAGACTGATTTTTAAAAAAAATTATTGCTTACTTACAAATTATTCTTGATACAACTTATTTTTCTACATAGTCTCCCGCACGAGTAACACATTTTTCCCACCGGATTGGAAGTTTTTTAATTCCATCTTCGTAAAAAGTTCTCGGCGTTCATTGAGCCATTGGAGCACGAAGGTCTCCCCGCAGAATCGTCTTCAAACGCTGGCCTCCAAGCGCCTCTTTGAGTGGCCCAAACAGGTGATAGTCGCAGGGTGATAAGTCTGGACTGTATGGGGATGTTCCATTGGTTCCCAGCCAATTTGATCGAGTTTAAGCCTCGTAGCGTTCGCGAATGTGGTCGGGCATTATCGTGAAGAAGAATGACGTTTCTCGCCGGTTTAGATTTCCTTTTCCTACGAAAAGACTGTTTTGCTGCCTCTAAAACATCACAATAATATTGTGCATTTATTGTGCGTCGTTGATGGAGGAAATCGACGTGAAAGGCGCCTTGATTGTCGAAAAATACAGTGGCCATTACCTTCCCGGCCGACGATCGTGATTTGGCCTTCAGAGGCGCCCTCTCTCCCCTCTTCCGCCACTCCATACTTACTGTTTCGACTCGGGAGTGTAATGGTGAACCCATGTTTCGTCACAGGTGACAATCCGGTTTAATAATGCCTCACCATCTCATTCAAATTGGGCAATAGTCGCTGGCAAATCTCCAAACGATTCCGTTTGTGAACGTCGGTCAAAATTCGTGGAACCCACCTTGCAGATACTTTGCTGAGTTCCAGGTTTGATGTAACGATTTTTTGAACGCTACCATAGCTCAACTGGAGTTCATCTGCAATAAATCGCAGCGATATACGTCTGTCTTCGTCCAGGAGCTTCCGAACAGCATCAATGTTTTCGTCTGTGGACGGAAGTGGTCGGGCGACGATCATGGCTGAGGTTTTCTACTGCTTCCCGTCCTTCGCGAATTCCTTGTGCCAAGCAAAAACGCGAGCTCTTGACAGGGTCCTGTCCCCGTATTGATCCGTCAATCTACGAAAGATTTCAGTCGGATTGACCCCCTCCTTGGCCAAAAACTTAATAATAATTCTCTGCTCCACGGAAACGTGCACTTCACTCTCACTCATTGTATAGTTTTATACTGAAGGGTCCGAACGGAAATGTTGCCTGTCTACGCCCGTCCCAAACCTCCCAGGCTACCTGAAATCCCACCCTTTAGAGTTCAATGTCCAACGGAAAAGTTTTTAGAAAGTCAGTCTCGTTTATATTTGATCAACTCTCGTATCTTTGTTAATCAGTATTTTTTAGGTTAATTATCATGGGACACTTTACAATGGAACAATGAATGTTAATTGTGAAAACACACTAAAAATATGGCGACTATAACAGAAACAATATGGAATATGGTTCATAACACAACAGAAACTATGAGGAGATTTATCAGCTCTAAGTCATCATAATGTACATAATGAGTCAACAGTTCATAACCTAATGATAAAATAAAACAACAGGTTCAATTACAGATATCAAAACACCAATGCACTCTCATTCCAGCCGGTCTCATAAAAAAATCACAATTATGTGCAACAGTGTTGTTGTGAGTCAACAAAGTCAATTTGCTGTTGTTCACAACAGTTGACATCGTGAAAAGCTCTGTTCAGCAAATTCTTACAAAGGATCTCCATATGCAGGTTTATGAAATTCAGTTAAAAATTGAAACCAATGGACCATTTGCAAAGGAGACAATTTGTCAAATGAATTTTGAAGAGACAACATGTAGATGATGAGTTTGCAAATGCTAATAATATTCTCTGATGAGGCACATTTTCATTTAAATTCTACATTAATAAACACAACTTTTGCATTTGGGGAGAAGCAAAAATCCTTTTGTAACCCATTCCAAAGTAATGTATTTACAAAGAGTAACTATGTGGTGTAGATTTTAGGCTGGTGGTCTCAAATGACCCATTAGGCTTTCCTTTTTTGAAAATGAGGATGGAAATGGACAAGGAATGGACAATGATACAGCAATATGGTTAAAATATTCTTATGCCTTACATTAGTGATGTGAATATTGAACAATTATGGTTTCAACAGATGTTATCTGCCATACCTCACATGTCACGATAGCCTTGTTGAGGAATAAATTTCTGACCCGAGTATTTGTCCGTTCATGTAATGGCAATAAGAACTGGTCAACAAGGTTAATATAACCTAACACCCTGTGCCTTTGGGGGTACTTAAAATTATAAGTTTAACAAAATAATCCTCAAACAATATCACAACTAAAGGAAAAGATTTGCAATGTCATTGCTCAAGTCGTGGAGACCCCCTGTCTGAAGGTTATACAAATTTCATTGATCAAGTTACAACGTACAGAGCAAGTAATGAAGAACTTATGTCAGATGTAATTTTTATACCTAATGTTTTCATATGTAATAGCTACATGTATCTTTTGCATACTGATGTTGAAATATGTTACATTCCATAAATTTAAAGTAGGCCTACTTCATTCAACACTTAAAAACCAGTGTTTTTATTGAATCACCCTAAAGGGCTGATACTTTTACGTGATCAACCTGATAATATTTCTTTTCAGATATGCATTTATTCTTACAAGAATATTAAAAATAATCTTAAACCAAAATAAAATTTATTAATACACAACTCATAAATGCAATTAGTTAATTAGTTAATATGAATTAACATCTTCACTAAATTGAAAAACTAATTAAAATCTATTTGAAAGGAAAAAAATGTGTTTTAGTTATTGAACTTTGTATTATGAATTTATTTTTTTTTTTTTCTTAATGAATAAAGGCACATTTGGACCAACATGGCTTAAAAATACTTTTAACTAAGAAGATCAAATCCAAGGCTTTTTCATGTCAACTACTAATCACTGTATCAAGTGAGGACCATTTTACATAATACAATAAATATCGTAGTTGTATGTTTTACCTTATCTTCTCGTGTAACTGTAGCCCCACCTGAGGAACCAGCCTCTCTAGGCTGCATTTCAAACACTGTGCGGAACAAATTTTCAGATGTAGTTGTAAGAAATCCTATTTCAGCATTTGGATGTAAACCATATAAGTAAGGGCTTTCTGGTGGCATTGCTTCATCAATGTAGTTGTGGTATCCTTGGTAGTCTGTATTGGGTGGTGCTGGGAAGCCTGGTGCAAGAAACAGCTCTCCATCAACCTGAAGATGTTCAAGGATCCAAGTATACTACATTACTGCATACTTTTTACATTTTCAAAAATGAATTAATTTTTTTAAACTGCTTATGAATTGTTATATATTTCACCATATTTCTACGTTTTGTGTGTTCATATAGAACCAATGGTAATTGATAAAAACAGTATTAGTCAAGTTTAAGTAGGTATTAATAATAATAATTTTATATTTCAAGTAAAGAGTGTCAAATTAAAACCCCTGATTCATAAATTTTACTTGATACTGGTATTGTATTATTTAGCCTACATATGTGGTATTAAGAAGTAAACAAATTATTATTATTGTTTAATTATTGTTGTTAATTATTGTTCTCATATTTTACCCACTCCTTGGATTTGAATATCTGTTATTTTTTAATTTATTTGTTTCATCAAAAAAAAGTCTAATTAAAATGTATATTTTATTATTAGTTTGTTCAGACAAAAAATAATGTCTGAATCTCCCTTCAAAATAAGAACAATATTACAAGAGAAACAACAGAAAGTCTGAATTATTCATCAACCAATCAACATTTTTAATTGTTAAAATCAACAAAGCTTAAATAACGTTAAACTTTGTAAGATATTAAATACAGTATTGTTGTTAACTATAGGGAAATATTATGTTTAATGCAAATAACATCTTGCTTCCAGTATTGAAAAAAACTTTAATAAAGGTTTAAGTAATTTAACCAAATTAAACAGTGAAAACTTACCAAATCAGCCTGCATTAGTTCCTCCAAATATGATATGCATAGTCTTCTATCCCAGTCATCTGTTATATGTCCACCATACATTATCTCTCCAAAAAGATACCTCAAGTCCTCCCATGGTACTTTGGAATTGGCTTCTAAGTAGTTGTACAAGACACTAACACTTATATTCAAATCACCTTAAAAATAAATAAATCCAGAGATATCTTAATGCCATAAAAAGACATTTTTTTAAACTAAATAACAATAGTGTAAATATAATTACAGTTTGTTCAAATGATATACTAATCAAAAGTTATTCTTTAACTTTAATGTTCTGTTCCATTACAAGATGATAAATTTAATGACAATTAGAAGAACTGAAATTCAAATTATCAAGATATTGATAGCCCAGTAGAAGATAACTGCTACAGATATACTTGGAGATAGCTGGCATACATTTTAAGGGAATCAAATATTTAGGATCCATAAAAGTATGTTACAATGAAATATAAGATCATATAATAGCCAAGACAGTGATAACAGATGTTATGGTCTAAAACCAACATTAGGAAGTTCAAGAGAACTGAGAAACTACATGGAGGTGTGGGTTCATCACACTGAGATGGATCTTGGAATAATTGATGGCAAAGTTTCTGAAAGAGTTCTTGTGAAGCAACCTGGAGGAATGAGACTAAGAGAAAGGCCATGGTTGAGGTAGAATGATGATGTAGAGAGAGATCTCAGGATGTTGAAGATAAGGAAGAGAATACAGTGAGCAGAGGAAAGGTAGAATGCTGTTGTTTTGGAGGCAAAGGCTCTACAAGGTTAAAATTAAAAGTAACATGGAAATAACTGGCAAACAGAACCATTATGTTACAAAGTTATTCAAATGTTAAAACTCACCAACATTAAAAGGATAAATTTTATTCCAACCTTGAGGACCAAACTTTCTTCTTTCTGCAACTACTGCATGAAAGTAGCAAAGTGAAAACAATATTGTCTTGAACTCAGCTTCTTTTGAACACATTTCCAATGTTTCCTGATTAAAATTGTCCAATGCTTTGTGGAGATTAGCCATCATTCCAGTTGGAGGCTCATTCGTTATTTTTATTGATGACTCCAAGATACCCTGTTAAATGAAACTAATTAGTATTATCTTCTCAAAGTAATTGTAACATTTCGGTGGATGATGGTTTTGTACATAAGTTAAAAAACATTAAAAAAATAAGATGATTTATGTAAGTAATAACACCTGTGGTATAATATGAGCAGAAGCTGTAGCTGCAGGCTCAGCGCTCATGAACATCCTGTAATCTACATGTGATCCTTCCCCCAGGTGCTCCAATTTCTTTTCCAGTTGGGGAAGCCAACTTTTCACCAGATGTATATTCTAAAAGACATTTAAAATTAGTTTCTTTAAGTAAATGAAACAGTTTTAATACAACTTACAAATAGAAATAAAATAATTTATTTTAAATTGCTTGAATTAGATGTTTTAATAATCAAATTAAAAATAATCACAAAACTTCAATGACATTTTCTTACTTCATTAAAAAATGTTTCATGTTTTCTAAATTCATTACTGACTAACAGGTTAAAATTTATTATTTATAATATAAAATAGACATACTTGAAGAACAACCCAGTGTCCCTGAGTAGCTGCTATATCCATGGCTTCTTCAGCAACCACTTCTTGGCCCTGACCAAGAGACACATTGTGGAAGTTGTTTCGATCACACGTGAAGCCCAACTTGTGTCCAAGGGACTCAACATCCTAAGCAGACAGACAAAGTACTTGCCAATACATTGAATTCTGTTCACTGATGTTACAACTTTTTTGAAATTTTAATCAGTATTTTTTCTTTTTGAGTTTTTTTGTAAGAAAAGATTTGTTGAAGTAGTTAATATACATCAATATATTATGACATAAAACATAAAATTTTAGAAAATTAGAAAGGAGTTTTGTAGAGGAAGTTAAAAAGTTAAAAATTAAACTTTGTAAAAAGTTAAAAGTTAAAAATGATGATTTGTGTGAGGAAAGAGGTGAACTATAACACACCTAGTTTCACTTATTTTCTTGACAATTTAACTGTTTTGATATTACAAAGGTATTAAAAGCATTTTCTTATAAAGAGAACAAAAACATTTTGAATGTAAAACACGTAAAATTTATACACAAATATTGCATGCAGAAATTTCAAAAACAATGTCCTTAGTTGAACCATGTTTGAAACCTAAAAACCATCATCGGAACCTAAAAATTGATATTTTGAGAACAGCAACTGTTGATGCTAATTCCTAATTTAATTAGGAAAAAGATTTATTTTCACTTTTCGTAATTTGAATTTACCTATAATGTAATAAATTTATGTTTTGGGTTTTAAAATTTATTTAGGACTTAAATTCATACCCAATAAATTGTTATCACAATTACTCAATACAATTATAATATTGTTTATTAATAGAGTTACTTGATATACAAATACAAAGATTATTATCACCTTAAGTGGGTTTACTCCAGGTGATAAGATAAAAAATATTGGAGTACTTTGGCTTGCTTCTTCATATGATTTGGCAAATTCCACAGAGCGTCCTTCTACATACTTAGCACCCAATTTTTCTTCTATAAAAGCTCTAAAAGGTACAGAAATAAATTAGTTCGTAATGACGCTAGTAATGTTGTAGGTTCTACTATGTTAGGTAATTTTAGTGTTTTTATTGTTTTTCAGATAATAAATTATCAAATTATTATTCCTGAATCACACACTTATTTGAATTCAAACTATACAATTCACTCCAAAACCAAAACTATATTATTTAAGGAAGTTAATATATCTCTCCTTAATAAAATTGAAAACCAGCCCGAACTTGTTATTATTAATTATTCCTTTCAAAATTATTGATTTAATTATTTTTTTATTTTTAAGAATTAATAATTTATAGTAAGTATTAAACAATAAACTTTTGGCTAAAAAGTTTATCTGTATGTTCCAATAATTAAACTTAGTTAATCAATTTCCATTCACTATTTAATTATTTAGAACAAAGATATTTTTTTTAATATAGAATACTAATTAAATCAACAATTATTTTACTTTTTACCAAATTGAATTTCATAGAGACTTAATTTTTTTTAAAAAGTTCCTATATAAAGAAAAAAAATTTACTTGAACTAGCTACTTAATTTTTAAGAATAAGAATAAAATTCAGAAAATTTATCTAATGTATTTTTATACCAAGTTTATCTAAAAAAAACATAAACCTCATTAATTAATGTTGTCACACACAAACACATACAATTTCAAATTGACCCAATTAAAGTTCAATACAAATATCTGTTGAGTAAGTTATATATAACAAATCTGTTAGGTATTTTAAATAACAAATTATTTTAATTATTTTAAATAAATTATAAAAAAATAAATATTGTAATTATTTAAATAAATTATATTAATATTTGCAGATTTTTTCCAGGATGTTTAATTAACTCAAATTTCTGAAGAGTTCTTTAAAAAGAATTACAATTTTTCCTATAATAAAAATTAAAATCTTTAAAAAAAAGAAAATTGGAAATAGACTTACGCAACAGCATATGTCATCCTGTCAGGCCTCAGTGCCCTTAACATACACAGTCGTTGGATTGCTGTTTTATTCTTCCATTCTTGAGGAAACTTTTCTTTCTCTGGACATTCAGATTCAACAAATTTTTTCCAGCGCTTTGATGAACTTTCAATATCTCGATCCAAATTCCTAATATTCAAACAAATAAAAGTTTTCTTTAAAATAAAATATAATTTAACTTAATTTGCTTACTATTTAACTATGGTTGACATTAAGAATAATTTGCTCAACAAGCATATCTTAACTGAAATTGTGTTAGTAAAATACTTCTTTATTTTTTAACAACAAATTATACTTAAACATAGAACCATAACTGTTTTTCCTATTTTCCTTCTAAATTTAAAAATATTCAAACTTTTTTTTTTCGTAGTGTAAATTGCGTATATTCTTAGTTTATAACTCTCCTCTTATTTTATTAAAGTTATTTACTATTTTTATATTAAATTAAACAGTTTATGAATTATAAACTGTTGAAAGTTTAAGGAAATAATTAATTCGGTTCTTTAAAAAGACAATATTGCACAAAGAAACTAACAGTGTAATAACATTGTATAAATCTATTGATACCTGAACTCATCTTTACTAGAAAGACTTCTTATTCCTCCCCAACTTGAATTCGAAAGAAAATCAACAGGGCTGCTTACGTGTGGTGTAATCGGGAATCTCAACAAAAAATCCAGTTCTAAGGGTTGAATTTCTTCACTCATTAATAGTATCTGAATTGAAAAAAAGTAAGTTGTATTCATTCACAATATCATAAAAGTTTAAACAAAAACCACCAAGTGGTAAAAAGTTCCCTGCCAATTCTACAGTTAAAAAAGTTGTTAAATCACTTGAATTCAACAAAGAACAAATCACCTGGTTACACAGTTTACTGAATAATATCAATCTTTGCACTTTGTGGGTGGCATGCATTTCTTTGTCAAAATAACTCCTGTGATTTTAGTTAGTTGTAGACATTTGAAGGGCCATGGGGAAAAATGATCAAATTCCATTTTCCCGTCAAATTGAGATTACAGTGGGAACTTGTAGCTTATTGTAGATAGTATATAACTATGATATCATTCAGGCAAGAAACATCATAGTCACTGTGTTGTGTCCAATAGGAAAACAATTGGCGCTAATGTGGAAGAATGATCACAGTCCACACAACAGCGAGCAAAACAGATCAAGGTCCTATTTGCTCCCCTCCACTCATATCCGATAGTCAGCAGTGCTTTTTGTTTTTTGGTTAGTTTAAGTAACGTGTACAAAAAACATAACATCATGTATATTAAACAATTAAACTTAAGTCAAAATTCTATGTATTAGAAAAAGTAAGGTGATGTTTAAAATAAATGAATACCTGAAATGCCATTTGTGAAGTAAAAATTAATTTATCACATTCAAAAAGTCCTCTTGTAGTGTACATGAAGACAAAGTATGTGATGCAGTCAATCAGGTTAAATACTCTTGTTTGCACATCTGCACCTTCTTCAGCTTTTTCAATTGCTTTTTGAAATACAACACTAAAGGCCTAAAAAAAATACAAATTCAGTAAATCATTTTTTAAAACTTTATTCTTATTTAATAGGTAGTAGTTTTTGTTTTGTTGGCCATAAATCAAATTAATTGTTGTTATTGTTGATGATGTTTGAAGTTGAAATTATTATTTAGTGACTTATATAGTAGGCCTAAATAAGTGATGTAATAGAATATGTTTCATAAGAAAACACTGTATATTTTAAATTTTAAAATATTTTAAACTCCTTTCCCAAGTAGTAATATTACTTATAATGTCTTATTTTAAATAACAACAGAACCCTTCATTTTCAAAAGTGTGCCGTCATAGATTTCTGTTCAGACCCATTCTACTCCCTCAGTCATACTTTGTAAGTCTAAGAATACAAATGTATCTGTAGAAAACATTAAAACTTGACTGTTGTGTGTATTGTCGTTATCCAATAAATTAGTATTAAAGGTTTTTGTTTTTGAAACATCACCTCTCTTTTTCTTTTAATTTTATAATGGCATGTTTCAAGACTTTTGTACCATCTTTTGAATCACTCTTCTTATTAATGTTGATGTAATGATGAGCAATGAAGTGTAATTTATTTGTTTTTATGATGAACATAAGTACTGAATGCCTTTATTAGTTTATCAGTGATCTGAATACTAAAAATTATTGCATTACAAAGTAAAATACAACAAAGAATATTGTATTTAAAGTTAACCCTTTTATGAAGTTGATACACACCTTTAATGAAAACTGATATATAGGATTTATTGTATTAAGATCATTAAGAATAAAATATAAAAGTGATGCTCGTGCAGCAGCAGGCCTATAATGTTCTCGAGCTTCATCAATCTTAACTGAAGTTATTTTAGCTTCAGCAACTTTCTGCTCTATCTCTGCAGCAGTGCGTTTTGTTGTCTCCAAATTTTCAACCAAAGCAGTATCGCCGAGTATATTTCCTGAAAAGTACATAAATTAAGTAAAACTTTGTATTCATAGCTACTGAGCAGAAAATATACCACCCTAAAATTGTTCATATGATAAGTTCAAATATAAATCTTACTAACAATAAAGTTATTATAAAGTACCTCCTGCTGAAGATAGACGAGAGAGTAAATCATCTTCCAAAGTTTTTAACATGATCTTGAAATCATTTTGTTGTTTTGTTAAGTCAGCCTAGAAAAAGAATTAAAATTTAGTATCATTGTTAATTTCTGTTATCATAAATCTAGCAACCATACAATTAAATATTTAAAATTAGTGGATCTTAAAATATAGAGTTATATTTATATAGAATAACTATAAAATTTACTTCGTTGAAGTACAGTTTTGATAATTAGTCTTCAGTTTATAAAAAATAAAAATTTTTAAAAATACTGCCAAGTGCTGCAGATGTTCTTTTTCAAGTAAGATACATTTAAAAAAATGAATAACTAAACAATTTAAACTGAAGCAAAACAAAGCAGTATCAAGTAAATATACTCCTTAAATTTAAAAACATTACCAGTACAGTAATTATAATTTATAATATTAGAAATGTTTGCCTAAATACCTTGAGATCTTCAAGATCTGGCCTTTCAGCTTTGACCACTTCAGCTAGCAGTTGATCTTCTAATCCATCTCTAGTAACCGTAAAGTTTATAAGTGTTGTCTGTGCTTGCATTTCAGGTTTGTAATGAGGATTAGCTAGTTTGGTGTGCAAAATTAGCTGAAAATTGGCATTGTACTCTACCTCTTTGTCTCCTATTTTGATTGCTCTAAAATCATAAATAAATTTGTCAACACAAATATTTGATCAATTTCAAAAACTAAGAGGCTAAATATTAAAAATTTATAAATACTTTGTTTTTTGTTTTTAAAACTATCAGGCATATCCATAGTTACATGTAAATAAACAAATAGAACTTAATTAACAGAACTCAACTAGGTATTCTAAGCTACATGCTCAATAAGATACCGTTTAGCTACAAGACCATGTTGTGACTAAAGTTGTACTAGTCATGCACAAAACAATGGTAGGTGTGATCACAATCATAGCCACTTTTAAAAGGCAAAATTGCAGGCCAATAAATAAAATGCAAAGTAGTGAAACAAAGTAAGGTAGATGTACTTTAATAATGGTTTGTTACACATATGCGTCAATGTTTTTGTAGTGCTCAGATTTCTCGTGTGTGCCTTGTGCTCAGTCCTCATTTTCCCTGAGCACAGTCACGTGCTTCTTTACGAACAGTCTACTATAGATATTTCAACAATAATAACTTCCAAAACAATCAAAATGACTTCAAACAGCACACTATAGGTATTGTGCTAACTAATAGCATCTGGCTATTGTCCAATTATTTATATAACTGTTCAGTGAGCACTTAGTTACAAACTAGAATTAACATTCTCTAGTTGGATTTGTTTAAATCAGGTACTTTAAAATATTTTGTAACTTAGCTTTTTTATATTGGGTTGAAAAATTGTTCCTTATATTATATCAATTTAAAGTAATTAGGGACTAAATTAATAATATTTTTTTTCGTTTTCATAAAAATGTTTTATAGTTATAATATTTAGATCCACTTAATTTAAAAATAACTATTTTTTTTCTACAAAAGTTTAGCAATAAATTAAATAAGTGCAAGCATACCTCTTTAGTTAGTTGTTATAATAAAAACATAACAGTAAATTATACAGTACAATAACAATAATTGTGCAGTATGTAGCTCAATTAAAACAATAGCAAACAATTTATTACAAGTTTGAATTGTAGTTTCTTATCTAGTCTGCTACTAGTTTTAAAATTTTCAATGTGCAGACTTGAATAAAATATAATGGTTGTCTTTATTAGTCTAACAGACATAGAGACATTACTTTTTTTGTTTTTTAATATTAAAATAAAAAAAAATATACAAGATAATTATTTTAATTTAATAAAGTAAATATTTAACAGGGACAACGTTTTTGATTATTTCTTTGTAATTAAAAGAAAATCAAAATAGTGGGCATACTGTGTGATATTTTTGACAAATATCGTGAATTGCATTTTCGGTTCTAATTTTTGCTGTGAGAGTGGTTACTTCTGAACTATAACACATGTTTTAGGTCTTGTATAAATTTCCATATTACCCTTTTATCAATACTAACAAAGTTATAAAATGATTACTTACCTTCCTTTTTTTATTAGATTTCGCCCAAGGAGGGGATCTAAAACAGGATCAAGACTTTCTCCAATATTCTCAACAAGCACAGTTTTACCTTGGCTTAAACTTTTCTCCAAAACTTCCATACTTCCACGCTGGCCTAATCTAATGACAACCAATGCTTCACCATACTTCTGTTTTATCCACTTTACTCCTTGAAGCTATTAACACATTTACCAAATTAAATTGTATTCAAACATTATTGAATTTACTTTATATTACATACAGTAAAAGAAGATTTTTTTAAATGTGCATTAACTGCTTTACTAAATAAAATAATTCAGAAGATAATACTAGTTAAATCTGTTTTAAAATAGTTTAAAAATTTCATAAATTTTAAGTTTCATATCAGAACTATGTGATTTTCATAAGTAACTGAACTCACTTTATCTTTTGTCAGTTACAATTTCTGAGAAAATGTGTAAGAACAATACAAAAAATATCTGATAAAATATCTGTGCAATTAAACTATTTTATTTGCTAATATAAATAATTTTGGATTAGCTCTTTCATCCAAAATTAACAACATGACTCACATTGCAGACAAACTGAGTCTCATGGATGTTTCTCAGTGTTTCCTGAAAAACATCTATGAGTGATATTCACCTTACAAATTATACCCCTATTTCAATTTTAACAATGTCTGTTTCTTATATCTCAAAAATGTTTGTTTCCCTGGTGTTGTAGAACTATTTTTTTAGAAAAATAAGGTTGTCTGTTTATTTTAACAGAAATACAGCTATCCAACTAATCTATCAGTATCTTTAACAATAGAGATGATAGGTCAAACAATTGTATATATAACTGGTAGGACAGCTGGTCATTTCTATTTCAATGGTTTTAAACTAGTTTCATGTTAAAACTAGTCTGAAGATGGTAAGGTTGTTATTGAAATGGCTATAAGGGTTAAATATAAATAAAAATTTTGCTTTTAAATAAAAACGTTTTGTTTGAGTCGTTTTGTTTATTACTAAACGTGGTACGAGATTTTCAGTAGTTCATTTAGTGTCACTACAATACTATTTGTACATTCACACAAATTTTTTTATTATAATCAATTAAATTTTCAAATTTTAACATTTGAAATAAAGGATTTTACTGGCCTTTATTGTTTAACAAAAACATTTGTGAAATTATTTTACTCTAATATGGTAACTTTATTATTTATTTACTCTAAAGAAAAATCTAAAATTATTTTACTCTAACAAAGTAGGTAACTAGCATACAAATGCAAAAACTTGTAAACTTGAAACTAAAAATGACCCTTCTTATATAATAAAAATAATGTAAAATACCTGAGGATCAATCATCAATGGCCACCGATCTGAATTAGATAAGATTGTAGCATTTTCTGTGGACATTCTATCAGATGGCAAGCCCTCATTGTTCCATATTGCAATTTGTGCATCATCAGTAAGAAGACTAAGTGGATCCAAACCTTCAGTGATTGGTATTGCTGGCTATTTAAATGATGACAATATTTAAAATACAAGACAAATCAGTAAAGTTGTTAATCTGTTGTCAATGTTAAAATTTGTTACTTGGTATTTGTTAATAGCATCAACAATAACTTTTACCTACACAGAACTAGTTTTTAGTTTTGATGGATATCTTGAGTTAAAATATGACCATCAATATAAAATATTGATTTTGATGGTCATTTTCTTTGATATGGGTTTTGATATTTGGTTATAATCAGTTGTTTTACAGAGAGATTAAATGCATAAATAGCCCTATTTATGAATACAGCTGTAGTTATTCATGAAAATACAACAAAATATTTAAATTTATCTTTTTTAAGTGTGTTTAGAAAAGTTTAAATTTCAAACCTATACTTGTGCTGCAATATATTAATGTCTGCTGAATAGAATATAAGAAAATCATATTACATGTTAAAGGTAATCATTCCAATAAAGCTAAAAACTGCTTTGTTAGTAGAAAAAAAACAAGATTATTGTTATTGAAAGATAAATCATGTGTAAAATAATTTAAATGTAAAAATTTCACAGATGAATGTTGAATAACCTCAGATCTCAGCAGAATAATGTCTTTAGTCTTTTAACATGTATCATGTTTTCGGGCTGGTTGTGATGTTGGATTTTGCCGGACGTGTGATGTAAGAAATATGTTTAAAATAGCATATATTTTATGCATCACAAATCTCATATTAAATACATTAAAATTAACAATTACTGTGTTTCCTTCAGGGATCAAACCGGGAATCATGCACATGTAATACAGATTTCATAACCACTACACTATGGAAAATATGAAGAAGTTTGTCCGATTTAAATACATGAAATGAATCGTTTAATTTTGATAGTTATATTAATAGATCAGTTGTTTTTTATTAATTTGTAAAGATCAGCTGATTTCTTTGAACAGCTGATAGGCTATAACAAGTTTTAGGTTATGTTGCTAAAAACTAGCTATATTAATTTGTCATGTTTTCAAACAAATTATTGTAATTAAAATAAAAAAAGAAAGAGAAAACATGAAACATGATTTTTATTTTTGGTTTAATGACTGACATTTTTTCTATAGTTATGAAATTGCCTAAAAGCAACTGTTTTCAAGGCAAATTTGAGAGCACAGTTGAACATTAAACACTTTGTCATTGTTAGAATGGTATTTGAACCATTAATGAGTTTCAACTGGCAATCAATCCAGAAAAACTACATTCCATTTATTAAAAAATTCTTGTATAAATTTTTTGATCAACAAATAAAGGTATAATTACATTTAAAAATTAAAACATTTAATGTTTTTAAAAACTGCAAAAATACTTTTTCATAAATAACTTTGTCATTTGAAAGCTTGCGCATTAGCAGTTTTGAACCCCAGTAATCTTTTCAATAATAATATTTTTATGCCCATAATAAATTATAAAATTTAATGTTAAAAACATAAATTCTTGCAAATCAGAGATTGAATAAAAAATAGTACTTTACTTCAAGTGTTTTCAAAAACGGCAGCCACATTTTATTCAGAAGATCTAATCTGTACTGCTTAGTAAAACAACCCACGTAGGAAATGAATGCAGTGATCAACAGCACATCACCTGGTAATGTTGTTGCTTGTTGCATAAAACTGAAACATACATAGTGAATCATAATTTATAAGCAAAACATGCATTATAAATTATCTTATTTAAATAAATTATAATTATAAATTATAAAATATATTATGTTTCAATAGAAAAAGTTAAAAATTAAAGAAATAATATTTGTAGAAAATAGTAAGTAATTATAGATTTATTTTATTTTAAAATTTATACAAAACTAAACAACATGCAGAAAATCTATATGTATTTCTTCAGCAGGTTGTCATTCAAATTTTGGTTTTGTAAAGGTAGATTATTACTTTTTTCAAAATAGTTTAAATTTTGTTCCTCTTATTACTAGTAAAAGTTTCCAGAACAAGAATCTATGTAAATTATATGGATTTTCAGCATTAATTATAGAAAGTTTTAAAATGAAAACCGTTAAGAAATATTTTTTATTTTAACTGATCTTTAATCTATATTTATTTTGAAACTTTTATATTTATTTAGCTGGTTCAAATAAAATATTTTTAAATTAAATTATATAAAGTATAAGTATTAATAAGAAAATAATAATTTATAAAATTATTTGAAATACATTTTGGCTTTTGGTTATATATATATATATATATATATATTTGTTTTTCTAGGAACCAATGTTTTAATGTCCAAGAGAACTTGTGTACTTTTGCACCAAAATTATTAGATTTAGTTATTTTTAGTATTCCAAGAAGTGTGTTTGTAATGGTGTAATATGATTCCATTTATTTATACTATTTTACATTACAAAGTTATTGAAAAATACACAATTAATGATCTAATAAAACATATTTGAAAAGTTGGATATTGTATAGTAAGTTATCTGTTGAACCTACTTTGCAACTGATTCAGCCCAACGAACATTTTCGGATGCCAGGCCTCCAACTAATCGATTGGCTAACTGTATCGTCCTGTTGGTGGCATCTGCTTTTTCTTGACATCTTAGTTTTTCAGAAGTTGCTTGCTCAAAGTCTGCTGTTAGTTTAGCCAATTGCTCTTCCAAACTCTAAAAATAAAAATGAAAATTATGAATTTATAACCCATTTTTAAATATTGTTTTAAAGACAAATGGAAGGAAATAAACACATTTGAACTAAAATTAAATACCATAATTTTTAGACATTTTTAGTTTTTACTTTCAGACTGCAAATATAATAATTATAAAAAAATAGGTAAATAATTACTAAAACATTTGTTATATATATATATAAGTGGTTTATACGAGCTCGTAAATATCCATATGTTTTACTTATTAATCACTTAAGATTTTTTATTTTATTTATAAATATTTTTATTGAAAAATTTTATTGAAAAATCTAACATACATCTTTATTTTTCTTTTCTTGGAAGGGAGTATGTTTTTAATTTTAATTATGTGTGAGGTAAAAACATATTTATGATGATGTAAATATAGATATGTGTGTGTGTGTGTGTGTGTGTGTGTGTTTTATGATATTTTTAAAATATATTTTATTAAACAACAAAACACAATGGCATAATAAGACCCATTATCAAGCATTGGGAGTTTTTGAGAACATTGTTCACAGTTCACCTAGTTTAAATCTAAAATACTGCTGAATTTAATTACAAGTATTGATGATTATTAAAACACTCACAGCAACTTTCCTCTTGATAACTGCAAGTTTGTCTTGAGCCTGAGCCAGGTCTGCATTTGCCTGTGCCAAAGCCTTGCGCTTGGGTTCAACATCACAGTATACTTCATAAAATTTTATTATATTTATTACCCAAGCACATAATCCTTGAAAAAATGCAGAAGAAAAATTAGTTAATTTATTTCTCACACTGAAAAGTTTCATGATAATATTTTAACAAAAATATCTGATAACCAATGTAGATACTGAAATAAAATTGCCTTTAAAGATGTGTGACCAACAAAGACAACAATTCCTATTTTGTGGCACCATAACTGCAAAACAAATAGGCTATAATACTTTGAAAAATAGGAATAGCTTATCACATAATATTTTTTTTGTAATGCAGAATTTATTAGTTACTCATATAAAATATACTAATTTTATTTTCATAATAAATAGTCCTACTCACACGCATGATTAGACCTAGCATAATTTAATTTAATGTGAAATATCAGGTCTATAAAAATGTAAAGTTAAAATTAAATACTAAATATAAAAAAATATGTAGCGTAAATATAATGCTATATTAATGTTCAATCAGTAAAAAAATCTATTTTTTCATATAAAAAAAACAAACACTGACCTGCTGCAGCAGCAGATTTGCTTCTGACAAATTCCGGTTCAAATTCAGAGTCCTTCAGATAGGGCTGAATTGCTTTCATAATTTCTGGATGAATGTTTTCTTTATCATAGTTAATCAAGCTATCTAAGAAAGCATCTACTTTAGCCATTGTAATCTACAACAGTTAATACAAACATAATTACTTAAACAACTGTCATTACTTTATTAAAAAAAATTAAATTTCTAAATGTTTTGAACCATGGTTGTGAATAACATAAATTGCATTATGATTTTTTAAAAATTTTTAACACTATTTTATACATATAATAACATTTTTATGTATATATAAAGATTAAAACATTTTATTAGATTTTCAATTAAGAAATGTAAATAATTTAGTTAAAGGGAAATAAAAATATTATTAGTAGTGTTAAATATTTATTAATATTTTACCAGTTAATAATAGAAATATGTGCACTCATACACACACACACACACACACACACACACACACACACACACACACACACACACACACACACACACACACACAAAACTTTAAACTTCAATAAACTTGTAAAAAACTGGTTTACCTTTGCTGCCTTCCAACTTCTGTCCTTTGGTATTTTGCCATTGGGTGCCAGTAGGACCATGACAGCTGCAGTTACATTGGTCACTGCTCCTGGTGGGGATCCAAAAGATTTTAACTCTGTCAAATTGGCTTTGTTCAGAGTATTCAATGCTTCCTGTTTCACAGAAAATAAAGATTAAATCAGTCAGAATCACAGGATAAAGAAACACTTGAATAACAGCCTAAGGAGAGTTAGGCGGGACATTTAAAATGTTTGTGAAAAATGGATAATTTTAGAAGCCATTGTCAAAAATGAATTCATGTGACTACAAAGTGACAATTACTGTAACAAAGAATTTGACTACAAGATGTTGCAAAATATAGAATAATGTCTAACAGATGGTGCCACTTGGTCAAAACAACTTAGAATTTTATCAAAGAAATTATACAAGTACTTAGTTTGTTCATCAGTAAGCAAAAAAAACAAGAGAAAAATGAAGGTTGAAAAAGAGCAGTCATGTTAAAATCAAATAGATTTGAAAATTAAGTTAATTTGTGATTTTTTGTGTTCTGTCTTCGGCTTTTTGGTAAAGAACTTAAGAAAAAGATTAGATGCATTGCAATTACATGGAAATGAAATAAGTAAAAGCTTTCTTTATTTGCATAAAAGAGGTGTGAGATATTTTATTTATTTATTTAGTTATAAATGTGGAAGGTAGATAAAAAACGCTTAAGAATTTCTGCTATAGCAACTCTACAGATTAAGTACTTCACTAGGATATATTAGGCTATACAGTTCTGAAGGTTATTACCTGAGCAGCCAGTAGGGCGGGCTCTGCTTTCAACAGATCTTCTTCACAATCTTGTTGTTTCTTACTTACTTCAGTTGCAATTAAAGCTACTTTTTTTTCTTCACCATCAGCTGAAATAATTAACCATTATAATAATTATATGTTATAATTACAGTTATATGTTATTTTTTTTAAGATGAGACCTGTAAAATTACTGAATATTGAACAATGTGATGATAATGTTACTTCTGTTAAAATCAGTGAGTGTCTTGTACAGCAGAGTGTATTGTTATATGTTTTCTTTACTGAGTTTTTATTTTCGCTAAATAGCTGATTTTTGCTGAACAGTTAATTATATTATATCAACTTAAATTTTAGTTTAGTTTATTTATAAATTTGATCAAATGTTTTCTCAACTGAAAAATTTGACATGCAGTAATAACATAACCTGCTGGTATATATGAATTTCCTTAGATTATATTGAATTAAATACATGTCATATATTCAAATTAAATGGTGTTGGAAGTTAGATATTACATAACAAAATTTTATCTAATTTTACTTAAAATTTTACAGTACACTAGAACTTTTATATAATTTACTATGGACCAAGACCAAAGCTTTTAATTATTCTCCATGTCACATTTTTGCAAAATATACAATTTTTCTTATTGCTGACACAATACCCATTTTGAATTCCTGTGTTGAATCATGAGATTATTATAATCAGACATTGATATATGACATGATATGGCCTACAGTACAGTTACTAAAATTCAAGTTTTGATAGTCAAATAAAACAAAAGGTCCGTAGGGAACGAAGTTGTTAGTTTGCAGATTAGGAAGGTGCAAGCCAGCAAAAAGTTCCATCAGAACTACTACTGCTGATAAATGCTGTGCATTAGCTGTTAACATTTTATCATTCTGCTGAAATGCATAGTTCTGTTTTTTAAGATAGTGCTGTAGCCATAAGCTATAAATTTAGCCTAGATCACTACACTTATATAAGAAATTACCATATTTTTTATACTCTATTTTATGGTATCTACTGTATTCTTCTTCATGTACAAAAAGCAAAAAACTAAAAATGTAGAATTTTCAGTTTTAAACTATTTTAACATTATTTTTTTTTCCTTTAAGTTGAAAATAAAATTTGACTAAAAATTAACAATTTTACATATGTGCAATAAATACTAAATTCAAGTGAAATTTGTACAAGATTGATGTTGCCATAAAAAATAGCTGTGAAATCAAGCTTAATTTGTGCAAACTACCAAAAATGAAATTCACTCCAAAAATATACAGACCAATTGCTTTTTCTGTTGATACTTTTTCCGTTTCAATTCCAACAATTTCAATTAAAGCATCAGCAGCATCATTTTTAACTTTTAATTCAACTTCCTGAATTGCAAGTTTTTCCTTTAGATCATCCACCTTACAATAAAAAGTTTATTACAACTCTTTTTAATAACATTAAATATTAAATTTTTTATAATGGCTAAATAGAATATTTTTAAAATGAAAATGTTTATATAATTACCTGTTCTGCTGTACTTTTTAATTTTTCTAGACCATTTTCCAACCTATCCACTTTTCCAGCAAGTTCTGCACTTTTCTGCTGAAGCAGTTTTGCATAAAGCGAAATTTGTTCTAGGAAAGATTTGGGTGTTGTATAGTTGTAACGGCGCTCACTTTGTAAATAGATTCTTGATGTTGCATTTACTTGTGTATGGACAAAGGCCATGAATCGAGCAACCGATTCAAGATATATTTCCTTTAAAAAAATAATACTTTGAACATTAATTACAAACTTAAGTTTTTTCTGTCTTACTAGAGTGAATGGAAAAATAATAGAATAGTGAACTTATTTATATTATTTGTGTTCTTAAGGACTAAATTTTAGTCAATTTTTATCAAAACTGTTAAAACAACTTAAAAGAAAATTAATTTTTCTTATGATAGTCATTTTAATATTGAGGTAACATAATCATTACAAAAAAAACCACTAGCTCTAAAACAAATAATAAGAACACACACAAACACATACACAAGGATATTAATGTAAAATTTATTTTTGCTACCCAGTGATAATTAAAAGTGAAAATCTCTTAAAAGTGATACATTATAAAAAAATTTGAGTTTCCTTTAAAATTTTTATTTTTAATTTTGGTGGAAATTAATCAATTTTGGAAGTTTACAACTTCGTTATTATACTGACTGGTAGAACATGAAGTTCTTGGAGAAATTTCCTTGAGACAGAAATGAGGGCTTCTTGTGGCCACTCGTGGAACCAGTTTATTGAAGTAGAATTAACTAATGCGGGGAATTTGCGTGCTCTTATTCGTAGTGTTGAACCAACAGGGGAGAAACACAAGACTACTTTTAGCTGCCGCCGCACTCGATCAATGAAAAACTTCCAGCAATTTTCTCTTGTGTCTAATAATCCAGCGCCTTTCACCTGTGCAATTATCAAATATATTTCGAAAATAGTAAATGCAGAATAAAAATTTGACATAAAAAATTGAAATTTATTGTGTTTTCTTTAATTACTGCACATATACTGTAGAGATGAAATTCAGTTTTAACAATTTAAAAGAAATTTATTTCGAGTAAATTGTAATACAAAACAAAAAAATATGCAATGACCACTATCAGGTATATTTTTTAATTTATGTACAAACTGTAGGCCTAAATTTCTTTTATTTAAACTTGATATCTTACTTGAGTCCTTACATATAACCAAAATGATTTTTTTTTTTAATTAGGCTGGTTTTCTTTTCTTTTCTTTTTTTTTTTTTTTTTTTTTTTTTGTTTGTTAATAGCTTTTGAACCAGATTTTTGGTAAATAACTGAACAGGAGGAAGTTTGTGTAGTGTTTATGCACATTTAATTGTCTAAATATTTACTCTCTCTTTTACAGTCTGACTGTGTAAGAAAGTGCAATGTTGTTTATGTTTAGCTGTACAAGTGTTACATATTGTTTGTTTTTGTAGCCATTAATATGACAGTATAGGAAAGAGAAGGAGTGATTAAACACAAAAATTAATAAAAGTCTGTTTAATGAAAAGTATTTAGTTTCAGTTTTTGTAACAGGAATCATATTATTTGTTTATTTTAATTAATAATTTCTATATTACTGATACTCTATGTTATAAAGTTAAATCTATTACATGAAGCACTTGTTTTGTTATTTATAACCTTAACATAGTCCACTATTGCTTCATTTGTTATGGTTTTCAAGTTTTGTATCCAAAATATCTTTGGTCCCAATTATCTCTGTTAAGTGATTTTCTATTGTGACTACATTTACATTTTTAATAATTTATCATGGATATAAATACTGTTCAGTAATTTAAATTTCACATTACGCAAATGTTAAATTGGTTATATTTACCTCATTCCTAACACTGGATATAATATTTTCAATTTCATCATCAGGGAACAAATCAGGCACTTCTCCTGAAGCTAACATGTCATTTATTAGTACAAGGAAATGTTCATTGGGCACTTGGGCATCTGTCATCAGAAACATTATACCCACATTTTTCAGTCCAGCTTTTAAATATAATCCTGAAAGTTCCATCTGTAAAAATTAAACCAATTTTAAACCATTTTAAAATGAAAGTATAATGTTATGTTTAATCATGGAAAAAACAACTTTTTACAATCAACTCTCTGACAATGATATTTTAGAATGTAGGCCAATTTTTACTTATGAATGATTTTTAACTTATAATTAAGGTATACAGCGTCAAAACTTGCAAAACCTGTCAGCATCATTTTTAGTAAAATGCAAGAGAACCATAAATGCCTTCTTACACATTGTATCTATATGTTAAAATTAATAATCATTTTGTTGCTTTTTCTCAACATCCATACTTTATGCCAATTAGACTTATAAGGACGAAAGATGTGGAGTTCAATAATGGAAAGGACAAAACTTTTAGCAGTAACTGTTTCTCGAACTACGACTTTAAGGTGCACAGTTCACACATGCAGCAGACTGTGCATAGTCCAAGTATGACAAATATATTAGCAGTAAGCGCTTTATTATCACTTTTAACCTAATATAATTTCAACACTTGATAAATAAACATATTATTAGTTGAGAGAAAAATTGTATGAGTTATTTTTTTCTAAGAGTAACTAATAATTTTAAGAGGTATAGTATTTAATATGTGGAACAACCCACCTGAAGCTCTGTCAAAAAAAAAAAATCTGTACTGGAATCTAGAATCCACTAAAGCAATATATAAAGTGTACGCAAAATTTATTAAAATTTATTTGAAAATTTATAAAGATTTATTGATTGTGAGTTATATTTACAAGTAATTATTATGAAATTGTTTACCCTAAATATTTAAAATGTTTACTTTTTGTGTCAGTTACAGTTTTGCATACAACATTATTATTTTTATATATTAATGTATGACAAAAAATTATAAGCTTTTTATAATATCAAAAAGTTCACTAGCAGTATGAAAAGGTTATAAAAATAACTTAAAGTATTACTGTTAGAACAAAGCACTTAACAATTATGCAATCATTAAAACCATAGCTTTAAAAATATATATTTGAAATGTAAACATTATTTGGCATTTTTTCCTTTGATTTATTAAATGCAATTAATTATCACATGTTGTGGGCTTAATGAAATATAAATTATGGCTAACCTTCAGGTCAAGGATTCCATAACCTTTTCGAAGTTGAATTTGAGCAACTTCTAAACTTGAAATAAAGGCGGCAAGACGTGATAGCGACTGCTTTCCACTACCTCCCACTCCTACTAGAAGAGCACTTCCTCGAGGTGATTCAAGTATTCTATTAATTCTGTAATTAAAATAAAAATATTTGATATGTTGTGATATTACTTGTATAGAAAGTTTTATAAAAGTTTTACAAAACTTAAATTCTTGCTTGTGTAACAATACTGTAAATATATTTCTTCAATATATGACATTTTTTCAGTATATAAGATTTTTTTCAATATATAAGGTTTTTTTTCAATATATAATTTTTTTTTCAGTATGATATCCTCTACTACATTCTATGAAAGAATTACAATGTAGAGAAAATTAAGTACCTCCCAGTTATTTTAAATTATTAATTAACTGATCTTATAATAAATATGAAAAGATATATAAAGTTTTAGCTTTTTTAAAAATGAATTTATTTTAAATATGCTAACATCAATAAATTTATTTAATTATGTCATATGACAACTATATTTGTAAGGTTTTTACCATTCTTGAGAGGTTTAAATTAAATCTTATCATGGTAAAACCTATTTTAAGAAGACTGACATGTTCCAAAGAAATTAAAAAGGTATTAATGGCTTGTCTACTATACTATTGTTTTCAGTGCAATAGATAAATTAAAGTTAATTTTTCTATTAACACCACTGATATAAAAACTAAAAGGATTTGCGAATTTGATATTCAAATTTAATTTATAGGATTACTTGATGCATTGTGTATTTGATGTTATCATAGTTGTGTTTGTTTTCATTGTGTTTTTGTTGTTTTAATGTTATTCCATTATTTCTTTTTGCGTGTTTTACAAACTATTATTTTTAAGAAATCAATATTGTTTAATAATGGGATTCCTAAAATAAAACTACATATCCTTATTCGGTGGACTGAAAAGGGAACTAAGCTTATGGTCATATTTGCAGCACCCACCTGCATTGTGCAGAGCTCACGGCAAAGAAAATATTGGTTATCACTGACTCTAAATCAGTCCTTAAGGCAAGACTACATATGTACTAAGCTTATTCTGCCATTCTATAAACACTATTTATAATTTACTCCTGAACATCACCACCCACAAGACTTGCAATGGATTCTGGACACTGCAATCTTCCAGAAATGAAAAATCTGATGATACTACAAAATCTCCTCTCAGTATCTGTCTAATATCTTCCTAAAATGGACAGTTTAATAGCTATTTGTACAAAAGCAAAACATGTTATTAGGGGGCAGTAAATTTACCAATAGAAAACTACCCCACTAAAAAAAAAACACTTTTAAAACTTTAAAAGGAACCAAATAGACTGAATATATATATATATATATAAAATATATATATATATATATATATATATATATATATATATATATATATATATATAGAGAGAGAGAGAGAGAGAGAGAGAGAGAGAGAGAGAGAGAAGAACACACAATTTTGTACTCAAAAACTGGTAAAACTGTAAACTGAATAATCTCCAACATTTTAAAATGTCAGATTCACTAATGTGTCTAGGATGTGAGGAAAACAGGTCACATTGTTATTGAATGCTGAGAATGGAACAAAACACAAAAAATAACACAAATTTACTTTCAAAAAACTATCAATGACAATGCAGTGCCAATTGTAACTACCTTCTTAATATCTTTATACTGCAAATTTATTACTCATTGCTTCTCATCTGTACAGAACACCACAAAATATTGGCATTAAGCAAAAATTGTTATTTTACAGAACTTATTATGACATAGGCAATGCTTAGTACTGGGAACACATAGTAAGAAGAATATCATTTTTATTATATCGTTTTCTATAAACTATTGTATTAATTGAATATTATGTGGCTTATTTCTATGTATATTTATCTCACCACATTGAAATTTGTTGTATTATTGCAGTTTATAACTACAAATATAAATAGATAAGATATTACATGTTATATATTACATATAGAAATACTTATGTAGTTTCTATTTTTTCTATATGGTTATCAGTACTTGGTTGCCAATAAAAAACAAGAGTTATGAATAGTCTTAATTAAAACATTATTAACAGTTGCTGAACTGCTTTGCAACTTAAAAAATTAAGTGTAATTACCTGCAAACATGCATCATAGCATCTTCAAAAAGGACAAGATTCATGGCTGCAACTAGATCATTGTATGAAACCAAAGCTTCTTGAAGCAATTTTGTAAGAACAGACCATTCACTGATAGGCATATATTTAGGTTCACCAATGCCTTGTGCAAAATGGCAGTAGATGTTTGGTTTTTCCATTATAGTTCCTTCATCTAGCTCCTGGGTAAGTGTTTATAGACATAATATTAGTTTGTGAACTAAAATTACAAACATACATTATATAAACGTAGCATACACCCAGCATAATGTGTGACTATCTAATGTAATTCCTGAAGTATTAATTTGTTTGGTGAATTGCTGTTATCTGCTGTGATTATGAAGTATTATGGCAGTGGATTGTTAATTACAATTTATTAGATTCATTGAAAGACTTTTAGACTTTACTTACATCAAAATTCTTCTTCATTGTATCTATTTGAATTTTCATAAATGCGTCAGCATCCTTATCATCTGTAAGCTTGTCACCATAAACACGTTGAGATTCATGCATCCAAAGTCGAAGAAGGTCAGATTGTTGGCTTAAACAATCCATTGAACTGAATAACAGACCCTGAAACATGTAATAAAGTGTGAACCTTCAAGTTACTATGAAAATAGATAAATATATTTTAAAATGAAACATGATTGAGTAGGAATGTTTATAGATTTTCAATCAATTCAGTTGAGATTGATTGAACATTTTGTGACTTTATACTCGAACTACTCTTGAATAATCCTTTAAATGTTATTCAGTTTAATCTTCTCACATTGAAATAAGACCAATAAGAAAATTTTCATTGGTACATATTTTTTCAAAAACTCATTTTCAGAATTTGATTTGTGTCAATTAATTCATATAATTCAATTCTGTTACAGATTTAAGACACTTTGGTTTTAAAAACTTTTAATATCTGTTTTGAAATATTTTCATAAAACATTCACCAAAAACAAAGAACACTAATCTCATATATAAACAGATAACATCTACAAAAAAACTTCTTTTTGGGTCATTTTAATTGTATTAAGAAATGTGTCTTTATTGCCTACTGTCACTGTGTCTCCCAGTTTACTACAGCAGAAACATTCTAAACTATTAAATATTTTAAATTTGTAGATAAATAAATTACATTTTGGGTGCAGAGGATTTAAAAAAAGAACATTTTCTTGGTGAAACGTACCTGAAATACATTGGACAGATCTCTGAGATTAAATATGTAATGGAATTTGATGGCTGTGGGCAAGAAGACCTGGACTGCTTTGTTGTGCAGTGCTATTGTAGCAGTCACGATATTTGGACAAAGTCTGGTTACAACATGAGGAAATCTGTGTTCCATATTTGAAAAATGTTGGCTCAAAATGGATTGGAAAATAGTGTTCAGAGACTCTCCATTCGGAAAACTGAAAAAAAGAACTCATTTTGTCATTTTAGTACTAACCAATTTTTAAAATTAAATTGAATTAAAATCAAAACAATTGACAGCAAGCTTAATCTTGACAGTTGACGGTAATCTTGCCTATTGTGGTAGTTTGCAAAACTGGATTTAAAAAATAAATAAACTGTGTGAAGATGCATTATTATTTTTTATTTGGACTTTTTATCTATAAAATAATATGCTAAAATGGTATAACAACAGTGAAATTTCAAAATGAAGTATGCAGGAAGTAGTTTAGTGTGATGAAAAAACTGTTGGGACTTTTGGGAATACAAACACACTTCACTACTCTTTCAGTTATAAAAACAAACAAGTCCTCTCCCCCACAGTGGAGTCTCATTAATTTAGGCACTACCAGTGTTCTCACCAATGTGCTGTAAAAGAACTGGTCATTGATTGCTGACAGTTCTCTCAGAGGACAATGCTCTATTAAACAGGAATTGAAACATTTCTTTCAGAGCTACAGATACATTATACCCTTAATTATCAAATACACCAGTAATACGTAGTTGGTACATAACAGGTCTGCAAGTTCAGTGAGGTTCATGCTATATTACAAGGTCTTCCACAAAGTCATAAACAGCCTGAATATTTTTAATATTGTTGCTGGTCTGAGGAGAGCATTAGTGACTTCCATTCTCCTCTGCATCACAAATTTCAGTCGCTTTGAATATTTTAGCCCATTAATTCTATTGGCACACAGTAACATCCTCAAACTGGACCTATACTTGAATTAACAAATTTAATAAAATATACACATTTTTGGTATGAAATTGAATTATAATTTGTTGATCAATGCATAATAGTGCTTAGTATTCATACATTGAGCTTGCTGGTGTTGGAATGTGTGCAGCTGGCTGGTTTCTCATCTCCTTACATTTCCAACAAACTACCAAAAATGAAAATGACCTCCATCACATTCAGATTTCTTTTTCAATTCACAAAACATATAGTTTATATTTGTTTTTCTTTTTATTTAATATCTTTTACATTTATACTTTAAATGATTGACTAATGAGGATAAGGAATCAGTGTTAATGGGAAGTTATCAGCTTACAGAAGTATTTTTACAATATTTAGTTCAAAGACGTAGCAGACTGCCCAATGTCTTAGCCACATCAACCTCCAAACTTGGTTTATCTGTAAATGACAAGTAAATGTAAGAAGATAGTTTTAATAAAACGCATAATTGATTGTAATTAAACAATACCTGACTGCAAAAACACAGAAGTGGCGCTGCAATCTGGGATTAATAGTAAAACTTCCTGCAGTCGGATTCATGCATGATACATATTGGCAATTGTGTATATCCTTCAATGTTAGTTTATTGCGATCATACCAGTGACTGTAATCCAAGTGTTGTCTTATCAAAGTATGTGGCTGAACTGTTCCATACGCATCTACCTGGTAAATTTAAATGGATAATGTAATATCAATCTTTAAGAAAAATGGTAAAAATATTGTCATAATTTACTTGTTGCAATTTAGAATTTAACATGACAATATAAATTTCTTTTTTAAAGTATTGTATTAAATTTGTTTACTATTTAATTAAAGAAAAACATGTTAGTAGAAACATTTAATAAAGGACAAATTTAAAGCTGAATTGCATGAACTCGATAAAAATTGAAACAAAAATGTGACATAATATGACTTATTTTTGTACATATAAGAATAATAAAACTCTGTTTAAAGTGAATGTTTAACCATTTTCCTGATTATTACAAAAATACCTCCGGCATATTCAAGTCATCAATGAAATACACTAGTGTTTTGTTTCCTGGAGGACCATAGTTCCTTCCTGCTTTCTTTTCTAATGGCCTTTCTAAAATTTTCTGCAGCATTTCTAAAAAATAAAAAAAAGTACTTATTATATTTGTGCTACAAAAATAATTTTGATTGTTATTATAACATGTGTTTAAAGCAACAACACCCTACCTGATGATGTGTAAAAATTGAATGGTACATTTGCCACAGCATAGTTTTCTGAGAGAGTAGCTAACTTTTCAGCAACCAAAATAGTTTTTCCACATCCGGCATTGCCAACTAACATTACTGGGTGCTTCTGTTCCATCAAAAGATCGACAAAATATCTAATTCGAATAGACTCTGCAGTGTGCACCAATGCTGCCTGTTCAAAACAGAAGAAGAAAATTTGGAATTTTTAGTAAAGAATCTCTTAATTCTAAAAACAAATTTTAAAGTAGAAAAATGACTTCACAACTTTTTCTGATTTAACAATAAATGATTACAGTTTACAGTATTAAAACAAAATAAAGAAATTATGGAAACATAATTAAATTTAGAAATTAATCTGCAGCATTTTTTATTTGAATTTTGCCATGACCTTCAATTATTCTTCTCTACTCATCTATTAGTAGCGACTTTTACTTTGCCCTACCTGTAGAGGCATGTCAGGGTCCAACTCAAACTTTGGAAGCTTTTCAGTCCAAGGAAGAAACTGTTTTGTTTCAGTATCAATATAGTAATCAAACACAGTGCCTTGTGCAGGTAACTTTACAGATTTAAACTCATTCACCCACCATTTTGTGAACTCAACACGATAATCTATTGTCTGAAAAATAAACAACTTATTTACTGTACATATATAAATTTACAAGTATATCTACAGTGGCATGAAGCATGTATTTTTTTAATTAACTGCTTGCACAATTCATTAAAACTTGAACTTTTTGTAAAACATTTCTCGGAATATATTTTGCAGAGTTACCAACACGTATTTACTGGAATAAATTCTGCAGTATAATCATAAAATATTTTCTACAATATTTACTCTATTCTAACATAAGTATAATACATTTCTTAAACATAAAAAATTATTAAAATAGTATGTAATATTAAAACACAACCGATTATGTGTGAAATTTAACTCAAACTCTCAGATGTTAAACGTTCAGTGCAAGGAAGTAGCTTTTGTGGTCATAGATGTTAACCACTCCCTAAGGTTTAGTTACTTAGTGAGTATTATCAAACAAACCAGTTATTTTGATCTATCTTTTAAAATCTAATGTATACATTAATTTAGAATATCATCAGACAGCATAGACTGCACAACAACTTCAAGTGTCTAAACAGTCTAGTTTCTTGAGCAAAAAAAGTATATTACTTGTTATATAGCTTAAAGTATGCTTGCGTTCTCATGCAATTTTCACAAACTTTAGACTAGAGATTACATTTTTATAAAATAAGCAACTAATATTAACTACAAACATATTAACTCAGCAATATGATGTTATATGGCTATGTTAAACAAAACTTTTATGTTTAGACTCTGAACTCTTTATACCAGTGATTGAAAGGTTCCATACAGATACAAAACTTGAGACAGTCACGATTAACATGTTGGTTGTCAAAGAAAGATGAAACTAGATAAGTTTGTATTATTATTCTTTGATGCAAAAAATTCTATTTTTAAGAGTTGTATTATTAAACTCTTAGTTTTCTAACAAACATACATAAATACATAAAGTAGTGAAATAAAGATACAATATTTAAAAACCATACATGAACTGTTTTTTCAACTTATAAGAAAATGTAATTTTTTTTTTTTTAAGACAAAAAGCACTAACCTGATCCTGAAACATAGCTGCTCCAAATGCCCAAATGCAAGCAAAACAGAAATATAACTCATACAAATCCTTAGAACAGTCCACTGGAGTATTCGTTGGATTTAGTAAGCAGTTCAGCAGGTGACAAAGCATTTGAATGTGCGACATATCAGCGATTGGAGTGATTTTCTTAAATCTTGTACGAATGTTTTCCAGACATGAAGGAATGTACTTATCAAAGAGGATTACAAGATTAGATTTCTCAGAAGTGTGTTCTCTAGTTTCAATCCAGCTTGTAACATACCTATTAAAAAAATATATAGAAAAAATAATTACTGACTACACACCTGCACAAGTTTATACAACTAGGGTTTGTTTTTCTGGGAAATATAAATGTGTCTGGGAATAATAAATAACATTCTTCCTTGTTATAATTTATGATATTATTATTATTATTTTTTTTTTAACGTCCGACTTTTGTGCACACTTGGGCTAATGCAGACGATGGGATGATTTATAGCATATGAAAAAATGCCAAGCTCTCGCTGAGAATCGAACCCGGGTCCTCGGGGTGAAAGCCCAGTACACTATCAACTAGGCCACCGAGGTGGATTTTTATGATATTATGTTATTAGAATAAAGGGTATTATTATATTCATTGATTGTGTTGCTTTTCAGATTGTAATATTAACTAAAGATCTATACTGCCCTGCTAAATAAAATAACAAAATTGTAAACTGTGTAAAATTGAGGAAATAAAGTTTATGTCTTGCTTTCTTTCCTACAATAACAAATTTTACTTATGGGACAAGATTTTACTTTCTTGTAATGCTAAAAGTTTATTACAAAGATTTAGTATTTTTTAAAGCAATAAAATATTTGTAATCAATAAAATTACAAAGATTTGCATAGATACAGCATTTTTAAAGTGTATATTTGGTGTAATTTTCTATAACCAGAAACACCATATCTACAATTATCTAGCCATATCTTAACTGTCTGCAGGCTAGGGCTTCATATCATAACTTATGTCACAACTACAAAAAATAATATGTGTGCAAGATCTGCAGCAGTAACTAAAATAACACAGGAAATCACAGTACATACACTGCTGATACTGTATTAGTTTTGTATTGACATCAGATACGGTGTACCTTTTGAGTAAACAGAAAAATTTTAAGAAATTATGGCAAAGTAAGTTTTGATTTCTCGCAAACTATTATAGACACAGTGTTTTCAATGGCACCTTTGTAAAGCATGGGAAAAACTAGTTGGTTTATATTTAAATTCAAATGTGATTTCCTATACCAAGGCATTATATTGGTTTTAATAAAATGTATATATATATATATATATATATATATATATATATATATATATATAAATTTACAGTACATTTTCACTTATTGCAATGGACTAGCCTTATATACCAATGTTTTGCAAAGTTAAGTTCGGTAAAATTTTATGAGTATTTACAAATATATTAAGAGACATAATTTTAGGGGCTTGGTATATGTACATCTTAGAATGTAAATAAGTTGGGATGTACAGGTAGAATATAAGACGCAAAGAATAGAACAATCAATTCTTAATTTAAAATTAAATACAAAATCTAATTTTAAATGAATACGTTTATATATGATTATGTATGTATATATATATAAAGATTTCAAAACAAAACAATGATAAAGGAGGAATATATCACAATATCTATCAAGTGATGAAACAATTTAAAACCAATTTATACTCTAGAAAGACAATATTGAATATTATTTCTAGTGTATACGCTTTTATACTTAGCCTATTTTAATTTTAATTATTCAGTCAATTCTCAGTTATCCATGTGATTACCACAAGTACTGTTATTCATGGATAATCCACATATAGAAAAAAAGTTGTAAAATCAATAAATACATTATTTCACAATGACAAAAAGCATTTTGTCTAATTTTTAAGACAAAAAGCACTTACATGATCTTGAAACATAGCTGCTCCAAATGCCCAAATGCAAGCAAAACAGAAATATAACTCAAACAAATCCTTAGAATAGTCCACTGGAGTATTCATTGGATTTAATAACTGTATATAGATACACGGTAGGGGCCACAGTGGGTGTGCACAGTATAATACCGCGCGCGTGATGTCACTGAATTTAACTCTTCACTGCTACCATCGTAAATACAATTCCATTTACGGTGTCTGCTACTTTATGTAATTTCCTTTTACTTAAAAGTGTTGTGTTTTAAGTAAAAGGTCTTTTTTGTGTAAATAAAGGTGTTTTAAATTAAAGGTGATAATTGTGTTTTGTGGTTGAGGTTTAGTAAGTGTAAGAAAAGATTTAAGTATCCTATGTTTTGAATCCTAAAAAATATATAATTTGTTTTGTTTTCTGTTGTATAATTGTGTACGCATAACAATGCCTGGTTGTGCTATTGCCAATTGCTATAATAATAATAAGAATTGTAAAGGGAAAGGAATTACATTTCACAGAATTAAAAAAGACGATGGCCTGAGAAAAGCGTGGTTCATCCATGTAAACGAGCAGATCATTTTAATTTTGATAATGTTAAAGCCTGTTCACTTCATTTTAATGACGATGATTTCGAAAGGGATTTTAAATCCAAATTACTAAATACGAAACCTAAAAAACAACTGAAATCCGGTGCCATTCCACGTTTTAAAACTCTCACCGTTGAAAATAAATATATCAATTCTGAACGAGCTGCAAGGATTAAAAAACGTGAAAACCAAAAAACATTAATAAAACTTATTGACAAGTCCAATGGAAACCTACCAGGAAAATCATCTGTAAATGGAAATGACGTTGGTGCAATTGTAACGTGTAATTCTGTAAATGGAACCCACCCTTCTGTAGTCAGTAATTTTAATACAAATATCGTTGTAAATAATACCTTTCTAGAAGAAATGAGATGTTTAAGAAATGAAAATTTACGTCCATACCCGTACATTTATGAGGATTAAATCTTTAAATAAAAAGAAGTCTGTAAAAAGAAGTTACGGAAATAAATCCACTGATGCTGGAAAGAAGACAAGTAACAAACTCATTAAACTACAATAACTTGTACTAGGTATCAAAAATAGTTTGTTATCTATATATTAATAATTATATATATATATATATATATAGATTTGCCATTCCTTAAACATTGCCTCTTTATACATGTCATTTATTAGGATATGCCTCCAGAGCGACAATTTGCCTCCGCTTCGAGTTTTGACCTCCACGGAGGCAAGAAATCAGGTTCACAGAACGCAAGAAATATTTGGGTTTAGAAAACTGTGTGTTGTCTTATAAGCGGCCATGTTGGAATGCATTAGATTCATTGCAAACTTTGAAAAAATATGAAATATTAAGTACTGTGTTGAAACGTTTCTAATATGTTGAAATGCGAGCTGAGTGACATATTAATACGATACTTTATTGTATATGAATGCGTCTTCAAATTCAATTTTTCCTGTGAAAAATGCAAAGTGAACTGCTTTCTCCTAGGTTGAGGTTATGCCAATGTTGATAACCATAATGTATTTTGTTCATTTGTGTCTGGATTTTCTATTACAAAAAGTAGTTCAATGAAGAATTGAGATGTAGAAACAAATACAAGTTTTGAAATATATTGACAAAATATTGTTACGAACCAAAAATTCTGTTGGATTGAAGAAAACAGGACTGGAAGAAGGTTAGTAAACCCATGAGTGTGTTACTATAATTTTAAGATTTCACATTATTTATAACTTAGAATATTAACAATTATTGTACATGACAAATAGTTGGAGGACCAACAATCACTTTTATAATAATTACTATATTAATAATAGTAAACTGAAACTAATGTATTAGTAATAAATTTTTACATATCACTAAGATATCAGTTTATTTTTAATATTAAAGTAGGCTACTTGGTTGTAACATTGGTAGATCTAGTAATATTTTGCAAATATCTAAATAATATGTCTATGTCTACTTACAGACCAAAGAAAACTTACAACTAAGCATTATAGTCTAAATATATTTTTTTTTCTTATACCTACTACTGTAATGGGGTGAGGTTAGTCTAAAGTAGGTTTTATGTGAAAATGAGAATATATTTACAGAAAAGTATAAAATATTCCTAAAGCTAACAGTTACAACTTATAAACTATATTAAGCTCTGTAAGGACATAACATACTTTCTTCTCTTATTTATATGATGGAGAAAAGATAAGTTATTTGTGTATTTAATATGCCTCAGGTGTAATATAATTACAATATTTTTATAAAAATTAAGTAGGCCTAATATTAACCCACACAGCATTTATTAAGTAACGATTTTATACAATTTTTAACAGAAAAATTTTGCGACATTATTATTACATTTTTACATTACATTGAGCATGGAGGATTTACTTTGCAAATTAGTCAGTAATTAATTCAATGCAAATTTTTGAAGTAACAAGATGATAGGTTCTAACTAATTGTGAAGTTACAGTTGTTTTTAAGTCTAAAATATAGCAATATTTGTAGAATTCACAAGAATAATTTAATGTTGCTACCAGCATGTTATTGTTCAATATAAGCTAAAGGCAGTCAATTTTTAAAACAAAATATAGTTTTTATATAAAATGATGATTACTTATTATATTAGGCCTAACTATTTTTAATTTCAAATCTATATTTCACACAAACCCATATTAGACTAGTTAGGTTCATTTTTGTCTTTCATTCATTTGCGCAAAATGACATTTTGGATTTTTACATATAGGCCTATACATTTAATTAAATTAAGTGTTTTGGCAAAAGAACATTCAAAAAGTCAGCTGAGGGATAAGTATTAAATACAAATTTATAAAAGTTAATATGGTTTAAAATGGCTAATGAATAAACTAATCCCAGGCTTACGAAATTGAGGCTATGTCCTTCTTTCATAAAGAACTAGATAAACTTTAATGACTTCTACAAATTCAGTATAAAATCAAAGTTTGTAACAACACTATAGTTTTATTTAGTTTTGCTTTGACATTTTCTAGGCTAATAATAAATCTATTATATAGGTTACAATACGTATAAGTAAAATGTGTACATTAATATAAAAATTTAACAGTTTGGATTGTAATTACCTCTCGGTATGTCTGACTTTTGAACTTTTGCAAAAATTATGATTTTACTATTTTTTTCCTTTTATTATATGCTTTGTCATTTCATTGAGAGATATTAACCCATGGAAGATTAACTTTATTATGATAAATTATGACTTTTAGTAATTTGTTACAAATCTATATTCTGACGTCCATTTTTACTGTATGCTATGATACTACTAACAACAAAAAGATTAGTATGTTTAAGGAATATAAGTTATATATTTAATAAATGAGTTAACACCCAACAGCTAAGTTGAGTTAGGTTACCAAGTTCTTTTTAAGAAAAAAATTATATTCTTTTGATTAGTAATAACATGCGTTTCATTAAACACCCAACAGTGAGTCAAGTTAGGTTAAACACGCAACAGCTAAGTCGAGTTAGGTTATCAAGTTCTTTTTAAAAAAAAATATGTATTCTTTTAATTATGAAAATACACTTTAATTTTAACAGTTTGGATTGTAATTGGCTCTCGGGTATGTCTGACTTTTCGGAACTTTTGCAAAAATTGTGATTTTACTATTTTTTTGCTTTTATTATATGCTCTGTCATTTCGTTGAGAGATATTAACCCATGGAAGATTAACTTTATTATGATAAATTATGATTTTGGTAATTATATAGCAGAGTAGCCTCACTTCGAAATTAATTTTTATGGATCTTATTCGTTCGAATATTTGTTGAAAACTTATTGTAACATCAAAACAAGTGTCGGAAATACTATTTCAAGACAAAAATATATATCGTGTATCGGTGGTTGACCGTGAGATGGACAAAGCCGTTGTCAGAAAGGCAATTGTAAGCCTTCCAACAGTCACTTATATTCTCGCATCACCGTGTTAGGCCTAACAACCGTGTCAGTTAGGTTATGGGTTTTGTCTAAAAAAATAATATTTTTCTGCGGTGTGTAATCATCTTTCCGACACATATTTTTGATGATATTAAAAAAAAAATCACCATAACCTAACTGACACGGTTGTTGGTCCTAACACGGTGATGCGTGATCTTTAAATGTATTTCACTCGTAATTATGATTAGCTGTTACACGTCACGGCTTTGCCCGCAATCATAATATAGATTAAAGATCACGCATCACCGCTTGTTAGGTCTAACACGGTGATGCGTTAAAAAACCTTTATTAAAAAAAAAACACCATAACCTAACTGACACGGTTGTTGGTCCTAACACGGTGATGCGTGATCTTTAATCTATATTAGTATTTCCGACACTTGTTTTTGATGTTACAATAAGTTTTCAACAAATATTCGACGAATAAGATCCATAAAAATTAATTTCGAAGTGAGGCTACTCTGCTATATAATTACCATGATTTTTAGTGATTTGTTACAAATCTATATTCCGACGTCCATTTTTACTATATGCTGTGATACTACTAACAACAAAGATTAGTATGTTTAAGGAATATAAGTTATATACGTAATAAATGAGTTAACACCCAACAGCTAAGCTGAGTTAGGTTACCAAGTTCTTTTTTTAAGAAAAAAATTATATTCTTTTGATTAGTAATAACATGCGTTTCATTAAACACCCAAAAGTGAGTCAAGTTAGGTTAAGCAACAGCTAAGTAGAGTTAGGTTATCAAGTTCTTTTTTAAAAAAAAAAAAATGTATTCTTTTAATTATGAAAATACACTTATCGTTATTATGAAACATTTATCGGTTTTACCATTAAAAGCATGTTACCTACTTTCGAACAGTAGTCATTTTGAGGTTATGTTGGTAACTTTTATTGTAAATTCACTTTTTGTAAATTCTACTTGTTTCTTTATTTTTATATTTTTGATAAATTAATATTGGTCCCAATAACTCAGTTTTACCATCTCTTGTTTATTGGATTGTTTGCTTGTTAATTAATTGAGGATTATTGTATTCCTTAACAGGTTGAATATTGTAAACCAGTTTTCCAGTATATTTTATAATTCCACAAGGAGAATACCACTTGATATAGTTCACAAGTAACTAGCATTAAGAAAATGTATATTAATTTTTGTTACATATACATATACACGTCCTACAATAATTAATAATGTTTGTTTACATGTTGCCTTTTAGTTTATTGCTGTAGGTAGCCTAATCAAAAATTACAATTGGTAAATGAAAGACCACACAAAATTGGCCTTCATGAAATTATGACCATGTGATTGGAATACAAGTTTTTTCAAAAAATGTCAAGGCATTTGTATAAATTATCATTTGATGGACTATCATGATATTAGGCTAGGCTATATAGAAAATATATTTTTCAGCGAGTTATTTTTTTAAGAGAAATATATGTGTTGCAGGTTAAACTTGAGAAACCTTTCAACTACAAGTTTTAAATTACAGTAATCATCACCTAGCCAAAGATATTTTGGATTTGAACATTTTGATTTTATCAAATCGAATATGTGCCTATTTCATCAGTGAAAAGAATAAACAACTCAGTAAGTACAACTTTGTTCACCTCAGCCTTAAATAATATCAAGTTTAATAATTTTTATACTTACACAGTTAATCAGATTTCACTCTAGGTAAAACTTGTAGTAAAGTGTTAAGCGTATGTGTGTTTTAAGTTAAATCAAGAAAAAACACTTATAGTCTCTTGTATATATTTTGAAATCTGCATTAAATGTAGTGCTGTTCTCCTATTTTGTAGTTTTAAAGTTATATATTTTGTTGCTTGAAATTGAGGTGAATATTTATACTGTTGAGAAAAAAATTTTAGCATTACTAATTTATTTGATCAGCAGTTTTATTATAAAAATAGAACATTAGCTATCAGTTTGATACAAAAGTACAAATAGTTATCAGTCTATATACTACTGCAAAGTGTAACTATTTTAAGTTCGTAATTAAAATTAGAGGTAATAGCTTTGTATAGTTATAATATATATTTTTTTCTAGGATCAGTCTTCAGTCATTGAGAAATTGGTTTGTCATGGACAACATGCAAATACTGGAAGCTTATAACAGAAGAAACTCCTGAACGTCTATTGATTGTGCTAAAATGATATATAAAATATTCTACTGATTGATTATATGAATGATATATATAAATACTGATTGTATGTTACAAATAAACCGTATGGGCTATTCTTAAGAAAGATGATTTTCCTTGTGCTTTTACATTCATAATTATACCAACATCCAGCCATAGCCTACACTAAAAAAAAAAAAAAAAAACTAACAGGCCTAAACATTAGTCTTCTTAACATATCTTAGAAACATTTTTAACAAAAAGTTTGAAGTATTTTTTTCTACAGAAAAGCTTATTTTATAATTATAAAGAAGTAATATTTTCATTTTTGTTTTGCATTTCTAAAATTTTTTGGTTTTAAAAACTGGTAAAAGCAAGAAATAGCTGGAAAACTGGTTATTACAGTGCTTCAATCTTAAAGTTTTTATGACTAAAAGAAATAATTTTAGAAAAAACTATAATAATGTAAAATAAAGTAACCTAATATATCTTACACAGTATTTATTAAACCCATTTATGCCCACTTTCATCCATTAAGTATTGGGCTAGCAGCGACACATGTTGATTTTATAATTGTATGACACACTCTAACCTTACCAGATCCCTTCACCTTGGTAAAATACTTATGTACAGTTTTGTCTGATGAAAATAATGCTTAAAAATTAGGTATTTATAATGGATCACCACATATCATGATACCTCATACATATTGATCATACATATATCATCAAAAATCACACATATTGATGTATGATTATACTACATTTTTGTTGTATTTCATATTGTATGACAAAATTAAGTAATATAAACATGTGGTACATTTTTTTAATTTATGATTTTATGCAATTTTAATGAACTTCATACATTAAGGCGTTATATTATCATTTACATTGCATGCATGAACAATTTATTATGTGAACTTTTTAATAATAAACTGACCCAGACTCTTGAAAGTAGTCTGTAGTCAGTAAACTGGCATGAACTCCAAATATGATCACAGTGGGCAATAAAATAAGGTTAGTAAGCTTCACACATCCCCATAGTTCAGGTTTTTCAATTGTTTGATTATTTCTTCAATCGGGCAAAAAAAATTGATAAGGATTTTTATTGATATGCTTTAAAACATATACTTAAATGTAAGCCTAAATATTTATTTAAATATACATGAATTTAGCATTTTAGGATAAAAATTGGTGGTGAACCATTTATTTTATATTAACCAAATACTATAGAATTATTTAAAGTATCAGTAAGTGAATACTATGAAATTTAGTGGCAGTAAATTTTGAAAAAAAAACTTTTTATTTGCAAACCTTTTAATTACATTTAAACCTTAGATATAGCTTAGGTTAACAGGGATTGCAGCTGCAGATATACCAGTAGGCCTACTTCAAAAGTCTCCATTAGTAGTAGATTATTCTTTTTAGTTTGCTTTATTATGAAGTATCAAGGTTTTAAATTTTCGCTCCTGTACCCATACACGTCAGGACATTTGACATTAAAAATAAGATTTCTAATCTAATTAAAAATAAATAAAATTTCTGTTATATGTGGTTATTTACTATTCTATCGTCATATTTACTTTGAATTATCAATACTTGGGTTTTATGAGAACACAGTCTATGAAAACTAGGCAGTTTAAAATCATTTAAGATTACTATCTCCTGCAAAAGTGGAGTTTTCCCATTGAATTGTACTGCACCATTAACCACCTGCAAGGTGCATTTTCTGCACTTGTTTTTGTTTACAGGGTGGAAGACATTTACGACTTATGACAGTATTGCACTTTCACATGTTATTCTGTTTTGAGGATGTAATAACAATAGTACACACTTATTCATAAGTACTTAACACTGCTTTTGTTCTGGTTACAATCACACTATCTTAGGTACTTCATTAAAAGCAACAGTAAGTGATAAAAACCTTGTATCAATTCCAGGTACGTTATTGATTATATATATTTTTACCATACCATGTTACAAATTATAGTCATGAAACCATTCACAGCACCCTACAGATGTTAACCTAGGTGGTAATTGTAATATACTAACACACCAACCTTTCTGGCATTTTTCAACAAAGTAGCTTGCGTAAATATATATTAAATAAGTTTAAGTAGCAATAGTGGTCACTAGACAGCATGTTTATTGCTACAGTAAATAATTTGTGATATAAAAAAATTATATCAAGGCAGGCATATTATAATTTTTTATGGGTTATGCTAATCCAAAACGGCATACTGCAGCTGTTAGGTTAGATTAGATTTCATATCGAAATGGTGCTAGACTATAATATTTCTGCTTCTTCTTTGTTGTTCATTACTCTTTTAACCATTTTCCAAGGGAATCATGACCTCGTGTAACTTTTTTGAGCAGGCTATTATGAGTTGTACTGCCTATCGCACCAAGGTTAAATGACATCGAAAACAAAAAGACAGCAATATTTCTTTCCTATGTTTGTTGGTTTTATTTTTTATTAGCACAACATCAAAATTCTATATAAAAAACACTTGAGGTGATATTTTGGTACTTAGATTAAAAACTTGATGAGCAAATCAAAATCAATATTTAATACTTGTCCGTTAAATTTTCTCATACTTAGCTTATGATAAAACTTGAACTTAGTTGTTTAAATTTGTATTACCAAAGACATTAAAATTTTTAATGTATATTTGTACCTTTATATATAGCACCTGTATGTATTTGGCTATGTAGGCTAATCACAATAGGCTATATTGTGATTTTATAGCTAAATAGCTTACAGAACTAAAATTTATTTAAAATATTTTAATCATATTTTTGTATTATTATTATGCAAATCAGTTTATTAAAAATCAATTCCCAAGACCAAATGAAAAACATTTTATTGTTTTGGAAGTACAGTACTTCCCTCTAAAGTACAAAATTTAAGTAGCCTAAAAAGTGGCATGCGTGAAAATAAACTTTAGGCAAAACTTAGATCTACAGTCAAATTAGTGATTTAATACATATGTATATGTATTACTTTTATATAAAAGTAGAAGTGAAAGAAAAGGTAGGTTTTGTAATATCAACTACAACTCTAACCTGTTTGAACTGTCAAACCAAAATTATGAAAAAAAGTACAAGAGCCACAAGTTTCGCCATATCTAATGAATACAACAATAAATCTCAAAGAAAGAACAATTTAATTGGTTTTATGTGTAGAGAAATAGAACTTTATAGTTTCAGGTATATTTGTAGGTGATAAAACTTTAGAAACATAAAACATAACCTCAACTATATACATATACAGGACTTCAGTAGTGTTCAGTTTGGTAAAGGTTTAGACTGGAGGCAAGGTCTAATGGTATATATCTGCAAAGTTAGACATCAATTATATTTAACGACATCCGGAGGCAACAATCTATGTTTGACAAACAAATGTTTTATGCTAACCTTACATCTTGCCACCGGAGGCAATATTTGATTAATTACATAACAAAAATTGTATTATACATTAGAGCATATTGGAATAAATGTCTTGAATCTGTTATTTTGAACATATACTCAAATGGGATGACACATATATCTTTACAATTAGCTGAGATATAAGGCTGTGAATGTGGAGGTAATATCTAAGGATTACGGACATGGAGGCATATTCTAATGAATGATATATATATATATATATATATATATATATAGTGTGTGTGTGTGTGTGTGTGTGTGTGTGTGTGTGTGTGTGTGTGTGTGTGTGTGTGTGTGTGTGTGTGTGTGTGTGTGTGTGTGTGTGTGTGTGTGTGTGTGTGTGTGTGTGTGTGTGTGTGTGTGTGTGTGTGTGTGTTGAAACATAAGTTCTAAGAAATACGTATGTTTTATTTTACTGTTTGCGTAATAGGCATACATATATGTGCTATTTAATTTATTGTTAATTTTTTATTTAAGATGTGCGTTTTCACAGTCAACCACATAATTGTCACGGAAAATTCGCAGATACTTAATTCATAGTGTGATGTGCTTTTAACTTTCAAACAAAAAATAACCTGGAATTTTTCAAGCTATGGACCTATAATTTACTTTAATATTATGTAATATTGTATAAAATAAAAAAAATTCCGTTTTGACAATGAGCGAATTTAGTAAGTAAAGTAATTAACAGTGTTATTAATGTTAGATATAAGGAATTATTATTGTAATTACTATAATACAGTTACTAATACTAACATTACAAACTGTTTTCTACTGAACACTACGTCTGAGCTAGATCCGATGACGTACTTCAGCCGGCAAGTGGTGGTGGGGGGGACATGCACATGGCCCCTACCGTGTATCTATATACCGTGGATTTAATAAGCAGTTCAGCAGGTGACAAAGCATTTGAATGTGCGAGATATCAGCGATTGGATATTATTTCACAATGAATACTGTGTATAATATATTTTTAAGTTACAATATCATTTAACATTAGAAGAAGAAATAATAAACTGTTTAACCCTTTAAGGAGTACTGCTGCTCAAACACATATGAATATGCAGTGTCCAAATGAATATGAAACACATAGTGCATTATGAAACTAAAAGCAGGTAGTTAGTAAAAAAAGTATGATAATGAAAAAAATATTTCAAAATGTTTTTAAATCAAACTGTATATATGTTTATTATAAAAATGTAAAAATTAAATACAAAAACACAAATAAAGATAAAACATTATCAGATTCCAATTATTTTAATGGTGGTCTTCAAACAAGACCACATGTACAAACACCTCGCAGGAGGGTGCAAACTAGCTGCACCTATTGAGAGGATTTAGACGTTCCTTGCAGTACCCGAGTCTACCACACACTTACACTTTTAACACTACACTTACAATTTTAATACTTTACAGTCACATTTACATTTAGGGAGGCGATAATAGCCTCAATGTGCTTTTCGCCTTAAAATAACAACAACAAAAAACATGTACAAACAAAGTTGTACAACATGTACAAACATGTACATGTTGTACAAACATGTACATGTTGTACAAACATGTACAAACATGTACATTACACTGACAGCATTAGAATGTAATACTCTCTTTCCATTTTTTTGCCTTATTTTTGTACTTGCAATCTTTTTTTGTAATTTCTTCATCTCTGTTATAGGTACTTGTGTCTATTGTGGGAAGTGCTGTGCAGTGAGATGCAGTGGGTTTTAATTGGCACTGCATTGTGCTGATAATACTGCATTACACAGAGAATAAAACACAACACCAACAGACATAGTTTTTGCAAGAATATTGTGATCAAGGTGACACATGAACTAATACACCTATGTTCACGCTAGACAGACTTTTTGCTTCCCAGAAATGAACACTTTGCTAACTTGCATACAAGTCCTGCCACAAAGAAATTTCATAGCCCTCAAAATAACAAAAATTTAAGAAAGCATTTTTTTTGCATACATGAACTGTTCTGAAATGCTATTACTTCGTTATGCACTTAATAACAGGAAGTGCACTTTACTTTATATGCCAGTACTCCTTTAATAATATATTTGAGTTTCATTCGTTAAAGGATTAAATTAAAGAACAATTTACAGTACTCACCTTACTGTATAATGTACAAAATAATTGCCATAAGTTGTAATTAAAATATTTCAAAATAGTCAGTTACTTGTTTTTTTTTTATTTTTGGTTAGAAAACATTTCTTTTTAATCTGCAATTGAATTTTGCACAATACATTTGTCAGACATTAGCAATATATAAAAAATATATTACTGACTGATAGTATATATTTTGTTATGTTATATAACATAATATATATATATATATATATATATATATATATATATATATATATGTATATATGTTATATAACATAAAATATATATTATTTTTTTTTTATATTTGTTCCTATGGATATTTGAGAATTGACTGTAATAAGATATTATTTTATTAAAAATGGAAATTAGTATCACTAAAGTTCATAACATTAATGTTATTCCCATTTTACCAAAGAATTGTTTTATATTTATTATCTAAACTCACGGATTCCAGCCTAGGTCTTGAGGATTGATGTACAATATGCCTGCTCTAGATACAGTAGCTGGTGTTGCTGTTCGTAAATTTGATATTTCAAACAAAAGACGCATTGATGGATTTAAAGCGATACGTTCGTTGCTGGCAAGTGTTAGAACCTTAAAAATGTAAAGTTTCCATTAGTGTTTATTTCCATAAATTTAGATACTTTTTAATAATAAGTTCCTTACCTTATTGTCATCCATAACAGTGTTCAAAGACTCTATCCACATTGGGTCAATGTCACCATCAAGTACAATCCATTTTGGATGTTCTCCTGGTATGTTTGCTTGCTCTCTCATTATAACAGAAAATAGACCTTAAAAAATTAATTAATACTTTTACATACCATCCTTAAAGGCAAGAGAACAGATAATCTTTGTTAAGACATTATAAATTTATATTTTAAAATCTGGTATTAAATAGATTGATAAGCAAACACAGATATTATTGGTATTGAATGACAAACAACAGTGATTGATACTGTTTTTCAACAATAATAGTGTCTGGTAGACTACACTGGCTACTGGTATTTAAAAACTGCAGGTGCTGCATTTGTTTTGAATACATAATTCATTGTTTTGAACTCATTTGTTTCATACATAATATGAACAATACGTAATATTGTTCTGTTTTGTTGTATTATTTATCATTCTAGTCAGTGACATAATTAGTTAAATGTGTTTACCCCACCCAGCAAGATAACAGTATGGCACTAATGTCACTAAACATGTAGGATGGGTAAGCCTCTGTGCTGCTCTACCAGCCAGCTTGAGGTTCATATGCACACATATTTTTTGACCCAAGATTTTGCAACCCTCTGCAGTGTGGTGGGGTTTTTTGGGGGTTCTTCATGTTGCTGGGTCTTCACTAAGGACAAGTACATGTGACTTTTTAAGATGTTTGGTAGTGTTCCAATAAAGATCTTTTTTTAAGCAAACTTTTGGAAAGTTTGAAAAGCAAAAGTAGATATGTTCTAGAGCTTCCACTTCTCTTTTACAGATAATGAACAATGCTCACTTGACTAAGTTGAACCTTTTAAAAAGAAATTGTCACTAGTTGTTTGAGACTTAATTGTTCAAGGTACTCAGAACACTGTTTATTAGGTGTAGATTGAATATTGAACAGCTGGTAGTTGTAGTTTCTCAGCACCTGATCCAAAGTTATCTGAAGTCGCTTTTTCCAAACACAATACACTTAGTGATTATTTGACCAGTGGAACAACGTTTCACAAACTATATTTTTTAGTTCATTTTCTGTTTCTCTTCACACCACAGTGACCAAGTATCTACTGCACAAAGCTGAAATCTTTGTCAGCAAGTTTTCTGATAATTTCATGGTAAGATCAAAGCAAATTCGTAGAAACATAACCTTCACCACAGTTACAATAAGCACAATTTATGTGTGAATGTCACAAAACGTTCTGCTGAACAAGTGACTTACCAAGCTGAGTGTCTATATATTAATAATTACACTGTAGCATCCTTCCCCCTGCATAGCAATGGATTGATTAAATTTTGCCCTTACAGTATAATGATGTTTGGGCTATGATTCATAGTGTGTTCATAAACCACAAAAATATATTTTTGGTTAATTATCTATATACAATGCTCTGAAAATGTGTCTTTACAATAATTTTATATTATCACTGACTTCTGTAAAAATAATTAAAAGCAATATTAATTTTTTTTATCATGAAAATTAAAATCATATTTTGTCCATTAATATACTGTTTATATCAGTAATAATAATTGTTATTACCAATAATTATAATAATATTATACCAATTATAATAATATTATTGTTATTGTTATAATTGTTATTACCAATAAGGAAAGAAAAACTAAGTTATAGTTTTAGGTATAACATATTTCAGTAAATTAGTTATTAATTGTATTAAGATCTGCTACTAATTTTGAAATGTTTTATACGTTCATACCATCTTTCCATTCTCTAGTTGCAGGATTTATGATACCAAACAATTCATCGTTGGTAACTGCTTTAGGATTTAAATCATTAAAAATAGGTTTGCGTCTCATATTCTGATATGTTCGAAATAATGTTTTCCACACTTGTGTTTTGCCTGTCCCTGCATTTCCAACTACGAATACAGAGTGCCTAACTTCCAATAGCTCCTCTAACTGCACCACCTAATGCAAAATGAAAAATATGTATATTAATAACAGTTATTTTAATAATAAAACTGGTTATTGCATTGGGATAACTTATTTTATGAGCTTTGTTAACTAGTGATTAATATGTTTGCAAAAAATACTTTTATCCTCAAATACTACTTCAGAGATTTTTACAGGCCTTGTTTTGGGAATCCGAGGCTATAATTAATTGTATTACTCATTTATGTAAGACAAATATCCTGTTTTAAGGTTCTCAAATTATTATAACCAACAAATTCCAATCACAATTTACTGAATTGCTTTTGATGTCAATCAATTATTTAATGTATCTAACATATATTTTAAATTCATCAAACTACAATTACTCATTAATAAAAATAGAACAATTTTACTAATTAAGCAGAGAAATAAACACAGTTTTCTGATGTTATTGAAATGGTGTAGACAATATTCTATAAAGTTACGTAATGTAATTTAAATTGTTACTTTTAGAATAAAGTTGTCTTCCGGTTGTAAAAGTAAGTCCATTGCAGCTTGCTTAACAGTACGCTCAAAATCTAAATCTCTTTTCCGAGGTACATCTAGAGCAGGAAACAAATCTCCAATTAAACCCATAAAAACTGGTACATCATCTGTTACAATCTTAGGAATATTGAAATCACGAAGAGCTCTCATCAGTACTTCTTCTTCAGGTCTTCCTGGATCGCCACGCTAAATAAAACATTTTACATAAAATTTATAATGTTAGTACAACTAATTTATAACATGTAACTAAATTATTATAAGAACATATTTTTAAATATGCTTAATACATAGTTGTTTTTTTAAAATAAATAACATTAAAATCATTTAATAATTGTCTTTTTATGGTTTGTATACTAACAAGGAAACAACAACCTTGCATACTGTGCTACCTTTATTTTATCCAATGTTTATTTTATTAGATAAATTTTAATATGAATAATTATGTAATTTTTAATAATTAGTAAAATAGAATGTATGATTATAATTTCTAAAAGACTGTTAATGCATTATTAAAATATAATGAGTTATTATAAATGTGTGTGTGTGTGTGTGTGTGTGTGTGTGTGTGTGTGTGTGTGTGTGTGTGTGTGTGTGTGTGTGTGTGTGTGTGTGTGTGCAAAAAACTGATTAAATCATTATCTCTTGCCTATTTAAAATTTGGGTTTGAATGTTCTTGCTTAAGGCAAGGGAACATAGTATATGTACTTGTACTCAGTGTTTCTGATATGCTTGAAGATATTTTTGGAATGGGTCAACAAGAAAACTTGTAAACAAAAAACATCAGCAAACAGTTGTCTAATTCTTAATTTGCAGTTATAAGGCTATTTAAATTGTTTATTAAAATGTTTAAAGTAAGATATTGATAAACACATTTTTGATGCAATTTTGACATTAAAAACAAAATAACTTTATAAACAATTTCAAAGTACAGTGAACCATCCATGCTTTCAGTTGGGTTAACTGCCACATATTATTGGAATTACCTAAAATACATCCTTGTTCGTCAAATCGTTTCTCACACCAATAAGAAGAAACAAATGTGATTATGTAATATGTAGAATTTTTTCTATATCAATTTTCCTAAGTGTGTGCTGTAAGCACAATTACAGCAGTAACTTTTGTTTTGTTGACATATAGGATCAGTTGATTAGTTGTAGGGAGAGCGTCGATAGAAAAACACCGATGTTTAATAGTTTAATATTTTAAAAACAATTTTTTGAAAAAGTGAGGGTGTGTTTTGTTGTTGGTGAAAGTTATCATTGATGTTTCCTGAGAGGTGTGGAAACATGAATATCATGTTTTCATGTCATTGAGGCAACTGCAATGAAGTAGTGCTTAGTTCAGCCACATTACTATTTTCACAATTTGACTTTAAAAAGGTAAAAAACGTTGTTAACATTTAACATATCAAACATCTAAAAATCTTCATTGTAAAATACTTAAAATCTACAACAAATTTGTAATGTGTATAAAACGACTGTCAACCATGGATGTATAAAAACATGACTTCCCTATCCTTGATGTTAAAACCATCAAATATCAACTTAAGAATAACAATTTTTGATGCTCATCTGTAATCAGTTGCTCTCTCCTTGCTATTGCATGAACATTACTGTGAGTATTACACCATTTTTTATTTTAGATGTTTAGTACTAATTACAGTGAGTGTTTTTACAAAATATAAAATGAGTGCTAAGACAAAAATGTAAAAAAGCAAAAGCAAAAGCAGTAGAATGGTTAGAAAATATTGAATCAATGAAACTCATAAGTGCTGAGTGTGATTTTGGGATAACAACATTTAAAGACTGGTGCCAAATTAAAAAAGTCATTGAAGATTATGATAGCACACAAATTGATTCAGAAAAAGTGCTTTCATCAAGTTCTACATTTAAGACACATACAACTAAACTAACTGATGAGCCATTGTGGTTATTGTTCATTAAACATTACTGAGTGTGACTACAGGTGGACCAATTCTGAAGAAAATATTTTCAGTTAAACTGTTTTCAGTATCCAACTAAAGGGGGTCGGTTAAGATGGTTTTCACTATATTTGTGAAAGTTCATTTACTGTATTACATTTTCTAAACATATAAATATGTCATTATGTAATCCTATATTTCAACTTCTCATCAATAAACAAAACTTTAAAAAAAATTAATTAACAAGTCTTTCAAATGTTTCAAGAACATAGCTTCAAGGGCTACAAAAATGAAAGTAGGTTACTTACTTTTAATGATCCAGCAACCACAAGTACTGACTTAATAGCTCTTAAACCCCAATCATAATGGTCTTGTTTGGACAACAGTTCTTTGCACAAAGTGTACAGAGTAATAAACTTGCGCGCCAAAACTTTTGCCTCTTGGAAACCTTCTGCCACTAACATGATTTCACAGATCAGTTCAAAATCGGGTACAACCATTGCACAAGGCCTAAAATTAAACATTACAAAATGTAATGGATTATAATATTTTCTTAAACAAATTCCGTTTTTTTTCGTAGTTTTTTTATTTGAATTAACATTTTTTATTCAACATTTCTTATACTTATTTTATGAAGTAACATTTTTGTTGAAATCATTTCAAATTTAATTATATTAATTTAACTTGTCTTTTGTACACTTTACAATTTTGTTTAATACAGTAATTTGCTATTATTATTTTAATTAATAATTTATTACAGCTAACCTAAAACAATTATAATTTTTATAGAATACCTCTTTTCTTTTTCCTTTTTTTATGGAATACAACTCTTTTTCTTTCCTCAAGAATTGGATTGAATTAAACGATTAAAATAACTGAATAATTGAAAACTGTCAGTGTAATAATTGAAAAACTGGCTGAAATCCTTTATATTAGAATTTTAATATTCTATATAGAAATATTCTATATAGAATATTTGTAAAAGCACATTCCATAATATCAAATTTTTTGAAACAAAATATTGACTACGGAGAGACATAACCTAAAGTTATATTCTTGTCAGGCTGAAAACACTTTCTAGCTTTTCATTTGCTACAATTTTATAACCAACAAGCCTTACTTTTTAAATCACAATTTATACATTGATGAAGTGATTCAATTTACCTGAACAAAGCTTTCAGATTTTCTGGCAACTCTGTGCGGCCTGCATACCCAGGGTTCATGGTAATGAAGATACCAACTGTTGGTACCAAAGCAATCGTCTCTCCCATGAAATTAAACACAGATTTCTTATCACGAATAGCATCCTGCACACACATACCCAATTTAATAAGATACCAGTTTAATAAGGTATTAATAACAATTGAATACCTTGTTTAATCAAGTTATTTATCAAAACATTAAAATAAGTAAAGAAATAAAAGAGTTAATAATGTAAACTGATATTGTGTTAGCTTTTTTATAGTGTGTGAAAGTGACTTATATTAAATTGTTTTATATATAGTATTTAAGATTCATAATGTAGGTAAAATATGACACTTGATGCAGCATTTCAATAATTGTTTTTTATTATTTTAGTTTGTGTAATTTCTTTTATATGAGGCATGTCCAAAAAGAAAAAAAACACACATAAAACATTATAATAAAGCATAAAAACATTAAAAAGCATTGTCATAAAGCAACACAACTCCTGGGATAAGCATCACTTTTCTTTTGTTTTGAATTGCACACTGAAGGTTTATCAAGATCTTAAAATATTGTGATACATTGATTGTTTAACCTCTGGGAATGAATTTGACAAGCAAACCCCTTTTTGTCCCACAACATGGTACACATGATTTTCTGGACTGATATTGTCATTTTGAGTTTTTGTTTTTCCAAAGATTGAGCGTGTCTCCACTCCATTAACTGATATTTCAATTCAGGGGTGATATGACGAACCCAAGTTTTGTCACCAGTCATGGTATGGTTTCGAGTAAAAAATGTCAAAGCACTGACAAATCACTGGGATTTGTGGACATCAGTAAGCATTTCTTGAACCCAGCAGGAACACAGCTTGTGATAACCTAAGTGGTTTCAAAAAATCTTATGTAAAGAGATGGTGAAACTTGCAGAAGTTCATCAGAAAGCATTGTCATTGTGAACCTTCTGTTCTGTTCTGTTGACTTTTTTCATCACTTTTCTTACCAAATCATTGTTGACAAGAGAAGGCAGCCACTCTGTGCCTCATCATGGACTTTCCAACTCACGTTCTCACCATTCCAACACTGCATTTCACTGTAAACATCTTGAATTTACGATGTTCATATTAACGTTTCTTGCCTTCAAAAATCGATTGACAGAACAAATCTTACAGTTCTTCATCACAGTGGCATCTGTATAGAGGAAATGAACCAGGAAGACTAGAGCACATGCACAGAGCACTAATAGCATCGCTGCGGTGGCAGTAGAACAAAACGGTATTTACTTTCTGGACGCACTTCATATTTGTTTGCTGTTTGCTATTTCTCCAACTCTTTTATTCTATACATAAAGGATTGTATTTATCAATGGATTTACTACCTTCCAATGATTTATTTTACTAATCCAAATGTTAAACAATAACTAGCAAATTAACATTTTTAATTTTTTTTTTTTTTTAAGGTGAAATGAGGTTATTATCACCTCCCTAAATGTAAGTGTGAGTGTAAAGTGTTAAAAGTCGTAAGTGTAGTGTTGTAAGTGTAAGTGTGTTAGACTCAGGTACCGCAAGGGACATCTAAATTCTCTCAATAGGTGCAGGTAGTCTTTAATAAATCCTACACTCAGTGAGTAGAGGTTCTTTGGGCATGTGAACAAAAAGTAGCCTCAAATTTTAATGTAGACAGAGTAATATTAATGTAAGTTAATGTATTAATATTTGAAATTTGCATAATATGCCTATTGTATTACAATATTATTATATTGTTGAAATATCAATACAAACCAGACAATCACCAGTTGCACATATTTAAGTAAATATAAATTAACAAATATAATAAATTAAAAATTGCAAACCTGGACTGATTTAACTTGAACAGCAACCACGGAAAGTACTTCAACAGAAATGCGGTTGAACTCATCAAAACAGCCCCAGGCTCCAGTTTGGGCTAAACCCTTGTATATGTTTCCACATGACTGAAAAATTAAAAAATAAATTAGGCTGTTCACAAAATAAAATCTTGACATATGGAAAAATATAAGTGAAAAGGGTGGATACATGAAATCACTTCACCAGTCATTTGTTGGATCATACACAAAAAAGGTTTATAAGAGACTTTTAAGTACTAAAGAGCCTTAAAAATAGTTAAAGAGATACTCATTTGGAGTCTTAAGCATGCTTTGTGAAGTATCAACACTATGTCTAATAGGGCCTACTGTTATTGCTTTATAGCCACATACAAACACCTTCTGTCAAAACACAACTTTTTATCTACAAGATAAGTCCAGACATTTCAAAAATCCATTGACTTCAACTATAAAGAAATTAACATACAGAGACTTTGTGTGGTTTCCAAACTAAAATTATATTTTCAAGGATTGTTGTTTTATCTAATTTAGCAAAATATATTACATATTAGAAAGATCAGAGTGAGACAATAGTGATTTGGTTGATGTACCATAAAAAAAAGTTCAGTTAAATATTACAGTAAAATATGAACAATGTTTACTTTCAGGCAGCGTTAAACACATATCTTAAGTTCTAAAGACTTAGCAACCAATACAGACAAGAAAATAATACTTATCTTACTTTGTAATCCATTTGTTCTGAACAATTAAAGACATAGACCATTATGCCAAGAGCTCGTCCCAAGTCCTTGGTAGTTTCTGTTTTTCCTGTGCCTGCAGGACCAGCGGGTCCACCACCCATAACCAAATGCAACGACTGTAATTAGTAAAAACAAGTATTATGAGTTTAAAAAAAAGTATATGTGGTGGAAATTACAGACAAAAGCAAAGCATTTGTTAATGATATCTTTGATGAATATATAATTAGTTTGAAGATATGTTTACAAATATCTTGTTTTGTAAATAAATACTTGAACTTATCTAAGATGTTGTTTTACATTAATTCATAACGAATAACTGATTTAATTGAACAACTGAGAGGCTGTAATAAGTTTCTGGTTATTTTGTTAAAAAGTAGCAATATTAACAACAGTTATTATAAATGTTTATATTAATTTCAAATGTTTTATAAATGGTTACAATATTCCTGTATTCTTCTACTAAGGAAAAATACTGAAACCAAAGCAACACAACATTTTCATATAATGCATGTGAACTGTTATCAAAAAGGAAGAAGAAAAAGATAAAGAAAGAAATAGAGAGATGAAATTCATTTGCTTGTTCGTTCCATGTTTCTGTTACATTATTCTGTTTGGCAGACTAATTTTCTATTCACTCCTCTTGTTTAAGCTAACATTAAAAATTCAATAATAATAATAATAATAAAAATGTACAAGGTGTACAAATGTACTTGGTTTATTTGAGAGGCATCATCAGCTATATCTTTTCCCTTCAGCTTTGACTTTCATATAACTTTACAAAAACTTTGTTTTTATTATGAACAAATGGCATAAAACACAATACAACAAGGAATGTATGTGTTTTGAATAGAGCAAAGCCCTACTGTAGTGTAGTATTCCTACCAGCTTGTGTTAACGTTATTAGCAGACTAAGACAAATCAGTGGGCATGAACAAATCATTAGGCATATGATATTCATGTTTGAGTACAGGGCGACAAAAGTTGGGTGGGAGACTGTAAAGTTTTGGAATTTTCTTTTTTTTAGACTCACAATAAAGTGATATTTGAAAAAGCAAACATCCATTCCTGTGTGTCACTTGGTTATCAAGTAGTCTGTACTTTTGTACAGAATTGTAAAAATATAAAAATTTTGAAAACTGGTTTAGGTCATTCAAAATAAACTTAAAACCTGGGTATTGTAATAATTCAGTAAAATAAATGAAAATGTTGCCTGAACAATATTAACTGTTGATTAAGAATTAAAAAATAATGCACTTTTGGTAGACTGTGCACTACAACCTACAGGAATACTAAATTATATGACAATATTGATAAAATTGCACCATTTGAAATTATATTTTAACTTGTAATACCTAAAATGCTACAACATACTGCCTCCATATGATTATTTGTTATAATTTACTCAACTTAAGCTGGTATATTTGTAGAATTACAGCTTGTTCTTGTTCAAATGTTGTAGATAGTCAAGTGAAAAGAATGTTAGTGAGTGATTCAACGATTTGGCAGCAACTGTATATATAGAAGGCATAGAAAAGCTGGTGAAATGCTATGACAAATGTTTAAATTTGAATGACAACCTTACGGAAATTAGAGAATAGAACCTCCAGAAATAGTTTTCTTGTAATTGAGGATTTTCATTTCTAGATAGTGAGTTTAGTTAAGAGATTTACGATTTTCCAATTGAGTATTATGTATTATTTTATTTTAATTTTATAACAAAAACACTAGCTATACAGCTTAAATGATAGATTTGTTTATAGAAAAAATTGAAAACAGACATTTTACAAACCTGTGTTAGTGTTATATAGCATCTGTCTGTTAATGGTGTAATGACAAGCCTTGGTGTGTTCCCAAGGTATTCATGGCAATAGCGAAACTGAGCATCGCAGATGTTAGCAAAACAATCTCTTTCTCTTTCATCCCACCTACAAATAAACATTAACAAATTAATGTACAACAAGGAGTATGTGTATTTAAAAAAAATGTTGACTTACTTACGACTTTATTACATACTTTATGACATGACTTTATTACCGTTGTATTGTAGTAACACAAGTGTTTTGTTTCATAAAATTATAAGCTTTAATATATTTTACAAGTTATAAATATATCAGTGTATTTCTTTGTTTGTTTCAAAACAACAATTGCACACAAAAATAGATATTTAAACAAAACTAAACTAATGCAGATTCCCTTTTTTTGTTTCTTCATTTGTCAAATATTGAAGCATTTTAATCCTGATATTTAAGCATAAGGCTCAGAAATAACGTCATCTTACCTATGTCTCAATTGTGACTGCCACTGAAAAGCAGTAGAAGTCTCAACTTTTGCTTGTATCAATCTAGCAACAACGTCACGAGAATGAACATCAATTGTGCAAATTGTCATTATTTTCTGTCGGTCTTGTTTACTTAGTTCTCCAAGAAGTAAAGAAATTAAAGTGCTCAACTGTAAAATCTGAAAATTGAAACATTAATTACAGTTATAGCTTTTTATAGTTACAGTATGCTTGTATATATATATATATATATATATATATATATATATATATATATATATATATATATATATATACACACACACACACACACACACACACTTTTATTTTATTTATTATTCATAATACTGAACTTTGTAAAATTCTTAAAATTTATTGTGCATAATACCTGCTTCTTTTGGTAATCTTTGATAGCATTTTCATATCCTTCTTCAAGCCTGGAAAAAGCAATATTTACTTCTGTAGTCCACCAGATCTGAGTCCCACAGAGTGACACTTGTGCTGGATAATCAAAAAGCCATTGTTCACGAGGCTTCTCTTCGTAACTAACCTAATTAAGCAACATTACCAATAAGTAATATATATTTGTTTTTATATTATCATGCTTTAAATAATATTTTTGTCTAATTTTAAAAAATAACTAACATTATTAAAAAAACATTTTTTGTTTTATTTGTGTTGCAATTTAAAACTTATAATACAGTACAAACCAATAATTAATGTTTAGTAAAAATGATTATAAATTAATCTCACCATAGCTTCAGCAAAATAATGTCTAATTGAATTTCTCATTGCAGCTTGTAAGCGGTTCAACCATACTTCAACCTGTACAGAGTTATAATAGTTGATTAAATGTGTTGAATATGAAAATGTGCATATGCTTACTGGTGGTAAGTTTGTGATTATAAATTCTTATAAATCCCTGTAAAATTTACAAAAATTGTTTAAGAGAAAGTAATTAGTCAATTAATTTTAATATTATTTTTGTACATTTCATTTGAGTTTAAAATATTTTGTATTATTCTTTTTCCTAAAAATAAATTTAATTCTAAGACTACGTAAAATCAAAGCTCATGAAATATAATGAGTAACATCAGGCAATGAAAAGCAAAGTTTTGAAGTTGATCATTGGAAGAAACTAGTTTGGTTTTTAATATTATTTCATAGTTATACAACTATATTGTGTGCAATCATCATACAAGTAATAGTGCAAATTATTATTATTATTATTATTATTAATAATAATAAAAATATATTTTAAAAATTCCAATCTATTCAACAAATTTATAAATATAAAATAATAAATAAAGTTAAAATAAATTAAAATGTGTTACCGCTCCGCTGCAGTCACAGTCATGATTGAATTCTACATACTCTCCATCCTTAGCATGCATTCCCAATGCAGACATGTTCCCTTCTATTTCTCCAGGAACAAACTTCAGACGTGCCATTGAATCAAACAACTTTGTAAGATGCCTAAAAAAAGTATAAAGTTAAATGGTTTTTACAAGTGCAATGATTTTATAATGCAATAAAATATTTTATATTAAACTTTACAATTTTTTTGACCCAGAACTTATGGGAAGTCTTCAGCCATTCCCATGCCACTATGCAACTTGCCACCACATACTTCAGGGATCAGACTCAGCTACTAATCCAACTCCTTTTCCTCAACATGAATAAAGGCTTCATAGTCACCAATCATCTCACTGAAGTTGCACTACTAGGCAACCCCTGGATAACTGACCAACGTGCTATCTATAACTCTCCCAAGGCAGCCTCATATTTGGCCGAAATAAGAAAGCAATGGTGGACCACTGCCTCATCCAGGAAGAAGACACCTCTGTGTATAAACTTACAGACTCTCAACCATAGACTGCTCAACGAGTGACAAGAGAATTATGTTGGCATGCTGAATCCCAGATGAAGATTTCCCATATATACTCCAGACAGATGCAAGCCAGATTGTGATGATTGCAGTCCTGTATCAGAAAATACCAGCCAAAGAGCAGTGCCTCTTCTCCTACGCCAGTGATAAGTTTTCTGCCACCAAACAATGTTATAACATTAATGGACAGAATTTCTTCACCATCAGTTGGGTTATCAAGCATTACTGACCCTATCTCAAAGATAGAAAGTTCAACTGCACACTGATTACAGAAACCTAGTGTGACTTCACAACATGGAAGATATAAAACTAAATTAACACAATGGGTACTTATGCTTCAAAAATACAGCTTTAATAATGATAATAGCCCCAAAAACCTCAACAATCTACCCAATGAAATCTCCAGACCCAGACGATGAAACAACACCAGAAGATGAACATTTACTCCCACATAAGTAAAACAGAGGAGGAATTAGCCATTCACCAGTCTGAGCCATGGACATTGTTCAACAACATTAGTGAAAATGACAAAAGTAGTGAAGTCCAACAAGATGATGCTGAAATCTAGCAAATTCATCAACGATTCATTCATACTAAGGCAAACAACAGCAGACACCTGGAGAGTGAAGGTTCCTACTCTCCTGTACACGCTACCTTCATCCTGATTGGTGCGTTCTTTCGCTGGTTTTAACATTTCTGAGAATTTATGGTCCCCACCGTACTTTAAGTATAAATATAGTTGAAAATCATTGTTTAGCAGAATATCAAGGAAGACCAACCACTACAGAGCAACTAAATGATAGCCTGCCAATACCTGGAACAAGTCTACAGATTAGACAAATTTGCTTGGGTGGAAATAGGAAAAACCCAACCAGATTTTAAAAACAAACCCACTTCTTATTCAGCACCATCACACTCAAGAAAAATGTAATGGTACGACCTGCTGCCAACCCAGTAAATGCCTGAACTTCCACTATTTTTCATCCAGACTACAAATAATAAGAATTATTTTCATTATTTATCATCTTTGCTTAGTAATAACAATTTTTAATGTGGTAAAATAATAAATTTAAATTTGTTACGTTATTTTTTAAGTAACCAAACACCAGACAATTTTAATTTTCAAGGATAAGGTAATTTATTGAATTAGGTAATTTGACATAGGCATTTTGAAATAACAAAAGTTTACTCATTTACAGCTAATAACAGTATAATTAGTAAATTTAATAAAATACCGAGCCACTTGTTCCGGTTGGTTTCCATTTGACAGGATGTCCAACAAATCTGCAGAAGAAACAAAATAAAATCTTGGAAAAGCAAGACGTTTTGTTTCTAAATACTCGGCCAATGCTTTTTCACAAAGTACAAGTTCTTTTTGTAGAGCTTCCAGTTGTTTGCCCAGGTCAGGTTTGTTGGTTGCCTCCACTACATTTGTTGTTTTGGCCATTTCTTCCATTAAAACCTAGTGAAACATAGTTTAGTAATATTAAGGTAACATTAACTTGATTAAAATTAAAATGCTAAACAAATATCTATTAAACAATTATCTGTGACTAAGCTATATTACGGTTTTCATATTAATTGGCTATTATGTTACCTCAAGGGTATCATCAATGATTGTCCTTATATATCAAATAACTTTATTGACCTCTGTTAAGTGTATATCATACATGTTTCACGGAAATTGTGTTGTGTAAAAACTAATGTAAAATATTAATGATTATAACAACAAAACTGAAAATAAAAAGTCCTTCCTTGTAATACAAAGTATCAGACCTTTTAAAGCTGTTATTTGAATGTAGTTCTGTACCTTCAGTAAGAATACTGTCTGCATGCGGGCAGATTGCTGCTATGTCTCAATAGCATGCCAATCACTATATGTTGGCCTTTTAGTGAATATGGTGTGTCTCTAAATTTACCACTTTTAAAATTACAAAAACTTGAACAGCTACTTTGTATTACAATTCGTCAAAAAATTAATGTTGCCCAAGTGGGTTCTGTTCATAAAATTGAACAAGAATTTGGAATTTACACTAAGAATTAAATTAAGAAGTGTTACATAAATTAATAAGTTGTACAATTACTTAAAAGGTGGCTGCAAGCCAATGGATGCGTCTTCTAGCAGACTCTCAGTATCATAATGATAGAATCATAAATCAAATAGTGAAAACATTAATTATAGAGGACCATCAACTACTGTCCATGAGGTTGTAACAGAGATTAGAATAAGAATTGATTCAGTTTGGAGAAAAGATTTTGTTTTGATGACAATCTTGGTCTGAAAAAGTATCCTGCAAAATTTATGTCAATGATGGAGCAAAGCAACTGAGTTTAGAACTTTTACGTAAGTATACTGTACGTGAAAAGACAAAGTCCAGATGTACCACACATGAAAAGTTCCTTAGAGACATGAAAGACTTAGAGGAGTAAGTGCTAAAAACTTTTAAGTAAATAAATTTATTTTTAAGCTAATCTTTAATGCTGTTTAAACTGCAATTATATACTGGATGCAAATGGTTTCAAATATAGATAAAATTACTAAAAATATAGAGAAGTACTCAAGTGTTGTTCTTTAATTTATTATAGAGTTAATTCAATTCACATTTAATATTATGAATAAAAAATAATTTTTAAATATATATATATATATATATATATATATATATATATATATATATATATATATATATACACACACACACACACACACACACACAAAATAATATTCTACAGTACTGAAATTATGAAACTATTCATAATAATATAGTTGTAATTTTAATTAATTACAAAAAAAACAATTTAACACTATTTTTACATCTAACTTATTTGAAAGAAAATATGTTCACATTGAAATAATTTTAATTTTATTATTTGTACCTTTAAATAAGTATTACAGGCTTTTTGTTTACCTTGAATTCGGAATCAATGTAATCAAATCTCGCAGAATCTTGTGGTAATTGCAATCGAATGTCTTCAGAACTCATGAAAATCGATTCAAGATGCATCCATGTACGTTGCACTTCAAACCACATTGTAATAACTTGATCGGCTATTGAAAGTTTGTTTTGCCATGACGAAACTTCTCCAAGAAAGTGCGCAATAAATTTTGATGTTATTAGATTTTGTAACTGAACCTGAAATTTTTTAAAAGTAAAACTAGTATATGGATTATTTTATTATAATTTTTATGTAATTTTTCAAAGAGTATAAAACAAAACAAAAGCATAACTGCATATTTTTAGTAGTTTGTTGTTACTCATATGTTATATTATTGGGAATTTTTTGTTTTTATTATAAAATTTTTTCTAGTAAATATTCAAATAGTAAGTGAGCAGCTGTTGGGCTTAGAAATCCCATTGTACTCTAGCTTATACTACATTCACTAATCTATTAAAAACACAAACACATTCACTATTTTAACTAACTTGGCTAACTCTAAAGTGTAAAGTAACCCGTGCTGATGGAGTGAATGATGATGGCTTAATGGTGTATCAAACAGAGCCTTGGCTACTTCCCAATTTACCTTACCATGCATGTAGGGTTCTGTATGGATGGACCTCATTTTCTTAGCTACTTGATGGTATTCCAATAAGTAAGAATGTAAAATAGAATGAGCGGAATCTTACCACACAACAAAAAAATTGCCCAAATAGAGCAGAACCTCAGTAATAAAAGTCAAGTGAAAGAAAAGTTGAAAGGTAATTAGGGAATCACAGAGCAGGCACCTGCAACTACCTCAATAAAGAACTGAGAAGTCATCAATTATAAGTGGAGGAATTACCCATCTGTAATCCTCTTTAACTCCTAGACTTTATGAAGAGAATAAGCCTAGTACTGCAATTATGCATTTCAGGAATACAGAAAGGGGGCACAATAGATCTACAAAGTTCACAATGCAATAGTAACACTACAAACTTAAGGGGGTGCTAAGGATTAATAACACTTATTACTCAGGTTCTGCATTATTTGGTCACCCATTTTTGTTGTGCAATGAGATCTCATTCATTCTATTTTACATTCTTTCTTATGGAAATGTAGCTAAGAAAATGAGGTCTACCCATGTAGAGCCCTGCACGCATGGGTAAAACTACTGTACACTGTGAGGTCACCAGGTCTCCCATGGCTCCCTTTCATACACCATTAGGCTGGTGTCATTCACTCCATTAGTACAGGTTGCTTTATACTTTAGTGGAAGCCAAGCTATGTAGAGTACTGAATGTGTGTGCCTTGAGTAGGTGATTAAGAGTAGTATAAGCTTAGCTGCCTGTGGAGAATATAGATACTTGCATATACTTTGCAGCAAATCACTTTTCATTGAAATCAGGTTATGCAATGCTGCTAAGCAAAAACTATCATATCTTATGATATCGTTACTCATATGGGAAAATTTCCTTTTCACTTCATGTGACAGAGTTACTTAGTAGGATCCATGTGACACACTCTTAAAAAAGGTTAACATAACCTACACAGTCACAGCCTCAGAGTGCCAATATCCTTTCATTGTTATATTAAGCTGACACACCACTGCTTTCAATGGTATTATGTAAAAAATGTTATATCATTGTGACACAGCAGCCATAAATTAATAAAATGGACATTTTTAGATACAAAAATTACCAATTTTGAACAAATGCTTTAATCTTTAATTTTAGTGGCTCCCAGCCCCATATAAAGAAAAACTCATGCTGCTCATCACCTCAAGACCACAGGTAGATTCATAAAAATTTTAACAAAATTTGCTGGTATAACCTTCCTTTCACACAGGCTCTACTTTACATATTGACAAATTATGTAAAGATTGGAATGATTCTAAAACAAATGAGAGAAAAAATAATAAACCTGATTTTCTTCTAAAGTTTCAATAAGCTCTTCACTGGCTCTCAAGAGGGTGCATCCAGTTCGGGAATGTTTCTCTTGTTGAAACTCCATAGCTGACCAAGTAGTGTGCAGTTCTCGTAGAATTTTTTCCATTGACATTTCTTTTACAGCTTTATCTACAATATTCTTTACTTCATCTTCGCATTCATGTAGATTTAATGCCAGGAGGTCGGACAATGTAGTACTTTTATCCATGACAAATCGGACCTTCCAATAATAACTCAAAGATTTAATTACAAGTATTTAAAACTCTATACTTAAGTAAACATAATAATTATATGATAAGAATATCTGAATTCAATGGTTTTTTCTCAGATGTATTATAATATATAGAAACCTCTTACCAGAATATTCAATGAAAATAATGTTGTATTAAGTAGACATAAAGTATTTTACATTTGTTAATACATAATTTCTAGGTCCTGAATATATACTTTGAAATGTGATTGCTTTAAAATTAATAATAATAAGTTTTAAAATTAATAGTTGTTTAAAATCAATAGCAGCTTTAATAGCTGTAAAATTAATTATAGCTTTAATAACAATTTATTTTTATTATATTCCTGATGAAATATGAATGATAATAATTATACTTGAGATAAAATGTGGGAGCCTTGTATTTTCAAATAGGCCTACAGTATTCAGTGTCCATTGTGGCTCATTTAGTGTCAAGAGTTGTGATTATTTTAATTACCTACTGTAAAACAGCAACATTAATTTGGACTTGTAGAATAACATGTTTTTATACAATACACATTCATACACTATATGTAATAATTATGTTTTCAATATAAATACATGTGTAATATAATATTAGCTTGAAATATTGAAATACTGAAAGAAAAGTTTTACTCTCTTAAAACTTTTGAAATTGTTGTTTTAGAAGAAAAAACTACTTCCTGTAAATTCTTGAATTTGAATAAACAGTATTTAAAAAAATAAATATTAATATTAGGAAAAAAATGGTAAGATCTTTAACTAAAATATTTTAGAGATGATTCTCCGTCTAATTAAAAATGTAAAAATAACTTCATTTTTACAATACCTTCAGTTGTTGCTAATGAATTATTTACACACATTTGTTTAAATAGTACTAAATATTTGTTTGTGAAGGCTATGTACAAATTGTTTTAAAATTATTTTTGTGTGCACAATTATTTTATTTTATACACAGCATTCAAAATATGTACAAGAAATATTTCATTATCAGTTTTCTAGTCTAGTGTATAAAAAGTGTTCCTTCTACAAATAATCTTTTGATATAAAATGATGTGTATGTACAGGCTGTGTTAAAATACACAAACAGAAATAGTCTTAGCTAAGATTTGCTGAAATATGTAGCCTACATACATTCCAAAATCAGAATAATCTAATATTTACATTTCTTAGAAATTTTGAGAGTTTTAAGCATAAAAAAATCTATTTATTGTAAGTTTATTAATGGGCATGCATAAAGCATAGAATTGAGAAGGAAACAATTGAAAGATCACTCATACATTACGAGGGTGGTCTGAAAAGTTTCCGACCTCAACATGAAGATAGCAGCACTCGAATTCGAGTGGCAGCACCGACGGGTGGCAGCACTCGAATTTCGTTGTTCATCTGTTGACAGTTACTCACCAAAGTTTCAGCCATTTTGGAGACGCAGTTGTTATGTAACAGTCGTTTGAATGAGTTGATGTGAGTATTTTTATGAAAATGGACAAAATCGAGTATCGAGCTGTCATTAAATATTTGTTTTTGAAAGGCAATACGCCTACACAAATCAAAGATGAGTTGGATTCTGTGTATGGGGACACTGCACCATCATTTACCACAGTGAAATTTTGGGCAGCTGAATTTAAAAATGGCTGTAAGAGCTTGGGAGACGATGAACGTTCAGGACGTCCAAAAACTGCAACTACCGACGAAAACATCGCCAAAGTTCACCAAATAGTGCTAGATGACCGCCAACTTAAAGTGAGAGAGATAGCAGACGTTAAGGACATGTCAAAAGAATGTGTTTGTCACATATTAAATCAACATTTAGGCATGAGAAAGCTGTCCGCACGTTGGGTACCACGTTTGCTCACGTTGGACCAAAAACGTGTTCAAATGAACATTTCCAATGCTCTGTTGGCGCAGTTTAGGCACAATAAATCCCAGTTTTGGCGCCAATTAATTACTGTAGATGAAACTTGGATACACCATTATACGCCCGAAACAAAAATACAGTCCAAACAGTGGACTGCAAAGGGGGAACCGGTTCCAAAAAAGCAAAAACTGTTTTTTCGGCTGGGAAAGTGATGGCGACTGTTTTTTGGGATAGTCATAGAGTTATTTTAATTGACTAACTTCAAAAAGGAAAAACCATTACAGGAGCATACTATGCATCATTACTTGACAAGCTGAAGTCAGAACTTGTGGAAAAACGGCCACATTTGCAGAAAAAGAAAATCCTGTTTCACCAAGACAATGCACCTCACACCTCAGCGGTTGCCATGGCTAAAATCCACGAATTACAGTTTGAACTGCTTGACCATCCACCTTACTCACCAGATCTAGCCCCAAGCGACAGATATTTTTGTCAAATGAAGAGGGAATCACCTTTGTGAACAATTATTTTGCAGAGAAAAACGCCGAGTACTACTTGGACGGGTTACAGAGATGGGAGAATCACTGGGAGAAGTGTGTAGAGGTGCAAGGAAACTATGTTGAAAAATTTTTTTAAAAATTTTGAAAAAATATCTTGTATCTTTCTTAGGTCAGAAACTTTTCAGACCACCCTCATATGATATCTGTAGATGAATATAATAATAGCAATGTTATAGATTCATATATTAATTTGTATGATTTAAAATGCTTATATTTTACTCAAACTATAAATTAAATTAGCACCTAATTCTCTCTCTCTCTCTCTCTCTGCTCTCTCTCTCTCTCTCTCTCTCTCTCTCTCTCTCTCTCTCTCTCTCTCTCTCTCTCTCTCTCTCTCTCTCTCTCGCTCTCCTCTCTTTCCTCTATAGGGAACAGTAAAAAGAAAAAAAATGTTTAATTAATCATTCCACAATGAGAAATATTTTATATACTTACCAAAAAGATTGCAATGATCTGTCAAACATATTTTTCAGCATTTTATTAAAATTTTAAATTAAAATCTGAGTAATTCAGTGGCAGAAGTAAAAAAGGCATATCTAAGATAAGCCCAAATAGACAACAACAAGCCATAAAGGAGGTGTATAATGAGGAAACCTAGAAGGAAAGAGAAGAAGAACCTAACCTAGAACAAGATGGAGAGATATGACAGAAGACAATGGGAGTAAGAAACTAGAAAAGAAGCCTTACATGAAAAACCCAGTGGAATTCAAATTAGGAAATCTTGTTAGTCAGGGGATGGTTTCAGCAATGCCATCAGGACATTGTACAACTAATTTGTATTAAATTGTACTACTAATTTAAGAATAACAACAGTTGAGAAAAATCCTGATTCTGAACACATAATCATGTTGAAAAGAGAGGTCAGCTTATTTCTGAACATGAGGTGAGTTGAAATTTCATTTCTCAGCTGCTGTACAAGTCTTTTTTTAAAAATAAGTAGTACCACAAATTAGAATTAACAAAATTCCACATTATTTATTTGAAAAAAACAATAGTAGTATTTTTGTTTAGATTAGTTTTCCATAAAGCGGGGAATTTTTACTTGTAAAGTAAATATAAAAGTGATATATTTGAGTTTTAGTTGTAAAACAAATGTTTTCCTAGAAGAAAAATGTACAACTTGAAAGCAAAACAAGACAGAATGACATTATAAAGATCAATTTTTTGAAAATGAAATGTCCTATTACCAATGTGTTTTTTGTTTACATTGTTTATTAGTCGCACAACGTAATTTTGTTGTATAATATTTCTTACTGTTCTCAATTATTGCATTTTCTGATGAATTATGGGTAGATGCAATCTGTTCACACATTTTTTATAAAGACAGGTCTACTTGAAACACATTGGCAAGGATATAAAAATGATAAAGCTAAGAATGTAGCAAATAGAACTCAACAAAATTAAATACTATATTTTACTTTAAAAGCAGTATATTATTATGACTTTGTTGAAATGTAAGACATACTTTGGTTATGTAGTTATGTATAATATAAATTCATATATTAATTATGTTATTTTAATAGATAATATATTTATAAGTAAACATTTAATGTACAGATATCACATTCAGTTTTAACCAATATACACAGTTTGAATAATACTCACAGTGTACTCAGCTGGAAGTGCAGCTAAGCTCTGCATCAGGCCCAGTGTGCAATAAACAAATCAACAACAAAACCAACACGAAAATATTAATAGTGCAATATACTACTTTAACTGCCTTCAACAGTTGATTTAAAGTCCTGTCTTATTGTTCTTATGTTATTTAGATAAGTTATTTGTTTGTATTATATTTTGTTTGAAAAACAAACATTTATGTTTAGTAGTTTTATATTAGAGTCTCAATTATTATTTATGTGACTATAAGTACATAATGTTTTAACCATATCATTCGTTAGATTTGTTATTGGTTTTTGAATTTCAATTTTAATTATTAGTTTTATTGTGTACAGCGTAATTAGTTAATGTTTATACTTATAATTTACACTTTTAGTATTTTACTTGTAAAATATAATGTTGTGATATGCAGTATAATATGATACTGTGAGATTAAAATATTTCTCAAAATTCAAATGCACCAAAATATAAAATAAGATTAAGCATTTATAAGAAATATACAACAACCTGTTCGAAGTTCTTTATTTACACCACAGCATGAGAACAAAGCATAGTAGAAAGAGAAAATTAAGATTAGGAATATATTAAGAGAATTGACAATTAAATAAACAATTTTTATTAGGAATTGTGATTTGATTTTTACAAGATATTATTCAAATATGTGTGAGACCTTAATTAATTGTTACCTACACTTAACTTCCAGCTAGAAAACAATAAAAAAACATTTTTAAAAATAAACACACAAAATAGAATGTTAGCATTAGGTTTATATCATGTTGTAATTTTTCAATTACATTCAAATTTAAATCTGACAACTTTAAATGGAATGAATTTATTCTGAACCAAATGCTACTTTGTTGATTCTAATATTACACAAAAATTTCAAATAACTAATGAGCTTCACTGACTTTTAAATATAATAAGTTTTAGAATTTTTGTTTGTGTTTTTAAATTTTAAAGTAATATAATGTTTAAGAAAAGCAATATGTTTTCAGATCAGATAATTATATATCTGAAATATGGAATAAATTATAAGCACTGACCATTTTTGTTGACAATATAAGAAACCAATAATAAATACATGTTTGTTATAATACCATAACCTCAAAACTTTAATAATATTTGAGTGTTTGAAACATTTAATCAGATCCAACCATTTGTGTATTTATAAAATTCGTCTTTGGCATGATAAAAATAGTTAAATTCAAGATTTTCAGGAAACTGCAATAAACAAATTAATCACTTTAAAGTAAGATTTTAAAATTACATTTTAATGAACAGTTATAGCTAAAAAATATGTTGATATTCAAAATATGTGTAACTTTTATAAAAAAACTGTATTTTTGATCCTACAAGCCTTTATCAATTGTATCAATAGCCCAATTTGTTCCATGACCTCCTTTAGATAAAAACTTAACATCAGAACTATTAATATTCTTTTAATATTCTTGAAGAAAAACATTTTTATAAAATAATTTTTTTTTGTCTTTTCACACAAATTACATAAAGATCAATATGCAACAATAATGTATCTGTAATACTATAGGTAGAAGGTACACAAAATAAATTTATATTTACACTGAGACAAAACCAAATATTAAGAGAGATATTTTTTTTCATTCACTGAATCTACTATGAAATGGCTTGTCCAGCAATGGGAGGTAGATCTGTGTACTGGACAATAGTGTTCCTTTTCCACTATAACCACTTCAATTTCATAAAGCTATTTTGAGTTGATTTGCAGACTCGTAAATGTGGCCACAACTAATGATTCTCCCACCAAGCATGAATTGTGAAATGGCATTAGTACTTTTAAAGCAGAAAGTAATATGAAGAAATTTATATGAGAATAAGAAAATCAGTTGGTTCAAGATCTATTATGTACGGCAGGTGATTAAAAATGTTTTATTAGAACTGGCAAGATGCAGTTGGGTTAGATTAATGGTATATGATAGTACAATGTTAGGAATCAAAACACCAACAAATTCAGCGGGTCTCTTCTTTTGTTCTGAGTGGCTCTCTATAGTCAATAAAATATCTTACAATGTGGATATGAATTAATTGTTGCTCCTCATTCCATGAAATCCACCAGTAACTTCCATTATGGTTCCAAAAAATGGTATCCACGACCTTCCGTTGTCAAACATTTTTATGAATTTTTTTGGTTTGTTCAGAGAATTTACATGGACCATTCTCTCCCATCACTTATGAAGTTTTCATCATGTATTTAGCTCATTCTGCAGTGAATTTCTGCTGTGTTTTTCCCTTCTGCCTTAAGATAACTAATGACACTACAAAATTCACAATTGGCAAAAGAATCAATAAACGTGACAGGTTTAAGAGTCTGCAACTTTGCTAATACTGGTGTTATGAAGTTGGAAGTGACAGTGGTTATAGTGGGAGAGATACCCTATCATCCAGTGCACAGTTCCATCTCGTACCACTCAACATGCCACTTCACAGTAGATTTTGAAGTTGAAAAAGAATAGCTTTTGTATAATATATTAAGGCCAATTAATTGTGATTACTAATTATATGAATGCAAGAGACATAAAGATAAATATTTATGTCAGTGTTGACATGCAAGAGGGAAAAGTGAAAGAAGACATCAAAAGTGAATTAAGGTAATTTGTGTTCAAATTATATACAAGTTCAGGAATGTACATATTTACAAAAGTATGCATACCTTTTGAAACTCTCTTCATTTCTTATTAAATGAAAGTTATATAATTTTTACTTTAAAAACTGGATTAGTAAAATATCTAAAGTATTTTCGAACCCATTAGTTTTGATTTTGCATTTAATAAGAAATTTGTATATGTGAAATAATTTCAATGGATAAATAAATTTGCATTAAAAATAATTATTTACAGAAGGTACAAGACAATGTTTATTAACAATTAATTAATTAATTAAATTTGAAATAAAACAAATTACCCCACAATGCATATCAATGATATATAAAAAAAATTAATAATAATATAATAATAATAATTATTATTATTATTATACAAATATAAAATTATTAATACTGTAATATGTACATAATTACACAAGACAGTGATTTGTCATTCCTGAAATTTTTTACGTTTATAAAAATGTCCATGTTTTACACTTTATAATAAATTTTTATTTATTATTCAAGCAACAAAAAAATCTTCCAAAAGTAAAAGTTAAAAAATGTACTTACCTTAGTTGATTTCATTAGTTGTTGCCAATGCCTTTCTCTGATAGCAGGATTCTGCAACTCCCCTACTGCTTTTAGAGATGTTAACATATTTTTGACTGTGGCTTCAAGAGTAATGTATGCATCCCACACACGCATCTCCTTATCCAAAGCTATTTACATTTTATATAAGATAATTATTTAGCAATTTTTAACTAATTCATCTCAACAAACAAACACATTACATATGTCTCCAGTCATTTAACTATTCGTTAAATTAGTAAAGTTAGAAATTTCAATATATATATAGTCTTTTAACAAAGAAATTAATTAAAGGCAATCAATTAATAGGCCTTTTTACTTTCCAAAATAATTGTCTGTTTATGTAAAATGACATGTTTTAAGTTTGTAACATAAAAATCTTTAATGTTGAACAAAAAAGTATTTCTCTATTAATTTGTGCTTGTTAATAATGTGCTTTGAAATGAATTATGAATAATAATTATGTTTTATTACTTATGCGAGTGTAGTAAAAGTAGCTTTGACAAAACAGGAACTTCCCTAAGTTTTAAGAACAAGAAGTAACTGGTTATTATTACAAAGTACTTTGCTTCATGAACATACATTACAGTTATCCCTTATTATTCACAATTTTTATTACCTACTAAAACAAAAATGTATAAAAAAGCTCAAAAATCATTCATAACAACAACTTATTTCCATCCAACTACAAAATAAAATAAGAAAAAAAAGTTGACTTATAATATTGAATCAGACTGATAACTTATTTATTTACTGAAACAATACGATAACTGGCTTGAAGATTTCTTAGATTTTAGGCAGTGAAAACAAAAAATGTAATTCCAAGAATTTACCAACTTATAAGTCTCTTACTTTGTCATTTTCCTTTTGTCCCATTTTAACATACTCTCTTACTGAAGTGAACTCAAGCTCCCATAATCATTTTAGTTTGTAACAGCTTAGTCATGTAAATGTTTCTTAGTCATTATTTTACAATGTCTTCTGGTGGTAAATGAATTATCAATAGGAAGGGAACAATATTAACATTATCAAAAATAATTGAGATTTTAGATAAAATATAATAATCAATAAAAATGTAGTAAATGTTGTTATAACTTATGAAATAATAACGTCAAGCTAGTGTGTTAGTTAACATCTCAGCTGACCAGACAAATGTTAACGAATACAACGCTCAAAAATATTATAGAAGGAAATAAGTATAAAGTAGAATCAATCTTTAATTTGTCCTTAGTCTGAATAACCGAATGATTATATTCTCGAGTTTGATTCTTCACTAGAAAAGGTACTGCAGATTTAAGATAAACATTCAAAGTTTACTACAAAACCTATAAGAAATTTGTAAAGACATAAACTCTTGACTAGGTTTGACATTATATTAATGCTACAATTTGATGTTACTATCTGCAATTTTACATTAAATTAACTGTACTTTCTAGCATTCATAAAAGAAACTTTTACATCTTTTTTTCTAAAAATTGTTAACTGTATAATTATTACTTGAATCCTGTTAACTAGTATGCTGTTTGTATTAAATAGATATTCAATATTCACTTATCGTTTATGTCAGTAATGGTAGATCAAATTATATTTTAATAAGTATAAACAACGATCATATTGTTTTAACAGTGTAAAATTAAATATTGTTAGTTAATTAGCTTATTTTATTTAATTACCTCTGATTTCCTTTGCAAATTTCTTGCATTCTATATCCATATTCTCCACATCTATTTGACGCCATGGTGTTGTTTTCCAATCTTCAACACTGGTTTGTACTATGTGTACATAATCCCAGAGTTGCTGTAGATAAATGTTTCATTAATCTATTATTGAATAGATTATTGTTTCAATAATCTGTTATTATTTAACTATCAGAAATAAAGGTAGTGGTTTATATGAAGAAACTGTGTAAGGGCAGAGTGTAAGAAAAGTAAGTGGCCTGGATTGGTAGCCAGATTTTACTGGTTGAAATGAATATTGCTATTTAATCAAAAATAAATCCAAAGTGTTATTTTATTTATATTTTTTCTCACCCATGACCATTTTTTTTAAGTTAACATATTTAGAATAATAATTAATTTTATATCCCATGTATAAAAATGATGAATTATAATTTTATAAGTATAAAAATTAAATTAAAAAAATATTGTTTTTCAATTGTAATCTGTACTTACATGAGTAAAGTGGTACTGATTTGTATAAAATAATGTAATTTGGACATGTGAAATTAATTTTAAATGAATATATAAAATTATTACCTTAAGCATCCTTAACTCTTTGCGACATTGTTTTAACTGTTTGAAATCAGGAACATTAACTTCAAAGAGAGAAGCTGATTCTTGAATTCTAAGCATATCACTTTCGTTGGCTCTTATTTCAGCATCAGTATTATCGAGCATTTTGTAAGGGTCTTTGCAATCAAATCTGAAAATACATTTTTTATTAGGTTTTACAATTAAACTTCTACTTTTGGTGATACAAATTTTTACTTCAACTTGTCATTACTATACTTAACGTTAAAATATATATGAAATATGAATGTAATAATTAATTATAATTTGTTCTATGCTGTGTATTTAGATTTAATTTGTTCCTGTAAATGTAAAATTATTATTAAGCTAAAACTATAATGGTGTTGCAATTAGTTGAAGTAAGGTTAATTTTTTCTTGAACAGCTGATTTTGGAGAACAGTTGTTTCGTCCCTACACAATGGTATATTTATACATGTGTATTTGCCGTTGGGGTGACAATGTTTCGAGGGCAGTAAATTTTTTTAAATAAAAAAATAATGCAATCAAAAAATGCAACCTTTGATATGAAATGTACTATTTCATATAGAAGTCAAACTTTTTTGTTTGTTACTAGAAACATTTTTCTCAAGATAATTTTTATTTTTGAAGAAATACTAAAAATTTGGTAAGAGAAATACAAATAGCGCTCCTTAACGATCACTAGCTCATAATTTAAAAAAAATATTGATTAGCTTCATTGAAGCAAAAAATATGGGAACTTTTACTTTCAAGATCAAATTTAGCAAGCAACAAATAAAAAAAGATGATTGTGAACATTATTGAAATTATTGATTAATGTTTATGACCCATTAATCAAGCTTATAAAAGGTATGTGAAATGTATCCTTTCACACATTAACAAAAAGGAGTAACAGAAATAAATTTCAGTTGAGATAACTAATATTTTAAATAATGTAAACTACTGTAAAATTAGCCGCCTCGGTGGTCTAGTGGATAGTGTACTAGGCTTTCACCCCAAGGACCCGGGTTCAATTCCCGGCGAGGGCTTTTCATTTTCATACGCTATAAATCATCCCCATCATCTGCATTAGCCCAAGTGTGCACAATAAACTCAAAAAAAAATACTGTAAAATTAATCTGAAATTCTTGGAAGGTCAAGAAAAACAGAGAATGTTGAAGGCTGGAGAAGAGATAATTCTAAGAAGAACAGTAGTGAAAGGTAAGATGGAATGGCAATTGAGGATTGAAGAGTTAGTTTTCTAGAAACTTCCAATCAAATAAAGATAATAAAATTATTTTGTCTTAGTCAATGTTTACAGAGTTTTAAGTGCATTCTCAGTTCAAATTCATTTTCTAAATTTTTAAATGCTATCTACCATTGAATGACTCATCTGTATGGGTCAGTAAAAATTTTAAAACTAAAGTTAACATCTGGCCTCTGTACAAAATGTATCGCTGATCAACTTTTTGGATAAGAGTAGTAACATTTATATATAGAAGAGTAACTTCTATTTCTGTTAATTTATATTTAACAATCATTCAAATTAAAAAGTAACAAGCGTAAATTATATTAAAATAATATATTTTATTACCTGAGGAAAGGTCCTTTACGAAATCTTTCTCTATACTGATTTTGATTTGCATCAAAAGTTGAAATTTTGTTACGAATGGAAGACACTTCAGCTGCTTGTAATGGAGCCACTTGTTGTTTCACTGTTAAAGCTATTTTCTTGGTATTATTCCACTGTTCAGGCAATTCCTGGATAAAAAATAAATATAGAATAATTAGTATACCTCCAACTGAGCATATTTAACTGTTGTGAATTTGCTCAATAATTTTTATCAATACTCTAATATACGGCAATTGTTTAAATTGCCAGAAAAATAAAACTATTATTAAATTAATACCCATTATAAAGACATGTCTTATAGATTCCAGGTCAATTCTATTCTCACCTGCAGCAAGACATTTACTTCTTCTGGCAACTCTTGGTCGTACTGTTTGAGCAATTCTATTGTATCTCTCAGAGGTTCAAACATTTCATCTGTTGTGCTTTGTCGTTCTTTAACATTCATTAAGTATCCCATAACATTTACTAAACCTTCATAATCACCTTCCTCTACAGGCTGTAAAAACCCTTCATCAGCTTCATGTATAAATGTGGCAAGATCAGAAAGGCTGTTGAGAACAAACCATTTACAATTAATTTTAAAACAATTAACAGTATGACTTGTGTGTTTATAAGTATAGTTCTTCACATATCTTAAATAATTTATATAAACACTATAAAGCACTTAAGTAACCATTAACAATGACAAATTGATTTACCTGTTGGTAACATTTTCCATCAGGTGTTGTTTGAACATATGTCCCCACTTACACACTGTATTTAATAGAGCTTGTTTAAATGGACGAATATCAACTTGGAACCAAGCGTTGAATATTTGAACCGAATCCAATTCTTCTACTTCTTGGTAGAGGTTTTCAAAGTTATCTATCTATAACAACAACAAAATTTTTTTTGGAACTTAACAATTTTTAACTTAAAGTTCAGTAAAGTTGGGCCTATCAATCAGGATACATAAATATACATAACAACTTTCAAATTTCTTTGTAGACCACAGTGTACATATATGTAATTTTAACTTTTACCCTATTTACATTCGATAGATAAAGCATACACTGTTTTAAAATAATACCTGTTCTTTAAACTGTTCCATACTTGGTGAAGACATTTCAGGACACATAGTTTCATCAAGTGTCAAAATATCCATTTCATCCAATGTTAACTGTCGACCATACATTAGAAATTGCTGCATATACATTTGTCGATCGTCAAGCCAAAGATATGCATAGGTTTCGAAACCACTACAAAAATCATTTGCCTAGAACAAATAATAAATAAATCTTTATACATCAATTAGTAAAATATTCAAATATAAAAATACCTTCTTGTCAATTCATATAGCAAAAATGTATAACAAGCAAAACTTGAAAATTTCTGAAAATTGCAAACTCTAAGTTGTATTTTGATATTTTTTATGTTTCATAAATAATCTATTTATTATGAGTTAGATAAGCTCATAAGCATTAGATAGTTGTGACACCAAAATGTAATGTTTTTTGCAAACATTTAAACAAACTAAAGTAACTTTTTAACAGTAAAATAAATGTTAATTACATTTAATTATTATAATTTAACTATAACTATGATTACAGTAAGTCCTGGATTAAGGATTTAAACAAACTGTTCATTTATAGTGTCATTTTTCCAGGTCAGTTACGATCCCTTATGCTTGAAATAGTCACTCAAGATAAGTAAATAATTTAGATTCAGAAACAAATTCATATCAATGCAATACAAGCAGACCAATTCCCATTAAAAATATAAGAACAATAAACTGATATAATTCATATCAATTTAACAGGGGAAACAAATTTAACAAAACGGATTAAACAAGGAAATTTAAAAACAAAACTTTAGCCTGAAAAAGATATTTTTTCTTAACGTTCATGCTTTATGCCAGTTAGACTAATGAGAATGAAGGATCAGTGTTAATGGCAAGGATAAGAATGGCAGTAACATCGACTTGAACAACCTTTAGATATGCATTCAGAAGTAAAGCAGACTGAACAGTGCCTTAGCCACATCAATTACCAAGCCCAAGTGGAATTCATAACAACTGAAAATTAAGAAATAGCAAACAAACAAACAAGAATTTTTTTAAAGATATATTGTTGAACACGACTAAGAAAATTAGAGCAATGTTTTAGGAACATTTAAAAGCACAAACAAATTTTCTCAAACTTTATATTATCTAAAAAAAACTACATTATCTATTAAAATTTGTCCCTTAAGTAACTAGACAATGAACCTATATAACCTATGAACTTAGGAACCTATTGGTCGTATATTCCCAAACATCCAGTTTATAGCTGTTCTAATAAAATTTAGTTTTAAAAAAAGAAAATTGCTTATGGGGGAAAATCTAAGCTGTAAAATATCTCGGTTAATGTTTTGTATTACCTCATCCATTACATTTTGTACACCTTCCATTATATCTTTCTTCAAGTCACTGAGATCTACATTATTTTCCATGTCAACCTGGAATTTTTTAAAAACATGTTATAAGTATTACAAGTTGATACTACACCATAATAATATACTATAGCATAATAGTATAATTAAACTGAAAAATATTAATTTTAAGGAACTTCTCAGCAATATTTTATATATATATATATATATATATATATATATATATATATATTTGTATAAATCTCAACAAATTAATTGTAATTATATTATGATTATTTTTATTAAAATGAAATGCTACCAACCATATAGTCTTGCAAATCTGAATTTTGAGAAACACGTGGAATGAGAGTAGCCATTTTAATAATATCTTCGATAAGACCTTGGACAAGACTTGAGAAACTGTCAGATTTACTGCTGTCCAAAGGAGGTACGAACACTAAATCTGGCTCTCGTAATTCCAACTGAGCTTCAAAAAGTGGTGCTAACATGTTTACAGGATCCATATGTTCGGCTAAATAACCAAGACTGAAAAAACAACACAATTTAAGCTTAAAGAAAACTCATGTCACACTTCTTTGCAAAGTATACACTTACATGCTAGGAACAAATTAACACACACACACACACACACACACACACACACACACACACACACACACACACACACACACACACACACACACACACACACACACACACACTGTGATGCAACGCTGTGTGTTGCTGTGTTTCGTAAGTAGTTACCGAACAGTTTCCTATGATGATGCATGAGTAGTAGTTTGGCAAATTCCCAATGGAGTTAATGGCCGATGAAAGAGTGAGGATCTACCAGTGCAAGTAAAGTGCTGAGCAGCGGTATAGTCATAAAATGGCAATTAAAGAGGAGCAAAATTGGACACTGAGTACCAAGCAGCAATGGTGGGACGAATCAGAAAATGGATAATAGACACACCAACTCATATGCAACATCCAGCAGGATTGATGCAACAGCAAGCATGGAAAGGTGGACTTCTACTTCATACTGGTTCTTACTGGACACCTCCTCAGGAGGGTTAATAGGTGCTGGACTAGCTGCACCTATTGAGAGGTTTTAGATGTCCCTTGTGGTACCTGAGTCTAACACACACTTACACTTGCAACACTACACTTACAACTTGAACACTTTACTCTCACATTTACAAAGATGATAATAGCCTTAATGTGATTTTCGCCTTATAATAAAAAAAATCTTACTGGACACGTTTGCTTCTGAGCTTACCTGTTCTGTTTCAGGCTGGAGACAGACTTAGCTTGTCTCCACTGTCTTCCAGCAGTGGAGGAAGATGCAGAGCATGTATTTTTCTGGTGTTAGAGATTCAACAAGGACAGGATGAAACTGCAAATACATCTGCATGGAAGCATTACACTAGAAAATCTGGTTGCAGAAATGATGACTTCAAAGTCTAACTGGAGGGCCATTGACGGATATGCTACTGTGGTTATGAAGAGGCTGAGGACTGAAGATCAAGAAAGGAGAGCCAATGCTGTAGACGGGTATGTGGACAGCCAGTCCACCTCCCAACAAAGTAATGCATAGCAGCACCTCTGTGGGAGGGATTTGTAGAAGAGGAATGCTTTTTATGGTTTTTTAGTGGGTAGCAATATCTCTTAACTTGAGTTTAAACTTAACTTGAATCCCAAACACTGGGAAGTGATGGTACCCTCCTCCAGGTCATCTATAAAAGATTTTTCGACCTTTTTTTCGCATCGCAAACACACACACACACACAAACATATATATATATATATATATTAAACAGTTTTTTATAAGTTAAAATTATTGCTCATGTCATAGTACTGGTACTGAGTCAACAGTGACCATAATTAACAAAGTAAAAATATCCAATAAAACTCACAATATATTTTCATTTAGTTTAAAATTCTAAATTATCTGCAGTTTCATATCACAGTGGCAAATTATGTAGCAAAAACATCTAATAGACAATTAACATGGCTATTTTTATGCCACTTTACAAACTCTACAAAGAGTGATTCAAATATGTGCCCTGATGAGAGTGGTATTTGTATTCTGTATGTCCTGATGATGTCACACTACTAACTGAAAATATAGCAGACTTTGTTTAAAGAAAGAGTTAGTAATATTGAACTTAAGTATATTACTTGTAACAGCTAATCCAAGTAGAGAATGGAATAAAAAAGTGAAGTTATTTAAAAGTATTTTTGTGTAATAAGTATTAACATTTAGAAAATATATTAACTTATGTTTTTTGTTTTTAAATACTGTATTTGTAAAAGTTTTGTATTTTTTAGAACTTTAGAACTTTAACTTCATTTTAAAAAGGAGTTAAAGTATTTAATTTTTATGAAAATTTCACCAGTAATAAGAAAATAACATATTATTTGCTAAATAAATATATATTTATGTATAACTCTTGCAAAGCAACAAAGTAAAGTGTTGATATAAATTTATAATTTTCATAAAAATGTCTTTCTCATTCACTCATTGTTACTTCATAAAAAGAAGAGATAAGTAAAAACAATTTTTATTGTTAATAAAATGTAACTTTATTTCTGATATTAAGAACATTTTTCTTCCAAAAGTAATTTTAGAATAAAATTAGATGTTTTTTTACCAACCTGCAACCTATTGTACGCAGCAAAGACTCAGAGACAATACAATCTACATATGAAACATAATCCATCCAGCGTTTTGTTGTTATCTGTTGCTCCATATTAAATAATACACAATTCTCTTTTAAAAGTTTATGAATTTCTTCTGCGGCATTGCTTATTTCTGAATAGCTAAAGCATAAAAATAATTCCTTAAATGTAAAAGGTAGATTAGTGTTGGGGTTTACAAACAACAACAAAAGGATTATTAATACATAATCAAATGGTATCTAACAGAGCATGTTTAATAATTAAAAAGAGAATGAAATAGAGGAAGATGTGTGAGAAGTATAAAAAGATTTCATACTTTCAGAATGTTTGGTTAAAGCTTAAACATATTATGTATATGTGATACAATAGTAGTGACAGTAATAATAATGTTACCGTTTTGAAATTCTTTCAGTCTTTTCTTCAATAGAAAGTAATGTATCTTTCTTGCCATCTCTGCGTTCAAAAAGTGGAATTTTACACCATGCTGACATAACAGTACGCATTTGTTTAATGTTGTCTTGTGTTTTCTGAACGCGAGATTGCAACTGTTCTACGAGACCATGAAGTCGCTGAATGAAACTCCAAAGATCTGAAAAAATTTACAAATATAACATGTTACCACTCAATGTGTTAGCTTTAAACTTTCCGTAAATACACAAACATATATAACTGGATACCATCAATTTACAATTTCACACGTACCTGGTGAGTTCCAGTCTAAGCCACTTTGACCTTGGTGGATGAGAGCATCTATTTCTTCTACTTCTTCTCGTACAAGTTCAAATTCGACTTCTCTACTGTTTTTGCGAACTTTATTAAACCTGTATCGAAATAAAGCACTGGGATAACATACAGCAGAAATACAAATTTCAAATATAAGAACAGTTTATAAAAGGTATAAAAAATTTATATAAAACATTAATATTTATACAGAAAAATGTATATAAAACATTAATATTTATACAGAAAAATGTATATAAAACATTAATATTTATACAGAAAAATGTATAATTGATTTTTACTACTAATATCTACATAGTGGTAAAACTTTTGTGTCAAATATACAATGGCAAAAATGTATTACCAGATATTTTTTTTTCAAAAATTGTTTTTTCCTCTGCTACTAAATACAGATACTTACTTTGCTTTTAAACCTATTAAGGACTTATCTCCAAGACATGACATGGAAAAGAAGAAGCAGAAGACCCAAACCTCTTCGTTATGAGAATTGAGAGAGAGGAAAAAAGCATTTTAAAGAAGGAAGTCACTGGGAATAGACAGAATTTGTAAAAGTCCTCAAATGGTTATCAAAACATAACCAGAGATTCTATTTGAACTGTACATCTCATGCCTTTCTATAGGAACTGATCCCTAAAATTATCTTTGTTAGAAAGGAGGATAATCAAATGGACCAAAAGTCATTACATAGACTGATTTGTCTGTTAGACAATCACTGATGTCTGAAATGCGGTGATTTTAATTCTCTTAAGTGCAGATATCTCTGAAGTGAAAAGAAGGAAAATTAATAAAATTATCTGAAAAAGTCTTAGTGAGAAATTTATTTTATCTAAACAAAAGAGAGAGAGAGAGAGAGAGGAGAGAGAGATCATTTTTGCAGATGAAAGATGAACTATCAGAGATTTGAACGTCCAATCTTTTCCATCTTTGCGTATCACAGCCTTTCTCATCTACCTTCCTTCAGGCCTATTTTATTTTAATAACAGTGTTATACAGATATAGTAATTTAACCCTAGAAAGGTAGCATACGTCATATTGATGTGTATGAAATAATTAACCACAAGCCTTTTTAATCCAATTCACTCAAACCCCTGCTGACCAGCCAGCATTGTGAGTAGGTGTATTTCCAAATAGTTTTTATGTAATTATTTTTTCCTAGAAGTCAGACATCTGATTAACATGTTGCTACCTTCTAAGCATATTTTATCATACATGTCACTACCTATAATAGCATTTGTGAAATTTTTGTATTTACAGGACCTCATTTTTTTGAAATTTTCTTTACGGAATTATTATAGGTAATCGCTCTCTATAACAGCGGTATATAAACATATTTTATTGAAATGTTTATGTATGTTTTACATGATTTTGTTTGAAAAAATTACAGATTAGAGCCCGAAAAACCACACGCTGTCCATTATGTTTATTCTGTAATATGACTAATATTTCGCTAGTAAACCCCTATTTTATTTATCTGTACAACTTTTCTAGAATAAATGACAATACTCGAAGCCCTTGTCAAGGTAAGATTTTTGCCTAAATCATCACAAACGCCTTTCAAAACTTTGGCAAGAAATACAAAAATGAAAAAAATATAAGGCATGGCCTAAGAACGACAATAGAAAAGGTCGTAGGAGACTTCAGCCAAAGAAAACAAGTTGTTCCAATAGAGAGGTGCAAGGAAGTATTGTGCTTTTTGCGATGTCAGGAAAAAGAGATGACAAAAGTTCACTGCAATGGCGAAAAACTATTTGTCGTGAACTTCAAAGAAATATTTTCCCCAAAAGCAGTTAAAAAATATTGCATGCAAAAACTTTACTCTTTTTTCTTTTATATCTTATGTTTAATTTTAAGAAATTTTAGATAATTTGAGTATAAAAATAAATAATTAAGTAGATTTAGTTAGTTATTTAGAGCTTTTACATTACTTTAACCACATTTTTTTAAACAATACATTAAACTAAAACTAGCACAGGCATTTTTTAAGCTGAAAAATGTATCAATACATTTTAATCACGAAATTATAAAAACTATGTTCTTTTTCACTTATATATAATATTTTTGTTTTTTATAAGTAAATTGTTTTTGGTTTTTTTTTTTAAAAATGAGTGCCTAGTTTTTTTTAAATGTTGAATTTAACTAAAATAAATAAAAATAATATAAAAAAACAAAATATATCGTTTTACAGCAGAACTAGCAAAGGATCATACGTTTCCGAACTGTACGTCAAAGTTACATGTCACTACCCATACCATAAGTTTTTTTAATGCTACCTTTCTAGGGTTAAACACAACCATTTCTGTTAAAATTTTTAAAATATATTAATTTAGTTGGTGGCTTTTACCTTTTGTTGTCTATTGCTGATGTCTAGAATTTGTCAAAAATATTAGAGGGGCCTGTCCATTAGTTTTGAGATTTGCTGTGGTAAATAACTTTTTTTAATGCTGATATTTTGCAATTATTTACAGAACTGAATTAAATTATTAGTTTAACTGGACAATATTTGTAAATGTACATTGTGTAAACATATTTTTCATAATTCAACTTTTTATCGTTTCTTGTAACACAAAAACATTAAGTCTACCTGCAGCAGTTTTGAACTCAATATTTTATATTTACCTAGTATAGGTTTTTCAATTCTAAACATACTTATTTTCAAACATTAAGAACTCACCATTCAATTGTAATGTTCAGCTGTATTGTGTATTTCCTAAATGTTTCCCTACACTCATAAAACTTAATAACTTCTTCTGGTATATCATCTTTTTCTGATAGTTGTAAGTAGTGTACTTCACGAAGGATCGTGACTAGCTAAACATATCAACATAACTGAAAGCTAACCACAAATTATTCATTAAGTAAGTCAACATTTTATTTTTAAAGTGCTTAATCATTATGTACTAAATATTATCAACACATACATTAATGAAGTTGTGATCTGATAATTGGCCATTGTTGACAAAAATCACTGACTAAAAATAATAGTAAGTATATTATTAATTAATTAATTAATTTGAATATTTCTCATAAAACAAACCTGAGGATGAAAGTTGAGAAGCAGCTCACTATTGTTTTTAGTATGAGTAAGAAGAGACCTTTTAAGATTTCTTTCAATTTGGGATGGTACTATACTTGTCCAGTCTTCAAATAGTTTCTCTTCAAACTCGGTCAACAATTTCATCATATTTTCAAATCTTGTTATTACTGCTATAGCTTCATTACTATGAATAATTCTGTAATTTTAAGCAAAGAACTTATTGTTTAGGTAAATATTTGATATGTTGGTAAGTATAAGGGTGGAAACCATTGCAGCTGAATGGTACAACAGACCATCACTGTTGCACAGGAATGCACCACAGGAGTGCACCACAAGTTTTGAACAACTTTCTTTGTACAAAACACAAACCTCATTTCACTTAGGTAATTCAGTATATAGATTGCTTAACACACATCAAAATTGAGAGAGGAAGGGGAGAGAGAAAGGAAGGGGAGAAGAAAAAGAAGGGAGGGGAGGGAGTGAGAGGGGAGAGAGGAAGAGATGGAAGGGAGTGGGAGGGAGATAAGAGAGAGAGAGAGAGAGAGAGAGAGAGAGAGAGAGGGGGGAGAGAGAGAAGAGTGGATTGGTTTTTCCATCTAAATATTTAGTTTCTCACCTAATTTCAAATGATGATAGGGTACTAAAATTCTGTAATAGAAAGATATGTACAGACTACCAAACGCAATATTTGGATCATGGGAACCTTAAATGGATATATCCATTAAAAGATGTAAAATCATACCATAATATTGTACTCAAGAAAGAGTACAAACTCTTTAGTTGTAATAAAGGCCTTTAGTTGTAATAAAGGTTAGAAGAATAACCTTTATTAATGAGTGGTATTATAAGTCAATCTATTAACACAGCTTTTATTATTTTAATTGGACAATCTTAAAATGTGTTTTTGTTGTTTTGGGACAAACAGATGCCAATATCCATAAGCCAATAAAATTATAATACTCTTATATTAAAATTTTAAAAAAAGAAATAATTGCCCAAAACTTCAAAATTTAACATAACATTACAGTAAAAATATTTATAGGATATTTGTCTTTCTGTATATCTATTTTCCTCCATTTTAACTAAAGAAAACAACAACAAACAGCAACAAAATAGGCTACATTAGAAAAAGCCAAATGTATCATAGCTCAGTCTTATTACCTTGAGTGGCCTTAAAATCATCAGGCTATTAATAAGAATAATACAATAAATAATTTTTTGGTAAAAATAATACTTTATTTTAAAAAATTCTTTAATTAAAAAATACACCCTTCAATTAATAAAAATATGCTGCCAATGCCTTAAAACAAACAACTATTAAAATTACACATATTCTTAGAATGTAGACAAACAGTTCAACTCTAAATTTAACATAGCAATAAAAAATTTATCTATGGCCATCATGCCCACAATGAAGAGGGACTTCCTGAAGGGTACTCAATCTGTTGCAGGAGTACCAACTGTATTTCTTTAAAATTAAAATAATCTATCTTTAAAAAAATGTAAATGATATTAACAAAGGTTTCTTCTTCTTTTTAATTTCATACAAATTAGTTATATACTGAACATAACTATACTAATTATTCTACCTAGACGTTTTTCAGTTAAATTGTGGTTGCAGTGAGATATTTATTAAAAATTCTACTTACACATGATCAAGGCTCTTGAAGCTACAGATAGGCTGAGTAATTCGCTGCCGCAATTGGTTTGCCCAACTCAACGCTCCAGCTACTGGGGGCATATTCCTTGCTACTGGCATTCTACCTGTAGTAGTAAACTCTCCCATCTGTATTTCAAAAAGTTCCTGTAACAAGTTATTTTAAAAAAATAATAAGACTGTAATATAGACCCTAATAAGCCAATTCAAACCCCCCCCCATTGTAGTTTCTCTTATGATCCAAATTTCAGAATATTTGTAGTTTGCATTACATTTTTGTGTAATATAAATATCCACTAAATCAAAAAATACATTATACACCAGGTATTATCTTAAGAGTAATTTGTTCTGATTTTCAAATCACTTGTTTCAAACATAAGTTCATAATTGTTAAGCAAATAATGCTCTTATAATACAAACTTAATTACAAAGTTAAACATTATGAATTTTATTATAAAAGTGAGTAACACTGTGTTAATATAGATGGTGGCATAAAGTCAATCATTATCAGCATTAAAAATCAATGGTCTGAGGATTAGTAATTCTAAAATTTTATATTATATTTTTTTAATACAACATATAAAAACATCCTTTACCTCAACAATACTCATTTCTTCTTCTAACATCTTCAATATGAGACGATATTTGTTTGTGAATTCATCCTTAATAAGTGGACGCTCCAAAACAGAACCAACAATTTCTACTAACTGGAACAAAATTTATAAAAATTGTAAATACTTCTATTAAATAATAACATTAATTTGTAAGAAAGTAATAAAACTATTATTTTCAAAAAAATGTAAATTTTATTTTTAAGAACAGACCTTTTTAGGATAAGTTGTGTACTAGTAGCAAATGATTTGGCACATTTCTTTAAACTACATCGCAGGGGGTGCAGACTAGCTGCACCTATTGAGAGGATTTAGACGTTCCTCTCGGTACCCGACTCTAACACACACTTACATTTACAACTTAAACACTTTACACTCACACTTACATTGAGGGAGGCAATGCTTTTTGCCTTAAAATAACAAAAAAAATCTTTAAACTAATCTATACTTTATGACACAAAATAAGGAATCAGGAAAAGTAATTTTAGTATAGTATGTTGAATTAAATGAATTCCTATACCAGCAATTGTTTTGTGAATTACAAAATTACAAATTTGTTTTCCTATTATGTAAAAATCTGACAGAAACTTGGTCTAGTGAGTGATGTTGATGAGGTATTAACATCAATAGCATCCAGTGGGGGGAATGATATTGAGTGAATATTTGGTATAAAACTTGTGAATCAGCAACCAACCTTAAATTACTGTTGTAAAAGAAAGTCAAGTTTTCATGTTATAATTATTCACTATCAAATTCAAATATTTGAATATCAAGTACAGAAAGCTTCTGACAATAATTAAAATGTATATACATTTTATATGTATTTATCATAATATAAATTACATAGCAATTTATATTATGTTATTAGCAATTGCTAATATAAGTGTGTTTTTCTACGTGTTTGATGTACAGCCAAATCCATTAAATACAGAGATTTAAATTTGATTTCTTTTGAAATCAAATTCTTTCAAATTTTGATTTCTTAACAAAAGTGGATAGAAGAAAGTTGGACAACTCGAAGAATTATTTTAAAATTTCTAATTAGTTTTTTTATATTAAATATGCATCTGAAAAGTATACCTGTATATATACAACATTCACAGTGAAAAACATTTGAATGTCATGGATAATGCTATGTGGGTACTATTAGTTACAAATATATATATATATATATATATATATATATATATATATATATATATATATATTTGTATATATTCCTTCTCATTTAGGTTGCCAGGAAATGTATGATAACATATATTAAATTATTATTGGTATGTAGTTATTTTATAAATACTTTTATCATGTTGAACAATAATAAATAAGCTTTGCAGACTACATTAAAGTTTCTGAAGCGGTGTGGGATCCCTCAATTTTTGTTAAGGTCAAAATACATTTAACATTAATTACTAACCTTAAATATACTTTCTAAATTTGAGCAATCATCGAATGCTTGACAAAGTATAGAAGCCAATCTGCGATCAAGATCTTCTATACTAGCTTGAAACTCTTCGTAATCCTCAAGGAAGCTTGTATCTTCAGGATCCAAGACATCGTATGTTTTTGTTGCAAAAACAGTAAAGTGGTCATTGAACTCTTTTGATACTTGAAGTATCCGTGCACTTAATGTCCTGCCTTTTAATCCTCCAATCTCCACACGTTCCAACTTCATAAATTCAAGTACAGTATCAAAAAACCACTGTCAAAAAATATTTGGTTATTAAGTCTCTTGTTGTGCTGAGAAAAAAAATTAATGTTCATATTTAAATGTCTTTCGAAAGAAAAAAAAAATGATTGTGTATTGTAAAAAGCAGTTTTTTATGTGATCAAACATTTTAATTTTCAGTCCAATCATGAACATGCATATACAAGGCCTCCGAGAAGGGGTGGAGGTAGCGGGGGAAATTCACAGGGACTTAGGGTCTAATTAAAGTAATGATTATAAGGGATTGGTGTTAACAGAAAGGGTAAAACTAATATCAGTAATTGCGTCTCAAAACAACCTTGAGGTAGGCGATTTCAGAGATACAGCAGAGTTAAAACAGAATCAAAATGGTAAAATTAAAAAAATAATAACACAACTTACATACATTAATTTTATAATTTCACAAAAGTATAACAATGAAAAAAATACAGAAATAAATTAAATACAATTACAAATCTACGTGATATGTTTTATTTCTTTTTATATTGAAATATTTTGTTTTAGTTCAACTGCAAAAAAATTTCTGAAAAAACTGGAACTTTATTTTTATAGCTTGGATTTATTTCAATTAAACTTGAAGAAACAAATAAACTTAAATAAAAATTGTTGCCTGTAATTAAAAAATATGTGCAAAAAAAATATAGATATACTCCAAATAATTCTATTAGTTTTCATAAATTGCCAATAATGTGCCCTTTTTACCTTGTAAATAACAGTGACAGCTGTTATCCAAGAACTGTATATGTTATATTTGCTTTTAATGTATAATATGAAATCATTGTTTTAAGTTTTTTATTATTTATCGCTATTCAAACAAATACATAAATGTATTTATATTGAGTTCCTGTTCTTCTTGCTGTTTTCACATTTTTATTTATTTATTTATTTTTGTATGTGAAAATAATTAAACTTTTAATTTAAAACAACTTTAATTTCATGAAAAAGTCAAATGTTCTCAACCCATAATTGATTCTTATTTTTTTTTACAATATTGAGGCTCAGCAAAAAACCCCTGCCGAATCGCTGCCACTGTTAAATTGTATTAAAAATTAATACAAAATATACTTAGTCAGTTAACTACCAATAGAATTTACAAGTATACCAATCTATTGAATACACATAAATAAATGTACATTAACATTGATTTATTTTTTTATTATATTATTACACAAAAGTTCACAGTTATAATTATGTTTACCCATGAAATGTTATACCTGAATAGTGTGTAGCCGGTCTACAAACAACTGAAGCCTCCCAAAAACAATATTTGGATGAAAAGTCCACAAAGTTGGAGGTCGATCTTTGAAAAATGGAGCTAGATTATCTTTATACTCGTCAAATATTTCCCTGTAAAATAGCAGTATTTATTGCTTATGCATCTCAACAATTATCTAACGTAAAACTAGAATACAATGTGTAAATAACACATGTTTAAATTTTAAGCAATCAAAACATTTAGTTTAAATAAAAAATATTATCAGAAATTATTACTTCTAATCAACTCTACTTTAAAATAGTTTCTTCTTAAAGTAACCAATGGCATTAAGGTACCTGAATGTTGTTAATACAGAAATTGAAAGTTGCACCCTTTGTTTAGCCTCATCTACATCACTTTGGAAAATTGAAGAAGGATCCAAATATCGTTTTGCCTGTAACATTATATATAAAATTGTCTATAGAATTCATTCAAAAGATTATATAATACTCCATTAAGTTAAAACAATGTAATTATTACCTGTTGAATGATAAGATTACAAATCTGCCGCAACAAAGTAATAATTTTTGCAGAGTTGCAATAATAACGAGAATGTGCCCAGACCAGACAAACTGTGTGCATTAAGGGCTTCAAATAAGGTGTCACTTCAGCAAAGTCTGTTTCTTCTAATAACTGGAAATGTCGAAGTAGTGGTTTCAAGTATAATGTTATATCCTTTGCTTCCGTCAATGCTGACAAAAATTAAAATAATCTGATTACATATTTATTCACTACAACTTTGAAATGGATATGGGATTAATTCGATAATTTTTGTTTTTGAAAATCATTTTCTCCATATAACAGGGTAAGTAGAACAGTTGATATTACCAAGAAAGAGTTTCAAAAGTCAGAAGCAATTCTTATAATCCAGTTTACAACTATTTCTTATAACTACAAAACATGTTACAAGCCTGCTCTAAAATAGTTATATTATGTTATACTACCTACTAAAAATATGTTAAATAATTTTTTTTTTTTTCAAATATTGTTCTCTTTTCTAATAGTACTGAATTTCTTTATATATTTCTTTATGCCTACTATATTTCTTTATCTTAAAAACATTATATGTGTGGTCTTCAAAAGGTCTATGAATTAAGTTTTAAAATAAGAAATATTTTACTTGTTAACAATAATGACTTGCATATTCATGTTTTCCCTTATAAATTAAATTTTAAAATATAATGTTTTAGTAAATAAATATAATTTCTGTAGTAAGGATTACATTTACATATTATTGTCTTATATTACAGTTTTATGCATGTAGTAATAATAAACATTAACATTAAAGTAATTCTGTTTTAACTATAATATAATAAATAGTAAAGTTAATTAATTGTGAATTTTATAGATGTGATTCTAAAACAAAGATATTTTTTTAATTAAAAATCAATAATATTTCACTTATGTATTTTAAAGATGTACTTTCTGCTTCTTAAAATTAAACTGTAATTAATATTGTAATGGCACATAAATCGTAGCAAATTAAATAAGTTTTGCCAAATTTCAATGTAGCATATAGTAAAAAAATTAATTCATAAAATAAAAGTACTTATGCCTATGTTACAAAAAGTAATATGTTAAAGAAAACCAATAATATCAAATATTATTAGGCTAGATTGTATAGGATATGAGTGCATATATCATATTTCTAAAATAATTGCTTTCAATATACAGGGTTAGTCAAAATATGTAAACTCCCTTTTTAGTGTCAAAACGGTTCCCTGTAGAATACTAGGATTTTAAGGATATGTTACTGGTCAACTACCCCACTTTTTGATGGGAGGAAAATCATGTATTTCAGAGTGATCCAAATGTTGAAACTCAAATATTTTAAATAGTAACATCTTTATCTACCTAGTACATATGTCATTTTAAAGTGTTAAGCAAAAACAAAACAAAAATGGTTTATATTGTTATCACAGTGTATGAGTCCAAAGTAGTGGCAAGATAAACATAAGATATTTTAGAATTACTTTAAAGTTAAAAAGTCAAAACAATAAATTAAAAATAAAACAGTTTATTAATGCAGTCATTATTTTACAACCATCTGTATAACAGCCTCAGAGGACAACAGTGAAATAATTAATAGAAAGTTCAATCATTTTGCAGAATGTTAGGGTATTTTTTGTTTTGTTTTCTTAACTATAATATTAAAAGCAAAATGATTACTTTTAAATGGAAATTATTGTAGTTAAATTTTCCATCTTTCCATAATTTTTCTTGTGGTGTTGATTGCTCCTATTATTATTGACATATTCCATATGTTTAATGATTAATTCATTGGTTTTTTATACATTTATTTGCATTACAGTGCCTTCAACTAATTTTTTTTAGTCCAAACTTCATTTCATGTTGGTTTTGGATACATACATTGTAACTATTTATTTTAACGTTATCATGTTAAATAAGAATCGCTTTTAAGAGTCGTTATAATAATTTACCATTTAAATATTTGAGTTACTATACTTCAGAAAGAAGTTGAATTTTTTAATCAAAGGTAGGCTAGGTTACCTATCTATATATGTTATGACCAGTAACATATCCTGGAAGTTATAGTATTCTGTCGTATATATCTGGAACATTTTTAAACATAAAAAACTAACCAGTTTCAGACTACCAGTTGATGCTTCTAATTATTTTCTCCCTCGTGTAATAGAATGAGTCAATTTATTTTATCAATACTTTCTGTAACTTTTGAAAGGAGACTAAGAACATAACAGGTTTGTACCACATGTTACAAAAATTTGATTCATTTTTTTTAATATGTCTTCTACGTTGGCATGTGTGTTACTTTTACTAACACTGATGTTTTGTGATAACCATATCAATTCTTGGTATTAAGTTCCTCAGATACAAAAAACAGATGGTAGAACATCACACAAGACAATTGTAGAACTAGTATTGTCCCACCAAAATGAAGAAGTATATTTGTAGTTGGTGCTCCAAAGTTAAAAATAGTGATCATAAAGGGACGCGGTGTTTTCAGTGCACAGAGTGACTCAATATAATTGAAAATTGATTCAGATATAGTTATGGTTAGGGTTTTTAAACAGCTATATTGTTTAATTACAGCGGTTTTTGTATTTGGGTAACAATTTTACTTAAACCAAGATACCAGTATTTTCACAGACTACATGATAGTCTTAACATCTTTTTTTAGGAAGATTACCTTTATAGGGTTGAAGTTGATAAAGGGTAAAGTTGATATAATTTTAATTCACACTTTTTATATCTTTAAATGGAGTGTATTATAGACTACAAGTATAATTTGTGTACAAAAATTAAGATCAAGTAACTTACCCGCTACAATATTTCTAAATATATTTTTGAAACAAGGAAAATATGCACTGTCAGTCTTTTCTAAAATGATTGCCATTTTTCGAACTTTCTCATCGCGTAGCTGTTGATATATATACTGCAAATTTTTCAAACGGCCATTCCAGAATTGTACTTCTAAAGTAACAAATTAGGAAACAATCAACATACTGAGTTAACGAAAATTGTTAACACTAAATAATTAGTATAAACTTTCAAAGTATTTTTTTTGTAAATGTATAATAAAAATTATTCAATTTAAAATCAACATTCAAGCAAATATGTTCTTACAGAATATATATGGTATTTTGCACAGCCATAGTTCTTTATTATTCACATTTTCGACTAGAACTACCAGATTGTGTTCTTTTTATTTCCACATTTAATTACGACACAATTATGAGTTTGTTGCAAATCTTTTTATATCAACTGCAAATTTGTAGTAATAATATTTTAATTGAATTACACTTACTGCACATAATTAATTTTTGTACCAAGGTACATTGTTGTAGATAAATGTACCAAGTACTTCAAAAATTAACTGAAAATTTAAGCAGTTGTGATTTAGATATCTGTTGTTCGAATAACTGTACAAGTTCACTACGTTGAAGGACTGAGGTGTCCATTTTTTTTTTTTTTTTTTTTTTTTTTTTTTTAACGACCGACTATTGTGCACACTTGGGCTAATGCAGACGATGGGATGATTTATATCGTATGAAAATGCCAAACCCTGGCTGGGAATCGAACCCGGGTCCTTGGGGTGAAACCCCAGTACGCTATCAACTAGGCCACCGAGGCGACTAAAGAGGTGTCCAATTAAACACATAATATGCTGTATATACTTTCACGCATTTGTTGACAAAAAAATAAATTTAAAAATTTAATTATGGTTTCTTCCTGTATGAAACAAAGTTTTACTTTTTAGAAGTTATGTAACTATCAAAACTGTAGGATCTGGTCATCTCAAAATCCACATGTATTACATCAAAAACATTTGAAATATTAATAAATTGTGGTGGGGTGTGTTTTATTAAGTCACTAGCTGTACCCAGTCCCAATTTGCTCTTGTTTAATCTTGCTCAATTGAACATTGCATTCGAAAACATTGAAATAGAATTATAAAATTGGAAATTTGGAAATCATAAATTGGCTGTACCCAGTCCCACTTTGTTGTGGTCCAGTCTCGCTCAATTGAACAATGCATTCAGAAACACTGAAATAGAATTATAAAATTGGAAATTTGTAAATCGTAAATTGGCTGTACCCAGTCCCACTTGCTGTGGTCCAGTCTCGCTCAATTGAACAATGCATTCAGAAACACTGAAATAGAATCATAAAACCGGAAATTTGTAAATCGTAAATTGGCTGTACCCAGTCCCACTTTGTTGTGGTCCAGTCTCGCTCAATTGAACAATGCATTCGGAAACACTGAAATAGAATCATAAAACTGAAATTTGTAAATCGTATTGGCTATACCCAGTCCCACTTGCTGTGGTCCCTCGCTCTTGCTGTGGTCATAAAACTGGAGTCTCGCTCAATTGAACAATGCATTCAGAAACACTGAAATAGAATCATAAAACTGGAAATTTGTAAATCGTAAATTGGCTGTACCCAGTCCCACTTTGTTGTGGTCCAGTCTCGCTCAATTGAACAATGCATTCGGAAACACTGAAATAGAATCATAAAACTAGAAATTTGTAAATCGTATATTGGCTGTACCCAGTCCCACTTGCTGTGGTCCAGTCTCGCTCATTTGAACAATGCATTCGGAAACACTGAAATAGAATCATAAAACTGGAAATTTGTAAATCGTAAATTGGCTGTACCCAGTCCCACTTTGTTGTGGTCCAGTCTCGCTCAATTGAACAATGCATTCGGAAACACTGAAATAGAATCATAAAACTGGAAATTTGTAAATCTTAAATTGGCTGTACCCAGTCCCACTTGCTGTGGTCCAGTCTCGCTCAATTGAACAATGCATTCGGAAACACTGAAATAGAATCATAAAACTGGAAATTTGTAAATCGTAAATTGGCTGTACCCAGTCCCACTTGCTGTGGTCCAGTCTCGCTCAATTGAACAATGCATTCGGAAACACTGAAATAGAATCATAAAACTGGAAATTTGTAAATCGTAAATTGGCTGTACCCAGTCCCACTTTGTTGTGGTCCAGTCTCGCTCAATTGAACAATGCATTCGGAAACACTGAAATAGAATCATAAAACTGGAAATTTGCAAAATCGTATATTGGCTGTACCCAATCCCACTTTGTTGTGGTCCAGTGTTGCTCAATTGAACAATGCATTCAGAAACGCTGAAATAGAATCATAAAACTGCAAATTTGTAAATCGTATATTGGCTGTACCCAGTCCCACTTTGTTGTGGTCCAGTCTCGCTCAATTGAACAATTTGAAATTGTGCATTTGGAAACACTGAAATAGAATCATAAAACTGGAAATCTGTAAATCGTATATTGGCTGTACCCAGTCCCACTTTGTTGTGGTCCAGTCTCGCTCAATTGAACAATGCATTCAGAAACACTGAAATAGAATCATAAAACTGGAAATTTGTAAATCGTAAATTGGCTGTACCCAGTCCCACTTTGTTGTGGTCCAGTCTCGCTCAATCGTGCATTTGGAAACATTGAAATAGAATCATAAAATTGGAAATTTGGAAATTGTAAATTGATCATAAGCCAGAAACATTGAAATGGAATCATAAAATAAATGGTATAGTGTGTGTTGCTTTTATGTCCAGCAAATGGCATAGTTTGAAAAAAAAAACAACATATATTTACTTGCTACAGGTGTGAGCTCTATATAATAGTAGGTATATAAAATATAATTGGTATATAAAAATATTCACATATTCGAATGCAACGTTGCGTCAAAATTTCAAAGCAATCTGTGAAAAACTTTCTGGATTTTAAAATTTTGAAAGAACAAACATTTACATTTTTATTTATATAGAAAATTGAATAGTAGACCCCATTTTATTTAAAACAATAGTGAACCAAAACACCATTAAATAGTTTATCAAGCTATTGAGATTTTTGGAATTAAGTAACACAAGTCTTGTTTGTAACAGGACATTGCCATGTATCACACGTTACGTAACCAAGCAATTCTTGTGTAAGTTTTCAAACAGTGTCTTCTTTCTGAAGAACTGGCAATGTTTATTTATTGTCTACAGAGATTTTGCTGTGAAAATGTTTCTAAATTCATTTTGTAACACATAATTAATATGTAACTATGCACATTTAAAAAAATCAAATCTTTAAACTTATAAAATATTTTCATATTACAATACATTTACCTGCATTGGGAGTAGGATTCTGGCCATTCGCGAAAGCTTGTATTGAATCTTCAGTAAGAATATCATTGATCTGGGTTGCCCATTTTATAATAACTCCTTCAATTGCTGATTTTAAGTACAAATCAACTACTTCTCCTCCACTAAAAAAAAAAAAAATTAAAAATGTAATGTGGAATTCAGGCTGCAGTGTTTCTTGAAATATTTAAACTGGAATTTAGTAAATTACTAGTAGTATTTTGTGGCTTAGTTTAAATATGCCCAAAAGACAATGTCTTAATGAGTCAATTTTTTCATACATGGGATATGACGTTTCAAACAGGCAAAATTTGGGAGGGGCGAAGGCAACAGTTTCTCCCTTTTATTATTTTGAAGGATTTCTTAAAATTTATAAACATTTAAATAAAAGTATTGCAAGCATATTTTACATTACTCTGTTTAAAAATTATTTATAGCCTACATTTTTTTAAAATCAAACATTGTTTTGGTTGATTTCAAAGGTTATTGAAAAATAAACTGAAACATTGTTTGAACCACATGTCACATGTTTAACGTGAATATGTTTAGAATATTGAGTACTCCACCACTTTAGTTTTTCTTTATTGCCAAAATTAATTTTTTTGAAAAAATTCTGCTATGTTAACTTTTAGCCGAAATAATTATTAGAATAACAATAATAATTTATGGTTGCAATAGTTCATCTGAAGTTATGAAGTTATTTCAGTACAAATTATTAAATTAATAATATTCCTTTCTTCTGAACTTGTCAGATGGAATCCTGCACATCGTCAGTTTATAATGTTTTTAGAAAATTTGAAACAGCAAAAAAACTTAAATATTTTGCTGTCATTTCCTGAATGTGCGCCTACGTTCTCCTGCAATAAATTTGTTGAATGCATTGAGCACAAAATGAACAGATTTAATGCAACTTGTGAAAAAATTAATTAAGAATAAATTAATTTTATTTCTTTATGTAGGCCTATAGGAATGCTTGACTGATAAATTTGAAACAGTATGGTAGCCTACATCAGTGCTATTAAACAAATTGCAGGCTACATAGATAAATTACTTTATAGTTAAATCACTTGCGTAAATAATAATTCAAAAACTATGCAGTACTTCACAGTAAGTCCAGTAATCTATTGACAAAAACGCTTTAAATTGACATAACCTCCCAAAATCGGTTCATTAAGTTTCTCTAAATATTTGATTGGCTACAATTCGGTATTGATTTATTCCAAGTTTGTTTTTCTAAATGTTTCGTTTAAGTACTTATTGACTACATTTTAAGGAAAACATTTATCCAAATCGTTAGAGTTTTTAAAAAGTTTTTTGGCCGTAAATGGGCTTGAAAATTTCCTGGCAGAATTTTCCCGAGATTTGTGCAAACCAGACTTCCGTGCCAAAGGTTACCCACATCAGACATTTTTTTTTTAATCTCCCGTAATTTACACAGACACACAAACAGATATAGTCTACATTTATTTAGACCGGGAAACGAATACATACTTCAAACCTGAAAATCGTTTTTCACACTCACAACGGAGAGCGAATAAAGGAGATGCTTCAAGTGTAACCTTTTACAAACGTAGACTACTTATCAGGCAAGAGTGAGTTTTGTTTTTTATCTAGTGTTGCTTTTCAACATTCACAAAACCAGTATTTGACGTGTTTACCTTCATTAGCCAATTATTTCTTACCGTATACATGTTTTAAAACACTAAAAGATTTCCGTGGTAGCACGACAACCTTTGAAATAAATGCATTAAGATTTTAAAAAGAACTGACAAGCCTACCTTGAAAGCAGCATTCTCTCCGCGTGATGGACACGCTCGACTCCTACTGGCATCGGTAGCACGGTCTGACCACTGACCTGTCCTTTAACTTGATACACCGTACTTTTCAAACTGTGCACATGTTGGCTGACATCCTGCGCGACTACTGGAGGCCAGTTCTTATGATTTCCAGGATTCGACAAGAGTGGAACGAATATCTGCAATAACGTAGAAATTCAATTTGAATAGCCTATACATCGAGGCACTGTTTTGAAGGAGCTAGTCATCAAACTTTGGCTCTCAAGTAAAATCCAACTGTCGAAAGATTTTTTTTTAACTCTCAACGTAACTAGTAAAATATAAAAAACACAAGAAAGTTAAAAATAAAAGTAACACAACATATTTCACATTTGAATTGTTAATTCAATAGACTGTATAATATTAATGTTTCAGAGATGTAAAGACTGGATAATAGACGTGATTTTAGTGTTGTTCGACTTGTATAAACATTTAAAAAACATTTTAAAAAACAATTTTGTAAAATAAAAGTATAAGACAACTATTTGAAATGCGTTCTAGTTATGAAAAATTGAAAAAATTGACCCAAAATTAACTAAGTTACGATTATATTAACTGGTAATGTTTTATAATGTAGAAAATGTGAAATTTTTTGTAAGCCTTGAAGAAACCGACAGAGAAACGTACTAAATCTTGAATGGAGTTGTTTTGAAGCATATATCGGTGATCAGCTGAGTTAATATAAGAAGTGATAGGAAACGGTCCTCACAATGGTCATTCTCGAACGTCAAAAAGCAAACACTGATATTAAAAATCAGAATGCATCAGAAGATGACTTGCAAGTTGCAATGTTGCTTCATAAAGCGATAGATCTCATGAAGCACATTGAATGGCTTTGCAACATTTTTCTTAAAAGCGACACAACAGAAAATTACTATAAATGTTGTTTCTTAAAACGACTGAACTCGTGAACCAAATTGGATGACTTTGTAACATTTGTTCAAAAAGCACATCAGAAGATTACTGGTAAAGTTGCTCCATAAAGATACTAAACTCATGATCAACATTAAATGACTTTGCAACATTTTCCCAAAAGCTACAGAATATCAGAATATTATTTGCAACGTTGCTTCATAAAGCGACTGAACTCATGAACAACATTAAATGACTTTGCAACATTTTCCCAAAAGCTACAGAATATCATAATATTATTTGCAACGTTGCTTCATAAAGCGACTGAACTCATGAACAACATTAAATGACTTTGCAACATTTTTCAAAAGCTACAGAATATCAGAAGATTATTTGCAACGTTGCTTCATAAAGCGACTGAACTCATGAACAAAATTAAATGACTTTGCATTATTTTTCAAAAGCGTCACAACATCAGAAGATTATTTGCAATGTTGCTTCATAAAGCGACTGAACTCATGAACAACATTAAATGACTTTGCAATATTTTTCCCAAAAGCGACACATCAGAAGATTACTTGCAATATTGTTTCATAAAGCGACTGAACTCATGAGCAACATTGGAAGGTGTCTTGGTAACGCTTCAAAGATGTTACCATGAGCGACAAAACATCAGTAGATGACTTGCAACATTGTTTCATAAAGTAACAAAACTCATGACCCACATCAGATTACGACTTCGCAATCTTCTTTTCAAAAGTGGCAAATTCAAAGAAGGTGACTTGTAATGTTGCTTTATAAAGTGACAAACTCATTAAAAACGCTAGAAGATGACTTTCTTTTCAAAAGCAAAATATCAGGAAAAAACGACTTATAATGTTGTTTCATAAACCGACAGAACTCGTGAACCACTAGACTACTATAGATTGTTAATAAACTACTATAGACTATAGACTATAGACTACTATAGATCGTGAATTAGAAGACTACTATAGATTGTTTCCAAAAGGAGGATTATGAAGCATTGTGCGGATTAAGTAAGGTATACTTTAAAAAAATGCCATGTGCCATTGTGCCATTGTACAATGTTGTCTGGTGGACATTTTTGTTAGGTACATAATCCTGTTTTTTCTAACCCAACTTAATGACAACGAGTGTATTAAGGAGATTCTGAAAAGTATTTCAACAACTCCAATTCTCTACACTTTGACTTTATACTAAACTACCGATTTAAATTTTTAATTATAATTTCAGATTTTTTTTTACATATTTAAACATTTTGACATTAACTAAATTAAAAAACAACTGATTTTTTAAAACATTCTTAACTATAATTGAATTTAAGTCTTACAATAATCAAATTAACAATAAATATGTTGTAATAAAATAACAATTGAAACATTAACCTGAAGCAAGAAACAAATTAGGCCTAACTTTACCTCATCCACAAGCACTGCCAACTGTTCAATAGGTTTTGTTGCCATATCTCCCAAAATAAGTACATGACTTAAATTTTCTTTTGGCACCGGCATTTTCTCTTTCTTGATGAAGTATGCAGCTTTGCTCTTCAGGTTAACTGGGAAGCTTGTGGCTGGAATGAGTTGAGCAGCTGTATTCTGAGTGAAAGAGAAATTGGGATTATTTAATTTTATTGGTAAAAGAAACAAAATATAATAGGCATAGCTACAGAACTAATAAGGTTTACGCATACACTGCAAAATACCAATTAAAACCTTCATGGCAATAATATTATTATTATTTATTACAATGACCGAAGAATACTTTCAGAAAAATAGTTTTATTTTTCGTTTTTCTAAAGCATTATGTTAATTTAAAAAAACGTAACCTGTAAAATGATGAGCAGAATAGGTTCTGGTTTATCAAGAAATTCCATAACCACAGTTTTCAACTCTTCGGTTGCCAAGAGACGGGCCCATTTCTCTGGTTTCAGTTTCAGTGTCTTCTGAACAAAGTTTCCTAAAAAGTCTAGACGAGTGTCCGGTGGGGCATCCATTTTGCATCTTCACAATCTGAAAATAAAGAAATTACAAACTATTTTAATTTTCGAATTTTAGAAGCATATGCTTTAATTCGTTTAAATTAAATTTACCAAAAAAAACTTACAAAAAAATGAGGCCTTATTTAACAAAATCGGCTGTCAGAATATATTAGAATTTTTCTTTATATTCAGATTCGAAACTAAATATAATATAATATATATAATATATGCGCAAAACTATGCACAAATTTGTTTACATTATTATTTTTTTTGTATTTAAAAGTAGCTCATCGGAAGCCCTAAAGCGATCAGACAAAACGTTTGAATCCCAATCTCTTCAAAAATTTCAGTTTAAGAGCTATCTAAGTAAATTAAAATTAGATTTTTTTGGTTTCATTGCAAACCGGATTTTTAAATTGAAATTCGGTACAAAATTTTTTAGTTATAATGTTTTATAGGTCAAAACGTGGGCAAATTAATCGAGAAAATAGGGCTAATGTTAATTTTTTTCTTAATAGTAATCGATACTTTTTGATTGTTAGTTATCCAAACGATTAAAAATGGAGACAATGATCTTACTAAGGGTTATTTTTTAACAAGAACCGATAGCTGTAAGGGCAATTTTTTATTAATATGGAAAATTATGTGCCAATTTCCATAGAAATTTATCATTTCGTCTAGCCTCCAGCGATGTGCACAGACACGCAAAGACTACAGTTTTACAAATACATAAACTGTTTTTGATTGAAGAGAACTGATATCTCTATGACAATCACAAACTCGATTTTCTGCTCGAATCACTTTGTACAGTAAGAAGGTAAAATTGTAAAAACGTATAAATAAATAGGTGTGCTAGTTTGCAACGTCTACAAATAGCGCTCTTATTTCGTATCGGAAGGAAAGAAGCGCTCCGTATAGATTTTCTTGAACTCATAGTTTGCGTGCTGTGTCATCATGTCTGGAATTTACTCTCATATACAATAAATTATATACAAAATACTATCATCAGGTAGAGCCATGCACGGATGTCCCCACTAGGTCGACCCCATCTTGTCGACAGTTTCATTGTTTTGCAGGCTATATATATACATATATATATATATATTAGGGGTGTTTAAACAAATTGCCAACAAAATTCGCGGTATTTTGTACATGCAAAGATAAAGAAAAAATTCTCATGAAGGTACTTCCTAAAATGATTAGATTTCCGTTTGTCTGTTTATTAAATTATTACTGAAAAACCGTTTACACTACACAAATGAAATTTCGAAAATATATTTACGTTAGAAATACATTATTAGAAAAATCATTGAAAAAATATTTCATCTATTTTCAAAATGGCGACCATCTAACATTTTTAAATTAACATAACATAACACCTGAGGTTATGTTATGATATGTTCAGAAATAAAAATGTTGAATTTCTGAATATAATTTATAATTATTTAAATTTCATAACAATTCAAACACAGTCTTGTTTTTATTATTATTATTATATTATTATTATTATTATTATATATATTATTATTATATTATATTATTATATTATATTTTATTGTTCACACACAGAGTGCAGCAAATGATAGTTTAACCACTAAACAAACAAAAATCTTCAGGTGTTCTTATCAAACGTGGTCGTCGGGATTTTCCATGGTTCTGAGTTTTTAAACTTCCTATCTCCTGACCGTTGATGAATTTAATAAACTAAGAAACCAGTAAGCCATTATTATTATTATTATTATTATTATTATTATTATTATTATTATTATTATTATTATTATTATTATTATTATTATTATTATTATTATTATTATTATTATTATTATTATTATTATTATTATTATTATTATTATTATTATTATTATTATTATTATTATTATTATTATTATTATTATTATTATTATTATTATTATTATTATTATTATTATTATTATTATTATTATTATTATTATTATTATTATTATTATTATTATTATTATTATTATTATTATTATTATTATTATTATTATTATTATTATTATTATTATTATTATTATTATTATTATTATTATTATTATTATTATTATTATTATTATTATTATTATTATTATTATTATTATTATTATTATTATTATTATTATTATTATTATTATTATTATTATTATTATTATTATTATTATTATTATTATTATTATTATTATTATTATTATTATTATTTTATTATATTATTATATTATATTATTATTGTATTATATTATTATATTTTATTGTTCGCACACAGAGTGCAGCAAATGATAATTTAACCACTAAACAAACAAAAATCTTCAGGTGTTCTTATCAAACGTGGTCGTCGGAATTTTCCATGGTTCTGAGTTTTTAAACTTCCTATCTCCCTGACCGTTGATGAATTTAATAAACTAAGAAACTAGTAAGCCATAGTTTAAATGTGTTTACCTTGTTAATTGCTTTAGTTTAAAGTGCAGTTATTACTATACTTTGTTTTTTTTAATACAACATCAGGTGTTATTATTTTGGCACATAATCAGCTGTTGTAAAACGTTAGTAGTGAGTTATCTAATTCATATTATATTTCTGAAAGTTTGTGTGTTTGTTTGTTTGTTTGTTATTCAATCACGCTTTAACCACTGGACCAATTGAGATGAAATTTGGTACAAAATTATTGTTTTTAATGTTACATTTTCATCTAATAATCACAATCTGGTATTTTTTCATTTAAGACTATTCAATGTTTTTAAAGCAGAGTGCAGAATATATATATTATATACAATTTTATTAGGATACTTTAATTATAAGGTAGTATATATATATATATATATATATATATATATATATATATATATATTTGTGTAATTACATAATATGAAAAAATGGTAAATATGCAGTGCAGCATCTATTGGAGTTTTCGATATTTTTCTTACTAAAATGCTTTATTATGTGCCCAAAAGCAAAAATCCAAAATATGAAAGCAGGAGAAGTACGATAAAAATCGAAAATAAAAGTGACCAACATAACCTCAAAATTGCTACCGGCGAAAATCTACAGATCAGTAAAACAGTAAAAATACGTCTAACACGGGTTTGGGTGATAGGAAACCCATTTTTTAAAAGAATAGTGCATAACCTAAGTGACACGGTTGTTAGGCCTAACACGGTGATGCGTAAAAAAACCTTTATACTTTTTTAAAGATTATTTGGCTACATATCCTAACTGTCACGGTTGTCACGGTTGTTAGGCCAAACACGTTGATGTTTATATTTTCTTAAAGAATACTGCATATCCTAACTGACACGGTTGTTAGGCCTATCACGGTGATGTGTGAAAAAACCTTTAACTTTTTAAAAGAATACTAAGTATATTAACTGACACGGTTATTAGGCCTAACACGGTGATGTGTAAAAAAACTTTTATATTTTTTTAAAGAATACTACATATCCTAACTGATATGATTGTTGGGCCTATCATTGTGATGTGTGAAAAAAACCTTTATTTTTATAAAGAGTTTCCAAACTTAACTGACACGGTTGTCAGGCCTAACACAGTCATGCGTGATAAATCTTTATATTTTTTTAAAGCTAACTAACATAGTTGTTAGGCCTAACACGGTGATGCATTAAAAGAACCTTTATTTATTTTTTTCAAAAGAGTACTCCATAACCTAATACTAGAATAAAACATATCATTGTTTGATAACACTTTTTCTTTGTTTTACATCCTTCGTTTTGATTTTAAGTTATTGAAACGAAGCCTGTATTGTTAGCTTCATAAAGGAGAGGAGTGAATAGAAAAAAGTCTGCTGAATTGAAGAATGTAACAGAAATATGGAACGAACGAGCAAAAGAATTTCGTCTCTTTATTTCTGTCTCTTTCTTTTTCTTCCTCCTTTTCGATAACAGTGCAGTTGAAGAACACGTGCACGTTTTAACCGTTTATAATACATTCGAAATTAATATTAACTTTTATAATAATTGTTGTTAATATTGCTAGTTTTTAACAACATAACCTGAAACTTATTACAGAGTATCAGCTGTTCAATGAAATCAGCTGATCGTAACTAATTAATATTAAACAACTGATCTTTTACTATAACTATAGTAAATAATATCTAAGACAAGTTCACGTATTTATTTATTTACACAAAACAAGATATTTATAAACATATCTTCAAACTAATTATATATTCAGCAAAGATATTACTAATAAAAGCTTCGTTTCTGTTTAAACTCCCCGAGTTCCACACGTGTACTTTTTTTAAACACCCTGTATATGCGTCTACCTGATTGCCATTTAGAGCGTTTAAAACTAAATTAGATATAACTTTGTTAATAACTAGGTGCGATGGATACGATTAGCATGTCACGCACGTCACAGCCTATTCTTTATCTGACCTCAGGCTTTCAGCTAACCCTAACTGTAGAACACAGTACTAGTTCATAAAATATTTTTTTTTTTAATAAATAAAACAGTCAATATAATTTGTATAAAAGAAGCTACATTTTTTTAAGTATTTAATATTACCTATTCTGATGCACAATGTCGACAGTTTTATACAATTTTTTACCAAAAACTTTAGGCCAGAAAACGTAAGAAGAAAAATCTAGGCCTAATGTTATGTAATTGGTTACGAAAGCTAATCTGTGATGAAAATTGAATGAAGATAATTAATTGCAATATCAGCAGCGCTGTTAATAAAACAACTGAATCAGCATACGAGCATACAAATATTTTTCACCACCAAACTGTTATTTAGGCCTTTAAACAAAAAATTATCTCTACGTTAGCTTTTAGGTTATGTTTATTATTTTAACACGCGTCAGACTGTGTGGTAGCGAAAATTCGATCTACAAAAAATTTTAGTGAACAGTCAAAGAAAGTCGAGTTTGCAGGTTGCAAAGGAGCCGGCTTGATCAACAAAGTGCGTCTTTATAGACTCTACAGTAATAAAATAATAAATTTAGAATTTTTATATAAACTGTGTTGCTGCATATGAAGTGCTGCTTATTGTGCACAACTAGGCCTAACTGTTTTTTTTAGCAAATCTAACTGTGTTTTTGTTGCAAAGTCGTATTGTAACGCAAACTTGCCCCATCGAGAGTAGCGAGTTCCAAAATAAAGTATGAAATCAGTTCAGTTTAATTTTGTCTACATATGTTTAAGGTTAGTAAACTATGTTTACATTTACGCACGTACAGCCTGTTTACCGCTCTGTTGGTAACACTGTTTTTTAGCCTACGGTAGTTCTGTAATTTAGTCTAGCTGATTACAGGCCATTCTGGCAGCGTATTTTGTACAGCTGATTAGAAAATTGCACTTTTAAAAATATAAATATAGCTGTAATCTAACGAAGGAAAATTTATTCTTTTGTGTCCTAGTTTCAAACCAAAAAGATTAAATTTCTCAAAATGATCAATAAAATCTGATCATTTAAACATTATTTATTTGTTTGTTTATTTTTTATTTCAAAATTACAAATGATAAATATTTTTGTCACTTAGTTTCATTTTTAAATTTGAAACTTTAATTAACTACATAAAAATCAAATATCATTGGGCTTATAAATAATATACTAGGGGACACCCTTACCTACTTGTAGGCCAATCCCTCATTTTTTTAAAAAGTATTATAACTGTTTAAATCTGTCACTGCAGCAAACAATATTAAAATTTAATTATTTCTTACTTTATACCAAATCACGTTAAATTTGATCAAATAGAAATATTTTTCTTTTAATTTTACCTTAAACATAAATATTTTTCATGATTGTAATTGAAAAATGTTTTCGTTTAGAATCTTTATGTAGGTCTACAATACACAAATATTTTATCATAACTTTTTAGTTTCATTTATTTTACCTAAGCATTACTTAAAAAGTACTAAATATTTAATACTTAACATCTACAATGGTAATTAAACAGAAAATAAAATAGATTTTTGCCATTTGTAATTGTAATAAAGGAAACAATCTTTTTTATTAATTAGCTTACACTTGGTATTCACTTTTAAGAGACCAAAATAGCGGTAAACCTAATATGTTTAAATAAGGAACTGGCTCGAAAGGGACATCAAAAACAAAGTTCTTTTAAAAGTTTTGATAATGTCTTTATAACGAATCAAGAAATTAAAAAAAAATAATTGTATGTTATTGTTATACTAGCTTTAATAAGGTTGCTTTAACAAGTAACTTGATTTTGGTAGGAAAACAGGAAATTTGAAAATATTCTGAAAATAAGAGTAAAGAATGTTAATGGGTTGGATCACATAAAAGTAAACCTATAGAATATAAAATTTTAAAAAATGTATCATATTTATTTGTGAACAGCTCTATAAAAAATGTATTATATTAAGTGTAATTAAATTTTGAATTTTTTTGAAAGCCTACACTTTTTGAAGTTTTTTATTTAAGGAATGAAAATGAATAAATATAACTTTTTGAAATTTTTCAGGTATCTTTACAATCAGGTGTTAAATTTGCGTGCTCAAGAAACCCTTTAGATGTGTTTGTGTACTTTGATTTGTCAGTGAGTGAGTTAGGTTATGTTAATTAAGTTAGGTTAGATTAGTTAGGTTAGATTAGTTAGGATAAATAAAAAAATCTTTCGTGTTATAGTGACCTAAGTTAGTTACACTTACAAATCTCATTGTTGTACGATTATTACCAACAATTATTGTCATAACCTCTTCTTTCTTGTTGTTTATAACAAAAATTTTATATTTTACGTAGTTTTAACTGGAAACAAAAGGAACCGACAATGGAGACGTGATTGGTAGAAATAATAAACTAAATAAATTATAAATTATTACCGAATTAATTGCTTGCATACTAATATTAGTTTCTTAATTAATTAATAATAACATCAAAAATATTGTAAAATTACAAGTTACTATAGGCCTATTTAAAATTTAAAATCATATCTAAGCTGAAAACTTGTATTTTTTGCCATTTGTACGAGTTAATTAATATAACAAAAGACAATATCTCCTACTTACACTCAGTAGGCCCTGATCACTTTTCTGGGTGCAAAATAGGGTTAAACTCGTAATGATTAAATAGAAAAGCGATTCGGGGAAAAATTAAAAACAAGGTTTTTATAAAAGTTTTGATAATTGTTCTAGGAAATGAATGTTGGAAAACTGTGACACGCAGCTATCTCATCAAGATGATAGAATGGGGGAAATTTTAAGGAAAATGATATTAATTTTTAATTTAATAATTACTCATTAGCAAATTTCTATTGGCAAATGAGATATTGGAGATGCCGTCATGGGAACACACAATCATGGACCTTTGAATGAGGACACACACACACACACACACACACACACACACACACACACACACACACATATATATATATATATATATATATATATATATATATATATATATATATATGTATATATATATATATATATATATATATATATATATATAGTGTGTGTGTGTGTGTGTGTGTGCGCGCATGCGCGTGCTTGTTAACACGCTCACGTCCTCAATTTTGGTTCGATTTCATTCGTACATGACACAAAAATAACTTTTGGTAATAGCCTGTAGCTTGAACAAGTTCGTTAACCTGAATATCCTTTCAGCAATTTAAAAATGGCTGCCATTTAAAATCTTTAAAAACTAATAACGTTTTTGTATTAATTTTTCTTTTAAGCTGATTTCACCATCGCAGTCAGTATTACAAACTGCACATATGACAATTTAAAATTCTTAAAAAACCTTTAAAATTAAGAAATTAAATTTGACGGCGGTCAGGGTACGTTTTCGGTTTTTCAATAAAAATTTGAAAGTTTAAAATGATAATTTATCCAGATTTTACTTTGACTACTAGACGCTACATGGTAAAATATATTTTTGTGAAATCGTACTCTATGACGGTAATATAATGATGAAATCCGATAAAATGATAATCTAAAGATATTAATGGACTACAGTAGTGGAAGCAGATTTTATTGGAAAACATGTTTTATGATAATGTTCAAGTAAAATAAGGTTATATCATGTAAGATGCAAAGTAATGTAACTTTTAAAAAGATTTCGAATGATTTACATATTAAATTTTTCTGAATATTGAACTTGTCCAAGCTAAACATCGCAAACAAAACGTCAAAGTTTGTAAACGAGTTGCATCGCGATTGCGAATTCAAGTCATGAAACGTCTTCTTGGGCTCAGGATCGGTGAATATTTCATTATTATAGTTCATTTTCTTACAGTAAAGGTCATTGGCTTATTTTATTCTTACTATACGAACTAGACATAAAAATTATAATATAGTGATTGCGAAAAAATTTATCTTGAGATTTTGATGTCCATTTTCAGTTATCGTGATTTTAAAAAAGTAGTTTTTATATATCTCTCTGTCTGTGTATACAGTACGAATGTATTGCCATTGTTGAAGATCACAACTGATTTTGATGAAATTTTGTATTTAGTTTTTGTTTATCCATATCGCAAAAACGTTTTTTAAAACATTGTTTTTTTTTTTAAAAAAAAACTGTTAAAAATCAAAAATAACGGTTTCTTTTCAAAAATTTCTCAAACGTATTCCTAAGACAGCGATTGGTCTCAATACTGCCACGAAGTCCGATTAAGCAGCTAACAGGAAAACTGAAAATTAGTAATTTCTCTCAGATGGTTCACCATTTTTTCCTCGAATTTTATGTTTGCTACACGCATGCAGTATAGAAAATTTGAAGTAAAAGACATTTTACAGTACGGGTGTAAATTTAAAAATAAAGAATCTCGTATAATTGCCGGCGGGATTTTTGTTTTTTTATTCATTATCAAGTTGTTATTTTCTTATTTCAAATTTGGTAACCCTGTTTTGAGCTATGATTCATCATAAAGACAAAATTTGAATTAGGCCTAAATCTGATAAACCAATTTTTTAAAAGCATACCTATTTTTGGATTTTTTCTTTATCTTCCAAGCTGAAAAGGAAGGTCGTTAACGATTTTAGAAATAATGTGATTGGATGACTTCCGGTTTTAGCAAGAAATTAAGCATTTATTTCAGGTTCGTTGTTCATCGTGCAATTGAACCGGCTAAACACAACTATCACTTATAGGCCTATTTGATAAGTTCGGAAATATTATTTATTAGTTTCATATTTCTTATTGCAGTTATTATTATTTTAAATATTTAGTGTTTGTATGTGTTAGCGTTGTTGCCTAATTTCGTTACGAAAGTTGGCGCAAAAAACAATTTTGGCAAAACGTGGACAAGTTCTTTACTCAGTAAAAAAAAAAAATCATTGAACACTCTCAAAATGGCGGCCATTCAAAATCTTAAAAAATAAAACTTTTTAGCGGCACTTTTTTTTTAAATATAATTTCACAATTATAATTAGGATTTCAAAATTTTCAGATTCTATAGAAAATACAAATATGAATGTGACTGCGGTCAGGGTTTATTATTAATATTTTTTTTGCATTTTCAGTGTAATTTTAAATGCTAATTTATGGCGAATTTTATTGTTAATTAGCGTGGTGAAATTAGATTTTTTTTAAAAGATAAAATAAGCTGACGAAATAATGTGATATTAATACTTCTTTTGGAAATTAATTTCCACAGCTGTTTAGTTGCGTGCAGCGATTTTTAAACTGAAAATAAACTATCCGCATACGAACTACGTTAAGTAGGCTACTTACCCGTGAGGTGCCGGGGCGGTTGTCAACGAAGGAATGCGATGCCACGGGTCCCGCACGCCATCCGCTCTCATCGATTAAAGTAACAGCCATCATCTTGGCCTAGGCCTGCCTGATTAATAGATTATTGCACATTATTTTATTTATTTTTAACGGCAGGCTACGCGCAAGCAACTTTCTATTCTGGTAACACGAAAGAAAGAAAAACATAACCTAACTTTCTCACGTGTTTAAAAATTCGTGTCGAAAGTTGTCGTTCAAAAAACCAAAGATACCGGTCTAATTTACAAAATCGGTTTAATGTATTTCGCTAAAAATTTGGTCGTATATGAAGATTCCTAACTGCAATCAGTTTACGGAATTTATTTATTCATATTAAAGCCGCCTCGGTGGCCTAGTGGATAGCGTACTAGGCTTTCACCCCGAGGACCCGGGTTCGATTCCCGGCGAGGGCTTGGCATTTTCATACGCTATAAATCATCCCACCCACCGTCTGCATTAGCCCAAGTGTGCACAATAGTCGGACGTTAAAAAAAAAAAAAAAAAAAAAAAAAAAAAATTTATTCATTTCAAGAGTAAATCTAAAAAATAAAACTTACGGTCAGGTTATGTCTGTGAAGTTAAAGGCAACTGTAATATTTACTTTGTTTTCTTCGAATAAATGCTTAATTCAATTATTTATTTTTTATTACTTTTTTACTTGAAATTAAGCCGCCTCGGTGGCCTAGTTGATAATACTGGGCTTTCACCCCGAGGACCCGGGTTCGATTCCCGGCCAGGGCTTGGCATTTTCATATGTTATAAATCATCTCATCGTCTGCATTAGCCCAAGTGTGCACAATAGTCGGACGTTAAACACCAAAAAAAAAAAAAAAAAAAATATATATATATATATATATATATATATATATATATATATATATATATATTATATACTTGAAATTTGTTAAATTGATTTTAAGTTCTGTGTTGTGCCAAAATTTGAACAGACTCTAAGAACTGCGACCAGTACTTTTTGTGTTGACATTTTAAAAGTACATTTCAGTAAAATTTTATTAAAATCCTTAAATTGGGTTTAGGAAAATTTAATTTTTATTAATTTTGAAGTAGATTTGTTATCAATTACTCGAATACGAAAACATATAAAAAGACTTTAAAATTCTGAGGTAAAGATTGGTAACAATTGGTTTAGTTTCCGGCGTGTTTCCACTATAAACATTTTTGGTATGAAAGCTCTTCTTACAGCGACAAAATAAAAATTAAAAACAAATAATCACTCCACGCAGGTGTTTCGCTAACCTGATGAAAGCTTATTTTCAAAAAGTCTTTATCACAAAAATTTGTGTATTTTATTATTTTTTAAAAAGTCTGATTTCACAATCAAAATAAACTTTTTCTGATTTTTTAATGTTTTATTAAAAATTCTTACCTTGATGACGTAATTTTCAAAAAGTAACAATAGATAACACAATAATTTATTTTAAACTTTTTTAAATCTCATTACGCCATCATAATCAACGTAAAATGCGATGACGAAGTTAAAGTATCATCAGTATCTTTTTCGTTTTTTTTTAATTGAACTTGAAATTTAAAATGCTAATTTGTACAGATTAATGTTGTTTACTTCAGTGGCGTACAGTCAGAATCAGAATGTCTTCAAAAATAAATCTTGTCTTCTGGTCATGCGAAAATGGAAATACCTACTCTGCAAAATGATTATTTTAATTCGCCCACTGCACGAAATTTTAATTTCGCCGAGCTGAGTGAATAAAAATTTAGGGCAATATCCGATTTTTGAGAAGAGTATATATATATATATATATATATATATATATATATATCACATTAAAACATTACAAATTTTGTTACAAAGAAGGAAAACACAATACGCACTAAGAATGGCTCAGTGTTTGCCTATGCCCACCAGAAGAACCTCCTCTTCTCTAGTCAAGAACTCTGCTCAGAAAGCACTGAATTTCAGGAGTTGTCTTTTACAGCTAAGGTCTTGAGTTAAATATTCCGTTCAAACGTCAGAATTTCAGATACCTTTTGCTTAAGAAGTGTCTTTGAAAAAAGAGATGCTCGGTTAAAAGGGTTTCGGTTTTTAACATTTTAGTGATAATGCGTTCTGGAGTCACTGCTCCGACCTTGGCCTCCAGCTTACATTTTTCTTCCTTACACCTTCTGCGCAGAAGGAAAGTGCGCATTACGTCATCTCAATCCGAGTTTCCGTGCGAACATTCAGGGCTTTTCTTTTTTGACTTTGATTTTCACCTTTCCTACCAAAGACTGAGGGTTTCTCTCTCTCTTTCTCTCTCTCTCTCTCTCTCTCTCTCTCTCTCTCTCTCTCTCTCTCTCTCTCTCTCTTCTCTCTCTCTCTCTCTCTCTCTCTCTCTCTCTCTCTTTCTCTCTTTTGGTCTTTGCTTTTGATGATTCTTTGTATTTCCCTAACTAAAATGTTAATCTATACACTATTAATAATATGTTAACAGATTAAATGTTAATATTATAAGTATTTGTAAAAGTTACAGTTATTTATAATATTACTAGCATTATCCATGGCGGCTTCGCCCACAAAACTTAAACTGTTTCATTAATGACATAATTTAGAAACATAAAAAATATATTAATAAAAGCGTGATCATCTAAACTCATGATTATTTTACAGTGAATATGAAAAAATATTATAACCTGAATATGTTGTTTTATTGTCTTCAAACGTGTTCCATTCGAATTTAAGAAAATCTGATATAAAAAATTTATCTCCAATACAAACATTTATACATTTTTATATTTTTGTGTTCTTTTATAGGATGAATTCAGGGGGATGCTGAATTACGTGTATCATAATTTGTTTTAAAATATTTTGTTTAGGCCTACTTTTAAGATAAGCCGATAAAAAATATTTTCTCCAATGAAACACTCTTTTTTCTATAATTATACCTCTTTTTAAATTTTTATTCCTTTAGGGAATGATTTCAAAAAAATGTTGAAATATGTGTTTCATTATTTGTGTTTCGTAGCATATTTCTAGAATATACGGGTCCAAAACAAATATTTCTTCCATTTGAAAATTGTATACCCCTTTTTTACATTTTCTACCCCTTGCAATCTCTTTAGGGTATGAGTTTTGGGAAATGGGGATAAATATATTTCATTACTTATATTTAAGAGTGACTATGTTACGTTTTAAGAAGGTCAGACGAAAAACGTATTTTTTCCAATAAAAATTGTTGTACCTCATTTTTACCTCTTTAGGGGTTGAATACTGGAAAATCGTTTTTCAGTGCACCCCTACATGTGATGGTAACTCTGAAAATTTCAAATTTTTAGCTATTATAGTTTCGGCTATACGTTGATTATTAAAGTTGGCCTGGATAAGTATTTAAATGGTATCAAAATCAAATTTTTGCAAAATCCTTTCTTAGTGCACCTTGACATTGTTGTAAGAAGAAACCTTGAAAATTTTTAGGTCTCTAGTTATAATAGTATTGGCTGTACGTTGATTATTAAAGTTGGACTGGGTAAGTAGTTTAAAGGCTTTAAAATCAAATTTTTGTATAATCCGTTCTTAGTGCACATCGATATTGTTGAAAGAAGGTGAATATTTTAAGTTATTTATGTAACTTTAAATTTGTAAGTCCCTAGTTATAATAGCCTCAGCTGTACATTGATTATTAAATTTGGACTGGATGATTCAAGTCTGGCGTAAATTAGTTTTTTTGTATATTTATTAAAGTTCTGGGTAAGTGTTAAATGGACATTGTTGCAAAATCCTTTCTCAGTGAATCTCGACATTGTTGTGAAGGTTAAAATTTGTAAAGTCTGTAGTTATATTAGTCTCGGCTGTACATTGTTTATTAAATTTTGACTAAAGTAGTTTAATGGCAAATTTTGCAAAATCCTTTCTTATTGCATCTTGACATTGTTGTAGATACCTTGAAAATTTCAAGTCTCTAGTTGTATTAATCTTGGCTGTACGTTGTTTATTAAATTTGGACTGGGTAAGCAGTTAAATGGCGTCAAAATCAAATTTTTGCAAAATCCTTTCTTATTTCACCTTGACATTGTCGTAAGAAGATGCCTTGAAAATTTCAAGTCTCTAGTTATAATAGTTTTGGCTGTACGTTGTTTATTAAATTTGGACTGGGTAAGTAGTTTAATGGCGTTAAAATCAATTTTTGCAAAATCCTTTCTTAGTGCACGCCTACATGGTAACATAAATGTACCCTGAAAATTTCAAGTCGCTAGCTAAAATAGTTTTGGCTCTGCGTTGATTATGAATAAGTCAGTCAGTCAGGACTTCTTTTATGTATTAAGATTTGTATAAAAGATACATAATTTGCTTACAAGTATACTATTAATGAATGATTTAGTAAAATTACTAACATTTCGTGTTGTTATTGTATTTAATCTCTGTACGCCCGTAATTAAATGTTATTTGAAATAAATTACACAATATAGCCTACCCTGTCATCATGTTGAAAATGTAGCATATTGTTTGTACATAAAATAATATGATGGCAGAACATAATGTTTGTTAATTAAAATAACATTGAATTGTTACAGTCTTGAACCAATGCAATTCAATATGATTATTTCTTAAAATTAATTATTACCGTGTTACTATTCCTGGAACAAATGTAGGGCCTATTCGCCTATTAATAAAAAAAATGTAAGTTATACAAGATCTACAGTATTTCATTTTTTTATGCTGATTAATTTGTATTACTGATATGGTATTGTTAAATAAAATGACAGACTACACAACTGATATTAAAGAAAATGGACATTTATCTGCATCATGTACGCCAACGTTTTACAATATATCAACTTTTCATGCTCTAATAAATAAACATGTTTTAATACAATGTGCAAAATGTATTTAAATGCAAACATTCTAAATAATTTTTCGATAGATGGGTTGGGCATGTAGCATATTGAAGTAGTTATAATTTAAATCTTTATTATTTAACTTATTTATGTACATAATTTAAATAGCTTAACATTAATGTAAAAAGTGATGGTATTTAGCGGGATTTGAACTTACAACCTTTAACTTCATAAGCAGACATTATAGCACTGAGCTACTAATATTTACGATAGTAGACTAATAAAACAAGCACTCTTAGACTAAATTCACTTCAGTAATACTAGTAAGAAATGTGTACTTTGCAAGCATGATGCTTTTTTTATAAGTTAATCAAGAGTTTTTATTTTATTGGGGTCCTCATGCAAAAAAAATGCGTTAGACACTCATAACCAATTTTTTACTTCGATGATGTTATAGTAAAAGTTGAAGTGAAACGTGAAGCCAAAGTGTTAGTGTACAGTGTTGTGCATGATAATGTATAGCTAACAATATCAGTTGCAGCAAAATTCTTTCCTCCAGGTTGTGTTAAAAGTGGTGTACTAGAAGGCTGGCATTTATTGAAGTGAAAACTGCTGTGGTCGCGGTTGACAGAACATAGGTATAAACATTTGCGTTCGTGTAACGCTTGATTCAGTAACTCATAGCTCACAGCATATATAATTGTCCTTGTTGAAGTGACTGCTTCTAAACAGCTGATTTCGCACAACAGCTGTTGCTTCAATATCGCTTCAATTGAGGTTATGTTTCTTGTTCTTGTTAATTTTTAAAATGTATTTATTTCTAAATTTGTGTAGTTAGTTAAGTTATTTAATGAATATGACTTATACCAATTTTTGAATCCCAGAATCACAAATATTATATTTATTACTTTACTTAGACTATTAAACCCGTTTCTTGCATGCATTTAAAATTTTATAAAAATGATTTGGCCTAAATCATAATAGTGAAAAAATACACAATAGGCATGCCAGAAGAAGTATAGTCGCTTCAGTCGGCCGATCTTCTTCGACTCCGTAATCTTTTTTTTGCATAATTGTATTATTAATACTTAAGATCAAATATTAAATAAGAACAATAAATTTTACTTGAATTTTGTAATTTGTGAAAACATTAATTGAAATATTTCTCTATTGAATAATGTTTTTTTAAAGGCGAACATAGAAGTTTTCACTTCTGTTGGCCACACTACCCCAAGTGCCACACGCAATGTTTTTCATACAGCGATTAATCCATATAATATAGCCTACAATGTCTACATTGATTAGTAAAGCCAGATTCGTTCGGTTCATTAGTCAGCTGATTTTATTATTTAAAAGTTTATTTTTTTAATATAAAACAATCAATTGTTTCTGCGTGTTGTTGTTAGCAAATAGGCCTATATGTTGCTACTAGCGTAAAGATAGTTGCAATGAAAATCGAGAAAAGCTAGGTCCTATGATCTATACTTAGAGTTCTGTATTTTATGTTCTTATTTATTATTTATTAACCTATTCACAAGAAGGCCTGGTAATAAACAGCGGTTGACAAAACTCAATATATTTAACCAACAAAGGTCAGTATAATACTTTAATAACCGAAAAGATTTACAATATTTTAATTACATTATAACATTTTTTTTATATGGACACAAACCATAACTATAATTTTTTTGAAAACATGATAAATTCTGTATTTAGTGTAAAATACTATTATTTCGTATCGTTTACTCTAATTTCGCTAGGTAGCAGCACAAACAAGTCTAAGTTTTAAATTGAAGAAAGTATTTTGTCAAAAATATAATAATTTGGACAATCTATTATTTGTTTATGTATGATAACCACATTATATTATTGGATATAAGTGTAATGTAAGATATTTTTATTTGTTTTATAGAAATAGTTTTCTAGAACTAGTAATAAGTAAATTGAAAAAGGTCTAGTTTGTAGCGCTGTCTTACGGTTATAATTAGAACTACAACTACAATTTTCTATCGTTAGGTTACAGAACTTGTAATGCTTTTCGGTGTTTAGTTTTTTTTATTTCTCACTATAGCAAGTAAAATTAAAAATAAATTTAAAATTGATTCATTATATAAAATAATGAATAACGTGAAATTATGAATTTTTTTATTAAATTATTGAAAATGTTATAACAATTTTTTATTTGCTTATATTATTATTTTTTAATTACTATCGTTTGTCTGTTAAATAATTGTATTAACACGTTTAAGGTTAGACCAATGACTATTAAAAAAATTAAAAAATTCGTCTGTTTAAAAAACCATCTTTTCTAATTTTTAAAAACTGAATTTTCAATTTTTAACAGTAATAATGATTGCTGTCGTTAATGTTGTTAATAATGTTTATAGATGCAATCACGGCTTGCTTTTGTTTTCCTGTATAATTTCTAAACTGTAAATTTCTCGCTTATTCATAACAAAGAAATATGATACAAATTTCATCAAAATGTTATTAACTAATATCGAGGAACTATGCTGATTTTCCGGTATCGAAATATTTCACGGATCAATTTTTTTTTAAATCCCATGTATTGATTTTTTTTTATATGTTATGAACTAAAATAGTAGTAAAATTTTATGAAAGTCGTTAGAGAAAATACGATTTTTATAAAAGGAACTTCAAAAAACATTTTTTTAAATTTTTAATTAATAAATGGTTTTGTGATGTTAGTAAAACCATGCAAAAATCTCGGCAAAATCGATTAGTTAGTTTAATCGCGCGCGCGCGCGCGCGCGCACACACACACACACACACACACACACACACACACACACACACACACACACACACACACACACACACACACACACACACACACACACACACACACACACACCTAAGACCTGAAGCCTGAACTTTTTGGACTCGAGAGATCTGAAAATGTTAAGTTCCATTAAAATCTTAGGATGTTTTTTCCACAATCGTTAAATGTTTTTTTTATACTTCGTATGATGAGGAGTAGTAGAAAAATCATAAAACTATATTATTAGGCCTACGTATGATTAGCAGATTAATATTTAGGTTATCCTTTTAAATTAACTCCCCAGTTTTTCCGGCACTTCTTTACAATGCCCAACAACAGAAAGGACAAAAATTCTCTTCTCCCCATTCACAATCGACCTTTATAAATCTTTTTTTTTAAATTGTAAATAGGTTTAATCTGATACAGAATGATATTTTAAAGGAACTCTGTTCATAAAAATATGTATAATCTTTGTTTTCAGTATGGTTAAGGTTAATTTAGATGTGTTTTATTTAAATAGTGATTATAGTAGCCTACTGTGTTTGCTTTCATGTTATCCAAATGTAATGTTTTAGACAACAAAAACTTTGTAATCAGTTTTAAAGTAGAAAAAAATTGTTAACTACATCTAATTTTTATTTTGGTGTTCAAAAAATATTTTCATTTACGTGTTTCTCTGTCTAAATTGTACAAACACCTATTTTTCCTATTTTAATTTTATCCGATTGTTATGAAATGTAGTCTAAGCAAATTTATATTTTGGGGTTTTTTGAGGTTAATTTTTGCTAGTTGCAATCGTCCTTATTAATAAACTTACTGTTGTATCGTTCATTTTTAGTAAGTCGATCCAAGCTACAAGTTTTTGAAAGAACAAAAATTCACAATTGTTAGCTTTAGTATCTGTTAGATATAGCCTATTAATTACGAAATTATTTTATAGGCCTAAGTTATAAATGAACTGCGCCCTTTTGCCCAATTTCGATAAACTGATAAAAAAAATGACACTTTAAGTCGATGTTCTAAAATTTATTTAATAAATTTGAATTTCGATATACTTACTTTTATGCTGATCTGTGCCCACTTTAGAGGGGAATAAGTACCATACTTTATACAAAACCTACTGGGTGTGTTATGTTTGTCCACATAAACATTTAATAACATCACTTTTAGTGACTTTTGAGCTATTAGAGTGGCCAACATGGCAGGACCCAACCCTAGACTTTGAAATGATTCGCGTTACTTTTTGAAAAGTTAGACCGATTTTCATTCGAATGCTACCGAACCAATGTTTGGCAAAAAAGATCGATTTTAATAGATTTGACTTGGCTAAAACCGTTCAACAGTTTCAATATGGCGGCTATTTCATTATGAAAAAACTAGTAATTTTTTCATCCCACAATTTATTGAAAATCTTATTTCAACATCGTAATTCGCATTAGAATCTGCATAACTTACATTTTAAACATTCCTTTGGAAATATGAAAGTTAATATGACTGCGTCAAGGTTGTTTTTTTTATTTTTCATATAGGCTAACTTTACAGTTTAATATATTTGCTAATTTACGCCGATGTATTCAAACTGGGAGCAAAAAAAATCTATTTTGCTACCTAATTTCTTTTGCTTGGGCAAATTTCTTTTTTTAGAAAATACATTCTACCGTTTTAAAATGGCTGCCTTTTAAAATCTCTAAAAACGCACTTGTTATGTTAAGCTTTGTAAAATTTGATTTCATTACCGTATTCAGCAATGAGATCTGCATAAATCAGTAACCCATTTTGAATTCTTTTTAAAATTTTAAATGCTATTATGTGCAGATTTTATTTGTGATTATGATATTATAAGGATTACAGGAAACAAAATAAAAAGACCCTTGTAATCATAATTATTTGAAAAAAATCAACTCAACAAATAAACTTTATTTAAGTCGTTCGTTTATTATCCATAAGTCTATTAGACTACATTGCACAGTTTACAATACATACACTACATATATACGCCCTTAAATCATTTACAATATTTACAGATAATCATTGTATAGTACATTTATTAATGTAAGATATTTTACAACAAAAATACAAACTATTTACAGCAATAATTACAACGTACAAATTGCGTCAGGAGTTTCACAATTTTTCATACGTCAAAACAAAAATGCATACACAATCTTTAACAATAAATTTTTAAAATGTAACGCAGTAATAATACAAGTTAAAACTGATAATATACAAAAATGGTATACAATCTTTAAGATCACATGTTTGATAAATATAACTAATTATAGGCTATTTGAAGGCAAATTTAACAATTGGCTTTAGTGATATTAGGTTATGTTACATTTTTTTAAAGCACCCAGTAATGTAATTACTTATTATTATATTTTTAAAAGAAATTAATGAATTAATAATTTTCGATTTTGTAAGACAATATAGACCCTAATTTTCTTTAATGCATAACTGAAATTATAATCCAAACGAAATTAAACGAAATCGTTATTACTTTGACTAGTTTATGGTATTTTGTAAACGTAAAAATAGTTGTAGGCCTAATTTTTTTGATAAAAACTGTTGTTGCTTTTTCACAATAAAGAAATATTGTGTTTGTGAAAAAAATATGAGATGATAATCCAGATTTTGTACAAATTCTTACACAAATAAACAAAACTTCATTGTAAATAAATCTATTACGGTTCTGGAGCAAATAGGATAAAACAAATAAAACTTGACTATTTTATTAATATTTACAAGCACTCACTTGATTATGATTTGATATGTGAGCGAAATTTGAACGAAATCAGATGAACCGATTTTTGATAAATTGGTTACAATTTCTAGTTTTTCTTTAATGGCGCTCAAACCGGTTTTATTATTGAATATAACGACTTTATTTTGTTCGGGTATCTACAGTAACGGACTGGACTGTAGAATTGAGTTTTTCGACGAAAAAGAGCCTAAAATTTATTAATTTTAGGAAATTTAAAATTGTCTCCAGATTTGGACAATCTACTAGATTCAATCTGGACAATCGTAGGCTTTCAAATTCCAAATGCCATCTAAATCGGTCGTAGGCTCTCAAATTCCAAATGCCATCTAAATCGGTAGTAGGCTTTCAAATTCCAAATGTCATCTAAATCGGTCGTAGGCTTTCAAATTCCAAATGTCATCTAAATCGGTCGTAGGCTTTCAAATTCCAAATGCCATCTAAATCGGTCGTAGGCTCTCAAATTCGAAATGTCATCTAAATCGGTCGTAGGCTCTCAAATTCCAAATGCCATCTAAATCGGTCGTAGGCTCTCAAATTCCAAATGTCATCTAAATCGGTCGTAGGCTTTCAAATTCCAAATGCCATCTAAATCGGTCGTAGGCTTTCAAATTCCAAATGCCATCTAAATCGGTCGTAGGCTTTCAAATTCCAAATGTCATCTAAATCGGTTTATTTATTGTCAGACTCGCAGACAGACACACATTTGTTAAAACTAAAATTTTGGTCTCATTCCTGAAATGGCATGGCTATGTCCATTAAATATCAAAATCGATTTTTTTAACATACGTTTCTTGGGAACGTCTTATGACAAAGTGAAATACAGCCTAAAGTAACATAGCCTAGGCACATTTATCATTTTAAAATGGAATAGTAGTAAGGGTACACAATAAACCAGGCCTATGTTTGGGAAAATATTACGCAAACATCACTCGTTATAGCTTCGTATTTTGATCTGTTGAAACAAACAACCTCTGGCAATGACAGATAGCGAATAAGTTGGCAAACTATATTCAAAGCCGGTTTCTAGGACATTTATTTAACGCTTCAACAGTAAACGCTAGATTAACAGAACGGCTAATTAGATTTTGCATCCTGTTTCTAGAAAATATTTAATCACAGATTACCTAACTTCCGGTGAAGTCTCATTAATTTTAAAGACAGATTAGCTGGAGTTGAAATGGCTGTTTTGAAACATGTGATCATTGTAATTTTTAGGTTAAGTAGATTGTTTACTTTTTTGTTTCCATAGTTACGTGGTTACTGTTTACATAGTGCTATATTTTTTCAGTACTGTAAGATATTAATTGTTTAACAAAAGCTGCAGACTCCTTCCGGATACTTTGAAATTACGCTTAAAACGTACTTCTCTACTGAACTTAAATCTAATTTAGAATTCGTCATCCGCAAAACAATTGTAATTCTAATACTTAAACAACTCAAATTACTTGTTAAATCTCCATCTGAACTACTATTATCAAATTTTTGGTACTGATGAATTCATTGCAAGTAAGGCCTAAAAACAATTTATGGTTTATGTTATAAGTACTAATAATTAATTTGGAGAGAAATTTGTAAACACTAAAAATGTAATGATTAAAATTAAAACATTTTAAATATTAATGTAAACAAAATTCTGAAAGTGTAGTCACAAATCAAACTATAACAACGTTGTGAGTTTTATAAAATGAAATAGTAATAATTATTAATCTACAATTAAAATATTTAATTGACCGATAATGGGACATTAAATTAACACGAGTTTAGTATACGATTAGCACTTAAATGTTGTTCTAGAAACTAGAATTGAATATTGATGGATTATACAATGACTGTTCTAGAAACCGACTATATTTTTTTTAAATTGATACTTTTCAACAATTAAAAATAATCAGAGATTTAGGCCTAATTTGTACACAAATTTGATATAAATTGTTTTTAAGAATTTTAGAAGTTCTCAAATATGTTTTGGATTTATGCTTGCAAGTTCAAAACTGAATCAATCGTACTAACTAGATATTTTTATCGAACAAATGCATTTGGTATTAAATTTAAAATATTTCTGTACAAGAAAATAATCAATTAGAATCTATACCGGAAGGAAGGCGTATTGATTTACAATTTTGTTTCACAAAATGATTTTAAATGAACCACCTAGTGGATTCACTCAAATTCTAGTTGAAAATCTTGCCTGTAGGGTACGGGGCTGTAATTTTCCATACATAATATGTTCTTTATATTCTGAAAAACGTTTGAAAGTGAATTTCTCAGAATTACATTTTTCACTATGTCCTTCTTCCGGAAATGACCTCAAATGCGGTTTTTAATAAATCTCGTCGGTACACACATTAATAAGTCTTATGTGGCGTGAGGGAATAAATAATTTTATTATACCTACAACCATTTAAAATTAAAAACTTACTTCTGGATGGTCTGCTTATCAACCTAAACACTGTTGAACGCCATCATCAAGAACAAATATCTTCCTCCTCCAAAAAAACTGCTTAGAGATAGTCTAACTTCAATAACTCTTCTTTCTTATCGTTTGTAAATTTGAAAAACAATTTGTACTAAAATGTTAGATTAGCTTTAATTATATTTAATATAAAGTAATAAAACGGCAACCATTTTTTCAAGTAAATGTAACCAGAACCAGTGAACTTCGTGGTTGTTTTCAACTCATGAATTGTTTTCACAAACAGCAAACAAACAAACGACCCCTTTGTAACAACAATTACCAATAATCTACTTTATTAAATATTAATACTGCCAAAGCTGAATGAGTTAGACCTTGCGTTACTTATACACTAGCGATGCAGGTCAACTGTGATTCGTCTAAACGTTGGCATTGTTTACACTGGCGCTTCTTGACTCAAAGTGTAAAAGCAGTTTTACTGTTTTATATAAGTGTAATGGTTCTGTAGGTTTGTTTTAAATAAAAATAAAAATTGCTTTAAAAATAATAACTAAACGCTTCTGGTTATGAAGGTGAAGACTTGAAGGACGGGGGCATCTCAGAGTCAGTGTCCCCCGCCCGAGCGTCTTCTCATACCCCTTCACCCCTCAAGGTGCACAGCAACATCGAGTCCTGAGAGAGTTCATCTAACGACGACGTTTCAGAAACTGGAACAAACAAAACAATTATTTTAATTGCATTTCACTCGAAACTACGGCATTTTAATGTGTCTAAAACAATTATTTGTTATTTTATTTTATTTTCTATTTACAGTGCTGGCCTTTGGGGGGGGGGAAGTCGGGTTGCACCCGAAGGCGCTAGCTCAGTTAGGGCACCGCTGTCTAGCTTTTTAAAGTTATCAATAAAAATATTTTTTTAAATAATCTTAAGATGAATGGAATGAAAGATTCTAAATGTAAATTGCTTTTGATTCCCCCCGCGTAAAAGTCTATGCATGAAATAATACATTTCAAAATTATATGTATCCCATTTTAATTAGATATATTAAAAACCCGTCCCTTACACAGGCGAAACAGTAAATTTTGCCCGTCCTGTCCAAAAGGCTAAGTCCGTGTGACAATGAGGCAAGTTCGATTTGACCAATTTCCAATCCATGAAATTATGAAAACTTGTAGGTTTATCAAATAGTGAAATTTTGAAAAACAAATCAAATTTTGGAATAGTGAATAAACAAACAAACAAAATGTTTTTATCTAACTGTTACTGGTCTAACTACACAGCATAAGCGATAGTGTGGAGCTTACTACGCATTCAAAATCTAACCTATTGTTTTTAAAGTAAGTGCGGTCACTGAAAGCGTAACGGAGCTGACTATGTCTAGGTTCGGTTTTGAAGCTGACTCAGATTTCCCCACCAGGCTGACCACGCCTCCAAACTTACTATTCTCGTTACTTTAGTTACGGTTTTCAAAAGTAGTAGTTTCCTAGAATCCGTTAGAGTATGCCTAAATATTTACGTTTAAAAGACACAATGGCGTTCTTTAAACTGACTGAACTCCACGTCCGCTTGCCGGTCATCTTCATTACGCTCCGTTCAGCTTCGTTCTACATTTGGTTGGCGCCCGACTATAAAGTGCATATATCCTATTTATACAGGACAAGTCAAAAGTAACGGAATACCAACTTTAAAACTGTAACTTTCAGGATAAGCTATTGGTCAGCTACTCTATTTTTGATGAGAAAAATAAACAACCACTTTTTGTGAGATGGCCCAGGGTTTGTAAACATGCCTTGTTCAGTATTTCACTTGAAATGACTTAAAGACAAGAATATGGTTATAAGTGAAAAGTTACTACGAGTGCAATGTTTGTGCTTTGAAATATGCGGTGATAGGCTACATTAAATTTTATTAGTTAAAGCAATAAAGTATAATTACATTAGATTAAATTTAAATACCCTCTGGGGGTTTCCCATAATTTTATATCACCTGTATTTTGCACCTGTAATATACAAGAAAACTATAAATAAATACAAAAACATTGCATAATATTTAGCACTTTCAATTAAATTATTACCAAAACAATATGCTTATACCAGATATTCAGGTAAATCTCACTTTTTTGAAAATGTGTTCGTTTACGGTGTGGAGAATTTTCAGTTTATTTTGCGCTCTGTTTGACAACTCCTCTTTTCCTCCCAATTAGTTGTTCGTTTCGTGTCAATGTTCAAGAATTGATTTTTTGAATGTTACTCAATTCGTGCTTTGGAAACAGCTTAACAGGAAACAGTTGTTCAATTTGTCAGACGATTACTACTCATAAAGTTAGATCTTATCTAATAATTAATTTTTTTGTCTATAATTACATACTTGGCCGTTTAATCCGGTGGAAATTTGACGAAAATCCATCGACTCCCAGAATTGGTGTTAATAAAATAGTTTGAAAAAAATCCTTAGAGATTTACTTACGGGATTTCAATTAAAAAATATTAAATGTTTCTGCTGTCGTATAAAACTAAAAGTTTACCAGTACACACAATAACACGCCAACGCACTTTAGATAATTGAAACCATTTTGTAGTGGACCAACAGCGTCTGGTTAAAATGTCTTCGGACCATCCTTTGCGTATTTATTATCCTTTCTTTTACAAGTACTGTACCTGCGTGATGAGGAGAAGCGTAAATATGCGGAACTTTAGACTGTTGCTGCAAAGAATAGGTTAGGTGAAGGTTGATGTGCCTGCCAAACTGCCCGGAGTCCGTCATGTCCCTGCCTGCAGCCACACCTCCGCTGGGGTGACCTGTAAACACATGACAGACATTGTTCGTAAAGAGTTAATAAAAACCATTTATTTAACAATTGTGAACTTATAGTTAAAACTCACTTTAGGACAACAATAGGCTAAGTGTGATGCTCAAAATTAACATTGGCTAGTCAAAACAAAAAAGTTGTGGTTGAATGAATAATACAAATATTTTATATATGTAATGCAATAAGTTTTTGCCTCTTCCAATCTACCTTTCTATTCATAATTGTTTGATTGGTCGCCATTTTGTAAAGGTATTTACATTTTGATTAATAACTCGTAGCTTTAGATTTATCTATGGAAAATTTAAAATTGTGTCGTACGCACTGCAACTTGATTTTATAAATTTTGATTCTCGCTCTGTGTGTCTCATCATTTACAAAATAGGAGAATCTATTTGTAACAATAAATTATAATTGTGTAACAAGATCATTAAATAGTTTTTAAGAATGCCAGTTAAGCTAATGAGGACGAGGGATCAACATTAACGGTAAGGGAAAAGCAAGGGGAGTAACTGCGGCTAGACTAAGAACCTTAAGATGCGCAGTTCAGAAACGCAGCAGACTGACCGGTGCTTTAGTCACATCGACCACCGAGTCCACAATTATTAATTTTCTTTGTATAGACAAAAAGTAATTTAAATGTCTGAATTTTTAAATATTAATTTTAACAATTTTTTTAATAATATTTTAAATTTTAACAGTACAAATATTATTTCCCCCTTACAATGGGACGACTTCATTTTTCCAGTGTTGAGGTGTTTCTTCTGTCTTGCTCTTGAATTTTGAAACCAAACTTGGGTAACCCTTTTGCTGAGCCCTGTTATTTGAGCAATCCGTTCAAGGTCCTGGCCGTCAGGATTCGAATCCAACTGGAAGTTCGCCTGCAGGACCTGCAGCTGCTCCTCCGTGAAGGTAGTTCTCACTCTTTTCGCTTTACTTTTGCTGTGGTAGCTCTCCGAGTCCCCTCCCTCTGAAACGTTAAGTGTAAACCCTAAATTAGAACACCATTTCTTTTACACAGGCTCTATTATTTTTTTAAACTTTTGCATATCCCAGAAAATTGAAAATTAGTGGAATTAGATTTCAGATACTAAATAGAAAATCTAAAATAATTGTTGTTTTAATAAACATTTTGACCGTTAAAAGATTAAGTATTATAAACTTAGGTTTTCTGTCTGAGTACCCTAATATTTAAAATCCAACCGTATTTTTACTTGAATACGTGTCAGAACAACTGAGGTAATTACAGTTTAAATTTCCTATATAGAAATGGTTGCAAAAGGGAATCAAGTTCCAACATACACCCCCGCAGGTGGTGCAGACTAGCTGCACCTATTGAGAGGATTTAGACTTCCTCGCGGTACTCGAGGCTAACACACACTTATGACTTTAACACTTTAAACTCACACTTACATTTAGGGAGGCGATAATAGCCTCGATGTGCTTTTCACCTTAAAAAAAATCCAACATACACATTGTGTAGTTATATAGTTTGATTGATAATATTTTTACTTAAAGTAAAATTAGAAAATATTCTTTAATTATATTTAAAGAACTTTGTAGATACTTTACAAACTGTGTTTGTAACTTAACTTTGTAGATACTTTGTAACTGTGTTTACCAAAATGTTACCAGTTTATGTTTCATATTACTCCAGCAATGTTTTATTGCAGAAATGTTACATTGCTCGAGCAATGTTTTTTTGTTACCAATTTATGCAGAAATGTTACCAATTTATGTGTGATATTGCTCGAGCAATGTTTTTTTTTGCAGAAATGTTACCAACTTATGTGTGATATTGCTCGAGCAATGTTTTTTGCAGAAATGTTACCAATTTATGTGTCAAATGTTTTTGCACCAATTTATATGTGATATTGCTCGATAATGTTTTTTGCAGAAATCGATATTGCAAATGTTTTTTTGCAGAAATGTTACCAACTTATGTGTGATATTGCTCGAGCAATGTTTTTTTGCAGAAATGTTACCAATTTATGTGTCATATTGCTCGAGCAATGTTTTTTTGCAGAAATGTTACCAATTTATATGTGATATTGCTCGAGCAATGTTTTTTTGCAGAAATGTTACCATTTTATGTGTGATATTGCTCGATCAATGTTTTTTTGCAGAAATGTTACCAACTTATGTGTGATATTGCTCGAGCAATGTTTTTTTGCAGAAATGTTACCAATTTATGTTTTACACTGTTCGAGTATTGTTTTATTGCACAAATTACACCAGTTTATGTTCCGATATTGCTCGAGCAATGTTTTTTTGCAGAAATGTTACCAATTTATGTGTCATATTGCTCGAGCAATGTTTTTTTGCAGAAATGTTACCAATTTATGTGTGATATTGCTCGAGCAATGTTTTTTTGCAGAAATGTTACCAATTTATGTGTGACATTGCTCGAGCAATGTTTTTTTGCGGAAATTTTACCAATTTATGTGTGATATTGCTCGAGCAATGTTTTTTTACACAAATGTTACCAATTTATGTGTGATATTGCTCGAGCAATGTTTTTTTGCAGAAATGTTACCAATTTATATGTGATATTGCTCGAGCAATGTTTTTTTGCAGAAATGTTTCCAACTTATGTGTGATATTGCTCGAGCAATGTTTTTTTGCAGAAATGTTACCAACTTATGTGTGATATTGCTCGAGCAATGTTTTTTTGCAGAAATGTTACCAATTTATATGTGATATTGCTCGAGCAATGTTTTTTTGCAGAAATGTTTCCAACTTATGTGTGATATTGCTCGAGCAATTTTTTTTTGCAGAAATGTTACCAATTTATTTGTGATATTGCTCGAGCAATGTTTTTTTGCAGAAATGTTACCATTTTATGTGTGATAATGTTTTATTGCAGAAATGTTATCTATTTATGTTTTACACTGTATTGTTTTATTGCACAAATTACACCAGTTTATGTTCCGATATTGCTCGAGCAATGTTCAGTTATACATATAACACCAGTTTATGTTTTATAGTGTTTGAGCAATGATTTATTGTACAAAAATTACACCTGTTTATAAATTCATATTATTCGAGCAATGTTTTGTTTCATAAATGGTACCAGTTTATGTTTGATATTGTTATTATTATTATTATTTTTAATGAATAAATGAATGACAGGTGACGGAAAGAAGCGAACGTAGAAGATAGCGAGAAACACGTTCGCGTTCAGAGGGCGCTTAATCCCTCCTTGTAGATACGGAAACAACGTTTATACTCAAATATTTGCTTTTTATTAAGTAAATGTTAATTAGTTGTGTGCTTGATTATCACAGTACTCCGATGTAATAGTACACAACTTTGTTAATTCTTTGGACTGTTAATTCAACCTGTTCATTTCACTTTCTTACATTTAAAATATTGAATTAATTACAGCGTTTTAATTAACAGTAACGCGTAAACATAATTATTTATCTATTGATAATTATTGGGTTATAAAAGACTATTAATTTAGCCTAATGTAAATATAACAATAAACTGGTAACCGTAACGTGTTTATGTAACTCTAAGGAGTTGTAACGGATATTGTTACCACTCTGTCTTCAACAAACATCTGATTTCTGATAACATATGTTCCTTCGTTATGTTTAACACGAAAGTACAGCCTGCGGGGATTATATTGATCATCGTGTATGGAACGATATATCCACCCTCTATTTCCATTTCTTTGAAAATATGTAATTGAACACTCATCCCCGCTTGACAAAAGAAAAATGCAAATAATCGTGGAGCGATGCTCGAGCTTAAAGCTATCCCTTGAAATATGTACAAACGCAATTGGAAATACGCTTTGTGGCATAGCTACCATCGGTCGCTACAATGCTATGTATAATTGACAAAGGTTCGCTACGAAATTGCCGGAAGCTCGGGGGGTGGGATAATTTGCATTGTACATGCGGGTAGGGAAGGAACAATTGGATTTGCGCGCGATTTTACACCTCGTAAACACCCTAGGTCGCGACGCACTGATTACTGCCTGGCTTGGCCGGGGTTAAGGACGCCTAATTGTGTCTGTGACCACCCCCTGCCACTCTGTCCCTTCGTTTACACAGCCCAGTGTCTCTTCTCTGTTCACTTGTTCCGCCAGTTTTGCCGGCTCTAATAGTATTAACAAACAAAAAGGATGTTGAATACTTCATTATTTATGTGGAGCTTGGTTGTCAAAATGTTTAGGGATGATTTCTGTTTGCTTGATTTGATTTTTGAGTTGTGCTTGTACGTAACGTTTGTCGCCGGATGTTGTTTAATGGAAGAGGTTTTCCTTTTAAGAAAAATCGAGGGTTCTATAACGAAAAGCCTGGAATACACAATTTCAGGAAGATAAATGTGGTTTATTTGTAAAAATAGAATAATAAAATGTTTTTGTTTAGGTTGCAATAGTTATTGTCGTTCAGAAGTTTCTGTCAAGTTTCAGAAAATCTTTCACTTCATTTGAAATTTGGAACTTTACAAATAAATACGTAAAAGAAAACATTGTCAGATCAAATATTTTATTTTGAATGCGATTCTTAACATAATATCAAAATTTAAATAAAATTGGTTTCGAACATTGTTGGTTTTCCTGGAACGAAGAAACGAGGATCCAACCCAAAACCTTTGTACAAGAGAAGGACAAACACAAATAAACCAAAGTATGGAACTGATTCTTCCTGCCTGGGAAGAGGCCTTTACTAGTCTGGCAGTTGTTGCATGATTCCGCTTCAAAACCTTCACTAACTAACTAAGCGCCCCATCTTCGGTGAATCGATCGTCGTACAACCAGAGTTTATGGAACCTTTCTCGAACTCAACAGTCTTTCTTAACACGCTGTTTGTAGTGACTAAACAGCAGACTTGATTAAACTAAACTACATTAGATAAGATAACCAAATACCAGCTGACTTACCATCACTAGACGTAGTGGTGCCGTCCACCGTCTCCAAGTAATGCGCTTTACACAACACTCTGTCTTCATGCAGGGCGAATTCCTCGCCTGTACTGAGCTGCCTCTTGCACGCGTCGCACGCGAAGCAGGCGAGATGGTAGACGTGGTCCCTCGCTTTGCGCACCCAGTCGTTGGCAGATATACTTCGGCAGCATTTGGAACATTTGGCGCCAAAACTTCTGCGGCAAAAACCTCCATATTAAAATCACAGGCAGTTCTGTGAAAATTTTTTATAAGTTGTAATACTGTTTTTCGTTATTTTAACAGATATTTTAGAAGCTATATAAGAATTATGAAATTAATGTTTTAATGGAGCCATGTTGAGGAGAGTTATTGGCTGAAAGGAGAAAGACACTAGAGATCATGGTGAAACAAGATAGACGGGGTTGTGGAAAGGAGAAGAATGGTAGAAGGAAACTAGTAAAACCAAGAATAAATGGCAGTTCTAACTTGAAAGATAGAAGGATTCGACACTTATAATACATTAGATACAATAATCAGCTGCAATATTGATTTGCTATTTAAAAAATCAAATAAATATAAAAGTTATTGCAATAAATCACATTATTATAAAAAATAGTAGGCCTAAGGTTTTGGTATCTTAAAATTTTGATGGCTAACACAAATTTCAAAAGCACGTCGAATTTGTGGCGCTTCTTACCAAAATAATGACCTATGATATTTTAAAAAATATACGAAGTTCACGGTTTTATGATAAACAATAAAGCAAAACTGGTCACTGCTGACGGATTGCCATTTTATTATTATTATCGTTATTACAATTATTATTGCCTTATTTAGTCATAAACAAATAATTGTATTTGTAAGTCTTCATGCATTTATTTAAAATTGTAACAACTTTAAACGAAAAATAATAGCTGAATTTTTTTAATTACACCTCAAGTAAATTTTCTTGTTGTTTATTTTACACTTTTGAAGCATTAAAATAATATTGAATGTCATGAAATATTAAATTTTTAATAAATTTGTCAAATTTTAGGTTAACAAATTGTTTTGCTTGGGTGTTTTTCCATTTATAAAAAGCTTAAATAAATTAATTAACAAGATGATGCGTCTAGTAATCATATTCATAATATTCATAAGATATTTATATACATTTTTGTTTATTGTAAAATGTGTAGCCTATGTAAAATGATTTTTTTTATAAAAAAAAAGGAAACAGAGGGTCACATTCTGTAAATAATGTTCTTGATTTTTTAAATCATACTTAATTTAAAGAAATTAGGAAAAATAATTCCGAACGTTTTCTTTGCTTGAGCTCGAACACTTAACAAAATTGTCAAGTTTCAAAATTTTACAACTTACCGTTTAGGCGCTAGATAAGCGTTACCGATAGATAGCTACTTGCGCGAGGACATAAAAATTGGCTAGATGTATTTACGAATCTATCTAAGGAAACTAAAAATAAATCTGGAAGGCCTATACTATTTTCTTAGCAAATTTCCTAGTGAAAATAAGTAATTGGAGTATAGCCTTCACAGTAAAACCTAGATGCAACACAACGCAATGAGAACTGATCATGATCTCTAGAACGCAATAAAAAGGGCCGTTAGAAATGTATTTATGCCCCAAATAATAATAATATTTATTATTATGTTAGTAGGTTACTCTAACGTTCGCAATTTCGGTATGGTTTAATAAAAAGCTTGGAAAAGTATTCATTTTGGGCGCCTAATAGCTTCGAGAAGTTCTTTAACCAACAAAATAGGTTTATCCGCTTTAAAATGGCTGTTACTAAAAATATCAAACATTTTTTCTTTACCATTTTTAAATAACCTGATTGCATACCGCGGTAGTAAAAGTTAATTTTCTTATTTTTATACAGTGATTACGACATAAATATCGTAATCGAAATCAAATATTTACAAAATTGTTAGAAAGAGTAGTTAAATTTTAGTTATTTTAAATTATCGCTGTTTTTAAACTGATTAACTAATTTTGTTCAGTAACGAAGTGTATAAGCTATTACCAAAATAAACGTATTATTTGTTCTCCACTTATATAAATATTGGTGTTACTATTATGCTATTATTGCTACTATTGTGCTGCTGCTAAGGTTATTTTAGTCTTATTTCGTAAAATATATTGCTTCCAAAATAAACGGTGATAAATGAAATTCTGTAGAAAGGTTCTAACGTCCATATTTCGAGTAAATCCAATCCAATACGCAACCAATAATCTAAACGAATTAACAAAATACTTTGCAATCACACGATGCGCCGATCTGGGCTCGGTATTTGTAAAAACATAAAATAAATAGCCTACTTCGTTGCATCGCCAGCTCTGAAACATTTCTCTACAATCCGGATCGACACGGGTTCTAGTTAATACGACCGATGGTTATCAGAGATCGATAAATATTTGAACAGAGCGAGTTAAATATTATTGGTTTGCATATTCAAATGCGGACTATGATGTAGTAGAAGCTTGTACCGGGCGGATTTATGTGGTTACATGCGGCCCGGTACACGATTAGGCCATTAGGTGTGGGCCAACAACCGACCAATTAACTCTGCCAATTAAAGCGATCCCTGACGGTGGTCTTAAGGATCACCCACAACTCCTGTCTTCTGCTTTTAGTTTACGAGATCCCGGCGTTTAAGGAAATAAGGAGACTTTATTTGAGCGATGCAGCGAGTTATTATCTTGTAACCGCTTCTACTGTAGCCTCGCCCGGGGGCTCGCATAAAGCAGAAATATATTCTTCCAATAACTGTCCAAGCGCTCGATTAGTTTATTGGAAATAACGGCATTGGAAAAGCGACAAGCTTCTGACTTACACGACGCCATGTAGTTAGGTGCAATAAGTCTGTCGGTCCGACTCCGCTTTGTCAAGGCTAATCTTGCGTAACTTGAAATGGGTACCGCACAAATATCCCAGCTGATTTACGTGTTTTGTTTTGCTGTTGCTGTAAGCGCTCATTTAATTAATACTTTCTTTATTCTAGATCACAATTAGTAGTGCCAATGTAACTTGTATTTGAATGCACATTTAATTATAAGCTTACAAAAAAATAATAATAAAAATTATGAGACCAGAACAACATTCACGTTATAAAACTACTTACCGCAATTAATCGGCATTCTTGTGTTATAGCATGCCATAAACAGTGACTTCTAAAGATCTTTCATATTCATTTTTTTAAAGTATTAAACTGTTGACTGTTTGTGTAATAAAATTAGATTAAAACTAACAAATTACTATTCACAAGTAATAACTAATAATTTTTAACTTGAAAGATTTTACAATATTTGCATTTTGTAAGATTATTTTCACTACTCCGTGACTGATTTACTAATTGGCTTTCATAAAATGTTAACATATTTATAATGTTATACAATTCCCATCAAGCCAGTTAACGTTTGAGAATTAACGATTAGAAATGGAAAAATGTTCTTTTTCACAAAAAAACAATTAGTTGTTAAATTATGATGTACCAACACAGATTGAAATCAGGTTAGGCGAAAAACAAAACAATTAAAAAAAGTATTTTGTCATATAAAGTTAAACCTAACCTCAAATTTAATTTTTACGAGTATATCCCACATAGATTATTATTATAATATCGCTCTTTAAGTCAAAGTCATTAGACAACATTTTTTATCTATATAAATTAATATCAGAAACATTTAATAATATGTTAACTTAATTTTAATGTCAAATTAATTATAATTTTATTATTTTTCTCTTGTAGTTTTCAGAAACTTTATTTAGTTGGCATAGTATTGCACTTATAATACCAGTGTAGGGATTATTAGAGTACTTGCCTTAAGGTTTTTAGAAATTGGTCAAATTATTCGTTAGAAGAGGACGGACGTTCTATCGTCGGCAGTTACTTAGATTATTTTTGGCCTAAAAGAAGATTTCCTAATTTAGATTTTGATCTAAGTTTGTTCAGTATATTTTGCAATTAAGTTTTGCTTAACATATTTTTTTGTTGAGTTTCATTAACAGAAATGTTCTTCCATAGTTTATTTATATGCTACATTTACTAAGTCTTGTTTAGACATTTGTTTACTATGCTTGAAGTATTTTCCCTTATTTCAGTTTATACAAGTTAGCATGCTCAGCTTATTTAACAGATTGTTTGCTGAGTTTGTTCAGCAAACTTTTCGTTAAGTTTGTAACGTATATTTTAAACTTATGATTGTTACACAGCAAACATTTCCTACTTGTCATTACGTAATCAACCCTTACAAATCTGTGATATTTAGATTACGAATGCTGTGAAAATCGCCAGGCAAAAACTATCAGCTGTGATCAGAAACATCAGCTGTTTATTGGACACTGATAAATCCTTAATTAATTGGTTCTTGTACAACCTCGCTTAATTCATTTTGAAGCAAAGCTTTTAATGTTAGCTTTGGTGAGAGGAATGAATAGGAAAAAAAAGTCTACCGAAAGGAAGAATGTGACGGAAATATGGAACGAACGAGAAAACAGATTTTGTCTCTCTATTTCTGTCTTTTTTTTCTTCCTTTTCGATAACAGTACCATGCATATTACACGAAAACGTTCTGTTGCTATGGTTTCGGTATTTTCCCTAGCTGAAGAACACGTACACGTTGTAACCGTTTATAAAATATTCGAAATTAAAATAAGCGTTTTTAATAATTGCTGGTAATATTGATAGTTTTAACAACATAACCTGAAACTTATTATAGTCAATCAGCTGTTCAATGAAATCAGATGATCGTTACGAATTAATATAAAACAACTGATCTTTTACTGTAGCTGCTATAAGGCTTATTATTTATATTTAGTATTTACAAAATATTTAACCTATAGTAAAAAAAATAATAAACTCAAACTAAAATGGCCTTATGCAATTCTCTCAGAATAATTGCTGTCAGGTGCGTTGCTGCAAGAGTGCGTGAAAGTAACAATGTTGTTAATGTTTTAGTATTACTGTACTATTTATTTCCATTGTACAGATGATTTTGGACAATATCAGTTTCTTTGATATGTTTTCTACAATTATTTTAGTAGCCTACTTCAGCAAATTTCTTTAGGCCTTTGTATCTTCCAGTAGAATTTTACTAAATAAATATTTGGCTGAAAATAACAGTTATTTAAATAAACCTATTTCTTGTTACGTATCAGTTGAATCTGTACGTCGTATTGTTTTCTGTTTATTCGCAAATTTGTTCTAAATCTCTGCAAAGTTAATAATTAATTCAAGTGATAGGATAAAGCAAACTCGCAGTAGAATTCTTTTTGTAAAAATGTACTCAACTTGGAACTTTTGTTTCAAATTTATAAGCATAACCAGTTTCTTGAATAACACTCTTACATAAAACTTAGCTAACATGATTTTACATGCGTAGTTGTTTTCAAATTTGGTTAATTGTTTTCATCATACTTTATTTTAAAATTGTTATGTGGGATAATAATTCTTCATGTATTATTGTTACAACAACTGATTCATCTTTTTCAAATCTATTCTTTCCTTTAAAATCTTTCATATATTTTGACGCTAAGCATTTCGATCGGTTTTGTACCAAAAATAAATATCTGCTTTGTTGAAATTACATACGTAGGGTACCTACAGGTTCGTGAGAACATTAGGAAATATTCACGCCTCATACATTTCCATTTTAAGGGTTTACAGTAAAATACAACCGACTAAAAGCCGATAAATTTTGTTTTTAATAAAATTACAGGAACATTATAAAATATCCTCGTGATAGTGCAGCAGCAATAATAGGTATGTGTAATAATAGGTGACAAATAATTTTTCGTATGTGTAACAAAAAAATTGATTGCTATAAAACATTTGTTTTTAAATTATTACTGTATCCAAAATTAAAATAGTTATTGACCGAATCAGTTTTGAAAGTAGAATCGGTAAGACAATCTAGGCCAGTTCTGATATGTAAACGTTATTAAATAAAAGACTGTGCTTTTAGCAAACAGTAAATACTTTAGCCTAATTTAGTTAGTCTATGTAATTTAAAATCCGGTTATAGTAGGTTTCATTTGTAAATATTTCAATAAGGTGCAATGTTAAAATTCAACCTTTAATTTTATAGGTTATAGTTTTAAAGAAAAAAATTAGAACAGTAAGCCATATTTTATTATATAACCTAAATATAGTAAATTAGATTGCTTTATTACTAGGTTATACAAGTATTAAATATAACTATGTCTATTATAACAGAAGTTCATATTGACAAGAAATAGGCCTACATGGTTTTGCAACGATTTTACTTTGGGAGATATGTACAATAATCTTAAAAATAGAAGAATTGAATTAAAGGCTAGTGTGTTGTAGTAATTATATATCAGCCAATGGTTTAATTTGAATTATTTTATTTACTGAGTTCAAATAAAAAGTTTTATTTACTGATAGCGATTTCATAAAAAAAGTTCTAACCTATTTATTTTTCGTTCATGTAACATATATGTCATAGCTCACTTCAAACATTGTTTATAAAGAGGTGCTATAACACTGTTCAACTTCTTGCTGTACATTGTTGTATATTATTCGTTTTTCGCCAGTAACTGCGAAAGGTCACACAGGCTCACTCATATTTTTTATTAAGTTATATATATATTACAAGTAAAATAAAAATACTGTTTATTGTATATCCAAAAAATGTCAGGAATTAAAATACAAATTATTCTGGTGGTATTTTGCCTAAAGAATTGAGTTCGTCCTGGCCACGAGGGGAAGGGCTCGACCAGCCCGCACTAATTATAATTCCCAATCAGTATGCGAAGCGCACGCCTCATGTAACGTTAGACAAATTCCGAGTGCGAGTGTTGAACAATATTATGCATGCAATCTGTTACTCGACTTCTGAGTTCCTCGAGAATTGTAAACACGGTTCCTGTCTAATGAGGATCCTCGTGGGAGGTGCCTGTATAACTGAGCTGGAAGCGTGTTTTAGGAAACGTACCGGATCAAAAACACGAGACGTAATATCTAGAGCAGGGGGAGGGGTGGGCGGGCAGATGTTTTGGAAAAAGAAATAATGCAGCCTGTCTCGATGACGTGATGGAAGCGGATTTCCGACAATATTTTGCTTCGTCTTGAAATTTAAAGATTTGTAAGTTCTTATGGTAAATATTTATTTGTATAAATTACGATTTTAAATTTTCAAATTACATTGGAAATACAAAAATGTAGCCTACTATGACCACCGTCAGAATAATTTTTGTATTTTAAATGTAATTTAAAAATTTCAATGCTAATTTATGCAGATTTTAACTCTGATTATCTGATATTGAAAAACTTAAAATAACAAAGAAATGTAAGATAAAAAGTTATGATTTTTTTACCCCTATTTTAAAACTTTTGAACGAATTTTGCTGTATGGAACTTTTCCAAGCTATTATCAAAACGGCGTAATCAATAGGTACTTTTAAAAATAACAAAATAAAAAAAATTGTGGAAGTCAATTCCTACTTAGGTCATGCGCTTCCATCACGTCAGCGAGACAGCTGCGTGCTGCGATTCCTAAAACCAATATAGGATAGAACATAAGTGTTATTTAAATCAAATCCTATCTTATAGTCTGTACAAATATGCAATATTAATAATTGACAAAAACTGTATAAACATCAAGTGTCATCCACTACAAGTTTTAAAAAAATATTTGAACTTAAGGGGATGAATAGAAAGTATTTTATTAACGCTTGAAAATTTGAACAAGATACATAAATAAATATATACAGGGAGAGTGTGAACTAATGGTAGGAATTGAAAAATATGGATGCCGAGTTGTCAGTAAAATAGAACAGGAACTTCTTTTACAATTAATTACATTTTGGCATGTGTGATTTGCCAAGGAGTGGCTAATTGTTTGCTTACAATACAGTCGGAAGTGGAGGTAAATTTATCACGCTTCACAAAGCAGCTGATTTGAACAACAGCTGTTTCTTAGTTATATTAACTTTGAGGTTATGTTTATTACCATTATTTCATGGTCTCTTAGCAGTGTTAATGTGCAACTATGACTTACGTTAGACAGTTTATATTAACTAGGTAAAATATAAGCCTACATAATAATTTATTTATCATATAATTGTGAATTGTAATCAAGTTTTATTTTCCTCAGTTCTACCAAGGGACTGAATTACAGGCATAAGCGGAAACAGTGAGACTGGCAGATGACATACATAATCTATATACGTCATAAGCGTGTATCATAAGTAATACAGAATTTCTTAAGCGAAGCTTTTAATTTTAGCTTTGGCGAGAGGAGCGAATAGAAAACAGTCTGTCGAACAGAATAATGTAACGGAAATATGAAACGAACGAGCAAACGAATTTCGTCTCTCTATTTCTGTATCTTTTTCTTCCTCCTTTTCGATAACAGTACACGCGTATTATATGAAAAAGTTTGTGTTGCTTTGTTTCGGTATTTTTCCTTAGTTAATGAACACGTGCACGTTGTTACCATTTATAATACATTCGAAATTAAAATAAAAGTTTGTGATAATTGTTGTTAATATTGCTTGTTTTTAACAACATAACCTGAAACGTATTTTAGCCTATCAGCTGATCGTTACGAATTAATATTAAAAAACTGATCTTTTACTATTAGTACATATATATATATATATATATATATATATATATATATATATACTATTAGTATATATAGAAGAAGGAGGTTTCAATTCTATGGACACAGCAGTAGACTCCCAACAACGAGATTTGCCAACAGAATCCTTAAGTATATACAAGGAGTCAAATCAACAACGTCGTGGATCACACAAGTCAGACTAGACCTACATGACGCAGAAATAGACTCAACAGACATTGAAGACAGGAACGCATACAGGAGAAAGATGCCAAGGTGGAAAATCCGAGAGAATGAAATCCCAAAGAGAGCAGGGGTAAAACAGACGGAGGAGCGGAGGAGGATCCATGGGGACAGGATGAGGAAGGTGTGGAGGATTAGAAGGAACAAGACATGAGTCGGAGTGCTTTGCGTGATCCAACAGGGTCTATACGCAAATAATAATAATAATTATATATATATATATATATATATATATATATATATATATATTCAGCAAAGATATCAATAACAAAAGCTTCGCTTCTCTCGATAACTCCCCGAGTTCCACACCTGTACTTTTCTTGATCGTTAGCAAAGCAATGCAAATATTTTAAGAAGGGGGAAATCGGGTATAATAAAATTACATTTGCAGGGCAGATATTAATTTATTACGAGATTGGCGAATTTATCACCTTTTATTTTTCCTATTTTGCCAATAACCAAAACGTAGAAACTGAAATCGGTTGGAAAATCAACTATACTGTAATAATAAAATCAGCTGATTGTTTAAATAGTGTATTAAATCAAACGTGTTTTTCTCATCGCTTAGTGATTTGATTTGTAATTCGGTCCTAGTCTTTTTTTCTTCTTATGGCGGGGTATGAATGTATGTTTTGAACGGGAAAAATATTCAATTTGCCGTATGAATGTATAGTATTTATAACGGGAAAAAACAGGAAAAATATTCAATTTGCCGTCACGCATCACGCTCTTATATATATAGCATATACTTATATACTACTTCTTATGGCGGGGTATGAATGTATGTTTTGAACGGGAAAAAATTCAATTTGCCGTCACGCATCACGCTCTTATATATATATATATATATATACTATATATATATATATATATATATAGCATATACTATATAATATATATACTACTTATATATAGCATATACTTATATACTGATGAATGTATATTTTGAACGGGAAAAATTCAATTTGCCGTCACGCATCACGCTCTTATATATATAGCATATACTTATATACTACTTCTTATGGCGGGGTATGAATGTATGTTTTGAACGGAAAAAATTCAATTTGCCATCACGCATCACGCTCTTATATATATATATATATATATATATATATATATATATATATATATTGAACGGGAAAAAATTCATATACTTATATACTACTTCTTATGGCGGGGTATGAATGTATGTTTTGAACGGGAAAAATTCAATTTGCCGTCACGCATCACGCTCTTATATATATATATATATATATATATATATATATATATATATATATAATAGCTCTTATATATATATATAGCTTATATACTACTTCTTATGGCGGGGTATGAATGTATGTTTTGAACGGGAAAAAATTCAATTTGCCGTCACGCATCACGCTCTTATATATATAGCATATACTTATATACTACTTCTTATGGCGGGGTATGAATGTATGTTTTGAACGGGAAAAAATTCAATTTGCCGTCACGCATCACGCTCTTATATATATAGCATATACTTATATACTACTTCTTATGGCGGGGTATGAATGTATGTTTTGAACGGGAAAAAATTCAATTTGCCGTCACGCATCACGCTCTTATATATATAGCATATACTTATATACTACTTCTTATGGCGGGGTATGAATGTATGTTTTGAACGGGAAAAAATTCAGTTTGCCGTCATGCATCACGCTCTTATATATATTTTTGTTTTAAAATGTTTTTTGAAGTGAAAACTTGTATGTTCGCGCCATTATATTACTTACCCAATCCAACTTAATTATTTAGTTTCGTGTCAAGTGTTAACTGTGTAACAGTGACGTTTTATACGTTATTATATATTGGTAGGTGTGAATAATAAATATTTAAATGCCATTATACTACTTACCCAGTGAAATTGAATTATTTAGTATTCAGTTTTGTGATATGTGTTAAATGTAGGCTACAACAGTGACGTTTTAATAATATTTTATACTTCTTAATGTAATATTTTAAATTTGAAAGTTTATGTGTGTGTTTTTGTTTGTTATTCAATCAGACATTAACTACTGGACCGATTGAGATGAAATTTAAAACGAAAATTGTTTAGGTACGTGAGATGGACATAGATGTATTCTCGTTTTAAAAATCTGAATCCCTGTTATTATTTATTATAAAATTATTGTTTATAAGCTTACATTTGCAATGATTTTAATTGAAACAATCTTATAATTCCAAACAACCTGCCTTTCCAGATTAAAATATTGCAGTTTCCATTGTAGTTGGCATTTACAATGACAATTAATAAGTCACAGGGTCAGATATTAAGAGTAGCAGGAATACATTTGGGACTCCGTGCTTCTCCCATGGTCAGTTCTAGCCTATTCTAGTGTCGAGTAGCAAAAATCTATGTCTTGGCAAAAAACCATAGAATCATATGATATTGTATTTAGAAATATATTAAACTGAAGTGAACGTACTCATGATTTTGAAAATCGACTATAAATTTTATTTTGTGGTGTAAAATACTCGTATATAGCCATAACCCGTGATAAGAAGTAGTCACTTCTGTCGGGAGTCATGCGACTGCCACCTTTTTTTATGAGGAAAAAATATAAGCTTGCTATAGCACGATTAACATCTAAAAAAGCGTCACGCTTGCCATAAACACATAATTAGTATTCTTGAAGTGAAGTTCTTAATTCTACCAGTGAGCTAATTGCTCCCTTAATAACACAGTTCTTCATGCGAAACATAAGTTCAAAACCAGCTACATACATATATATAGCGTTTGTATGTGTGTGGGTGTGTGGGTGTGTGTGTGTGTGTGGTGTGTGTGTGTGTGTGAATTGACGCCATTATACTACATACCAAACCAGCTGGCACAAAATAGTTTAGAGCGTTTACAGTTAAATATAGGCCTATGCTATCTGCACACTGTAGGGCCTATCTAATCTAATTCATATTATATTTCTGAAAGTTTGTGTGTTTGTTTGTTTGTTTGTTTGTTTGTTTGTTTGTTTGTTTGTTTGTTTGTTTGTTTGTTATTCAATAACGCTTTAACCACTGGACAAATTGAGATGAAATTTGGTACGTATATGGTTTAAGTATCAGAGATACATATAGGCCTATTCCCGTTTTACAAAACGTCATTATACTACTTACCCAGCCCAAAATAATTATCAGTTTTTAGTTTTGTAACATCTGTTAACTATAGTTAGGTTTAATTACTGTTTACTGAACATGAGATTTAGGCACCAGAGATGGACATAGATCTAATCCCATTTTACAAATCTTAATATATGTTTTATTTATTGCAAAATTATTGTTTTTAATGTTACATTTTCATCTAATAATCACAATCTGGTATTTTTCATTTAAGACTATTCAATGTTTTTAAAGCAGAGTGCAGAATATATATATTATATACAATTTTATTAGGATACTTTAATTGTAAGGTAGTAGGCCTATATATATTTGTGTAATTACATTATATGAAAAAATGGTAAATATGCAGTGCAGCATCTATTGGAGTTTTCGATATTTTTCTTACTAAAATGCTTTATTATGTGCCCAAAAGCAAAAATCCAAAATATGAAAGCAGAAGTAGGATAAAAATCGAAAATAAAAGTGACCAACATAACCTCAAAATTGCTACCGGCAAAAATCGGTACCGTGTTGTACTGATTTTAGACGTATTTTTATTGTTTTACTGATCTACAGATTGCAATATGATAAACTACATATTATCTGTTAATTGTAGTTAGATTTAATTACTGTTTACTGGACATGATATTTAGGCACCAGAGATGAACATAGATCTAATCCCATTTTACAAATATTAATCTGTGTTTTAATTATTGAAAAATTAAGATACATTAAAAATTACAATTGTGCATGTACTATTTATAATACAATTTATAGTAATTTTATTGTTATAAATCACTATAAAATACATGTAAGTATTTTACCAGACTCTTGGTGAAAGTCTGGATTGCTTTATTGTTTGTAGTTTTGTTATTTTAAGAGTTTTATTAGATCAAATAATTCAATATGGTGTTTCTCATTTTAGACTTTTCAATGTTTTCGAGGCAGAGTGCAGAATATATAACATATACAATTTTATTAGATTACTTTAATTCTAGAATAGTATACATATTTGTGTAATTATATTATATGAAAAAATGGTAAATATGCAGTGTAGCATGTCCTGGTTTTTTCGATATTTTTGTTACTAAAACGCTTTATTACGTGTCCAAAAGCCAGAACCCAAACTATAAAAGAGCGTAAACCAGGAGAAGTACGATAACAATCTAAAATAAAAGAGACCAACATAACCTCAAAATTGCTACCGCGCGCAAGTCGGTAACATGTAGAACGGTAAAACAATAAAAATGCGTCTAAATCGTGTTTTTGGTGATAAGAAACCCATTTTTTAAAAAGAATACTCCATAACCTAACTGACACGGATGTTAGGCCTAACACGGTGGTGCATAAAAAAAACTTTTATTAATTTTTTAAAGAATACTACATAACCTAACTGACACGGTTTTTTGGCCTAACATGGTAATGCGTGAACAAACATTTATATTTTTTTAAAGAATACTACATATCATAACTGACACGGTTGTTAGGCCTAATACGGTGATGCGTAAAAAAACCTTTATATTTTTTAAAGATTAGGCTACTCCAAACCTTAACTAACACGGTTGTTGAGACTATCACGGTGATGCGTAAAAAAACCTTTATATTTTTTTAAAGAATACTCCATAAGCTAACAAACATGGTTGTTAGGTCTAACCCGGTGATGCGTAAAGAAACCATTATATTTTTTAAAGAGTAGCCTACTCCAAACCTTAACTGACACGGTTGTTAGGCCTAACATGGTGATGCGTAAAAAAACCTTTATATTTTTTTTAAAGAATACTACATATCCTAACTGACACGGTTGTTAGGCCTAACACGGTGATGCGTAAAAAAAACTTTATATTTTTTTAAAGAATACTACATATCCTAACTGACACCGTTGTTGAGCATATCACGATGATGCGTAAAAAAAACCTTTATATTTTTTTTAAAGAATACTACATATCCTAACTGACACGGTTGTTAGGCCTAACACGGTGATATATTTTTTAGAGTAGCCTACTCCAAACCTTAACTGACATGGTTGTTAGGCCTAACATGGTGATGCGTGAAAAAATCTTTATATTTTTTTAAAGAATACTCCATAAGCTAACTAACATAGTTGTTAGGCTTTAACACGGTGATGCATTAAAAAAACCTTTATTTATTTTTTTTAAAAAGAGTACTCCAAACCTAACTGACAAGGTTGTTGGTCCTAACACGGTGATGGGTTTTTTTTTATTTTTAAAGAACACCTGTAACCTAACTGACATGGTTGTTCGGCCTAATACGGTGATGAGTGAAAAAAAACCTGATAATGGTTTTTGCTTCCGTTGTACACGGTTTCAATAAGACGATAATTTTTCTTTAATAATAATGCAAATATTGCCACACTTCGAACACGAATACGATTCATTAAAGATGCCATGGTTAATAAGAAATTCGACAACACGAACGTAATTACAACCTAAAAAATCAAACAGAGGCAAATCGCAAAGTTCACAAATAATAGCAGGCACTTTAATGATGTTTCGTTAAAAAGCACAAACACGATAATAAATCATAAAATTTAGTACTGCCTGTGAGATTCTGTATCGCGCATGAGCAATAAGTACACGTACACAACAAGAATGCTTGTATCTTCAATGCAAAGTAAACAGTAACATCGTGTGATTATAGTTCCGTAAAAATTGGCTTAAACTCGCATGTATTCTTTAAGAAAATTGTTTTACGCGGGTGAATATGTGTTCATTAGATAATAACTTATAAAATATAATAAAACAATATTCAAAAATCACTATTTTAACATAACACGTTACACTGCATAAATGCCTACAATTACCCAGTAAATTTCCCTTATGTGTAAGTGTGTGTTTTTTCATTTCTTTACAGATTCATTATTTTACGTTTCATTAAATAAAAATGCCAAGAAAACGAAAAACGAATTTGTCACAAAGTTCGAGTAATGCTCGAAAAATGAAAGCTCGCAGAGTAACAGAAACTTTAGAAGAATCTCACATTCGACTAGAAGAACAAGCTCATCGGCAGGCCAGTTTGAGAGCAGCCGAATCGCCGGAAGAATATCAAATTCGACGTGAGGAACAAGCTCATCGGCAGGCCAGTTTGAGAGCAGCTGAAATTCCAGAAGAATATCAAATTCGACGCGAGGAACAAGCTCATCGGCAGACCAGTTTGAGAGCACGAGAAACGCCAGAAGAATATCAAATTCGATGTGAGAAACAAGCTCATCGAGAGGCCAGTTTGAGAGCAGCTGAAACGCCAGAAGAATATCAAATTCGATGTGAGGAACAAACTCATCGGCAGACCAGTTTGAGAGCACGTGAAACGCCAGAAGAATATCAAATTCGATGTGAGGAACAAGCTCATCGGCAGACCAGTTTGAGAGCACGTGAAACGCCAGAAGAATATCAAATTCGATGTGAGAAACAAACTCATCGGCAGACCAGTTTGAGAGCACGTGAAATGCCAGAAGAATATCAAATTCGATGTGAGGAACAAGCTCATCGGCAGACCAGTTTGAGAGCACGTGAAACGCCAGAAGAATATCAAATTCGATGTGAGGAACAAGCTCATCGGCAGACCAGTTTGAGAGCACGTGAAACGCCAGAAGAATATCAGATTCGATGTGAGAAACAAACTTATCGGCAGACCAGTTTGAGAGCACGTGAAACGCCAGAAGAATATCAAATTCGATGTGAGGAACAAACTCATCGGCAGACCAGTTTGAGAGCACGTGAAACGCCAGAAGAATATCAAATTCGATGTGAGGAACAAGCTCATCGGCAGACCAGTTTGAGAGCACGTGAAACGCCAGAAGAATATCAAATTCGATGTGAGAAACAAACTCATCGGCAGACCAGTTTGAGAGCACGTGAAACGCCAGAAGAATATCAAATTCGATGTGAGGAACAAGCTCATCGGCAGACCAGTTTGAGAGCACGTGAAACGCCAGAAGAATATCAAATTCGATGTGAGGAACAAACTCATCGGCAGACCAGTTTGAGAGCACGTGAAACGCCAGAAGAATATCAAATTCGATGTGAGGAACAAGCTCATCGGCAGACCAGTTTGAGAGCACGTGAAACGCTGACCAATTTGGATCATCGACGGCGACATAACGCTGATCATATGGAATTCCAGCGAGCTACAGAAACTGTCCAGGAAACCGCAGTTCGCAGACGTGTTGCTGCTGAAAGAATGGCACAGCGGCGGCAAATATTCAATAAAAATACTTGGGGTGTCTTTGAAAATGCAGCCTTCGAGTATGATGCTACACTCGACTACAGTAGCCACAAGCTCATTAAGATGGAAAGGATGGATCAAGACTGTAAATTTTGCGGGGCAGTAAAGTGGAAAGAGGAACCCGCTGCAATGTGTTGTTCTAATGGTAAAGTTGCTATTCCTACATTAGAAGAGCCAATCCAACCTATGAAAGAGCTGTTTTTATGTGAGACTGAAGAGTCGCGGCGGTTCTTGAAAAATATTAGAAGATATAATGCCTGTTTTCATATGACATCGTTTGGTGCGGATAGGGTCGTTGGCATGCCAGGGTTTTCGCCCACTTTTAAAATTCAAGGACAAGTGTACCACCTAATTGGATCGCTACTTCCCTCACCCAATATGCAGCCAAAATTTTTACAGATATATTTCATTGGAGATGAGGAAGCAGAAATCGAAAGGCGACTTGAAATTGTTGAACAAGTTGAACGAGAAATACTAAAAAAATTACAGTGGGTACTGAAAGAAAAAAATTTTTTGATTCAACAATTTAAAACTGCACTTGAGAATATGCCCAACGAGAGCTGTAAATTAGTAATTCACCCAGATCGCGTGCCACGCGGACAGCACGAACGACGGTACAACGCACCGAGTGCTAACGAAATCGCAGCTATTGTGGTCAGTAACGAACAGACCACAAACCGAGATATCGTGATACGCACACGAAATAACACACTTTCTCGCATTGCTGATACGCACAGGTTTTACGATGCTCTTCAATACCCGCTTATTTTCTGGAAAGGCCAAGAAGGATATCATTTCGAAATACCACAAATTAATCCACAGTCTGGGCAACCTATAACAAATAAAAAAATCTCTTGCATGGACTTTTATGCATTTCACGTCATGGTGCGTCTCAACGATTTTAATTTACTGCTACGTTGTAGACAACTTCTACATCAATTCTTGGTAGATATGTATGTGAAGACAGAGAGCGAACGTTTGAGGTACATATCGTTAAATCAAAAAAAGCTGCGTGCAGAAAACTACGTACATTTGCAGGATGCCATTAGGAATGATGCTAATGTGAATCCAAATGACATAGGACATATGGTGATTCTTCCTTCAACATTTGTAAACAGCCCCAGGTATCTTCATGCTTATACGCAGGACGCATTTGCGTATGTTCGTAACTATGGTCGCCCAAACCTATTCATCACATTAACATGTAACCCCTCTTGGAAAGAGATAACTAATGAGCTCATGCCTGGTCAGAGGGCTACTGACCGACATGACCTCATTGCCAGAGTATTTGCAATAAAAGTGAAAAAATTGGTTTCTTTGCTCACTAAAGGAAAAATATTTGGAGAACATCAGTGCTTTATGTACTCGATAGAGTGGCAGAAGCGTGGTTTACCACACGTCCATTTGTTACTTTGGCTTAAAAAAAAATTGCGCCTTAATGAAATCGATAACATTATTAGTGCTGAAATTCCAAACCCTCATACTGACAAAAAAATATTCGACTCAGTTCTCAAACATATGATTCATGGCCCCTGTGGTGTATATAATCGTTCAGCTACGTGCATGAAGGACGGCAAGTGTACAAAGAAATACCCTAGGGCGTTACTAGAAACTACGCAGACAAAAGAAAATGGCTACCCTCTATATAGGCGACGAGCACCACAAGACGGAGGTCACTCGGTCACTATTCGTCTGCGCGGTAGCGAAGAATTATTAGTGGACAACAGTTGGATCGTACCTTATAATCCCTTGCTTATATCAATATTTGGTGCTCACGTGAACGTCGAGTATTGTGGCTCCGTGCAAGCCATTAAATACATTTGCAAGTATATTAACAAGGGCAGCGACCAGGCAATTTTCAATGTTCAACAAACTGGCAATGTAAATATTGATCCAAAAGATGAAGTTCAAACTTTTGTAGCTGGCAGGTACGTGAGCAGCAACGAAGCGGCTTGGCGAATACTAGGATTTCCAATGCACGAGAGATACCCTACTGTTACTCATCTTGCGGTTCATCTGCCCAATGGCGAACGCATATATTTCAATGAGCAAAATTTCCACGAAAGAATCGTTGAACCTCCTAAAACAACACTAACTGCGTTATTTCACCTCTGCCGAAATGACGAATTCGCTAAAACTTTGCTCTACGCCGAAGTACCAAGATACTACACCTGGAACACATCCAAAAAAGAGTGGAAGCGACGTATTCAAGGAAAAAGTATTGAGAACTGGCCAGGTGTGAAGATTGGAGATGCGCTAGGTCGTGTATACACCGTGCATGTTAGCAACTTTGAATGCTACTGTTTGCGTATGTTGCTCCATCATGTGCGTGGGCCAACGAGCTTTCAATATTTAAAAGTAGTAAATGGGCAAGAACTTGCTACATTCAGAGAAGCATGCGAGGCGCGTGGTCTTTTAGAAAATGACAACCATTGGAATGAAACCATGGAGGAGGCTGTGATTTGTTGTTCACCTAATAAAATTAGAGAACTGTTTGCTATTTTAGTTAGCACTTGCGGACTCTCTAACCCACATAAAATGTGGGACAAATATAAAGATGCATTGTCAGATGACATCTCGCACAGATTACAAGTAGCAAACCATGATCTGGTCATAAACGAGGCATTGAAAATAATCGAAGATAAAGTAATTTCTATCGCAGGGAAAAAATTAGTTGAATTTGGTTTGCCTACACCTCAACGCACGGGAGATCTGTCTAACGATATATTAAATGAGCTTAATTACAATATCGAAGAATTACAAGCATACGTAAGTGAAATGACACCACGTCTTCTTCCTGAACAGAGGCATGTTTTTGATTCAGTCCTGCAGCGCATAGCATGTGGAGCGGAGGCGCTCTTTTTTCTCGATGCACCAGGAGGTACGGGCAAAACATTTGTGCTTAACCTTCTTTTGGCACAACTCCGCAAGCATCACCAAATAGCCTTGGCGGTGGCTTCTTCGGGCATTGCTGCAACGTTACTAAGTGGCGGACGGACAGCACACTCGGTTTTTAAATTACCACTTAATATTTCAAGTGCAGATAGTCCTACTTGCAACATCAGCAAGAGCAGTGATCGAGGCCATCTTCTGCAACAGTGCAAGTTGATCGTCTGGGATGAGTGCACAATGTCGCATAAACACGCCATAGAGGCTCTTAATCGTAGCTTGCAGGATATCCGCAGTAATACACTTCTAATGGGTGGTGTTGTGGTGTTGCTCGCTGGTGATTTTAGGCAAACCCTTCCTGTTATTAAGAGGGGCACTCCAGCAGATGAAATGAATGCATGTCTCAAGGCATCACCGCTATGGGCTAAAGTTGAGAAACTCAAACTTACTTGCAACATGAGAGTCCAGCTTTATAACGATCAAGAGTCGGGAGCATTTGCCAATAGGCTGCTAGAAATTGGTGAAGGTTGTTTAAAAACAGATGAAGAGGGAAAAATTAAATTCACAAATGACTTCTGTAATCCTGTGACATCAGAAGAGGAGCTTATTCATAAAGTATTTCCTAATTTGGAAACAAACATAAGTAACGACGAATGGTTATGTGAAAGAGCAATATTTTCTCCAAAAAATGATTTTGTAAATGAAATTAATAAAAAAATACTAGATACAGTAAATGGCGAAAAAACGGTGTACATGTCGATAGACACTGTAATGACAAGCGACGACAGTACTACCTACCCGGTAGAGTTCTTGAACTCACTGGAGTTATCAGGAGTCCCACCTCATATATTAGAACTGAAGGTTGGTATTCCAGTTTTGTTGATGCGTAACCTTGATGCACCCAGGTTGTGTAATGGCACTAGACTTAGTATCACTCAGTTAGGAAGAAACATTATAAAAGCCAAAGTACTCACTGGAATATCAAAAGGAGAAGTAGTTTTGATTCCTCGCATCCCTATAATTCCAAACAACCTGCCTTTCCAATTTAAAAGATTGCAGTTCCCATTAAAGTTAGCATTTTCAATCACAATTAATAAGTCGCAGGGTCAGACGTTAAGAGTAGCAGGGATACATTTAGGAACTCCGTGCTTCTCCCACGGTCAGTTATATGTTGCCTGTTCTAGAGTGTCAAGTAGTAAAAATTTATATGTATTGGCCAAAAACCATAAATCATATAATATTGTTTACAGAAATATATTATACTGAAATAAAAATTATTCTAATTTTCAAAGTCGACTACAAATTTAATTATCTTTAAAGTATATTATGATTGCGGGCAAAGCCGCAACGGGTAACAGCTAGTATAAATATATAAATAACTAATTAATAAATATTTAAATTATTAACTTCAAGTAACCACAATTAATAGAACATTAACAGTTGGGCATGTTATACAAGACTGATGTTTTATATTTGTATAGCCTATAATATAGAGAAATGTTAATTTTTTTTAATATTACTTGTGTATAATTTCAATTTAGCAATAAAATTTATCTGTACCAACAAACAATGAACACTGAATAAATCAAATTTTTTAAATGTTCACTGAGGTTAGTTTATCAACTGTTACATATGTTTTTTAATCGTACGAAAATTTATAAAATTTTATCTTATTTTCAAACCTTTTTAACAAATACAGTGGTACTCGTTCTGGTAGTCTTTACTTAAGTGATACCACTGTTTGCATATTCTATTCCTATACATAAACTCTTTAAACTAGACCCGTAAAAACGGTGTTAAACTCATGGAAGCGTTCCAATTACAAAAATCCTGCTCGGAATTAAAATATGGAGATTCTTTTTATCGAAACATGCGCCTAGGTCGTCTATTTAATTTACGATAGATCGCGCCACCAGTACGAATGTGTATGGGCGTATTGCTGACCAGCGCTTGTAAGTCACGAGTCGCAGAACCGAGCAACCACGGGTGGGTTTTTAATAGATTAATTTTAACACTAGTAACTTAAAAAAAACTGAACCACTGAAAGTAAATAACGCAACAAATTTTTTCAGAAGATGCTTTTCCCCTTCAAAATCCGTATCTGAATTTTTCGATAAAAAATCAGTCTATTTTTTCTCAAAATCATGTAATTGATTTATAATTTAAGTTAGTAAAGACCTAACATATAAAAAAATTAGACAATTTCTCAAAATTTTCGTTTCGAAGTCCTTTTAGTCAAATAATAAACCTTTAAAAATGAAATAACAAATCAACTTTATATAATTTTTTTTAACGTCCGACTATTGTGCACACTTGGGCTAATGCAGATGATTTATAGCGTATGAAAATGCCAAGCCCTGGCTGGGAATCAAACCCGGGTCCTCGAGGTGAAAGCCCAGTACGATATCAACAAGGCCACCGAGGCGGCTCTTTTTTAAAAATCGACTTAAAAAAGAACTATGGGATTTCTTCTGAGTTTTTATTTCTAATGAAAACCATCGGTCTATTTACAAAAATCGGCTTCACATCTTGGTCACGGGCTCATATCACTCGAAATTACTAAATGGCTGTATAATTTAAAAGCAAGTTTTAAACAAAAAAATGAAGTTACAATTTAAAGGTGAATCGAATGTAGCGAAAACATAATCTCCTTTTCACTCGAGGAAAGCATTTTTTTAATTTAAAATTTGGTTCAGACTTAAGCCCTATTGGTTTTTGTCTACGTACTAATCTAAGTAACAACCCTAACCTAATCTAACCTAACTTGAAGAAAATTTGATAATCGAATTCTGGGATATTATCCAATTTTGTGTCAGATTGTTTTGCCAATTGCTTAAGAACCAGAATACTTTTTAGTAAAAGAAAAAAGTCTACTTTTTTTACTGCTTCATGTTTCGTTTAAATATCTTTTAAGTTATTATTTAAAGTGTGAAAGTTTGTGCAATGTTCACGCAATCATTCAAAAATGTTGTTTGTTTTTCATACTGCTTATTATTTTCATTACGTAACCACGTTTCTTGCAAAGGTTTTTGTATTGCTAAATCTTTATTAACATGCCTTCTAAATATTTTCATTACCATAAATACCCACATTATTTGAGGAAGTAAATAAAAAGAGAAAGTAATCAATAAATATTGCTTTATACCTTGGTTCTGGAGCCCATCGATGGTTCAGATCACGGAACGAGGGGGATTCTGTTTGGGGTGGGAAAGGAAGCCGATAGGGGCGGAGACGTTGTTTTTGTTTCCAGGGAATTTGAAACAAGTGTAGACGGGAAAAGCTGGAAGAAGGGCTGGAACGCTGATTCAATTTCACCCCAATCAAGGATTGTACAGAGGAGGGGTGGATAAAGAACACAACGAGGGAAACGAAATCACACAGGCTGTGATCTGAATAGTGACGAAGACTAATAAACAAAGCAAGGGAGTTTTTAAATAATTAGTTCGGTTTCAGTGTTGCCAACGTAACGAGGTGGTTGCAACAGCCGTCAAAGGAAACACTCCCTGATTATTCAATTAACGCTAACGTGTGTACGAGGGTTTGCTCTTTCTCCTAGTTTTACCACAAAACACATGCGACGCATCTTTAGCGCCGGGTTCTTATTGGTACTATAATTAATTACTGAACTTGTTAAACATAAGTTCAATGAATAATAACAACCGTTTAATGTTTGTTTGGATGTCAAACACTTTCTTGTAAGTGATCGTTTATTGTTAGAGAAGTTCCGTTAGAAATTTAGTAATTGGATTAGCCAAGACGGAACCATGAAAGTGATTCTAACCTCTCTTACTTCTTTGGCTAACCCCACGAAATACCTGTTTATTCAAACTGAATTATTTAAACTGTTACCATGGGAACCATTATAACTAAATTGTAATGTTGTTTCTTACTTAACAACTGTTACGAAAATTATATCATACGTTTGTTACCATAAGAATCAATTGTTATTGTTATTTACATCTGATTACTTCTATTTATTTCTTATTGTAACTCTTTATTGCTTTTTTTTGACTTAACTAAGAAAAATGTATAATTTTCCTTCAGAACTTCAAACCAATATCTTTAAAAAAACCGTAAACCATCTTCATTGGACTTACCAGTCTTTCATAATATTGTTTTCAAATTTGACCTTAAGGAATTAAATTTCGGATAAAAATTATGTGCCAAATTAGATAACCCTTAGGTGTAGAGCCTGATTAGATATACTACCGTGACGTAAATTATGATTATTAAAGACAAAAGTAAATGCGTGGCTATTAAGTGCGTCTATTATTAAAAATCTAAAATATTTACACAATATTTTTTGGTGCAACTTAAAATACATTTAGAGCCAAAACTTTTCTTTTTTCAAAGTAAAAAAGAGATGAATGTATAAATACATTTAGCCTATACACATATTTCCTGCACCAATACATCCTTCTATATTCACCGTTTTAAAACAGTTTCTTATCAATGAACAAATTCCTATGTCCATAAATTTGTATGTGTTTCGGTAATTAATTACGTAATTTGTAGGCCTACCGTCCATAAACTGGGTGGTTAAGAGACATACGCATAAACTTCGAGAGCTCATTCTACATATTAAAAAAAATCTGTTATTGAACCAAAAATAGAAATCATGTATCATGTTTTCTCTTCCTTTTTTATTTTAATTATGACAATTTATTCGAAAACACGACAAATTAACATAGATAGTTTTTAACAACATAACCTGAAAGTTATTATAGCCTGTCAGCTGTTCAATGAAATCAGCTGATCTTTACGTATTAATATAAAACAACTAATCTTTTAAATATATTTACCAAAATTAAATTAACGATTAATTTCATATAATTTTTACATAGTTTCCTTAGTGTATTGGTTATCGTGTCCGCCTCACATGAGCAATTTTTTCGGTTCTATCTCGGGTGGAAAAACAATAATTTTTAATTGTAATTAATTTGATATGAGACTTGCGATGCGTATATATCTACATAATATATATATATATATATATATATATATATATATATATATATATATATTGTCATATATCTACATAATATGTTCCTTTCATCACGCGTCCTGCAAAATCCAACACAAAACCAGCCTAAAAACATGTTAAATAAAGAAAAAAAGTCCATATTTACATAAGTCCGGAAACAATTCTTTTAACAAATATCCGCCATTTTACATATTTTTTAAATAATTTATATCTGTACAACGACTTAACAGATTGAGTTGAAATTTAATCCGTATCAAAATGACGGACATTTGAGTCCATTTCATTCAGAAATTGTGGTAACAGTGAGAATTCCATGTAAAATCTTCTGTAAGTGTTTTTGAGATTTGTCTTTAACATTAAAGCATAAGCTGTAAATAAATTCAGAGCTTTATACAATGGTTTACCTGCCGAAACTATCGAACATAGGATATATTGTTTCTATTTAAATAATCAGTTCCAAAAGAAATGAATTAGTTGCGGAGGTATTGCACACCCAGATCACCAGATTTTAGGTCGTTAGATTTTTGCATATAGGGTTGGTTGAAGGACAATGTTTACAAGGTAAAAGCAAATTCCGGTGAGGCGTTACTTGCCCGCTTTATTGATGTTTTAACGCAGTTAAAGGACAGCCCTGATGAACTAAGAAAACCAACAAGAGCAATCCGTAAACGTGCAGAAAAATGTATTGAAGCCGATGCATTTAGATTAGATTATATTCTAGAGGAAGGGATTTGTTCAGCCTCAGGCACTGCGATCAACTGACCTATTGTGCAACTTACCTCTTAAAATACCTAGTTCAGCAGATTGGTGCCCCTAATAAGTTCCAACAACCCACTGACTAGCTCACACTGCTGAAGATCCCTTGGGTCTTGGAAACCAAAAACCCCTAGCCTCCTACTAGCAAGGTCTTACAATCATAAATTATGTGATCTGCAGTTTCCTCCTCTTTCCTGCACAATCTACACACGGTTTCTCCGTGGTACACACCTATCCTGTTCATGTGCACCCTCAGACCACAGTGCCCTGTTATGAGCCCCATGATCCTCCTGAGTTGTGCTATGTCCAGGACATCTGCTGCCCCTTTGATTCCTCCAGAAGGAACTTTGCTTAAGAGACGTTTACTATGGGAATGCGCATGAAGGTTATCCCATCTTACCTGGTGTTGACAATAGCTGATGCATTTACTGTTGACTAGGTTTTAGTTTAATGTTTTCCAGTTAAATTTTTTTTGCACGAAATAAGAAGTTCATTTATTCACTTCCCGTATACTTTATTTACAAAACTTTGTTCTGAATTAAATTTTCTACATTTTTTTCGGTTTCAAATTTTATCTGTTTATTTTAATAGTAAAGATATTGTAGGTGGAATGTAAAGCGGTGTTGTTTCGACAGATTTTTGTTTTTTGTACTGGTTTTCTCAGAAAAAACAAAATTTACGGTTGTGGGACCTGTTTTATTATATTTTTCATGCAAAAGACAATAAAAATCATTAAATCGTTAAATTTCGTTTGCCAGTTTAGTGAACATTTTTTTTCTAATAATAAAGACCAACCGAAAAATTATTTTTATCGAAAAAATTGTAATTCTAAAATGTTCTCTTTGTTAATATAAAAATCGCATTTGATGAATGAGAAAATTATCAAAATTCAACTTTAAATAATTTTCTTCAATTTGATCGGAATTTAGTGCAACTAAATTACGTTGTCGTTAACTTGTTTTGTGGTGTTACAATGCTGATTTCGAAACAGTTAAAAATATGTTCAAAATAAATAAATGTGCCGAACAGAATTTCTCGAGGCGTACATTTTTGGGCGTGTTCGAACAGGCAAACCTTGATTATAAAATATGAATCCATTAAGTGGTAATTATTCCGATTCCATTATTGCAGGGACATTAATGAAAGTCATGTCCTGAAATGTCGGGCCTAAGAAGTGATATGACAGCCACGGCCAGTCACTGGGGCCTCTGACGGAAGGGTCACATGAGAGGAGGGGTTAATGAAATCAGCAAGGAGACTATGAATGAATCGGTATTAGACACCATTCATCTGTACGTTGTAAGTCTACGCCTTCATTGTTAACAGAATTTCTGTTTGTAACACTTTGGAAATAATATTTGTAAAACAGTTTCTGACGTTCCCTCTGATGTATACCCAACCCATTTTCCGAAATAAAATCATAACAAACATATTGGTCTTCTAAAAAAAATCGAAACAAATATCGACGCCTTTTAACATGTATCATGTTTTAGGGCTGCTTGTGTTGTTGCATTTTGCGTGTCGCATGATGCGAATGAACAAATTTATATTGGTAGTTATAGTAAAAGATCAGTTGCTTTATATTAATTCGTAACGATCAGCTGATTTCATTGAACAGCTGAGAGGCTATAATAAGTTTTAGGTTATGTCCATTTGTTTTCGAACTACTTACCGTAATTAAAATAAAAAGAAAGAGAGAACATAATACAAGATTTTTATTTTTGATTCAATAATAGGAATTTTTTTTTAAATTTTGAAGTTTCTATAAATTTTGAAGTTTAATTGTCAAAACTCGCGATAATGACCGTGCGATATTCCTGACGATCAGTCTTTGCGATGCTGCATCCTCTGCTGAGGAAATTTAACCTAAAGAGTACTCAGAGGCAGCCATAATGCATGATGGAAGGAGGTGGAAGATTATGGTAGTCGAAATAATGTTACATTTTCCAAATTACACTTTAATCAAAGGGCCTCTTTTTTTCTATTACAAACAGTTTGACGCCAATTTAACCTCTTCCAATTTAGAAAGTAAGTAACTTTTCTACATGTATTTTATTTCAGAAGAAATTCAGATAAGTTCTTCGATGTTAATTTAATAATTAATACTTTTTTTTAATTTGTGATTTTTTTATCATTCGAAACTTAAACCCTTTTAAGGATCGGAGCTTAAAACATTGGTAGGCCTATTTAGGCTACAAAAATAGTCATTAGAGATTTGAAGTAGGTGTCAAAATTACACGCGCTTAAAAACCGTTTTTGTAAAATGAGTATAAATACGAAATTACTACAATTTTTTATTCATACATTTGTTTATAGTTTGAAGTTGTTTATAAAAAAATATCAACATTTTACAAGTGATAAATATTTTAATCTTTTTATACGTTTTATTTTGTACATGTGTAGCAAGTTTTATAAACACTAAAAATAAGAGAATTATCTAAGGTTGTATTTTTTTCATTTATTTTACGTAGCGCATCTACATCTTCCCCAAAAACAATTAGAAAATTCTAATTTCTTATCAAGCGACCTTTCATTTTCACAATTCTTTCTCCATATACACAAAAGTTGCCATTAAAGTATTTTAAAAAGTACCAAAAACATACCGAAAACCAGTAAAATGAACCAATAAACTCTGTTCAGTTCTGTTATCACCAGCTGGTGACAGTGCCACCCAGATTTCGTCGTACTATATTGAAAATATTTAGACTTAATACATAGTTTTTTTATTTATAAGGTCTTTGTACGTAGGCTACATTATTTGTAACTGTATTTTGAAAATGGTTTTACTGCATTTTAAATAACAAAAGAATAACAACAACAAAAACAAATCTACAATCGATGTTTCGCTGACTGGTTTTTAGCGTAAATGCATTTTACCGTCGATATAGAGGTTATAATTAATTAACAATAAATATTACTTTCGAAATAAAATTTAAGTTTTTTTAAAAAATTAATACACAATTTTGGTCTAGATTAAGTTTTAAATTATAATTTTCATTTAATTTTTTTAATGAACGATTAAACAATTGTAATTAAACAATATAGGCTTACCTTGTATGTTTCTAAAAATGCAAAAGTGATTTTGGTTTTTTATTATTTGTGTTTACAGCGAATTCTTAACGACATTAACCATAACTTTCTGTAAACCTTGGGTCGCAAACGACAATAGTCAGAGAGCTAATGCGGTTTTCTTATTTAAGATGTAGATAAGAAATATAATTAGAGATTGTAATGGAAAGGTGAAATGACATCGCGCGTCGCTCGGTTTGGCCTAACTCGACAAACAAGCGGCATCGAGTGTCTCAAGCAGCCGAAATCTGCCTTGTAATCCTGAGTCACTGCGGCGCATTCCTTAGCCGTGATAACATGATTTATTGACATCAACAAGAAAATATTTCACTTGTAACAAAACGAAACAAAAAAAATGCGTGAGACTTACAGAATGGTAAATGTCGGAGGTGGAAGTAGATGCGTGGGACTTTGTCAAAGGCTAATTCTAATAATTGATATTGTTTCCTACGCCATCGCTTTTAGACTTAAGATCTGGGAGTCATAGATCGATCAGCTAAACAGATTTGTTAATTATGTAATGGATCTGTGTATTGTTCGTTGCATGTAACATTCGTTCCCAAATATTTGGTTTGGTTATTTTTAAGAAAAAGCACGCCTTTTAACATGTACCATGTTTTAGGGCTGGTTGTGTTGTTGGATTTTTTGCGCCGCACGATACGAGTGAACAAATTTATATTGGTAGTTATAGTAAAAGATCAGTTGCTTTATATTAATTCGTAACGAATAGCAAGATTTCATTGAACAGCTGAGAGGCTGTAATAAATTTTAGGTTATGTTCATTTGTCATGTTTTCGAACTACTTATCGTAATTAAAATAAAAAGGAAGAGAAAACATAATACAAGATTTGAATTTTTGATTCAATAACAGGAATAATTTTTTTAAATATTTTCTATAAATTTTGAAGTTTAATTGTCAAAAATCGCGATAATGACCGTGAATGATCCCTGACCATTTGCGATTCTGCCTCTTCTGCGGGGAAAATATTGACCTGTAGAGTATTGAGAGGCAGCCATAATGCACGATGGAAGGAGGTGGAAGATTATGGCTAGACGTTCGCAACAGGAACAAGTTAAGAAGAAATGACAGCTTAACCTTAATCTGTGCCTAAGGATTCACAATACATGTTACAGATGCATGAATTACTAAGCTTCTTCATTGTTACCTGTGCGTTTAGGCAAAAGTTTCTTATGTTTTTAAAAAGAAACAACAATTTTTCAGTATATTTTTAAGAAAATATAAGCTAGTTATCGTGAGTTTATTTTTTATTTTCATAAATTTATTCGTCATCTGATGTTCTAAGTAAAAAAGGGTTTTGACTACACAGAAGTTTCTTCTGTATGTTGTGCAGATACACATCATTGGAGACAAAAACGATTGATCGCTTTCGATGAAATTTTATTACATAGGTACTTATAATGAAATTTTATTACATTTTTTATAAATTTATTTATGTGGATCATTTTTAATTTTTCAAAATCAAAAACCTAAGTTGAATTTTCGCTTTTTTCTTAGATTTTAACCATAAATTTCTTCTGTTTAAAATTTAGTATACTGATATGAATTACCAATGAATTATGAATCTTTAGGCCGTAACTGAATTATTTTATATACAGATTAGTTAGTTTATCATGTGATTAAGTATTTGTTTTAATCTTAATATCTTTTGAGTGGATTTAATACGATTTGAAATAAAAAAACCGTGGAATTTAAAAGTTAAATTATACATTTTCAAAGGTGACATATAAAAAAAATTACTTAAAAAATAACAGAACCTAGATGTAAAAAACAATTAGTGTTGTGTATTAGTAAAATGCCAAAATATATTCCTTTTTTGTATCAAAATTCATTAACTCCAAGGTTTGTTATCTCTTTCTCTAACTAATTTTAGGATCCTCGGTAAAGATTGTGGCTTTATACTTCTACCACAGATTTAGAGCTGTGTGGTCGATGTGGCTAACACACCGGCCATCCTGCTGCTTCTCTGGTCGAACTTCGCGCCTCATGGTCGTAGGTTCGAGACCCAGTTACTGCCGTAAGCTTTGCCTTTTCCGTAAACGCCGATCCTTCGTCCTCAGTCCTCATAACTGAAGTAAAGTATGCACGTAAAAAATATATATATATACACATATGTATGTATATATATATATATATATATATATATATATATATATATATATATATATATATATATACATGAATTAAAATAATGTTAATTTTTTCAAATGAAATTCAGCAACACGTTAGATACATAAAGACAGGCTACCTTACAGAACTCAAACACTAGTGCAGTATAAATAAGCTACAAATTTTCTATAGGTAAATGTTAGCGGCCGCTTCCTGCAACGTGCTTTGTTGTACCGGGTAACGCGCGGGTTATGCTAATAATTAAATGCACACAGAACAAGAATGGGAAACGCGGATAAAAGAAGCAAATTGCACCGACTGTTTGTCCGTGTTTTGCTCATGCAAGTAACATGCCTTGTGAATGAGACACATTAGCAAAAGTGCATTCAGCGAAACAAAAACCATTTTATGTAAAAACACCTTTTTAAGTATCTTGTGTGCAACGTTTGAATCTGTTGTGAATTTACAACTTTAAGTGAGTTGTTGTAGTAGCCTACAGTTTTATATTACGTTCTGAAATAGGATCTGTTTAGTCGATCTGTAGATTGAGCCAAAAAGTATTTATTGAAGTAGTTACGAATATATATTCTTTATTTAATGACAAAAATAATTAGTGACAACTAAACAGAAAAAAATCTATAGTTTTTTGTAAAACGGAACAGTACATTCTTCCTAAGAAAATTCTTTGCTTTCTATGAGATAATTTTCTGATCATTTTTAAAGACTTAAAAATATTTATCTTAAATTAAAAAAATACCAGTATTCGTTTTACGACTTGACGGACATTTTAAATTACGTGTCTGTCTGTCTGTCATATGTAAGTTTGCTGCCCGTCTCAACAATTTTATTAATGCATAAAGGCCTATCTATTGTTCTCGTTCTACTGTTATGAGGTGTATAACAAATTTGCAAACAACACTACAAATATTTAAGCCGATATTCCTGGAAAATACGGTCGGTTTGAGGGTCGAAGATTCCAGTACTCCGGAGGATTCAAGTCTAAACTTACATCCCTGATAGAGCGTGCTTGAGAGAATTTCACACTCGGACGTACGAACAAGGGACACAACTTTATATCAATTCCTGTTAAAATTCAGGTAGTTTTAAAGGCATTAAAATTAAACTATTCCAAGACAAAGCTAGTCTGAAATTTCGTGATTCTCACGGCACAGCTAAGAAACTTGAACAATGCTACGTTTTGTTGGGTGTCACAACATAATATGATTCTTGGAAATGAGTGCACTGATCTACTGGCACATCGAATATTAGCATCGAAATTCGCAAGGATCTACATCGTTCTGTGGTATATGAAGGGAGGTGGCAGTATGTCTATGGACGAACTTGTGGTACTTGGGCTTAAAGATAGCATGAGAAGAGATGGAATGGTAGAGCGGGACTAAAGATTAGTAGGCTTACTTTTCATGGACCCCCTTTGCATCTAGTTTACTTATGGTTAGTATAGATGCGGTGTAAGAAAAGTTCAGGACATGGTTGTTTTAGGGAACATACGAAGGACAGGCAGGCCTATATACAACACAAAACTCTGTGTAGAAAATGCTGACTGCAGTAAGATAATTCAGTACATCTGCTGCTGAAATGTATGATTTTAGAAGAAGAATGAAATGAAATCTTTGGGAAATGACCAAAGGACTGAGCATTCCACAGAAGAACCTTATCGATAAGATCCTAGAGTTTACAAAACTCTTGGATTTTGAGAGCAACTTCTATAAAACCAATACGGCATTATCAGAAGCTCAAGAAGCCCATGTAACTGACGATATGAATTTATTTTGTCCGAATTTTTAAAAATATTTTCTGGAGGTCATCGACGAAGCAAAGGGTTCGCCCAGTAGAAGTTTATTTTTTTAATCAGAAAACCGCAGAAATTGAAACATCTTTTGCTACGATTTTAAATAGAATATTCTGGTTAAATTCAACAAAGAAGATCTTTCATGTTACATTTAATTTGAAAGTTTTATAGAACACATTTTGTGATTGTTATATTTGAACTTGAAGTAAGCTCTTGTCGTTTTACAGACAAATCCTTTTCGCAAAAATTTAGTTAAACTGTGTAAGAAAATTTGCATTTCGATCCTCAAATAATAAAAAATAACATAACCTCAAAATGAGCAATACACGCTCCACCATTTATAAATATTGTACAAAATATCAACTTTATAGTGGAAATAATTTGTAAATTGTAAAATTACTTTAATCAGTTGTTTGAGCAACAGTTGTGTATCTCAGTGTTAGATTGATAATTCTTAGGCCTAACCTAAAAATTTGAAATAAATGACTAAATAAACAGTTAACATATTTTTTTTAATTTAGGGCTACACTTACAATACATAGATATCTCATTGCATACGAAATTGTGAACTGAAAATGGAGAACGCTATCTATCAGAAGAGATATGAACCACATACTTTTAGGTTAGTGTTTAGACTACAATTAGATTATTTCTTGATGTACTAATCACTAATTAGACATCTTATTCGAGTGTAAGATAAATTTACTTTATTACAGCAATTGGATGGGCAGGCGGTAGAAAAACGAGTTCGGAGCGCTATGGTGTCGGGTTTGATTTTACCTTTCGTTCTAGCATCCTGATTCTAACATTGAGTCTATAATAGACTCAAGGCTATTTAGCAATACAGTAAAACAAATGTAAATCTATTAGCCTATAAGAAAACAGTTATCTGAAATCAGCTGTTTGATAAACATTACATCCATGCAGTCGAGCAGTGTTGGATAAATTATTTCCAAAAACTGTGATATTTCGAGCCTAAAATGCATAATTATAGTGTACTTAGTTTAATTTTTCTCAAAACTAGCAATTGATTATATTTGAGGTTAATTTAAAGTATATTCTACACTTTTATGATAGTTTAACTAACATAGAGAATATAAAAATTAAGAAAATATCAAAAGGTTATATTAAGTGGTAGGCCTAAATTAAATCAGCTATCACTGACATAACCTAAAACATAACATACGATTTTAATACTCTTATGTAATTAATTCAGACTCTTTAAGAAGAACAAATTCGTCTTAATTTCTTTAAACCAGAAAAGGAGTGTAAGATGGTTCTGTACGGATCAACCAGGTAATTAATTATCAAATAATAACTCTTTGAACACGCTAGCCTCTCATTTGTCCAACAACCACTCCTCCACGCCACCACCTCTTCCGATCTTCATTGACTGACTCGCCTATGCGGCTTTGGAAGTAAATTAAAATAAATTATCATTGACATTTTATTATTGTTAGAATCACGGCTGAAGAGATGTGTTGAAGAGAAAGGGACCGTAGCAGAGATAAATAAAAAAGTGAATGTGTTTTCTTTCCCGAGGTGTTCTGATCGGACTTGTTGGGCAAACGTTCCCAGTGAGTTGGCGTTTTGTGCTTTCCATTTGTCATCATCCTGACACGTATCCCGGGACACGTTATCCTCGAGGGAGACAAAGTCCACGGGGCTCGGTGCTTACCTGTTCCTGCGACTCGTCATCAGTCATACCAGTTGTTCAGAATTTACGAATGTAAACAAATATATTTCAGGCACAAATAAGTTTTAGTGCTATTTTTTTAGTAACTGGATAATGTTTAATAATTTAATTAAATTATAAATATTCTTGTGGACTATTGAATGTTACAACAAAATTTTCCAGTTAGATATTTAGTTAAACCAACTGCCTATTATTTTGCCTGTTTGATAATAACAAAACGTGAAAACATAAAACGATAATTATGTAAAGTAATATTAATAATTAAAACATCTGAATTCTTAAATAATGTATTCAATAAAAGAAACATATGTTTCTTATCGCTGGTCTAAAATAATCTTAATGTAAATAAGGAAACGCTAACTTTTTAAGCCCACTTTTTATTTCTAGACCTTACGTAATAAACTCATTAAAATGAGACTTCACCCGATAAAAAAATCCAAGAGAAGTTCCAAATTACAAATTCGGTGTTGTTAGAAGCCCATGTTAGGCCTTCTAATTATTAACATTCAGGCGACTGCTAATTCTAAACTTTATTCTAGACCCTACTCATGTATTGTAGATCCTTACTCGTGTATTCTAGACCTTACTCATGTATTCTAGACCTTACTCATGTGTTCTAGATCTTTACTCGTGTATTCTAGACCTTACTCGTGTATTCTAGACCTTACTCATGTATTCTAGATCCAACTCATGCATTCTAGATCCTTACTCGTGTATTCTAGACCTTACTAATGTATTCTAGATCCTACTCATGCATTCTAGATCCTTACTCGTGTATTCTAGACCTTACTCATGTATTCTAGATCATAATTATGCATTCTAGATCCTTACTCATGCATTCCAGATCCTACTCATGTATTCCAGATCCTACTTATGCATTCTAGATCCTTACTCATGTATTCTAGATTCTATTCATGCATTCTAGATTTTACTCATGTATTCTAGATCCTACTTATTCATTCTAGATCCTACCTATTCATTCTAGATCCTACTCGTGTATTATAGATCCTACTCATGCATTCTAGATCCTTACTCATGTAATTTAGATCCTACTCGTGCATCCTAAATCCTTATTCGTGTATTTTAGATCCTACTCATGTATTCTAGATCCTTACTCGTGTATTCTAGACCTTACTCATGCATTCTAGATCCTACTTATGCATTCTAGATCCTACTTATTCATTCTAGATCCTTACTCATGTATTCTAGATTCTATTCATGCATTATAGATTTTACTCATGTATTCTAGATCCTACTTATGCATTCTAGATCCTACTTATGCATTCTAGATCCTTACTCATGCATTCTAGATTCTATTCACGCATTATAGATTTTACTCATGTATTCTAGATCCTACTTATTCATTCTAGATCCTACTTATTCATTCTAGATCCTACTTATTCATTCTATATCCTACTCGTGTATTATAGATCCTACTCATGCATTCTAGATCCTTACTAATGTATTTTAGATCCTACTCGTGCATCCTAAATCCTTACTCATGTATTTTAGATCCTACTCGTGCACCTAGATCCTTACTCATGTATTTTAGGTCCTACTTATTCATTCTAGATCCTACTCGTGTATTATAGATCCTACTCATGCATTCTAGATCCTTACTCATGTATTTTAGATCCTACTCGTGCATCCTAAATCCTTACTCATGTATTTTAGATCCTACTCGTGCATCATAAATCCTTACTCATGTATTTTAGATCCTACTCGTGCATCATAAATCCTTACTCATGTATTTTAGATCCTACTCGTGCACCTAGATCCTTACTCATGTATTTTAGGTCCTACTTATTCATTATAGACCATACTCATGTGTTCTAGATTCCTACTCATGTATTCTACATTCCATGTATTCCAGATCCTACTCAAGTATTCTAGACCTTACTCATGCATTCGACATCCTTACTCATGTATTCTTGATTCCTACTCATGTATTCTACATCCTTACTCATATATTCTAAACCCTACTCATGTATTCTAGATTCTACACATGTATTTTATATCCTTACTCATGCATTCGACATCCTTACTCATGTATTCTAGATTCCTCATCATTTATTCTACGTCCTTACTCATGTATTCTAAACCCTACTCATGTATTATAGATCCTACTCATGTATTCTACATCTTTACTCATGTATTCTAGATTCCTACTCATGTATTCTAGATCCTACTCGTGTATTCTAGATCCTACTCATGTATTCTAGATCCTACTCATGTATTCTAGATCCTACTCATGTATTCTAGATCCTTACTCATGTATTCTAGATCCTACTCATGTATTCTAGATCCTTACTCATGTATTCTAGATTCTACTCATGTAGCTACTTCTCAGTAGCTTTCGAATCGGATTTTCGTGAAAACAATTGAACATGTGAAAATTTCTACACTATTTTTGTTAGAGTTATAAAAAAAACAAAATATAATGTTATTTAGGATGGATATCGATTTAAAACCCGAATTTTGGAGGAATCTTTTATTCGCCAAACACAATACATAGGCCCTACTTGCAATTTGTAAAATGATTACTCTTCACACATCCAAAGTATATTATTTTTGTTCTTAGATATTTAATAAAATAATTGAGATTGGTAACTTTCCTGTTTAGACGGTAGTTGCGTCACAACAGACATACGTAAGCCAACCGACGTTAAAAACTAAAGTTTTCGTTTATTTTGTTTTCTTAATACTCAGCTTACCTTCAAAATATTGAGCAATCCAAACATTAGGTTGTTTGTTTTGGCGAACCACAATAAATTCCTCGGTTTGACCTTGTACGTATTAAACATTATTACAGCATAGGCTACTGTAATTTGTATTGTATTAAAGCTTAGCGAGTGAAACGTATGTTAATAACCAGAAGTGTGTTACTTATTTAGTATGAATTTAATTTTAAAATATTTTTTTACTAAAACAATGTATTACATAAATAATTATAGAGATAGTGAAAAATATCAACTTTTGTAGGTATTTCGATGTGTGCACATGGAGAGATGAATTCTAAATTTCGATCAAAATTGCATATATAGTTTTAAATACGTTTTAAAACTAAATAACTCTAAAAATTAAAGAAACATGATTTCCTCTAAGGTATTTGCTCAAATACGTGTTCAAACAACACGTATAGGTTTCTGTGTCAGCAAAAATACAGCAAAAACCTCAAATTATCTTAAGTAATTTTGCATTTACTCTTAAAAGAAATAACTTTTAAGTAATTTTGCATTTCGGGAATAACTCGATAAAAGAAAATAAACTCAGACTGCCACCGGGTTCGTTTTGCTTTTTAGATTTACCCATGAACTACAAAATGTTTACGTTTGTACACTGAATTGAGTTATGAAACTTTTTACACATGAGCTAAATCTGACGAAAAGATTTTCCTGTTTTGTGACAATAGTTTCCGAACAGATTTTTTTTGAAAATAATTGAATATTGGTTATAAGTTCATACTTTCGAATCTATTTTATAAAGTTTATCTGAGAGGACTGCGTTCCTATTATGTAATAAAATATAACCTTAAATTAACCTAACCTCAAAAAAAACCAACAACAACAAAATAGCTGTTGTCCAAAAATAAGATATTGGTGGTAATAAAATAATGACATTATTTGTAACCATCACAGTTTAATTGCGATAGCTCAAGAAATCGGGCTTTGGTAAATCATAAGCTTTGTTTTGGTGATTTTAAACTCTTTTCAAACAGTAAACGTGATTGAATGTATGGAAATTGGCATATTGAATTAATGGAAAATTGGATAACGTTTTAACAACATTTACTTATAAATAGAGTGCACCGATGGAAACCAAATTGGCTGAAGGAGAAACACATTTAGGTTAAGTTAGATTTGGGTGAAGTCATAAAGCATCCCAGTTTACAGAACTGGATCATATTCAGTTGTTTAAAGAAATTTAAATATGATGGGTTCATGTCTTATGGTCAGGTAAATTGTTTTTATGAAATTTGATGATTTCTCGTGTTACTTACGTACGCATAGATGCAGATAATTTCACATTAGAATCCGCTGCTTATTTTCCGTTGACCTTCTAGAAAACCAACAAAACCTCGTCTTTTGTATCATAAAAGCTTTTCTTTCATCATAACTTTTGTGCGAATAATTGAATTTGAAACTTTTCTTGACATGTAACCTAGTTTTTGTCAACACACTTGTAAACATCTACGGTTTCTTACAAGTTTACAAAAATTGTTTGGCTATACGAGAACAAATTAATTTTAAAGAGCAGTCTCTGTGGGAAAAAATTAGATTTTGAGGTTATAAACACAACAACTTTACCTAAACAACTGATCAAGAATCAGCACAGGGTTACCAAATTACTGTTCTGAAAACATTATAATTTTTACCAACTGCTTTGCCTCCGCAGCTAATTGAACCATTAATTTTTTAATAACACTCATTAAATTTCGTAAAACGCTTTTGCAAAGAAAATCTACAAACCATTTCATTTTATTTAACAGCTTGGATCATTGGTAAATATGTTATAAAAATATTAAATTGCATAACAATGATTGTTACTACAGGCTGGTGGAGATGATAGCTTAGGCTACGAAATGCTTTAGAAATGCGGCTGTGACGCCGAGCCTGGGAAAGAGTGGACAAAAGAGAGTCCCATGTGACAATGGCGTATGATGAATGGTATATTTATGTGTGGATATCCCTGGGCACATTGTGGAACAGTTCGGATATTTACTGCCACCAGCCCTTCCACCCAACATCCACCCACAACCGTATCGAAAGGTAGTCGATTTTTTATACACTTTGAAATTCAAGGGGTTGTATTGTCGAACGGTAAACGGCAAGTTATAATAATGTTTCGTACGATTTTTAAGAAGAAAACAAATCAGATGTACGTTCTGGTGAATTAATATTTTAAGTTTAAAGATTGTAGAAACCGAGAAATTATAAACTTTTAATTAAACATCTGTTTCATTGATATTTCAAAGCAAAAATAATTATAAAAACAATTCAAAATGCGGTAATTGACTTCTACCGGAGCTTTTCCGACCATTTTCCAGCTGAAAATTTGTTTATCCTCAAATTTATCGTAATTAACGTTAGTTGTTGACTACAGTCAACAAATGCATTTTATATAACAATAAAAAATACATTAACTTTAATAAATAACATCTTTTTAAATAATGTTGACAAAGTATAAATACAGCATGGAAGAAGCGAAAAATTGAAAATTTAACGTATTAAAAATAATAATTAAAAGAGGAAACGTCATTTTCGGAACATTCACTCACAGATAAACTCATACTACCCTGATACCTCCGCCCAGGCGCTCAGAACTATCCTAAATCTTTCCTGAAACAATTCTGTTTTTAACTGAGCTTGCCCAGACAAAGCTTTAATTGGTAAATAGTTCCGCAACTTGATGCCACTGCAAACGAGTTGAAAACATCGGTCCTGTGTTTTGGAATAATCAGGTCGTCTATTTTCTGTATTAAAAACAAAACAAAAGTAAATACGTAAATATCAATAGTTATCGGAATAATCGCGGGGCGCAACTGTACAGCTGGTGGAAGAAAATTTCCAAAATTAAGTATTATTATCCTAAATAATTTTAAATTTGATTTCACCATCAACATCTGCATATATTGGCATTTTAACATTTCCAATCACATTGAAAATACGAAATGAACCTTGACCGTTTTTAGGTTCATTTTTGTAAAGTCAATAAAATTTAAAAAGCCAACTTGTACAGCTTTTAACGGTGATATAACGTTAGCGAAATCAAAATTGCAAAGAAATATAACATAAAATTGTTTTGATTTTTTTAAAATTTTAAATTGCAAACATTTTGAAACTTTTAACCTGATTCTGTTGGAAAACAAACTATTTGCACAATCGATTTTTATTCCAAGTTTGAAACAAATGGAATCGCGTTTGGAATGTTGAAACAAACTAAACACACAATTACATACACAGATAGGCAGTTTCTTCTTTCATTAAAAAAACATTTTGTTTATAAACATTTTATGAGTTTTTGTTTGTTTTCACTAATTTTTCTTCACAATACTGTATTTTTAATATATTATATGAAACTAATTAAAATATTGTTTTGACCAACGTAGTTTTTGCTTTAAGTGAAAAAAGCCTAACATTTATGCTATCTACAGGAAATAAATATACTTTGCCTTCGACAGATGTAGTACACAGTAAGGGATGTTGGCGGAAATTGCAACTGAAAGTTACATAACAAAATGTTAGGTTTAGAATTATTATAGTTATAAAGAAATATTATATTAACGGTTCTTTAAACAATTTTGTTTACTCTTGTTAATTCTAAACTATAATTTTGTATAACCTGTTTGAGAAGAACTATACTGAAGGTAGGCCTACAGTTAAATCACTATTAAACACATAAAGATGTTATTCATTGAAATATTAAAATTAAAAACTAATCTTAATAAGTATCTTTCGTTTTTTTAGCTATTTTCTTTTGAAAATCTCTTGCATATAAGGTATTTATCTTGTATATAGCAAGATTTAATTATATACAGCTTTTAAAAAGACCATATGTATTTACAGCTCTTAAATTGTTCTGTTTTACCGGCAAATTATTAGCTCCATTTGAAAAACTAAATTATTTTTTCAAAATTAATAAATTGACTGTTTTTATACTTTTCTTGATAATGTTTTAGATTTAGTTTTTATTTGCATGTGATTTAACACTAAAATCTAATAAAGCTAACCTACTTTGACAAATTAACTATATTTTTTAGTATTTGGTCGATTGTTTTCAACTAGTTTTTTGTGGAAGGAATTACCTGTAGGCTACGTTTTTTCGCTAATTTTATTTGATCTTACAAATTTTGATTTTAGTATACAAAAACGTTTTCTCAAATATTATGTGTTACAAGACAGTTACTTAATGTACTATTTTGCGTCTAAATGAAATGTTAAAATGTGTAAAGAGGAAAAGACATAAAATTACGTCATACACGGTTTTTTAAACTGTTACAACACTTTATAGCAGCAAATAAAATAAATAAAAAAATCAATAACTTTAATTTGTAATTTAGTTTGAAACTTTATTTTGTCAAATCAACATGTGTGAGATAATATGTTCACGAGCTGAGTGAGTGTTGTATTCCTTTACAGAATATTGTTGGCAGTATCACAGATTCAATAACGTTTGCCAATGTGTTTGTCTTTAGCTTACTTACGTTAGATCTGTGATTAACGACTTTAGGCTTCCACTGCTAAAACAAAGCACTCCAGATGTTGTTTTACGCAACAGTCCAAATAACAAATACACTTTGTGTGTAGTCAATTTGTAACAAGAATTTGGAAAAATTACAAAATAAAGTAACCGTTTACAGTTATTGTCCCAAAATTGTAACTAGGTATCTTTTAAAAAATATATGTATAGACGTTACTGTTTCACGTTTTTTTAAATTTAAGTGGACTAATTTTGGGAAATGTGAGCTTAATACTTTTATCAATTAATTAGTCAATCACTAGACAAAGTTTATTGAAATTGTATTGAGTTTCAGTAGTATTTATTATTACACGACTGCCAAAAAGGAGTGTTTTGTTTTTCGTGGCTGGCTAATATGTATGTATGTTTGTTCAATCATAAACTTCTTAACGGCTAGTCCGATTTTAATTTACTTTAACTCGTTGGATCCTCACTTCACCAGAAGTGTCTTAACTTTTATTTAACCCACTCCCAATGGGGTGAATTAGATATAATAAACTTATAAGTAATTTCAGATAGGATAAATAAGTTGCTAGGATTAAATCATAAATTCTTAAATAATTTACGTGCAGGTGTAAAAGATAATTACTAGAGACTATACAATATGAATCAGTCAGATTCAACAACGGAAAGCAATAGAAAAACACTAACTTTGGAACCCATATGCCTACAGTTCAAATCAGGTGAAATCAGAATTTCAAAAAGTTTAAGATTAAGAAAAATATTTTTAGAAATTTACTTCTATCACGTGAGCGAGACAACCGATGCTATTATTTGGCTTATTTTTACTCTTTCTTTATTTGAATTATGCTTCATACTCCGTCGTTAGATTTTTCACTTTCGAAACTAATTTCTGCCAATTCACTGTCTTATTTTTAATGTGTTAACAGAATAAACTTTTGTTAATTGTTGTGATGTAAAAATTAGCATGTTGACAATATTTTTCCAAATGAATTAGGCTATAAGCTAGAGGTGATTTAAAACTATACGGCTATCTTTCGGAAGGTGATTCTACACCTAAACATATTTTTTTAATTATATGAACATTTGTTTGAAAAAGTTTAATTTCCCGTTATTGAGTTTTTTACAAAACTATTTTATGTCTCATGATCGATAAAATTCAAACTCTTTTTTTTAACTAATTGGAAAAAATAACCAAATTCATACATTAACTCGTTTTAAAATGGCGGACGTTTAACATTTTAAACCGAAATAAAGTAACGTTTACAAAGAATTGTTATTAATAACACATGATATTACACGTTTATATCGTGGCGCGATGGACTAATTTGAATGCCATTGTTGTATTATTTCATCCATAGTTTCGATAAGAAATTAGAAGGGTTACAAAAACTGTATCTCGGTATTTGTCCCTAAAGTTTTCACATACAGAATTATTTCGGTTAAAACTTTTTAAAAGTCAGTCATTTTAAAACGGTTAAATGTATGGAGTTGGTTATTTTTTTCCAGTTAGGACTCTTAAAGAAACAAGATTTTGAATTTTATTATCAAATTGTTCTGAAAATATAAAATATATTGTTAAAAAACAAAATGGCGCCTAGTGGAGAAATACGCTTTTTTCGGGCGTATGTTTTTATGAACTTTTTTCAAATTTTTAGTGTAGAATTACTTAGTTATTACGTAGGTTATACTTTCGTTTAGTCACAGTCTGTTTGAAATTGTATTTTATTTGAAAAAAAAGTCTATTAAAAACAGAATAAAATTCTGAAAAGACTAAGATATAGCCAAAGACAGGTGGTGTTGAGAGGACTGACTAGGACACAGAGGTGACGTCAGAAATAAATGACAGAACTTTCTGTTGTTGAATTTGTAGTTCACGAAAACAGAAAGCTCCTTACCATGTTATGTGCGTCGAAGGAAGCATTTGTTTCACTGGAGAATCAAAAACTCTTGCTTTTAGCGAACAAAACGTTTAGGTTTTGTGACGTAAATAAAGACCTATTTGTTGATTGCAAAAAATATAGTTAGTTTGTTAGTTGAAACAGGCTGTCTAAATAACTCAGGTTTAAAAAATACAAAATTGCAAAAACATTGCACAAACCTTTCTCACATTCAGTTCTTCGAAATCGGTTCATTAGATTTTGTTCACGTATTCATAACCCAGTTTATTAAATTCGAAATAGAGGAAATGTACGTTTCACAAATAGCCGGAAAACAAATTTCATCCCAATGATTTTCAGTGTTTATTTTATTTTTGTAAATACTTTTAAAGTGTTATTTTTTTATTTCAAATGTTCTACATTTACTAGAGTTATGCATCTTCATTTCTGTCCAAAATTTGAGATGATCGGATGAACAGTCATTTATTGAATGACCGAACGTATTACTAAACTTATTATTAAATCACCCGAACTTTAACCTTATTAAAAAAGGCATAACGTTTTTTTGCAAAGCTATGTTTTGAAACATCGCACATAAGAAATAAATACATAACACTAAAGAACTTTAGTTCTTAATACAAAAATCATTTTCAGCTTTTTAAAAGTAACTTTTTCAATAATTACATAAATTTCCTTTTAGTAATAAAAGTTAAAAAACCTAACCTAAATCTACGTGTGTTCAGTGGGCCAGAAGCTTTGACTGGAAGTAAGACCGGAAAGTTGAGCAACGCGTGTGGCCCCAGGATTAGATACACAATTTAATTACCAGAAACATGTGTTTTTGTTTGTACTTAGGCTGTCTGAAAATAATAAACAAGCGGTTTCAACCCATTTCACAAAATGTTTACACACCTGTTCGGCAACAGGCAATTTAGAAACGTATTTGCATCCGGGCTGATTCCTCTCTATCCTTTTAATCGACTCTTCACATTGTAGCCTACTCCAGGCTCTACAGTTTTAATATCGGATAGAGTCTATTATTGTTTCTTTTTAAACTTCAACATTGTACTGATGAACCAATATTCCCATTTAGGCTTCGGTTTCTGTAAGTTAGAATTATTAGGAACTGAGCATGCGCGTACAAGTTAGGGGAAACTTGCGTCTGCTGACGGTTACAAAACTACTTCGCTTATTTAATTAGCTCAGGAGTTAGGTATACGTAATTATCAACATGTTCGTTCTCCATTGACGTCAAATTAACTTTGTTGGGGGGGGATTAAAGTATTTTCTCATTATCAGCCGTTTTCATCTTTCATAAAAAATATTTGACAAAAATGTTGATAAAACATAAATGAACAAAATATTTTTAATTAGTGATTATATTTTTCAGTTATTATAATTTGCAGTTTTAACTATGAAGTGGTTTTTTTTCAAACGGTATGGCTATGCAATTATATTTTTTCTTAAAATATTTTTTTCAAACGTACTTTTTCAACATGAAATTCAAACAACTGTCTACATAAGACCACAACACAAATTCCTTTTTTGTGTAGAATAATTTTTCGTGCATAAAAACATATTCGATATATTATCAAACTAAAACAACACTTTTTAATTACAAATTTTTATTGACTTATATAACTGGGGTAGCGACTTATACTTTTTGTCTGAGTACATTTCAAGAAAATTTTTATCAAGGTCATTATGGCCGATTTTAATAAATCATATTTTTAAGGGTTTTGGCTACAATAGCATCTAAAATTTGAATATTTATAGCGCGGCGCAACCTTTCCTAACCGACCACTCATGTCACTGCCACGAGTTATAGTAGTTGTGGTTTAGTAGTAAAAATTAAAAATTGTTATCAAGATATAAGGAAATGACTTAATGTACACGCGTGCGATTTGTTTAACAAGTTCGATATCCGTTAAATACTTTCGAATTTAAAAAAATTAAAATTACGTATTTTATACGTTCTTCTGCACTTCATTTCACCATTTTAAACAGCGTTAAGTTCACAGAAATCAGCTTACGTTTAAAATGTTTAAATTTCATTCAAAATTAGAAAAGTAACCTGACTGTAATAAAGGACCTTTTTCATATTTTTAATGTGATTTTAAAAAAAAATTGTAAAATGAAAAAATATTGTTGAAATTCGCTTCCATCACGTCTGCGAGATATCTGCGTGCAGTTATTATAGCGTCAAAGACTTTCTTCTTTTGTTTTATTATTTTCTTATTTGTTTTAAAGTGTAACTTGTTTCGTTTTTAACTAACACAGACATGTGTTTGCTGATAACTTCAAGAAAAGAGTTTTTACTTACGAAATTTTATTATGAATTTCCAAAAAGTTAATGCATTATGTCGTACTATTTACTGTTATCAATACGGAGTGAGAATCTGATTTTACTATAAAATTATTGGTTATGCATTTCCTTAGAAGTTTAAAGACTGAATGGTAATATTTTTTTTAACAAAACTAAGTGAATACAAGTTTTTCATGCAGACGTAAGGATTTCACAGTTAATTAAACACAAGAAATTGCGACATTTTTAGATCCTGTTTTGTACAACGCTGTTGATTTCTAGTTTAGTTATAGGCGTAAAGTAGTGCGTGAATCTCTGTTAAAGATGAGCACATCATTAGCCTATACTAATCGACTAGCCGATAACATAAAGCACTTTCATTTTCCCAAACAATTCGCACGGAAATGCACTGTCGTTGTGTTCAAGGTACAACATAATACGAAGTTTAGTTTCGTATAACTAATTGCGCGACATTCAGTGCAATAGTGTAAAACTAGCTTTCAGGTATTTTATAAATAACTTTTGTAAAAAGATATAACTTCTTTTTCTGTTCAAAGTACGTGTACCAACTGTATAATTCCGTTCGACAAAGAAACAAAAGCATAAAGGAAACAAAAGACAGAAAAAAGAAACTAGTGGCAACATAGACAGGTATAAATTAGAACTGCAAAACCTATTTACGTTATTCAAACTCGAAACAAGTGAAAAATAACAAACAAACAAACCTTATCGAATTTGCCGTCAACTCGCTATAGACGCTGGTAGCTAGCTCTCCATTATTCGTTACTTTGACGACCTATACGCTCCAGTAACCCACTTTCCGCCATTCGCAAGTTGTTGAACTTCCAATATTTTGACATTTAATTTATGTAAGACCGGCTATAATTCAGAGCGGTCGACGCGTTGCGTTCACATCTCTCAGCTATAACTTGTGGCAGTGACACGAGTGGTCGGTTAGGAAAGGTTGCGCCTCGCTATAAAATTTATATTCAAAACTGGCGAACCTTAGAAAATCTGTGCTAGGTCAGCTCGGAATGGGCAAGAATGCTTGTCAGGACGGATGATAAAGAGTTGTCATACCATGACGGATACTCTATACAAAGATAACTTATGCATATTTATAGCGGAGATGCGTTTGTAACCTTCTCAATTTGTCCTGGCTGGATAAACAATACAGGACCGGGCGGCCCTTTGTCAGTCCCCAAGCACGCTGTGTTTACTTAAGCAGTCAGCATCTTAGAAAGTGTCGGGCCGTAGTCTCGCAGCCTCGCGGCCGGGCGTTTTCTCCGTCGTGACTTGCTAATCGAAGCAAAACTGTTTTGATATCCCACTTAGGCGCTCAGTTGGCCTAACTGTAGCACTCTAGTTTTAATGCTAATGCGATTTGTAACACTTTCAGAAAATTACAATGGTCGCAGAAAGAGAGGCGCAGTTTGAAATACAAATGTAGCTTACGTCGCTTTGGAAATACTTTTCATTATATTTCTAAAAATTGCAATTTAAAATTCAATTTTTTTAAATTTATACATAGGTCTATGTCTAAGAACATATTTTTTGTAGACAAATATAATTACAAAAATATTTTTCTGGCTATTAAATAATTATCACCTCGATATATGTGTTACAATAATATCGAGTTCAAACCACTGCCTCCTGCTAGCCTATTGTTATTTATTAATAAAACTTGGAAACAGCTGATCGGTTAAAATGTAAAGAATCAACTTCGTATCACACTTGAATGAAGTGATTATTTAAATGGCCGTATTCAAACACGAGTTCCTACCTCTTATTGCTCAATTAGAACTACATTTAATCCTATTTGATTTTTTTTTAATTTCCTATATTTAGTACAAATTTGCAAATATAAATTATGAAATTTTAAATTGAAATTTGACAATCAATTATGTTATTGTGATATTTTTGTTTTGTAGTCAATTTTTGATCAAACTACTTCGATTATTTTAGATCAGCCGGCGAGGACAGAACAAACACGGGGAGAATAAGTTTTACAACCTAGCAAATGCAGATTGTTTTTAACCTATAGTAGGACACTGTTCCAGTAAACACAGATTGACCCATCTTGACAGTTGTTGGGAGTCCATGATTTAATTGTGATTGTGAGGAGTGCGCCATCTTGTTGTAAAGGAGCGAATACGGTCACTTTTTATTACCTAGCTGTAAGACGTATTTAAAAAGTATGTTCTTCTTGGGAAGAAATTACTTTGTGGGGGTTCCTGATTCAAAAAAAAAAAAATGGTTTTTACTTACTTGTATGTTTCTCTATTTGTTAATGTGTCTGCTAATGTGACTTATTAAAATTTTTCATATAAACAGCGAACACCGAGTAGCTAAATCTGCGGTGTTGCCACGTATGGAACTGATAAAGCGAGGGAAGGTCGAAAATTACTTACTCTACCGCACGAACTGGCAGCACTGAGCTCCCAGTGTTGCCTAGATCAAGCGTCAACTACTCTCGTCGTCTCTAAATATTTTTTTACTTTGGTAAAAAGACCATAATTTTTTTTATTTTGGTTTCTTTTTTAAAAACTAATTTAATTTTTATATAATGTGATATCATTGTACAGAAGCAAATACAAGTGACTTAAGTTAGAAATTACGATTAAAGGACAAACAAATATCAATCCTGAACATTACAGCAGAAACGTTACAGCAGAGAAGTCTACAATGTTTAAAGCCAAACATTAATTTCATTCATAAAAAACTTTTTAATTTAAAACTTAGAAAATACTGTATTCTTCAACTTTCCCACTGAAGAAATTTAGGTATTGGAAAATCAAACAAAAACCGAATAAAGATCATTACATAATTTGATTATTTACATTTTCGTTTCAAGTTTTTTTTTCTAATTATATGCAACCATTTTTAAGGGGATGAAATTAAACTAACACGTCGTCTTTTCTCTCTGAAATTATGTTGTTTAAAAAAAAAAAATAAGGCAAGTAAATATAGCCTATAAGTAATAAAGGTGTTTTTTAGCAAAGCACTCCGAGATACACGAAATTCTTGTTACTGTCATGCACGATATGGCAATGCTGCAAAATCGGCCATCCAGCTGGTTGTTGACTATAGATGTAGTTTACCTTATAGCCTCTGTTTCTTAGGGCAATTTTTCACTTTTCAAAACATTACGTTTACGAGCCCTTCTTAGTATAAAAACAAATAAGTAATGTAATAAATAAATTTGATAAATTTTTATTCAAATGTATACTGAAAACATATAAACAAAATAAAAAGCTAGTCCTACTAAACAATTTCAAAAACTTAACTAAACAATTTCATACGATATGTCAAATCATGTTTAAAGTCTGCGTACGTTTAAAATATAAGAAATTTCGTTTATAAAAAAAACAACAAAAAAGTAAAAACCAAAATGAGCCTTGATCTCTGTGACGTACATTACGGTTCACGTATTGTATGATCAGCCTAAACTTTAGGCAAAATCTGATAACTATATAACAATTTTTTAAAATTTCCTCGCAAATTTTGTTTAAAAAAAGTCTCTATCCGGAAAAGTAGCTTTGCTCCAAGACAGAAATGTAAAACTTAGTTTTGTTTGTATTTACAAGCCATGAAACTTCTGTTAAAATTAACGCTTTAGAAAACTGATATAGTTTGTCGCTGTAATTTAACAATAAAATAAAACGAAATAATTAAAATAGATCAAATAGTAACACCTCACGAAATATTTGAAAAGAATCTTGTTTTATTTTAAACACACTGGTTTTGAATCACACACGCAAAGTTAGCAGATAACCATAAACCTTTTTTAAAAAATTTTGTTATTGTTATTGTTATTATATTGCTAAGCGGGTAATTTATGAAAGGAAGTGAAGTGACTTACTTGGCGTAGTCCGCCTTGCAATAGACGGAATCGTCCTTGATGAAGCAAGAAGGTTGTCGGTCCAGAGCCAGTTGGCACACACAGCAACGCAAGCAATGGGCATGCCAGGAGCGGCCGCTGACTTGGAGCAAGTATTTGTCAGTGATGGGTTCCGAGCATGCGGCGCACAACCGCTGCTCTGTCTGCAAAACGAGATTAATCTGATCAATGCCCGCGCTATGACAGATGAAGCTGCATTCACGCCTTCGCGCAGTCTTTGATAAATAGTGCAGTTTAACAAACACAGATTAAGTAGTGCGTCTCATCCGTGAGAATATTTCTGTAGGTTATGTATCTGTGGTTAAAGTATTTTTATCTATGAAATAATTCCACCTATTCTTGTTATAACACATTGTTTGATTGTAACGAGCAAACAATAGAAATGGTAACAAATGGAAACACGATTAAAAACTACAACCGCAAGTAATAGGCCTGTACTAAATAGGCCTGTACTTTATAGTAAATAAATAAGTGCTACCAGGAAGCAGACCGAAAGGTTACGTTTGAAACACTCCTGCCCACTCGCTACTATCGTGGCTGCAAATTTGTGAAAGTTAAGCAATCTTTAAACGATGGTACATAACGACAAAGGTTACCTAACCCAAAAATTAATTAAATATATGACAAAAATTATTTAATCAATAAAACGTAATAATATGCGTGTGAAACTCGAAGAATTACACACATAGAAAATATCTTTGCTGAATATATAGGTAATTAGTTGAAGATATGTTTACAAATACCTTGTTTTGTCTAAATATGCCTAAATAAATACGTGAACCTAGCTTAGATATTATTTACTGTATATACAGTAAAAAAATCAGTTCTTTTTTATTAATTCGTAACGATCAGCTGATTTCATTGAACAGTTGATAGGCTATAATACGTTTTAGGTTATGTTGTTAAAAACTAGCAATATTAACAACAGTTATTATAAACGTTTACGAGCACGTGTTCTTCAACTAAGGAAAAAATGCCGAACCAAAGAAACACAGCGTTTTCATATAATACTCGTGTACTGTTATCGAAAAGGAGGAAGAAAAAAACAGAAACAGAGAGGCGAATTGTTTGGCAAATCGTTTTCTATTCACTACTCTCGCGAAATCTAACAATAAAAGCTTCTCTTCAATAAAATAAGAAATAATGAACAATTGCTTTACTATCTCCAAGTTTTTTTAATTGATGATATGGCAATGCATGATGCGAATGTATGAAACTCTCATAGTTGTGCGTCAGTTTTCAGTGAATAAAATGCATATTGTCTTAAATGTCACTATTTTTTTTTTTTTTTTTTTTTTTTTTTTGATTCAGGGAAAGAAATTATTGGAATTTCAACTTGAATGAACACGAAATGCTATATTGTGTAAAAATGTTAACGTTTTTACGGTGTTTTAAGTAGAAAAAAGCTGCAAATGAATCACGTTTAATTGGTATACATGTTTTTAAATGTTTTACATGCATTTAGAAATCTTATAGAAGGATTTCCGATGAGGGCTGAATTCTTTTATGCCTGTAAAAGCGAACTCACACGTAACAGAAATTCGAGCATTTCAATACGTGCTTAATGCACAAATATTCAAAGTCTATAGACTTAGTAGCATTATAGTCTATAGTAGTATTATCGTCTATAGACTTAGTAGCATTATAGTCCATAGTAGTATTATCGTCTATAGACTGTTGTAGCAACAGTGGAAAATTCATTATCTTTTTTTTTTCTAAAAGATGCATTATTGTATTTTGCAAGCAGCGTTAGGATTTGTAAATGTTAAAAATTATATTATACTTACAGTCTTATAACAAAACTAACAATTAAGCGAAAAACTAATGTAAAGATCGACTAAATAAATTTCCTGAGTTTTAATGCATATTTTTTTTTGTTATTTTGAATGGATTTTAATTTTTAAATAGTCATACACTCTCTTGATTATTGTTCAGAATAGGAGAATATAAATACCAATTACAGTTAAATTGTTAAACTAATTAGGACTAGTTCCAAATTTCATTTCAAGCAATTTTGTTTCGTAATCGTTGGTTATAACAATATGAACAGCTGTCGATGCAAACGGAGAAAGCGGTTGTTTCAAAAATGTCTCGAGCCAATCGTCACTGCCACATTAATATTAATTACGCAATCAAATATCAAAGAAATTATCAATAAAAAATTGGAACATATATATACTTTAATATCCGTAACATCGGTAAACGGTCGTTGATACTCATAGGCTTCCAAGTAAAGATAGAAATCTGCTTGTCACCGTAAACGACTAGTCCACATTCACAGCTGTGTTGCTCGACACAAATCAGCTGGCCTGTGCCTCTTAAATATAGCATTGTAGATCATACTCTTCCTATCCAATAACATTTAAATCAGGCCGAAGTTGTTGAAACGCTGCCACATGTGGCAACGACAGAAACAACTTGTCCAAAGCACCTTGAGAGCACCAGAGGAGACGTGTGTCAAGAAGAAATGTTGCTGTACTTGTAGAATAGAACATAACTCAGCTGAGTGGGCATGCGCTATGGGATGGAACTTAGTTCCTTGTTGAAATCGTGTCTGAATTACCGATCGCATTAAACACAGACAAATCGCGTAGTATTGTTCTGGTTAAGAAATTCTATAAACTATGTCTTAAAATTATGTAGTAGACTATTACCATTGAATATAAACGTACTAGAGTGATAACCCTTATGGGAGGTATGTGAGCGCTCGCTGCTGGTGGCGTCTTGCGGCAGAGTGTTCAAGTACAGTAAAATAGATAATAGTACTGTCTATTTTCGCAAATGTCTTCCTCCCTGTCCTTGCAGTTTGCAGATAGTCCAGTTACTTGGATTTAGTCTCTGATATCGAGCACGCTTTTATAATGATGACTGTAATTCTAGTCCGCTTATATTCAATGCCGTTACTTTTTGTATCAGTAAGGTGCATGTAGGCCTACATTAAGAACTTAACAGTTCAATTTTCCTACTTTATAAAATCTACGTTTAATGTGCTTCTCGGCAATGCATCTAAGTATCTACAGGTAAAAAAATCTGTTACTGAACTAAAAATAAAAATAATGTATCATGCTTTCTCTTCCTTTTTATTTTAATTACGATAATTTATTGGAAAACACGACAAATTATCATAGCTAGTTTTTAACAAAACCTAAAACTTATCAGCTGTTCAATGAAATCAGCTGGATCGTTACTGTTAATATAAAACAACCGATCTTTTACTATAACTGCAGTAGCTAGTTTTTAACAAACATAACCTAAAACGTATTATAACCTATCAGCTGATCGTTACGAATTCAAATAAAACAACTGATCTTTTACTATTAATACGTAATATTTTAAACAAATTCGTTACTTATTCAAAAACGCAAACTTTTTTTATCTAAAACTTTCACAAAAATCTGATTTCACTATCGTATTAAGCGTTAAAATAAGTAGCATTGAAAATTCTTAAACAGATTTAAACTCTAAAATACTATTTCACACAGCTTTTATTGCTGATTTACGATGATGAATTCAAAATATTCAGAACACTTTTTTGTTATGAAATGAACTTTGCGACATATAACTCTTTGTATTTTAAACGACTTCCATTTTGAAATGTATTTACAGATTTGTCTGGGAAACGAAGTTTTCTGTAACAAAAGTAAGTTGTTTATCCCCATGTCAGTCAGAATGATAATATTCAACGTTGATATTTTTTTTGTAAATTCGCCGTTAGCGGGACATTTGTGTGCTGCAATTATTTTTAATTGTACCGATTATTTCAGTGCTGATTATTTATGATAATTTGGCAACAATAAATATTATTATTCGTTCTGTTATTGTTCTTTACTACAACGATAAAGAGCGTAGTAAACCTCTCAGTTAAATAGGCCGTGTTATTCATGCGCGCGTGATATGAATGCGTCAGGCGCCTGCGCGTAGGCATGCACCTCCATTGATTGATATACTGCATTCGAGCGCATGCAAATAAATGACCTGTGCATTTAATTTATGCACACCACATAATTAACAAGAATAAATTTTCAACTTCAATGTTTTCTTTGCTTAAAAAAAAACCGCGTGTCAAAACGTATGACGCCGCCATCGACGTGGGCTGTCATGAGCCCTGCGACGATCAAGTTATCCTGCTCCAGATTACACGGCCGCAGATCTGTCGAGGCGCTAACAGAGCCACGAATGTCGTTAAGTAGTATATATTTATTCAGGAATATAACGTGTAATAAATAAAGGATTTCGACTTAAACATATGTTTAGTGCAGTCATGGGGCGACTGGTAATGATATTAGAGTGCCCGTATCTCATGTCTTTTCATCGTTTGTACTAGGTTAGCTGTTAAACGCTGGTCGGCAAAATGTTGCCGGGACACCCCGCCGCTCGGTGACCCGCTGTGACCCAGCCTTTAAAGGATGCACAATTATGTTTACCCTCTTTCAGATTTTTTAAATAACAATAAAGACTACAATAAGTACGGTTTTTATAAACAAACGGCGTTCAGTCATTTTTATGTCGACCACTTTTCTAAGCCAAGATTGAATAACTCACAAGTGAAAAGATACTACCCGGATCCTAACTTTAAGCACTACAGCTTTACTACTGAGTCTTATAAAGTATTTATTTCCATATAATTATTATAACATTTCATATAACTGCAATATCAAATAGCGGCACGCAGCTGTCTCGCTGACGTGATGGAAGAGAATTTCCAAAAATATTTTGACCTTAACCTTTTTGAAATTCTGGTTTCACCATCCATATAATCAGCATTGAAACATGCGTTTTAAAGTTTTAAATTAAATTTAAAATACAAAAATAAACGACGATCGCAGTCAAAATATTTTTTTTTAATTTCAAAATGATAATTTATGCAGTTTGTAAAGCTTATTACGGTAGTAAAATCAGATTTTCAAAAAAATCGAGACAAAAAGTAATGATTTTTTTAAATTTGAAATAGCAGCCATTTTGAAACTGTTTAACGACACACACACACACACACACACACTTCTTTGATAGGCGCTCATTTCAAAGTTCCAGGTTTGCATCTGCACCTTCCCATGATGTACGATGGTTGTTCCAGTATCTCTTTTCCATAAAGAATAGCCAGTGTCCATAATAGTGGTAAAAAACTTGAGTAAGTTGAATTTTTATGGGTCTCTAACTCCTCTAATTTGACTGCTACAAAATTATCTTGTAGGCCTTGTATAAAACTGAGAAACGGTTTTTACTAAAGGTTATTCCTAAACACCCTACAAGTGAATAAATTAGGCATTAAAATGAGTTATAAAATAAGGAAAATGTCACCATCCAAATAATTTAAATATATGTTTTTTTATAAATATTGTATTGTAATGATAAAATATGCGTGAATTTAATTTATTGATCCGTATATTGGATAAAATATTTATGACAAGTTGTGTTTCTTGTATAATAATAAAATTATTTATTTAATCTATGCCTGTTGTTTAGGCTACTGATTTTACTAGACTATTTAGTACAATAATTGTAAAACTATATTTTTGGCTTTACCGGTCAACTTCTATTGTACTATTATACTGATCAAGTTACACAGAATTTAAAAAAAAAAATTGGTAATTTGGCGTACCACCTTAATACCATGGGCAGTGGTGGATCTAGAACTTACACAAGAGGGGCTAACCAGAAGGGTCGGAACAACCCCACCCCAGCAACGTGATGGAGGGGAATTTGATAATTTCAAGACTCAAAAACTAAAATTCTATGCCATTTTTATATAAAATATATTATAAAACAAATTTAAAAATGTGTTGTAATTTTTGTAAGTCCGTAGGCAAAGCAAGGACGTTTATAAATTCGTGCGCGTGTCCTGCCTGTCTGTCTGACGTTAACGCAGATGGTAAACAATGTGATCATTCACTGTAACATTTGGCGAAAATGGTCTTTGAAGCAGCTCGAACCTATAGGGGCGAAAAATATAGGGGTTGACGGTAAACATATTTTTTAAAGTTAAGTCACCAGTACTCTCCAAGAGTTAACTTTTCATATCCACTTCTAATCTCGACACGTTAGTCAAAAAAGTCTATAAACATGTTTTTATTAAAACAAGGAATTAGTTTATTATTATTTTTAGATTTTACAAATTTTTGTATTTATTGACTCAAAAAAAATGTTTAAAAAATTCACCAACAAATTTAGAAGTTTTTTTTTTATTCTAAAGTTTACTGTAGAGATTGTGCGTAAAATTAAAGTAATTTTTGTTGGTTATCAAAAATACCTTTAAAAAAAGGTTTATTTAAATCGTATGATTTAAGCGTCATACTATGGTTCTATATGATAGCACGATCTTGTCCACGTCACGGCAAAGAAATCAGCTGATCCATTCTTGTCAATAGTTTATATTTGATATGCAAGTCATCAAGTTTATAATGATATGTACGCATCAAAATAAAAGTACGTATGAGTTTTGCGTTTTATTTGTAAAGCACTATTATTTTTTATTTATTTATGTTATTTATAGTAAGTTTGATCACGGGAGAGATATAGTTCTTATCCACCCCCCCCCCATAAATTCGTTAATGCCAGAAGATATGGAATATCCCACAGTAACGCGGGGTTTCGGAAAATTTATGAAAATTTGTTGCGAAATATTAAATTTCGTGTTTTGCTGGGCAATAGATATACGCTTTATTTGGTAAATTCAGTAGTAAATTCACACAAAACCCATTATTTTAGAGTGACACAATATATAATATCTCCCGAATTTTGTTATGCTACAAACAGAGCAGTTAAATAGGTCTACTCTAATATCGAAGTAAAATAAGGCGACTTATCTATAAAAGCAATTCAGACATCTAAGTATCAAAAAGTGTCTATATTCAAAAAAATTAACCCCTTTTTTTAAAAAAAATATTAAGTAACTTAAAAAAACATTTTTTGATTCTACCACCTTCTCTATATGACCCTGGTCTGTATGAACTTTTAGGACGTAATTGTGCCATAAAACTGAAACCATACGATACACAATTTATGTGTTTTTTGTAATTTTAATGACGTAAAGATTAATTATACGTTTTTAAAGGTCTGAATACCTTTCACTTATTATAAATTCTTTAAATATTTGCTAATTCTAGTTCAATAAATTTTATGGAAGTTTAATTTTTACTTATTTGTTTGATAAAATATTTGTTCGAGTATGTAATTTATTAAAGGCTATTTTTATAGTGGCATTAATTGTTTGAATTGTTCTTTGCGTAATGTGTAATTTTTAAATTCTTTATATTTTTTAAATATTTTATTAAAGTGTAATTGTTTCACTCGCTAACTTCGAAGATCAATTGTTATTCGCTGGTTTTACTTTTTATTGTCTAGTACGATTATTAGTGTCTTAAGTGAAAGCTTTATACTTCAATAAAAGTTTATTTTATATATAGCCTAATAATGTTGTTTTATTTTTTTTTAATTTGGCGTTATTCATCGCTATACTCTTTGAAGGCAAGTCCTTCTTGTGTTTCTTTCTTACAATCTAACAGCTTCTTTCATCTTCTGTCACTGCCACCTTAATTATATTGTCGCTCGTCACTTTATATATTTAATGTTGTTTTGATGTTATTATATATTTTAACGTGTTTGCTATTCACACATTTTTCTCTATGATTCAACAAAGTTACTTTATGTTACTGAGATGTAAGTACTGCTCAAGAATGGTTATTTTTATATAAATATCTCATATATTGTATATCTGCTAAAATACTGATACGTTATAAATATATGTTACAAAGTAATTCACTTTATGGTACTTAAGAACACTGAGAATAAATCATTACAATATTTAAAGGTTAAAAACGGATCTTAGAGGAAAATTAAGCATTACTGTAACTTTATGAATCAATTCCTACAGTGATAAAATATTTGTTCGAGTATGTAATTTATTAAAGGCTATTTTTGTAGTGGCAATAATTGTTTGAATTGTTTTTTGCGTAATGTGTAATTTTTAAATTCTTTATATTTTTTTAATATTCTACTAAAGTGTAATAGATATTATAAACAAAATATTCAAATTTTAATAGCCTAAAATATTTTCCACAAACTTAGTATAATATGAAAGGAACGTATACAAAGACAAATGTCTGAATATTTAATACTTCAAAATAAGTTGTTAAAGATATAAAGGCAGCGAGTGTTACATATCAAGATAAAGATAAACCATTGGCTATTAAGCAATTCTTTGTCATGAAAGCTATTTCATATGAATATAACAAACTGAAAACTGTATACAATGGGAAATTAATTAGTCCTAATACTTGTCTGAAACGTATTCAGCATCCGTTTCATGCTTTAACTATAGGTCAAAGAAGATATGCTTATTATGCAGTAAAGTAGTTTAATAAATTGTCAAATAGTGTTAAAAGTTTGGAAGTTAGTAATAAAGTGTTTAAAAAAATTGAAAAGTGAGGTTATGAATTTAGAGATTGAATAATAACTGTTTACTGTAGTTTGTTTAAATAAATTGTCAGAAAACAAAAATACTATTCTAGTGTTTTGTAACAACATGTTATATTTTTAATCACATTAATTAATCAAATATTTTATAACATATTTGTGTGTGAGGTAAGTCTCACAAATTATTTAAATCAAATGTTAATATTTTGTAATCTTAATTTTTAGGACCATCTTATGAACGGGCATTAATTTATAGGTCCACCATAAAGGATAAATGGAAATAAATAATATACAAAATGTTATTGTAATATTTTTAAAAAACGCAGTTTATCCTTAATATTAATGCTTTTATTTCACGTTTTACGTGCAGACCTTTGCGGAAAGCATAGGCCTATTGCAAAAACGAGTTTTATCACTCACACATTATGAATTTACATGTTTTGCAAAACTAGTTTTAAAAACCACTCACTACGGCGATAGTCTAGAAACGTTTTGTTTGGCGTAGGCGTAACGCATAAAACATACTGTATGCTATACAACGCACTTTTAACACAAATCAGGATTAGTGTTTCAAAATATTTATTGCCTTTTCAAACTGTCACGTATCGGTTAAAAACACTAAACTGATTCAAACATATGATTAAACGTTAACTGTTTTTACAAACAATCAACTCTAATTGTTGTGGTTAAGAGAGGAACTGTTTTGTCTATTAAGAACTATTTATAGACAGTTTCCTTTCTGAAAGCTGAGATTTTTGAAAAAATCGTGTACCAAAATTTTGACTCAAACACTATACAGATTGTAAAATTATCAAGTTTTTTTTAAAAGAATAAAATTTCCGACAAATTGAAAACGAAACTTTTTAATTTAACGAATTTCTTAAACTTTTTGCAACAGGCGTACTTTTACTTGTAGAATTGATTCCGGAAGTTCTCGAAAAACTTGGCGAACCCTGCAGCATGTGAAAAGTTTAGATAATAGTTATTTATTTAGTCTGATTTTATAACAGAAAATTCAGTTACGTATATAGCCTATTCATATTTAAAATAAATGATCAAGAAGGCCTAAAATCATGTACTTTTTTTTGTTATTTTAAGGCGAAAAGCACAGGCCTCCGTAAATGTAAGTGTGAGAGTAAAGTGTTAAAGTCGTAAGTGTAGTGTTGTAAGTGTAAGTGTGTTAGACTCGGGTGCCGCAAGGGACGTCTAAATCCTCTCAATAGGTGCAGCTAGTCTGCACCCCTGCGGGTAAAATCATGTACTAAAACGAATTTGTTCATGATTATAATTTTAGTAATTTGACAATTTGATTTCTAATTTGATGTTGACCGTCTTATTGTGTGGGTCTACACATTACTTTTTTTCAAAATTCTTATATCAATAAAAAAATTTTTTTTAAATATCTAAGTTTCTGAATCAACTCCTATAGTGATACAATCAAGGTTGAAGGAAACAATTTAATATAGATTGAAGGTTTTTTTGTAAAGCAGTTTAGGCCCAACAACGACACTACCATTCAGTGTCCTCCTTCTAAACGGCTTAGTAAAACTAATATTAAATTCTCCCTGTCTGAAAATTGAATAACAATGAAGTTGAGACGCTATGAAAGCATAAGAAATATAAATAATTTATTTAGCCCGAAGGTCTCGTAAGATCGCTTGCTATGACATTTTTGAAAATTTAATATGTTTTTTACAGCGAACAATATCTTATTGCGTGTCATAAACGTCGTTTTGTGTGGATATTACCTTTTTATAGCACTTTGGGGAGCGAGGTTTTGATATACCAACGGAGAATTTGTTTAGGGTTAAAACGTCATAAGAGAGCCATCAAGAAGCGAGTTGATGGTGGCTGATGACAGGTCCGGATCTCGCGGTGTGTGGCTGGTCGCGGGCAGTGGGTGTTTCCTTGGCAACGCATTTAATTTACATATTTTTATAAGAAAAACGCCAAATATAAATCACGCGCTACGGCACTGAATCTACGTGGCTGCGGATGGGTTCTTCATATTTTAAAGTAGAAAAATTGAATGCATAACAAATCACATTGATGTGTAAGCATGTTGAAGTGTCTGCTGTTAGAGTGAATGTATTCTATATATATTTATATAATGTTAAATAAATAAAAGGAAAACTTATTCAGATATTCAAATTAGTTTAGCGTGTGAATCATAGATCCACTTGTGCCAATTTTAAACACTAGTAGTAGTGCGACCTTCGTAGTTAATGGGAAAAAGAAACTAATAATATAAAACCGGCTTAAAGTAGAATTGGTACGACAATCTAGGTTAGTTTCATACTTAAATGTTATAAAATAAGAGACTCTGGTATTATTAAACAGTAAGTACTGTACCCTACATCCGATTGTAGTTGGTTTCATTTGTAAATATTTCAATAAGTTACAGTGTTTGTTAAATATGACCATGTTATTTAAATGTGTGAAATAAGAATTAGTCATTAATTTTATAGGTTATAGTTGTAAATACGAAAGTAGAACAAAGTAAGGCTTATTGTATTAAATAACCTAAACATAATGAATGACATTGCTTAATTACCTGGTCATACAAGTATTAAATACAACTATATAACGTTTATTTTAACAGAAGTTCTTATTGTCAAGAAATAGACTTTGCAACGATTTTACTAATACCAGAGTATCTTATATAATAACATTTACGTATAAAACTAGCCTAGATTGTCGTAACAATTCTACTTTCAAAACTGATTAGGTCAATAGTTATTTAATTCTTGGATACGGTAATAATTTAAATATTACTTTTTACAATTTTTTTTAGCAATCAGCTTTTTTTGTACGCTAACAATTATTTGTCACCTATGCCTGTATTGTGCTGCACTCTCGCGGGACCACTTTATACTATTCCTGGAATTTTGTTTACATAACTTTTATCGGCTTTATTTTATTGTAAAGCATTAAAATAAAATAAAAATATGAGGCGTAAGTTCCCTGGTATTCTGACGAACCTTTTGGTACCAATATATGTAGTTTCAATAGCTCTGGGTTATTTTTGGTACAAATCCAATCGGGATACTTGGCGAAAAAAAAATATATGAACGTTTATAAATTTCGTCATGAGAATGTTTTCAAACAATATCTGTTGTTTTCTATTAACTAAACTGAAATTGGTTAGGCTTTGATTTTCGTTAGCCAATAGAAATGTTTGTTTGAAAAGCGTTGTCCATTGCGTGACGTTAGATACAACTGCGACTAGTGGATCATGCGGCTACAACGCTCCAAATCCTGCCCTCTGGCGACAGTTGCAACGGGTGTTTTGCCAGAAACGTCCACTTTGAATCTAAATGGCCGATAGTACAGGTTCAAAGTTCTTCCTAAATACTTTAATGGAAGAAGACGGAAAGGAAGAAACCGTTTTGACGTGATTTTAGCACATAGGATAACATAAATAAAAGGCAAAATGTGAATAGTATTTTTTTTTCAGCACACACTAATGAAAAATGCCGTTTAATTTTAATCGGCACCTTTCAAATGATGAAACAAAGTTAGAGAATAATTTAGACTTAAAGATAATCAGTTTAATTATGTATTTAATTTGAATTATACTGTTAAATATTAAAACGTCACACAACACTACCAAATGTCGACCTGCTTCAGTAACAACTAAATAGTAGCCTACTTACTGCTCCAGCAACTAACGTTATTCGAAGACAGTTGAGTACCGCTGCTATAAAAGTGTTTAGGCTAATCATTCGTCTTCATTCACTACAAAATAATTCATTTCTAATCAGCCTCTTCTAATTCTATTTATCTTGTACACAGACTATATAAAACAGCGTGAGCTAATTTTATTCTATCTCTTACATGCCTTATTAGATCTGACCTTTCAATTATTTATTGTAGGCCTCTGTACATTCCCGGCACAAAAGAAGTCGTACTTGTTTCCGTAGATGTTTGCATTTTTAAGTGGTTTTGTCACCAGTAAGTCCTAGTAATACATTACAAGCTACGCATGCGTTATGTATTACATTCACAGTTATTTTCTTCATTGATTTTTGACGCAATATTATTGAGCCCACCAGCTGTTTTATTATTTATTATTTATTATTCTGACGTATTGTAGTCATAAATGTTCATATTTATAGAATATTTATAATTTTATGTCTGAAGGCCATTGAACGTGTTACTGTACAGTCGTACACGATCTTTAAAAAGCCAAATAGAAACAAGAATGTTTTTCAAATTTCAGTTTGTATTTATTTTTTTCCGTTTATACTTCGAGCCAAAATTGTTGCAAAGAGACAAAGAGATTGCAAAATTGTTGTAAAATGCATATAGGCCAACGAAGAGTGTAACGCTACTTAGATTACATCGCATTAATTATAGTTTGCGGTTATGCGGAGTTTTGTGACCCGCGTCATCCGTTACTCTCCAAGTCAATGATTGCAAAATTGTTGTAAAATGTATTTAGGTAAACAAAGAGTGTATTAAGAATATCACGTTTAACAATTTTTAGTAAGAATTTTATTAAATTTGTAACGCTACTTAGATTACATCGCATTAATTATAGTTTGAGGTTTTGCGGAGTTTTGTGACCCGCGTCATCCGTTACTCTCCAAGTCAATGATTGCAAAATTGTTGTAAAATGTATATAGGTAAACAAAGAGTGTACTAAGAATATCACGTTTAACAATTTTTAGTAAGAATTTTATTAAATTTGTAACGCTACTTAGATTACATCGCATTAATTATAGTTTGAGGTTTTGCGGAGTTTTGTGACCCGCGTCATCCGTTACTCTCCAAGTCAATGATTGCAAAATTGTTGTAAAATGTATTTAGGTAAACAAAGAGTGTATTAAGAATATCACGTTTAACAATTTTTAGTAAGAATTTTATTAAAATTGTAACGCTACTTAGATTACATCGCATTAATTATAGTTTGAGGTTATGCGGAGTTTTGTAACCCGCGTCATCCGTTACTCTCCAAGTCAATGATTGCAAAATTGTTGTATAATGTATTTAGGTAAACGAAGAGTGTACTAAGAATATCACGATTAACAATTTTTAGTAAGAATTTTATTAAATTTGTAACGCTACTTAGATTACATCGCATTAATTATAGTTTGAGGTTATGCGGAGTTTTGTGACCCGCGTCATCCGTTACTCTCCAAATCAATGATTGCAAAATTGTTGTAAAATGTATTTAGGGAGAGCGGGGTAATACCACGCAGTGGGTAATGACACGCACCTGTCTTTAGCGATGCCTATAAGGGTTAGAAGTGTGTAAAGTGCTGCAATCTGTAGGCCCTTAGGTCTATTAGTGGCCAGTGTATGAGAAACTGCCAATAGGAACAAGTGTGTTGTTATAAAGAATTTTTTCGAAAACCTTCAATTTTGGTTGAATTGATCTGGAAAGTTTGCTTCAAGATATTTATTGAATCAGTTTAGATTTAGCCTTTTCTTTATACATATCTCGAAAATATAATAGTTTTTAAATAGTACCTATATTAAACAATGTTTGTTTGATGCTTGTGTGACGATTATGATGATTTTTTCCATAATGGCGACATGCGGGGTAATGGCACGCGTCCGCGTGGCATTACCCCCAACTGCGTGTCATTTCCTCACCGTGCGTGCTAATACCCGAAAGTACTATCTTTCGATTTTACATATTTCTACTGAGGTACTTTGTTTCATTTCCAACTCTTACTAAATCATAATGTCGAGTACCTTCATTTTGAGTTTGTTTTTTGAAAAAACCTAACTTCTCCATGGATTTTGTGCGTAATGCTATATCTTTTTATTAAAAATAATAATTAATTTAATAAAATAAATAATTTTATTAAAAAAATGTTAATGCCCTCTTTTAAAATTAAATTCAACTTCTATTGTTACAGACATAGCTTACACCATTTTATTTAATAAATTTTAAATTTCACTTTTATGTGTGTTGTGAAACACATTGTGGGCACTACAGTAAATTAAAACCTGTAATGAGAAGTCAGACTAATATTGAGATATAAATTATAATAAAAACATTGTTTAACATAGGCTTAGTTAAGCTAAGCCGTTTCTTTACGGCAGCAGCTAACTGGCACAGTACATTATGTTTCCGTACAATTTGATGAAACAAACCAGAGTAACCTCTAAAGCAGCATGGACTGATGAGCAACTTCAGATGGCCATTAAAGCAATCAAAGACGGAGCTAAAATAAGAGAAACAGCAAGACATTTTGGTATTCACGAAGCAACGCTTCACACAAGAATGAAATGTGGTCTTATAACCGGTGGTCCTAGAATGGGGCGAAAAGCTGTATTTTCTGAAGAACAAGAGAAAGAAATAGCTCATCATCTTATTCTGCTATCGAATTTGTTTTACGGCATTACTCCAATTCAACTTCGACGAATTGCATATGAATATGCTAAAAAAAAAACAAACAAACTTAAGAATACTTTTAATGCAGAATACTTCTAATACAAAAATGGCAGGTAGAGATTGGGCTGATGGATTTTTGAAGAGGAATCCACAGTTGAGTCTTCGCCAGCCAGAAGCTACTTACTTCTCTTAGTAGAATCCAAAGCTATAACTAATGGAATTGAATTAGTGACTCCAGAAGAAACACAAGCAGAATCATTACAAGCAAGCCGTGTAAAACAGCAAGAAATAGAAAACGTTCCCATCACTGCAATATCCCCAATTCCTATTAACAAAATAACGGCCCTGAAAGTCAAAGAAAAGGAAAAACCAATATCAGATCTTGAGTGCAACACCCCGAAAAGAAGCTCTTGAAGAAAGAGATAAGAGAAAACAGAAAAGGCTTAGGTCTAAACTAGAGAAGAAGGGGAAAAGCTCGAATGAAAAAAAAATATATAGCACTCATTGGAAGAAAAAGGTTGCTAGAAAAAGTCTCTTTTTCAATGAAACAAGCAGTGAATCAGACGATAAATTTATGGAAACATGTGAAACCGATGACGAACTAACCACAGTGGATGATTTAGCTAAAATCTTATCGGTAAAAAATAAATCGGACAATGCATGCATCTTGTGCCAAGAATTTAGAAAAAAATGAACTGTGGTTCAGATGTGTTTTATGTGGTGGGTGGGTCAACTCAGAATGTAGTGGTTTAGACTGTGCAGTAGATTATAAGTGTGACATTGCATTAATGATAATGATAAAAAAACTGTAAAGAATAACTAAATATGTAATTTGTTTAAAAATAGGTATACTTAAAACCAATTTATACATCATTGGTGTCGTTGTTTCATTACGGCATGTTCATGCGTGCCATTACCCGAAACCTAAGGGTAATGACACGCAGCGCAATTTTTTTTTTAATTGAATAATTTGGTGAGAATTAATACTGGATATAGTAATTTTCTAGTTCCATTGTAAAGAAAAATGTATGTTTTATACGTTAAAATGAAAATAAATCTCAACATTGAATTTTAGAACGATTTCTAAACGAAAATGTTAAAGTGCGTGTCATTACCCCTCTCTCCCCTAGGTAAACAAAGAGTGTACTAAGAATATCACGATTAACAATTTTTAGTAAGAATTTTATTAAATTTGTAACGCTACTTAGATTACATCGCATTAATTATAGTTTGAGGTTATGCGAAGTTTTGTGACCCGCGTCATCCGTTACTCTCCAAGCCAATGATTGCAAAATTGTTGTAAAATGTATATAGGTAAACAAAGAGTGTACTAAGAATATCACGTTTAACAATTTTAATTAAGAATTTTACTAAACTAGTGAAGCTCTTTAGATTAGATCACATTAATTTGTTTGAGGAGTATTGTAACCTACGTCAAAATACCTATTGTGCAACCAAGTCTCTTGGATTCTAATTCAGTAGACTCGTGTCCTCAATGATTTTTATCAGTTCACTGACTAGCTCATTCTTCTGGAGGTCCTTAGGATCCTGGAAGCCAAATACCCTTTTCCTTCTAAGAGTCTCATATACACAAACTATGTGGCCTACAGTTTCCTTTTCTCTGCATAACCTATGCACAGTTTCTATCCTGTTCATGTAAACCTTCAGACCACAGTGCATTATAATAAACTCTAGAGTTTTAAAGTTCCTAACAGCCCTCTAGACTTAAAGCACAATTCCCGTCAGCCCTATGAGACGGCTCATACCTAAGGTTTGATTCTTGGAAAGTCTTCTGTTTGTAGGTTTAAATAGAAGACCTTTTGCTACCGTTCTTTTCTTATAAGTTTGCGCTTTTGCGCCAGATAGACGTTTGCACATCTACAAATGTGTCTGATTTCATAAAGGCAACGTTAGGTGTAACTACTGATTAACCCAATTACTCACTTCTTTTATTACCGACTGCGTAGGCCTGTCTAACATCCCTACAATGTACCATTCACTTCTTATGGTTTACATGGGCTTTAATACAACCACAGTTTCCCCTTCTCTCCTTGCTTTCACGCCCCAAGCTCACTTTTACCAGTTGACGCCATTTAATCAAAATAGGTTATTCCAAACAAATACAACAATTTTAAGCCATCGAAATGTGAATAAAAACATGTCTTCCTGAATATAAAGCAGAAAATCCTTACGTTTGGATCTCCGAAATGTTTAGCAACTTAGGACTACAAATATCGAAAACCCATTCAGTCGAATTAATCATCTCGGAAAGATGGTTATAAATAAATTTAAAAACCTGATGTAGCTTTTATCGTATCAGACTGAAAATGGCGTCCGTATGATCAAACAAGAGTTCTGTCACGTTTTTCTAGCCTTTCCGGACAAACAGTTCTCTCGAAATATCGTTAGGCAGAAATTAAATTTTCTACAACTTTATAATTCAGCATGTTCTGTATCGCTTACAGTTTTATTGTGAAACGTTCAAAACGTTTACACCGCTGTAAAGCACGAGTTTTCAACAATTACTAGTAACGTATAGGCCTAATTATTTTCCAAATACACTTATTCATTATTTAAAAACATTTTTACGATTTTTATTGTATTCAAATTAGGCTATGGATTGTTCAGGCCTCGGAATTTATTATTGGCATTGTAAGAATAACATTTTTCACTCTATGATGTTTAAGATTTAATATGACATATTTTTTGTAATAAAAAATAGGTCTATTGAATAATTGTGTGTCCAGCTCCCTCCAATAGTCCAGTGACACACAGTCCGCCAATATGAGTTTAAAAACTTTACTTCTCAGATATAGTGAAGGAAAAAGAGGGAGCTATGGTGAGAGAGCGGGGAGTAGACCTCTCACTCGCACGTTTTCTCTCTATCTCACCGTTGTTCTTAATAGGCCGTTTTAGAATCGGCTGACCTATAGTCTTGAGTGTTTGTTGCCTTGTTATTAATTTTATTGTTTTAACATTATACAGACTTGTATGTTTGTCCTAGTTTTCTGCGAATTTCCGTGAGAAAATTGGCTATTAGAACAGCCATTATGGTAAAACGACGATTGTTGAAATAAGCATCGATCATGACGTCTAGATCACTTTTTGAGTTGTTGTTAAAAAGTGTGTGTGTGTGTGTGTGTGTGTGTGTGTGTGTGTATTTTAGCACGTTCTTGTTCGCAATTTTAGCCAGATTTGACTAAAAATTGGCACAAAAATCAATGTTGGTAATAGTTTGAACAATTTTATTAACCAGCAGAATTCGTTTAACAGTTTCAAAATAGCCGTCATTTTAATTCTATAATAATTCATAATTTTGTTGCCTTAAATATTCTTGAAAATCTGATTATGCTTTTGAAAATTCGCTTCTATCACATCATAACGAAACAGCTGAATGTCACAATTATTGTTTAACATTAAGCACTTTAGAAATATGTTTGATCCATGCTCTCGGAAGATCGTGTATTGTTTCCATACAAGAATGTCCTAATAAAAACAATGAGAACATTAATATTCCGTCATTAAGTAACAATTTCATAAACGGTTTATTGCATCATGTAATAAAACTTCAAACTAATATTCTAGAAACAATTCTGAAAATGCCTACATGACGTTATAACAGTAGCCTAATTAGGCCTAACAAGATTTATGTAGGCCCGAGCATATCCAAGCTCGGCCGTTATTGATAAACAAACAACATTTCCAACATCACATAGGGCGATAATAGACTGAGTCGATACTTAAACATATTATAATCTGTGAGAACGGTCGGCGAGGGGATGAGGGATGAAAGATAGGAGGGGTTATTGTGGTGAACCGAGCCGGGAACAGCTTGTCTGAGCTGACAAAAGCATCAATGGAAGGTACAGTATTGAGCAAAGTGCACGCTCGACTGCCTCCAGGTTCCGAAGGGAGAGCTAACCACACCTCTAATCAGATTAAACAATCCAAAATACAATACTCGTACTTGACCTCAGTCTCAATGCTTAACTCTTAGATACATCGCTTGTTTGAATCGAGATTTAAATCTTTAATTCATTACTCTTAACGTTGTACATTATCCATAGATCATTTAAAATGTAGCCTAACTTGATTGTATAAACACGTTCAAACTTAAGATTGTTTGAAAACGGAAATAAAAAACGTTAACTGAGCACGTGAACACAAAATGTGCTTGAATCTTAAAACCAAGACAAGATAATGATGTAAATAATAATAAATGTAAATCACACACACACTTTCTCACATAGGCCTACACCCTAAATTACCTACTCAAAAGCAATCCTCAAAAATCGTTTCGTAGATTTTACTAAAAGTTTGCTCATACATGAAGTTATGTAAATCACGTCAGTGTGCAAAATTATAAACAAAAGAAATTTTCCTTTCTAAAATAAATAGATAGAAACAAAAACTATCAAATTTCATTTTGGTTGTTTTTACTTAGGCCTATTCCCAAATAGTAGGCCTAAATTCTCGAAACGAAAGTTTGATCAAAGTCTGATTGAAATATTTCGCAAAATTATGTCGAATTTTTTATAACCTAATTGTCAAACAGATAATTTTTTGGTATCCAGTGTTTGTGTTGGGTAGGCCTATACGGACTACATTTAATCAAAATTCGATCAAAACAGTTAAATCTATTTTTAATTTTGTTTTGGTTTATTTTATGTTTTGTTTGTTGTTTTATTTGTTTTGGTTTATTTTATGTTTTTTTTCGTAAAAAGGGATTGAAGACATACATTTTTTTTTATAGCTTACCTATTTCCCCCGACATAAACTACGTCTAGCCTAAATGCCAAATTTCCTCTCTAATTAATAAAAGAAAGTTTGAAAATTGTTGTGTTAGCAAAAATATTGTTCTCGTAAGTAAACCAGGTACAAGATTCCTGTCAATTCTCAGAACTGTCGTACAGATCAACTCTACGGCGCCTATAACATGACCGGGAAGGCAGGTTCTGCCGGCTGGTACCTTGTGACGACACGAGAAATAGATACTTCCAATGATATGACGTCACTCCCTATATTTGATAATTAATTGGATTGTTCGTTTTACAACACAATATTTTGGTAGGCCTGAATAGCGAAGGCCGTCTTATTGGAGGAAAACGTCAAATCAAACTGCTCAGACGTTTTTCAAAGCGACTTAACGTCAGTCATTTTTATTAAAAAACAACACCGTTTAAAAAAATAAACTGCTTTCCTTTACAGCTAAATTAATTATCCTATTCTGACGTATATGACTACAGACGTATTGTGTAGTGTGTACTTTGTTCCAACACAGGGTTAAACTTAAAACTGGTTCTTTTTTATGTAGGCCTAATAATAATCATTACACTGACTGTATCGTGTGTTAACAAACGTTATTACAATGTTTGAAAGCTGCGAACATAAAAGTTAAAACGGAAGATGGCGGACAAAGCTACAAACATTGTCAAACAAATTACAGCAGTAGCAAGCCGTAAGCAGCTGTGTGTACTAGGGGTTGTATTAGGAGGGGGGCGTGTAAGTGGAGTGACTTCGGCTATTGGTAGTTCCGACCCCTCTTGTAAAGGAACAATTCAAGTCTTGTCAGCTTTTACACCACTATAAATAACCAGAGTAGGGGTGATTATTTTCATATTAAATACAATGATGTTTAAGTAGAGGGGGTGTCCATTTAGAGGTCGTAAAACGATGCAAAACATTTGAAGCCCCTTTCTGTGTGCTAGTGTTCTGTTGGGCAGATTTAAGTGTTTTGCAAACAGCCGAAAACAAAATTAACGTGTTAATTTGTCGCTTTTTTAAACAGAAAACGTTGTAACTGTGTCGAAACGTTTGTTTGAAGAAATTTCCACATTTGCTGACCCTTCTAGAAGCTAAAAAAAATGAATTTTTATGTGTATGACAATTTGAGCGTGTATTTGTTTTGTTATTCGACGTAGGGCCAAGTTAGGGTCAGTTGAAATATTAACAATAGACAACTAACAATTAACAGTAACAAATAACAATTAACAATCTCGCAGTAGCCTATTACAGGATTTTTTTAAAAATAATTGAGAGTTTTGCTAACTAAATTTATGTTCTTTTTGAAAGAAAAACGTAAAAAAAATTCTTGTGCGTTGACGTTGTTTAACCATGATACAGAAAAAAATAGAGAAATTAATCTAAGATTAACTGTTTATTTTTGCTTGTTAACAACAGATTGACAAGTTTTAAGTATCATATCAAGAAGATAATGAATGAAGACTACGGATTAGCATGTTGAAAAAGCAAGGAAAAATAAAACTTGACAAACTTACCTTATTTTTACAACTACCATGTTAGGTTAGGTTAACGAGTCTTTCTAACCTAACATGACGTAAGCGGAAATAAGTAGGCTAACATTTGCCACCTTTACTTTTTTCTGACTTTTTAAACATAAGTTTTATATCAATACTAAATACGAAAAAGTTGCTTGTGAATGCAAAATAGTGAATAGTTATCAAATTGCATTTTGTTTGGATGCTAAAGGCTGCATTTCAAACAAAACTATCAAACTTGTCAGATCAGGGTTTGGAAAAAATGTAGGCCTATATTACGCTTAATTTTTTTAAATAAAAATTTTAGCTAAACATCTCTAATTTAGAGTTATAGAAAATTGAAACACCTCAAGCTAAGGTCAAAAATATGTTGAAACCAATTTTGAACGACTTCTTTGCGGTAGTTTGGTGTAGACCCAACTGCAGATAATATTCTAACATCTGTAGATCCAGACAGACGTAGGCTATGTTATTAAAAAAAATTTTAAACACACACATTTTGTTAGCCCTTAGTAGATTTCATAAGAGATACATCTACATATACTTTATCAAATTTTTCGGCCTATAACATAACTAACAACAAGCCTTCAGCTTACAACAGAAAGTAGCCTAATAATTTAACACCTTCCTCGGTTTGATATTTTTAAAACTCAATTAATTCTACGAAACTGCAAAATTAAAATAAAACTTCACAATCCAAAAGTAATTTTACACAATAAATAACAGTCGCTTCGTGGACTCGTCAACGCAGCTGTACAATACACTAACGTGAAATTAAAACCCTGCCTAAACCGCAGAAGGATGTAAAGATATATTTTTCAAAGCCCTATTGACTATGGCTTTGTGATCTACCCCCCCCACTTCACTTCATAATGCAACAGTATATAAGATATATTATCGTCTGTAGCTAACCGATGGGTGTGTGAGAGAGAGGCACACGATTGTTATCAAGGTCTCATTGTCACTTATCTGTCTTTCCCCGTGACGTCATCGTATTTATAGTGTCAATGCAGTGCCGAACTTTACAGTGACCGATGAAATATTAGCCTATGAATATTGAACACGAGAACCCGTTTCTTGAGCACGTGTGGTGAAACTACATTATTGAACAAATAGCGAATACACGAATACCCTACACCCGTGTACGTTGCTGGAATGTGAAATGGCAACCCGTAACCCGTTGACGCCTACAACCATATAATAATACATACATAATAATATCTGCCTGTTAGCACGCCCTACCGGTCAAACGTGTAATCTCTTATATGGCAGTAACAATAAACATCGGTACAGGGAAACATGTACATTTAATTACGTCACATATTTTAAAATGTTCATTCTTTAATTGAAAAACCGGGAGCCTAATTCTATTTGGCTATTACAAGCAACTCTATTCGTCTTAAAATTATTGTTTAATTTTGCTCCGAAAAACAAATTTACATGTTTAAAAAGTTTGAAAAACAAGAAAAAGTAAAAACTTTCTTTTTTTCTACGCATAGGCCTACCATAATGTAGTTAAATAAAGTTAGTTTTGATAACCTAACTAAAGTAATATGATACTAGAGGAAAGATTATAATATAGTAGTTTCCGATTCATTTTTGCTTCTAACAGATATATTTAAAAAAATTACACATGTGGAACTCGGAGAGTTATCGACAGAAGCGAAGTTTTTATTAATATATCTTTGCTGAATATATAATTAGTTTGAAGATATGTTTACAAATATCTTGTTTTGTTTAAATAAATACGTGAACCTAGCTTAGATATTTTTTTTTTTTTAATTTAAGCCAACATTGGAGCACACACAGTCAATTTAATTAAGTCTTTTGGTTTTTCTGCGTTCTTCCTAGTATTTTTTATTCTTATTGATCTCTGAAGTCTGAGTTCTTCCGAATATACTACGTTTCGTGGACGTTTTTCCCTAAACTGTAATTGGGTTTCCTGATTTTTTAAGATCGCTTTTTCCCTCCTTCCTGCCAATTGCTCCTTGGTTATTCCTAGTTACTCCAAGTCCTCTTCCACCTCCTTCAACAAGTTGTTCTTAACTTTACACTTCAGTTGGTAGTCCAATAATCTCCTCGTGTAAGTCTACTCTCCGGTAATCGAGTTAGGTGTCCAAAGAAGGTCAATCTTCTTTTCCTAAAAATGTTAGTGAGCTGCTCGTTGTTCCGATACAAGACCGCATTCGGCAATAGTCTGTACTGTCCCCCCATCAAATTTTTCTAATTAATAATTGTTCGGAGTACTCTTCCTTTCCATTCTCTGGAGCTCCTCCGTTCTATTTTGGCTCTTTAGATTAAATAGGGTCTCCGAGGCGTAAGTTACGCTTGCCCTTATGACCATGTTATAATGCCTAAGTTTAGATTTTATAGAAAGCGATTTTTTTGTAGGTCTTCTGGGTCAAATAGAAGGCAGATCTTAATTTAGCTACTCTGTTAAGTATTGCTGGTTTTTCTCTGAGGTCTCTGGTAATAGTTTCTCCCAAGTACTTAAATTTATCGGTAATCTTTAACCGGTCGTTACTGATTTTTATGAACTTTTGTTCTGTCTTTCTTATTGGCATTATCTCTGTTTTTCTGAAGGATATTTGGAGGCCAACTTTTCCTGCGATGTCTTAGATATTATTTACTGTAGTTATAGTTAAAGATCAGTTGGTTTAGATTAATTGCATAAGCTATAATAAGTTTCAGGTTATGCTGTTAAAAACTAACAATATTACAATATTAACAACAATTATTATAAACGTTAACATTAATTTCGATTGTATTATAAACGGTTACAACGTGCACGTGTTCTTCAATTAAGGAAAAATACCGAAACCAAAGCAACACAAAGTCTTCATATAATACGCGTGTACTGTTACTGAAAAGGAGGAAGAAAAAAAGAGACAGAAATGGAGAGACGAACTTTGTTTGCTCGTTCGTTCCATATTTCCGAGGTAACATTAAAAGTTTCACTTCAAAGTTAGGAAAACAAAAAAAAGTGAAAAACTACTATTATTTCACTTATTGTTAGGTTGGCAATTACGTTATAGGCCTACTTGGAAATATAGTAAGTTTGTAATTTTTTGTTTTCCGGATTTTTAAACATGGTAATATGATTTTTGTATTAAATAAAAAATATATAGGCCTACAAATAAAAAATAAAAACAAAAATAGATAACCTCTACTAATAAATACATTTTTTCTATTTTGAAGTGAAAACTTCTTTAGGCTGGCCTATTACTTTTTTATGAGTAAAAAATATAAACTCATATTAGCACGAATAACATGTAAACAAACTGTCTTGCATAACATGTAACTTATTAGTAGGCCTATATTAGTATCATTTAAAAGCCAAATTATGATAAAATGAATTAATCTATCAATTAATTAGTCTATTTAATTAATTAGGAATTATGTATTATTTTCGATGCATTTAACCGGTGTTTAAATCAGAAATGATATCAGTAAAGACACTGATGAATTAGGTAAGGCCCTATTGCTGTTAAAGTTTAAAGAAATAATAAGTTAGGATATGGGCGCTTAGGCCTATTGGTTATTTCGACACGAGGGATACAACTCGAATGTTTCTTTCGAATTTTACCTACCTACTTGCCTTAATTTATTGTTTTAAAATTAATAATTAATTAAAATTTTATATTAGGCTTTCAACATATTCTTCAACAACATTCTTTAACGGAATTTGTAACGGACAATTAATTTTAGGTTAAGAAAATTTGTTCAATTATTTTTGTAATAAATATGTAAATAAATTTGAAATTTACTGTATTTTAATTTTTGAACACTTTATTTAAAGTTTATTAAGAAAAACGTGACCGTAATATAACTTCAGTTATATACAAATTTAAAAAGCGATGTTGTGACATTAACGTAGGCCTATCTTCCAAGCTGGACGCAATCACGGTCTTTGTGCGGTCGTGAATAATATTTTAATAATTTCCCTAAGACGATGTAGCGGCATTGTAAAACTTATGAATGAATGGGAAATGAATGAAACATAAAACATTCAGTGTAGACGTCACGGTTGATGGTATTAAAGCGAGATCTCGTGTGGGAAGTCGCAAAGCACGAGATTAGCGAAGCTCCCCGCCCATGTAGGTGAGGAGAGGGGAGGGGAGGGGAGGGGAGGGGCAGGTGTTAATCCTAGTATAGTAGCTCCATAAGTCAACGGTGCCTTGATAGATTCCACCATACACGTTAAATTAGCTTTTTACAAACAAGGTTTTATCCCGTAGGCGGTTATTGATGACCGGGTAGGCCACGAAATTCTTCCCGCTCGTGTTGTGACCGAAGTAGGCCTAACAACGCTTATTAATCGGTCATGTCAATGCGTGATGTGATATATGTTACACGACAATATTCAATAACGACACGATGAATACGTCAACTGGTTGCCACTTATTTACTGTCAGACTTATGAAAGGATACTGGCCTATCAAAGGAAGTGTTCGATAATTTCAAAATAATAAATGATATCGGCATCGCATACGTAATACCAACTGTTGTACCTCATACCAGTTTTTATTCATACATTACAAGGAAATTATTTCTTGACATTAGAAATTACCAATATTTTACTTTCTCTCAAATTAGAGAACTTCTCTTATAAAATTGTTTAAAAAACAAGTTTTCAGTAGCGATGTTTCAACACTGTTCAGTAACGTTTCGTGAGTAAAATTAAACAAATATTGGCATCCATTATTTTGTATTTTTTTAAAAAGTTTTTAAGAAGGCTTTTGTTGCGTAAATCAACTGACCACGAGACGAGATTTGAAAGAATCAGAGGTTAATAATTCGCTTCGGTTTTGCATTACATTTTGCTTCAAGTTGTATTTGAAATGGCAATTAATTGATGCTAAATCTTTAAAAAATTATGGGTTAAGCTCAAAACTACAAGAAGATATGTAAACAATTATTTAGGCCTATAGCTAGGCAATGAATTGAGGTTATTGTAGGAAAACAATACTGTTATCTTTATTGCAGGCCTATTGTCAGTTGTATAAACAATGTAGACTACCTATGTATTTTAATAATTTCAGTTAAAATAATATTTTGATATTTAGTGTTATTTATGGACATTTGAAGGCAAAATATGTTAGTGTCAAATCAATTTTTTCAAAATTGTATTAGGATTTTTAAGATTTGTAATGACCGCCATTTTGAAACCGTTGAACAGATTTGTTTAAAAACGAACTTTTCCAAATAAGAAAATAAATCTTTTGTACTAAGTTTGAATCAAATCGGTATAAATTACAAATTAAACTTTCAAATTACATTATAAATACGAAATTAAACCTGACTGCTATTTGATTCATTTTCGTATGTTCAATGAAATTTGAAATTTGAAAAATCATTTTATGAAGATTTATTACATACATTACAATGGTTAAATCAGATTTTTTCAAAATATATCACAACATAAAAACATTAGGTTATGTTTTTTTTAAATTTGAAACGGCTGTTAACCTTCTTTAACGTATTCTGCTGGTAACAAGCAAGCTATTATCAAAAATTGACTTAAATCTTAAATTACGAAGATAAAAGTAAGGGCCAAATCTAATGACACACTCACACGGAATATAAAACTTTTAACATAACCTCAAAAAATGATCCAAATGTCAGGATCGGCGTTTATTTGAATATCCCCCGGTTCTGGATCTTACCCCAATGGCCCTCATTTTCCAATAGAAATTCGCTAACAAAAGAACCTTTATTTAGCGATAAATCAAAGAATACTCGCAAATAATTGTAAAAACAATTTTATTATTGAAGCGAAGCTTTTTATGTTAGCTTTGAATATAGCTTTGAATGTTAGAGGAATGAATAGAAAAAAAGTGTTCCGAAACTTTTTAATGAAAAGGAAATGTGAAACGGAAACGATCAAACGAATTTCGTCTCTCTATTTATGCCTTTTTCTTTTTCTTCTTCCTTTTCGATAACAGTACACGCCTATTACATAAAAATGTTGTGTTGCTTTGGTTTCGGTATTTTTCCTTAGTTGAATAACACGTGAACATTGTAACCGTTTATAATACATTCGAAATTAATATAAACGTTTAATATCCTAAAACGTATTATATTCTATCAACTGTTCAATGAAATCAGCTGATTGTTACGAATGTAAAACAACTTATCTTGTTTACCATAACAACAGTAAATAATATCTAAGCTAGGTTAAAGTACTTATTTATTTAAACAAAAAAACATATTTGTAAACATATCTTCAAACTAATTATATATTCAGCAAAGATATCATTAACAAAAGCTTCACTTCTGTCCGTAAGTTCCCGAGTTCCACAAGTGTACTTTTTTAAATTATAAACTTCTTTAATTAAGACGAGAAATATCCAGTTATCGGCATCTATACCTTCGCGAGATGGAGACCGGTAACTTACCACAGTGAACCCCTCCACAACACGGATCCCGACAGTATTTTATTGAGTTAAAACCATGAATAAATATGATCTTTTTATTCTTTTGCATTAAATAGCGAATAAAAATAAAACACGTCAGTTGATAGTGAAGCAGTTTTATTTAGTGGGAATAAATCACTTGAGAAAGGACTTTGATGGGAAAAGAAAGGGCCACCTCGGTGGCTGCGTGGCTCTGTGATTAATAGCAACACATTTGTATAGAATTAGTGGTTTGAAAAGGAAACATATGTTTGGAGTAAGACAAGCCAGAGGCCTACCTGCGTGCATTGTGGCCGGAGCGGACTTCAAGTGCTACTTTATCTGTGTGTCAAGCAATTATTTATATTAGAAATAACCAAGCAGAGCAGCAAAACTCTATTCTAGTAACTTCGATCTTAGATGCCCTGGTGTCTTGCAACCTTTATGTTGCATTCAGAAACAGTAGAAGGAAAAGCTTTTAATAATATTACTTTTCAATTTGCTTTCTCCTTATAGGCTACGAAATTTGAAGTATGAAAGTCCATGAATCCAACAAAGTGGTTTTGCACATGTGTGTTGATTTTTGTATCTGTGCACATTGCTTGAAACTGATTTAGATAAAATTTGGCACGTATGAGTAGTTTGATCACGTCTTTGAACAATTTTTTTTTAATTAAGTAATTTCTTGGCTGAAAAAATCAATCATTTGTGTTCTAGTAATTGTAATAGAATATGTGTTATGTCTGAATTTAAATTGTAATAAATAAGTTGGTTATTTTGAATTTTAAACTAATGGTGTTCTTAGATAAACTTAAGTTACAAAATAATTATTTTCATAGATAAACTTGTTTGATGAATCAACTCTGTATAATTAAAATTATATCAAGTATGCCTATGTCTAATTTAATTGGCCAATAGGGAGAAATACGCCTAAATCTTCCAACCAATTACAGCAACCTGAAATATGAGAACCTTACCGTAAAGCGATGCAATCTTTAAGGAAGATACAACCTCTAACAGAAAGTCACGTAAAAGTTCTTCGGTCAAATCTCTTCGTGTAGGCTAACAAAGAAAAGTATCTTCGCGAAAGATAAAGTAAAAATCATCGTTTATTATAATCTTTTTAAGTGAATGTCGTTGTGAGAAAATAATTCATCGTGTTAAAAAAGAGGTTTTATGTCAGACTGTCGAAATCAGACTTAGACGTTTTCCGCGCATCAAAGAAAGTTTTATTTTAATCAAGTAATTGTGTGAACTTCATTATGAATAATGCTGTCGTTAATTTAGCCATAATTGATTAAGTGAAAGGTTCTATTGGGTTCAGGTTGTATAAAGTCTTAATTTTGATATCCTAAATTAATTGCAAGTGGGTAACTGAAATTTATAAAATTTATGGAAATATGGAACAAACGAGCAAACAATTTTCGTCTCTATTCTGTTTCTTTCTTTTTCTCTCTTTTTCTTCCTCCTTTTCGATAACAGTACACGCGTATTATATGAAAACGTTGTGTTGCTTTGGTTTCGGTATTTTTCCTTAGTTGAAGAACACGTGCACGTTGAAACCGTTTATAATAGCTTACGTTCGAAATTATTATAAACGTTTATAATAATTGTTGTTAATATTTTTAGTTTTTAACAACATAACCTGAAACTTATAATAACTTACCAGCTGTTCAATGAAATCAGCTGATCGTTACGAATTAATATAAAACAACTGATCTTTTATTACAACTACAGTAAATAACAGGCCTATCTAAGCTAGGTTCACGTATTAATTATTTAAATAAAACAAGGTATTTGTAAATATATCTTCAAACTAATTAAATAGGTAGGCCTATTCAGCAAAGATATCATTAACAAAAGCTTCGCTTCTGTCGGTAACTCCCCGAGTTCCACATGTGTTCTTTTTTCTTTTTAAATTTTGTTTAGTTGTAATTAATTTGTGTATGAAAAAATAATCACGAGTACCTAAGTAATTTACTATCAACAGTTAACATCGTGTTTAATGTTATTACTTGAAACTTTTTGTCCAAGTTCTACTTGAAAATACATCGAATCTAAAAGGTATTTCATTTATTTCTACCATCTTAATACCGTCAAATTTGATTAAATATACTCCTTAAATAGATTATTCGTATCAAGCATATAAGTCGGTATCTTTGTAAAATTCCGGCACGATAATTATTAACAACGAACAAAGAAATTATTTCTCGGATATCGGTTCTTCCGATTTTGGTCAAAGGCCTAGATGATCATAACTTAGGTCAGTAGTAAACCACCATATTTTTAATAAAAGAAATTTACTATTAAGGAATAAATCGAAATAACTTGATTTTGAATTAGGTTTGTTTTTTATGTAACCTTGAACCGAAAACTTATTTGATTTAAAATATGGTTCACTGACTTAAATTATGAATTATTACAGACGTTTTTAAATTTATACAAATAGAAATTGTATGTTTTATGCTAGACCGAACAATATAGATTTGATCTACACACATGCAGACGAAAATGCACATAAAAACTTTAAAATTTAGAAGGCATTGGACGAAAAATCTTTTAAAATTAATGCTCACTTAGAGACCATTACAATATTTAAAATAATATTGAAAACTCTTTAGGGTTTATTATACGAAATGGAACAAATCTACATTACAGTGACCTATCACAACCTCTAAATACGTCCTTATAATTATAAGAAGTGTTTCTAAGAAGTAAAAGTGTTGTCCAGTTTCCAGAGGTAATGCAACCGTGGTGAGGCGAGGTGCAAGAAGAAGCAAATGGTTCCAGAGTCGTGAAACGGAAAGGGGTGACAATAGGTGGCAATGATACATGGCTGGGGACAGTTGGTTGGCGCGTCCTCATACATCACCTAGGTACAGTCTCAGACATAAACTTGCACTGTCACACAGCTCGACCCCTCCTCCAGTCATACGTAGGCCTATAAGTGTGCCCCCTGTGCTGCGGTTAGGCTATTAGAAGGCTGTTTTCAGATAGAAATAACTTATCGTTACTTATTGTAAAACATTCTCTTTTAGGATCACATTAAAACCTCACAGTCTCGCTTATAATAGTTTCTTAAAATAGTTCTGTCAAATAAACACGGGCTAAATGAGTTATCACAAATATAAATTCAGTTAGGCTATTAATTGTACTAGTACTTCGAAGAACAGTATACCGCGCAGTACATCACATAGGCCTATATTATTTCTCGAGTCAACATCCCTTTCTCTCAGCACATAGGCCCTACTAATCGTACAGGCATAAATGAGGTATCTTTAGAAAGATTTTTCAACCGGCTTCTGATATCGCAAAACGATTTTGCGCGAAAACTAACTGTTTGTGGAAAATTTTAACATAAATGACATTTTTAACTGTCATTGGCAAAACGGCATCATGGATGCGCATGCGCGGCATTACAAATCAGACAATATTTTGTATATTTTACGAAGCTAACTTATTAGACCACGAATAGACAATCCCATTACAAATGCCACTTTTCTGCATAACGTGCTTAGAACCATTTCAATATTTATTTAAATCATTAAACTTATAGGTTATGTGGCTTACTGACAGTTCCCTATCCCTGTCCATCGTACAAGCCGGGACAAGAAGATTACATTCTTACATCAAATATCGTTTACCATATTGTAATGCCATGTATAAATTTCTATAAAAAAAACAATTATCTGTACTGAAATGTATATACTACAATGACTCATACATTTGTGATAATTATTTCAAACCGATCGCTTTTTGTATTATTTTTTAAACATGTTTCCCTTCCTTCCAACTACCGCCCTCATCCCAATGACTACTCTTATTCAAAAGGCTGTGTTTACTAAAAACTTTCATGCGAAAGTACGCACGAGGTCTCTGATTGTTATTATTATGTATATATACATCGTCTGCATTAGCCCAAGTGTGCACAATAGTTGGACGTTAAACACCAAAAAAAAAAAAAAAAAAAAAATATTATTATATCTTCATCGTGTTAAAATTCTTGTGAAAAATATATTTTAAAGAATTTAAATAGTTAACGACAGCTGACTGGAAAATTATCGACACAATTAATTTTTAAACCGTATTTTTAAACATCAGCATTACCTCTGTCACCAGACTTGACAGTTTGTGACTTCTGCGGGTTTTTTACAGAAATCTATTCAACCCCTAGACATTCGTCTCAGAAACTTCATTACAAACGATAGTTTAAATATTCTGTCAGTGGTCTGCTGTTAACAGTTTACATAAGTCGTGCAAATGTAAACAATTTCCTCAAATCAGTGTTGTTTTTCAATTTAAATAACATTTTCTGTTGAAATCAATTCTCCTAATTAAAATAATTTCTATTAGCATCTATTATATAACAAAATTTTAGTAATTCAAAAAAAATTAAATTATTAAATTTTAGTAATCATAAAAGTTGAAAATATTCCGAAAAAAATATCTTTGGAATAGAATTTATAAGTTTGGTTTTAATAGGTTGACATGGATAAAGAATACAAAAATGTCATTTTTAAGAAAGCTTAGACCATCTTATGTTCTAATTATACTCTGCCGTCATTAATATTTAAGTTCCATTTTAGGGTATTAATTACACGATTGGTTTAATTGTATGCTATTAAAATAACACTTTTTTCAAAAAGCTGTGTTTATTTAAAATTTCAAATTGCGAAATTTCGCACGGGTCCCCTGGTTCTTAATTAATAGGCTATAGGCCTACAGTGCGCTCCACAACAGCGCTCGTATTCGTTTCCCGCCAATTTAACCGATAACCGTTATATTTACGAAAAATGTTACTGGACCAACATCATTGGAAATGTTATACGCTTTCTCCATGAAACGTTCAAAATAATGACAGGTTTTGCCGTTCAGCCAGTATTACAGAAAGTAGGCCTAACATTCTCAAAGTTGAATCAGAGACCGCCATTTTGAAACAAAAACGAATGGGAAAAATCTTACACATACGTCTTTCGAGCTTTATACAAGGCACAACGTACCAAATTTTAAAATAATCGGCTTAATGCTTTTGACTAAAACTGCGTGCACTCATAATCATTAAATCAGAGGCCGCCATCTTCAAACTGAAAAGTAAAAAAAGAAGATGTTATACATATGTCATTTGGGGTTTTTATAAGATACCTTTGTACCAAATTTCAAAACGATCGGTCAATTGTTTTTTAAGGCGAAGCGCACATAGAGGCTATTATCGCCTCCCTGAATGTAAATGTGAGTGTAAAGTGTTGAAGTCGTAAGTGTAAGGGTGTGTTAAGACTCGGGTACCGCGAGGGACGTCTAAATCCACTCAATAAGTGCAGATAGTCTGCACCCCCCCTGCGGGGTCGATCGGTCAATGCGTTTGGTCAAAACTGAGTAACAAATAAACAAATACATAAACGAAGTGGACAATAGGCCAACTATTCCAACTATGCTTTAAATTATTATATTTTTATAAAATAATTTAATAGGTTTTATAATATAACATAGGTCTATTGTTATTATTTATATTCAGTTATTCAATATTAAGTATTGAATTTCTGAATTATGTTCGTGAATAACTCCGCAATAAAATAACTGCAACCTATAATAAAATTGTAAAATGCAATATTTATTTACCATAAGTCTCCGTACAATTTACAGTTGACAAAGTTTTTATTGATATTTATTTTAATAAAAACCGCTATAATAGCGGTTACTATTTCAGTGAACAGACTACAGAGTGAGCACTGATACACAGCTTACCATATTTGCCTATTGCTTAAATATGTTATTTTTTATTATAGTTTTTGCTAACAAAAGTTTAAACCAAATTAATCCGGTCTGACCCAGTGCTTTAAAAAATTTTGTTAGAAAAAAAATATTTTTTTATTCACGTTCATAACATCGACATACGATGGTAACGAGAAATACTGGTAATGTACGGTGTCTCCCACGAAGATGTTTAAGCATTGGTCCTCCATTATTTTCTCATTCCTCCACTGATCATTTTGAAACTATTCATACTTTTTTAAAGAAGGTACCAGAAATAGTATGTGAGAATTGCATCTGGCTGATGTTTGTAGAAACAAAATAAAGTTTAATGAAAGTATATAGTTTATTTTTTAATTGTTAATTTTTTTAATGTTATCAGATACAAACTAAATAAAAGAAAAATAAATGGCAATGAACATTTCATAAATCGGACCTATTCAAACTGAAACTATCCACAAGTGATAACACTGATAACAACGCCGAAAAAATATTTATGAATAATGAACAAATGAATTTATTTATTTTGACCGCCATTTTGTTTCTACAAACATCAGTCAGGTGTAATTCTCACATACTATTTCTGGTATCTTCTTTAAAAAGCATGTATAGTTTCAAAACGATCAAAGGAGGCATGAGAAATATTGGAGGTTCAAATGCGTAAACCTCTTTGTGGGACACCCTGTACATATAGATTACACTAGGAAATTCTTTAACCCAAGTTGTAAGGGGAGAAAAATATCGTGATCTTTAATATCGTTAGGGACAAATATCCCTACGGGATAATCCAAAATACAGTTATCATTAGGCTATCAACTATTATACTTTCTTTCGCCTAACATAGTAGTTGAAGAACATTAACATTGCACTTTTTGACAACTGATTTATGGCTCACTCTGTAGATCAGGAGGTAAAACAGACGCTGATTGTTGCAAATTAAATTCAGTTATTAATCTATAATCTGTCCAGATCTACGAAGATACCATTGTATATGCACGGATACATACTGTCCTGGCTTAAGCATGTGATAAATGGTCTCTAACCAAAGCTATGTTCTAAGATACGTTACGCGTATAGGGCCTACTCATATTTGAAAGGAGAATGTCCAGATAAAGGGAAACATAAGTAGGAGAATAAGTAGATGACTGCGTGAATAACAGTTTGAATTATTCTTTAGAGAGCCAAATATAGCTGACTGAAGTTGTAGTACCAGAGGACCGAGATGATTGGTAAGTAAAAAGTGACTTTAATTAACACATCTATTACCAAAAGTTGGCTATTAACTTATGTCTAATTGTAGTAATAAATAGGATACAGTTAATTGTAGATTATTACTTAAAAATATACATTAAAAAATTTAAGGTTAGGCTAAATAGGCTATTTTACTAGATGTGTGAGCTAATTATAAACTAACTTTCCATTACGTCAAATGTTGATATTCGTAAATGCGTGCTTTATTGTTAAACCCACTAACATAAGTGTAGACAATTTACTTTAACATAGTCTATATTTATTATTTGTGAATTTCCATTGGAAAAATGAGCTATCGTGGTAAAGCCAAAACCCGGAGCTTGAAATGAGCACTGATCCTGAATCTATAAATAATTTTTTAGGGGTCATATTCAAATATATATATGTGTGTGTGTGTGTGTGTGTGTGTGTGTGTGTGTGTGTGTGTGTGTGTGTGTGTGTGTGTGTGTGTGTTTCAACATGTGTCACGTAATTTTGGTCCGATTTCATTGCAACCTGACACAAAAATCGATAATGGTAATAGCTTTAGATAAGTACTTTAATTATAAAATTACACAGTTTCAAAATGGCGGTCATTTCAAATCTTTAAAAATTCAAAACTTGTCGTCTTGACTTTTTTTAAAAAAATCCAAATTCACCATCGTAATCAGCGTTAAACATGCATAAATTAACACTTTGAATTTTCAAAATCCGTTGAAATTAACATTTTTTAACAGTGTTCAGGTTTCATTTTCGTATTTCAATATAATTTTAAACTTTAAAATGTTAATATATGCAAGTTTTAAAGCTGATTATGACGGTAAAAACAATTTCAAAAAAAGTACACGTGTGGAACTCGGTGAGTTACCGACAGAAGCGGAGCTTTTGTTCATGATATCTTTGTTGAATATATAATTAGTTTGAAGATATGTTTACTTAAACAGATCTTGTTTTTTTTAAATAACTTAGAATTATTTACTGTAGTTACAGTAAAAGATCAGTTGATTTATATTAATTCGTAACGATCAGCTGATTTCATTGAACAGCTTATAGGCTATAATACGTTTCGGGTTATGTTTTAAAAACTAGCAATATTACCAAAACATTATTTATTATTATAAACGTTTATATTAATTTCGAATGTATTATAAACTGTTACAACGTGTACGTGTTCTTCAGTTAAGGATAATACCGAACACAAAGCAACAAAACGTTTTCATATAATACGCGAGTACTGTTGTCGAAAAGGAAGAAGAAAAAGACAAAAATACAGACGAAATTCGTTTGCTCGTTCTTTCCAATTTTCGTTACATTCTTCCATTCGGCATACTTTTTTTATTCCCTCCATTCACCAAAGCTAACATTAAAAGCTTCGTTCCAAAACGGGTAAGATAAAGAAAAACACTTGGGAATTCACTATTATCACGCCAGCGAGACAGCTAAGTGCTGCTATTATTTTTGTTTGTATTTTATAGACAAATTTATTGTTTTATTTTTATACAATTATTGCACGAAAAAAATCATAAAATAAAAAAAACAGAAACTCTCGAAATAAATTATACACACTTTTAAAGCCTAGGCATATTTTTATTCTTACAATTCCACTTAAACGTTTTATTGTAATAGCCTATTTAGGTAGTTTTTAGAGCCTAGATTAAGCATTCATACAGTATACACATCCTAATAGAAATAATGTATACTTATAGCCTATATTTTATACCCATAAACGCATAGAAAATTGGATTTACCCTTATAATACATAATAAAAAAAATAATAAAAGTAAATTGTATTAGAGCTATTACCAAAATTTCAGAAAAAATAATAGAATTTATGGTCTAAATTTAATAGAATGAAGATTATTACCCCTTCTGAAAATACCCTATTGCGAGATTTTTTAAATGTTAAAATAAAACGGACTTGAAAAATTTACGTCAGGTTATTATTTGTAAAGGCAGCTTCCATTTACTCAACTAGGCCTATATGGTAGTTTTATGTAATCCAGTCGAAACGTAACAATGGACAATGTTTTTATTACAAGGGCAAAATTTAATAAAACAAAATGACTCGCCTCATTATTATCTTTTTGACAAAACCACTAAACGCCCCGAGTCAAGAAATTTAGTTCATAAATTCTCGAATAACAATAAAGTTCTAGTTTTCTGTCTGTATAAACAGCTGTACAGTTCTTTTTAGAAAGCATACAGCATGAAAAATATAGGGATATTTAAAATTGATAAGTTGGTTATATTGAGTGAGTAGGAAGGGAGAAAAGGTACACCACTCGCCAGGGGGTGCTTCTTATAACAAACACTTTGGATAGGCCTACTTCACACCCCGTCACACTTGGATGAACGCACCTTTAGTTGTCCCAAAGTGTCTTCACTTTTGTCTGTTAACTTCTGGAGTCAAGAGTATAAATACGTTTTTAAACAACACCAAGTAGTCCGGTTCCTTCTAATATATTGCGTGTTTTTACATAGAAAGGTCATATACAAATATTGGTATGTTTTACTAGTAAACAAATTAACATACGCAATTTCTACAGAAATTGATTAAATATTTAATATTGCAATTTTACAAAAAATCTTTTTGGCTGTTACTCAGGCTTATTAATTAGGCCTACACATTTTTCCGATACATAAAAATATTTAATCAAATTCCTTCCATTAGGTTTATTTCCAACACCTCTTTTGTCCTATTTGCTAACAATACAAACGTATACGGCTGATTGGTTAGTATATGCAAACAATTAGACTCCTAACTTCAATAGGGTATCAAAATAACAGCTGACTATTTATATGTTTTATACAAATACATGTTTTTAAGCATAAATATCATAAAGCTTATAAAAATCGTTCAGCCTAAATATAAAAATAAGAACGAAATTAAAAATTTCTACAAAAGGAGCTACACTTAAGACTACAGAAAACCTGTTTAACTATTATGTAAGCTACATAACCTAAATTTAATTTGTTAACACCCATTTGAATAAACTTTGTTCAGTATAAAAACAAAATATAGCCTATTATAAAATTCTCGCTTTATTACTTTAATCACTAATTTTTGTCTGTTGTATTAGATGAAAAGCTTCAACAGTTTGTGCTTTTATTCAGATCAATTTAATTACTGGCTTCATTAAGCCTGCACTAAAGAAATACTAAATTGAAGATTACTTTTGAATTTTACCATTCATGGATCTTTTCAACGGTATGAGGTTCTCTTATTTATTTAATGTTTTAAATGAGTGTTTCTTTTTTTTATTTTAGGCTGTTACGAAACCTATATGATGAATTTGATATGATGATGACAGTAAATGGTCGAAACTAGTCACCAAATAAAAGAACAAAATGTGAATATTTTAGGCCCACTAAAGAAAGCATTTTAAAGTGAAAATAACGATAACCTAAGCGAAATACACCAATCAAATTCAAAAAGTATAATTTTCAGTAATATACGAAATTTTAAAAAATTAAAATTTACGGATTGAGACTATACTGAAAAAAAGAGAAAAGTTTTACACAGAAAAAACATAAAAAACACTGAACATTTTCCGTCTTATTTATTACACAAAAATCAACATTAAAATTTCGTTTTGAAAATTCTGACTATAATAGCCTATGTTCATTCGATATTTTTGTTCGTTTGTTCTATTCGATACTTAGGCCCGTGTGTTTTCTGACAATGGAAACTTGCTTTATTGTTTTAACAACTTGGACAACGTTCATCAACTTGTTTATTGTTGTTAGAATATGTACTATTTTATTATAACAATTTTGTTGCTATAGCCACATTTAACCGGCTTAAAAACAATAAATTAACAGTAGTCCAGCCTAATTAAAAAAGACAATTGAAATAGTCGGTATAAACATAGATTAACATGTAACAATCAAAACAATATAAGTAAATATTGATTTAAAATACAAAATCTCTTCTCACAAGATTTGCAAAAACGCTCCCCCCCACACACACACCAGATGAACTCAAAGGCATTATTTTCTGATATCTTTAATAGTCTGCATTGCTTTATCAGCTTTAATGTAGCATATTCTGTCTAGCAATTGTATTTGGTGCGCCAGACTAGGAATAGACATACATCATAGTTGTAACAGTAGAGGCTTTACCCTGATCAGAATACTTTGAAACCCATGGAGAATCTTCAAGAGAATAAATCAAGACCAATACCACAACTTTGGACAAGTCTATTGTCGTAAGTACAAAGAACAAATTTTTCCTTCACATAAAAGAAACTTTTATGTTGAATTCCAAATACAGTTGGCTAGTTCAGTTTAAACAAGGTATTGAATACGTTTCAAACAATATCAGTTTTTTTCAATACAACGTCTTAAAAATATATTTATATGCTCTTACCACGGTTAAAAAGACTGAAAATTTGTTGAAAATAATGTTAGCTTTGAGGAGGGAGTGAATAGTAAAACTGCTGAACGGAAGAATGTAACGGAAATATGGAACGAACGAGAAACGAATTTCGTCTCTTTATTTCGGTTTCTTTCTCCTTTTTGATAACAGTACATGAGTATTATATGAAAACGTTATGTAGCTTTGGTTTCGGTATTTTTCCTCAGATGAAGAACACGTGCACGTTGTAACCGTTTATAATTCATTTGAGATTAATATAAATGTTTATAATATTTGTTGTTAATATTGCTGGTTTTTAACAACATAACCTAAAACTTATTATAGCCTATCAGATGTTTAATGAAATCAGATAATCGTTACGAATTAATATAAAACAACTGATATTTTACAATAATTACAGTAATTATCTAAGCTAGGTTCACGTATTTATTTATTTAAACAAAACAAGATATTTGTAAACATATTTTCAAACGAATTATATATTCAGCAAAGATATTAACAAAAGCTTCGCTTCTGTCGGTAACTCTACGAGTTCCACACGTGTACTTTTTCTAACTAAATTTTTTTACGCCTTTATGATATTCTATAAAATACTTAATTTTATATTTAAAAGACGCTTATAAATAATTAGGATGTTGGAAAAAGTTTGCAAATAGTCCAAATCTTATTGTAACTGCATAACCTCAATCAGCACTTTACTATAATTATTGTGTCAATTTCAATTTTAAATCGTACAGAATTGATAAAAAAGAATCAGAGACAATCACAATATAGGTCCTTATTTAAATCTTAAAAACATAATTCGAGTGTGAAATGAAACAGCCGTGGTTTTCAGGTTACCTTTGTCAGAGCGGTGACGGGTCATTAAACTGCCATTTGACAGAAAGGAGAACTTATGTTTCTCGTAAGAAAGGCCAAGGTGGCAAAGCAAGCAACAGCTGAAGAATGTGCAGAAAGCAGGAGTGGACAATGTCAAGGCTCGTGCCTTCTATTGTCAATTTTACACCGGTGAACAACCGCATCCTGGGTCCTGGGGCGGCGGGCGGTGGTAACGCCATAACGTACCGAAATGAGGAATTAATAGTGTGGAAAGAAACTTAGTGGCTTTTATCAAAAGGAAGAATTTAACTTGGATTTTGTCACCGTTGTACCTAGGTGGCCTCTTAACCTAGCCTAATCGCGGTTTTGTCCCTTATAACAAAGAATTACAGGACTGTACTGGTAATGGCTTGTTTAACAAAAGTAAATCTTGAGTGGCCTGTATTTTTAAGCAATAATTTGAATTGAAATTAATGGTGTGAACAATTGCTTAAACTTTCTTACATTAACTAGGCCTATTAAACGATATTCAAATGTAGCATTACTTAAACACTAAAACAAACAGTAAGTTTTCCTTGTTTTCACAAAATTATTGGTTCGGCAACATTTTTTTTTTTTGTATCTTAACACTCTGACGTTCGAACCTTTTGTCCGATTTGATTCAAATTTTGTTAAAAAAAAATCGATTTTTAAAGCAACAAAATGAGTTTAACAATTTTTAAATGGCGGCCATTTCAAATCTTAAGAAATGCATAACGTTTTATCTTACACGTTTTTGAAAATGTGGATTCACAGTCGTAATATGCATTAGAATCTGTATAAATTGTATTTTAACCTAAATTTTAATTTCCGTTTAATCGGTTATACAAAAATGAAAGAATTCAGCGTATTCTAATTTGAAGATTTAAAGTGCTAACACAGTATTTAAAAGAAATTTTATCCTGTTACTATTGTGAAATCAGATTAAAAAAATTAAGAATACAAACACTATTTTTGGAAATTCGTTTCACTCCGCTACGAGCCGCGATTGTGTCAGATTTAAATGAGAAGCGTTTGTACGTTTGTGTTTCGCGACTAATACTAAGTAGTTGTTAAGGGTTCAATGGGGTTTGTGTTGTTGAACCTCCTCGATAGGCGGCGCCACTAAAAGTGGACGAGTAATTAATACCATTGTCGGCGAGTTAGATGACTTGCTCGCCTCACGCTTTCTTGCTTCGCGTCTTTAATTAATCTTATGATACCATACATTTACAAACAAGTTTAGAGTACGTGTGCCTGGTATTGTGGTATCACTGTGGTCCGCGCGCACACTGGGGCCGTTTCTGCCCAACAAAGCCCATATTTAATGCGTGGTCTCATTAAAATTAATGATTGATATTACACTATTGTGAGGGCTACACGGATGTGCTGAAAGCGTGGGTCTGCTTACATAACATTTGATTTGGAAAAAACAATATTTTAGCGTGATTTGATTTGTAGAGTATAGGTTAGTTTAAATATTTCAAAAATGTCATCTTATCGCGAAGTTTTTTTTTTAAGTAGGCCTTAACTATTTTATGACACTTTATTTTTTTGTTTCGTTTAAAAAAATATTTAATGGTTAAAAAATAGGCTAATTTTTTATTAAAAGTTGGGTCTAAAGTCTGATGTAACTAGACGCTACATAAGACTCAGTGTAATTTGAAATAATTGTAGCACTTTAAACAACTGTCTCGTTTAACTCAAGAAAGCAAAGTTCTGAAAATAATTTTCAAAATTCATTACTAAGAACATTTATTCATTAATTTTTTTTAGGCCCTATTTTAAACTTTTTTGAAAATCTGATTTCGAGTTACATGTATTATTATTATTATTATTATTATTATTATTATTATTATTATTATTATTATTATTATTATTATTATTATTATTATTATTATTATTATTATTATTATTAGAATTTTTAAAATATAAATTTCGAAAATGAACTCTAACCTCCGACATTTTTATTATCATATTTTTCATTGTAATGATATTTAACCGGATAAACCCATTAAAAATTTAATATTTTGAGTTATAAAATGTTATTTCTTTGTTTTCTTTAAAAAATAAAATATTGGAAGATATAGGTTAAGGCCATAGATAAACTAGTGAAACTGTGTAATTAATGTAAAGAGAAATGAAATACAGAAGGCAGATAGGCAACATGGTTACAAACAAAAGATAACCTAAGTCTTTTATTGTAGTAAAATCAACAAATATAACATTTGAATAAAAAAATTGTGCCTTACAAGAAAAATACGTGTTCAGAATGGAATTGCATTTTAGAGTATTAATGATTGGTAAATTTAAGATAACCTCAAATATGCTGAGATGCAGTGAAAAGGTAAAATGAACCATAGCCTACATATTAATTTGAGCTTGAGTGAGGAGAACCTTTCAAAAGAACGTTTACAAATTACAAATTAATAATTTTCAAATTGATTGTAAAATAACTATAGACTATGCATTGTTTTATTGTATTTATAACATATTATATATGTGAATATAGATATGTCTGGCCTTCAAACCAAATAACCGCGAGGTTAAGAGTGATTACAGCGGGTAGAGGCTAAATTAAAAACAAACTAGCATATTAAAAGAATCTATTGTGTACATATTGCAGACAGACTATTCTGTGATAAAAAAATATTTAGAAATGTTTATTGTTAAATTGTTTGTTGTTAAAATGTTATTTTCAAATTGAAACGGTTTAAGTACATAAATATATTTAATGCTGATATAAGAACAAAACAACTGGTTTGGTATGAGCGAATTCCCAAAAAAATCATGCAATGGTGAACACCTGGAAGAAGAAAACGAGGAAGACCGAGACTGAGCAGGAGGGAGGGAGTCGAAAAGGAAATAAAAAAAGGGATCTACCAGAAGACCTATGGTCGGACCGCGATCGGTGGAGGTTGGAGATCGGAAAACGGCGTAGAACGTTGTATACCGAATTATAGATAGATATATTTAATGCTAAAATTGTATCAAATAATTGTAAACGCAAAATATCCTTGCACATTTTGTTAATAATAATAGTTCATTAAACCCAGATTTAAGAACAAAAAATTTATTTTTAATAAAATTTTTCGCGTATAGGGCCTACTAGATCTACTAGTTAAAGTTTTAGTGTTAAAAATGTGTTTAGTGTTTATCGTACAGGAAACCAAATAAACCCTGAACACATGTATTTATATTATCTTTTATTTCATCAAAAGGGCGTCTAGGCGATGGGAAAGAATGACGATGGTAAAAGGAATTGGTTCATCAGTTTGTGTACTAATTTTTGTCATATATAGCCTAAATATTCATAATTCAAGTAGGACATGTAAATTACTACATTTTTACACTAATACAAGAAATCTGCAGAGCGAATCAAGAGAAAAAACAGGATATACTTTGACCGATTTCGGTTTTTTACACTACGTTTCGAAGTTGGGTTTTTATTAAAAATTTAATACACTAACTTGAGTTATGATTCATCATAGTCTGATCGGGCAAAATTTTAGCAAAATGTAATGAACCAATTTTGAGAAATTAGTCCGATTTCTTGCTTTTCTGTCAGTACTTTCCGATTCGGAAATTTGGGAAATATAACAGAATATAAGAAGTTTTTATAGGCCTAGATTTGTTTGATATTTATTGTATTTATCCATGAACAAAACTTTTTGCATGCCGATTCTCTAAAAATTTTAGTAAGCCTATATGCTTCCATTACAGAAGAAACAGTTAAAATGGCGGACTTGCAGCGAGGATGTCGATGTCGGTACTTTGTTACAATAACTAGCTGTCGTTGGCTGTCAACACTTCCACGGCCTGGTGGATTGTTTAACTCCAGTTACAATAGAAATATTTTCACTACATTCTGTATAATAAAACTTCCTGTACTTTCTCCAAATGTTTCAGGCTGGGTATGTTTTATTAAAATCATTACAAAAATTTAATGAAAACTTGGAAAATGTTTACTTATTTCAGTAGTAAACATTCATATATGTTTGTGTTTGGAACAATTATATAAATGTTTTGTTATATAAGAAATGGAATTTTATGTAAATATTGCACTTTAAAATCAATGATTGATTTTACTTTATGTTTAAAAATTAAATAATAACGATTTAAATCAGCTGTCTCGTTGATTTAGCCTAATTTCAAAAGAATTTCAATTTACTGAAAAGATTATACAGAATAATGTGAACGAATGTTTAGTTAAGATTTATTTTGGTAATAGCCTAAACACGATCGCTTGGCTTACTCGGTTGACTAAAAGCGTTCATTTTATTTAAAAATGGCGGTAATTCTTTAAAAAATCATTTTTTGTTAATCTGATTTCATCATCTTAATAACCCTTAAAATTTTGCATTTAGAATTTTTAAAATGTAAAATTAATTTGTACATTATAACGATGAAGCAGAATTTGAAACAGTAACATAAACGAGTAATGACATTTAATATTGTGTATGACCGCCGAAAATCTTTGATCACTTCTGAAAAGTGTCAGATCTTGTCGGCAAACAAAATTGTCCCATCTGTTACTAAAATCGTTTTTTGTGTCAAGTTTAAATCGAATCGAACCGACAATGAAACCTCGCATTGATAACTTGCAAATAAAGCATTATAGGCGAAGTGCAATTATTTTTAATTACTTTTTAAAATTTGTTCGTGATCAGGATCGGTGCACATTTAATGGTTCCAAGTTAAGGTATTTCCGGCCTTACAGTGATCGCTTGTTACTTATTTTCTAAAGTAAATTCACTAATTGCACTGTAGTCGTAAATAAAGAAATAGGCCTACATAACCTAATCTGTACTACTCAGCTGAAATTCAAAAGCACAAAAACATGTTTTTGAATCAGTTGGGTAAATTTATGGCCCAATTTTCTTGTACGAGTGTGTCTGTTTTTGTCCGGCGTGGCGTTAAATAACTAAAGGTTAAATTGTCTTAATGTCAATAGAAATTGTCTTAACGTTAATTGTCTTAAGGCAATATAAATCAATCGATCTCTTTAAAAAAAACTACAGAATTAATCTAAATGTAAAATATAAAATAAACTCAATAAAAAACTGTATGTGGTACCATACGTTATCGTATCTATCATTAGAATAAGTATTTTTGTAAATTTTTACAAATATAGACTGTAGGGCGTAGTAAAAGTTTTTTTAAAATATATTAATATGCAGCTCGATAAAGTTGATAGGCCTGTTTTACTTACATGTCCCTTAAACATGTTAAATTAAAATAATCCTAATTTAATTGCAAACTTCATAACTTTAAGGATATTACCACTTAATGTAAAAACAAACCCAAGAAAATGTTTTAAGCAGTTTTTATCCTGCTGTAATTACAAATTTTTGAAACTTTATAGTACAACCTTATTGATAAGAAAGAACTTTAATTTCCAGCTCTTACGTTCAATTCTTTTCCAAAAAATTTCCCTTATGAAGTTAACAACAGAAAACCCGCAAAATTAACCTATTAAGTCATATTTAGAAACTTAATTTAAATTTACAGTTTAACATCAACGAAATAACCTCAGTGTAATATTTCCGAAAGGAAATTTTCGGTTCGAAAGTAGATTTCTTAAATTTAAAATTTACCACAATATTTGAACATAAAATCTGAAAAGAGAACTTGTTAAAAGAATGTTTCAACTTATAGTTATTTAAAACACAATTTATGAATAGTTTATGAATGTTAGAAATATGGCGAATTAGAAAAATTCTAAAATATTCCAACATTCGAAAGCCTTTCTCAGTTTAATTATAAACTGTAAGATTTCGTCCGAGCCTGGCATCATTTATTCTAAATTCCAAATCCATTGGGCACAATGGGTTATTTGTAAAAATACCTCTTATTTTTTTACAGAAAGATTGAATTTTCTGAAAATAAAAATTAACAAGGATCTAACAGTCTAGCCAACATTTTTCTTAACTTTGAATTACGACTAAGTTTTCCAAATTCACAAAGTTTCCATTTTATCGTTTAAACTAAACTTATCGAAAAATTGCTATGAACTTCCTTGATGTAAATCAGTGAACTTTCAATATGTGCATTCGGTTTAATCTGTGCATATTTTCAAAAGGTATTTTAATCTGTTGACAACGCCTAATGAACATAGGCTAAACGTAGTAATAAATGTATTAAAATAAATCACAGCAATGAGGTGATTAGAGGTTAATTTATACAGCTCTGGACTATAAACGCTAAAGGTTGTTCATATAAATTAATTGCAGTGCCTTATACGGAATTTTACGTTAATATTCCTCTTTTCATTTAGGCCTAATTTGTTTGAAATGCTGCTCTTCCATAACGCTTGTGTTATTAGGTTTACTTGCCCTACTGATAGTGCATCAAGCCTACTTTTGTACACGTTAAAAGTGAATTATTTTATATTGGTTAGTCTATGGCTTTGTTGTACTCTATGTGCAGTATGGGAATAAGTAAAACGCTATCAACAGACCACTAAACATACAGTAAACAAAGTTTAGTGAAAGTGATGTTATTAACAAACTTACACAGAAATAGCCTGGTGTGGTGCAAAATATAACACAAATTATCTCACTTTCAATTATTATTAAATCATTAGGCCTAGACCTGCTCAAAATGTCTAACTTATCAAATTTGAAATAAAGGAAATCAGGGGTCCGTGCGAAATTTCGCACTATGAAAGTTTTCAGTAAACACAGCCTTTGGAATAACTATTTAATTTTCTTTAATGGATACAAAAGTTTTAGTTGATTTAGTTACCCTTGAAAACGCTACATACAATTGTCCGTGAGTATAGACGGCATTTAGTAAATACAATCTTGCTTGTTGAAGTGTTTGTCCCTACGACTTGTTTATAGTAATATTTTTAGCGCAATTTTCTAGTCAGTTGAAAAGTCATGTTTGATAACCTCTAACTGTATTTTGACATTTTTATTGTACTTCGTATTTTATATTGTCCGCATTAACAATAGATAAATTCACGATGTAAGGAGAAATTGCAAATGTATTTGTATAAAAACAATGTCCAAAATATGTGTTTGGTATTTCTAAACGAACTCAATTGTATTTTCGAACTTTTTTTTTGCGTGATGTCAATCTACACTGGAATGATCAACATACGCTCTTACACTGGCTTGTACGACGGGCAGGGATAGCGGACTGTCAGTAGGGCCACGTAACCTATAAGGTTTAATGACGTCTAAGTAAATATTGAAATTGTTCTAATAATATACAACTATTGTCTGTAAAATATACAAAATATTGTCTGATTTTGTTGCCGCCCATGCGCATCCATGATACAGTTTTGCCAACGACAGTTAAAAATGTCTTTTATGATAAAATTTTCCACAAACAGTAAGTTTTAGTGTAAAATCGATACTAAAAGCTGGTTTAAAAATCTGTCTAAAGATACTCGTATATAGGCTATGGTTTAAGGATCAAGAGCAAATCGAAAAAAACAAACATTAATGATTTTGCTTCAAAATAAATGATGTAAGAACAGTAAACAAACTTCTCACGTTTTATTTTCCCAAAAAAAAATCCCGTTCGGAAGTGACATAATAAATTGGTTTATTTATTTTTCACTGGCCGATTTCAATTTATTTATTAACTTATACATATAAATATAGGATCTTTATAGGCCTCTAATTTTTTCCTTAACATCCATAGGCTACTTTATGCGATTTAGACTAATAAGGGCGAGGGATAAGTTATCGGTAAAGATAAAGTAACGGGAGTAACTGCGGCTCGACCCAAGGACCTTGAAGTGCGTAGTCCAGACACGCAGGAGACAGTATTATATATTGGTGTAGCTCTAAAGTCCGACTTTTTGTTGTTCTGTTACTTATGGACATTTGAGCAAAACTTTTAAAGTTTTCAATTTATTTACGCTACATTGATAAATAACAGTTTTTTACAGTTTTTACAATTTACCCTTTTTAACAGTTTACATCAGGAGCTTCAAAAAACTTTGTGAAAAATTAAAACATTTTCTCGAGCTTTGGGTAAACCATACAAAATTTCATCAAATCGGTTTGTTTCTATAGCGATTTTTACAGACACATAGGCTGACACATTTTTGTACTATGGACTGAAAACGGATAAATCAATTAAAATTTCAAGAAAAATTTTTCGCAATAATCACAGGCCCTAAGCCTACTTTATTTGTACTTCGTATTGAGAAAAAGTAAAAACCAATCATGAAGTAGGCCTAATAATTTATGTTTTCGCAATAAACCATTATTTATAATGGATCTTTTGACATTCAAAAGTTAAACTTATTAGGCTAGTATTTTTATTAGAAAGAACGATAGTGCTATTATTTTGTACTATGTTCAGTATAATGATCTGCCTTCCCTAGCTTCGTCAATTCTACTTTCGTTGACGCGTTTCGGAGAACTTCCATCTTCAAAAACTATATCTATAATGGTCACCAATATTATGGCTCGTCCTATTTATAATTTTCTAGCTCCATCTCGTACCCCTCCTCTAATAAAGAATAAAATTATAAATAGGACGAGCCATAATATTATTGACCAGTATAGATATAGTTTTTGAAGTGGAGGTTCTCCGAAACGGGTCAACGAAAGTAGAATTGAAGAAGGTAGGGAAGGCAGATCATTATACTGAACATAGTGACAATAATCCTAGTAGAAAAGAAGAAGAATTTACTATTTTGTAAATTGATTTGTGTAGAGTCTTATATCCTACTGATATATTTTATCATTGTTATTATTTAGAAGCCTTTATAAAGTACTGAAGCAGGTGGTTTGTTTCTTATTAAAAAAATATTTCAACAATATTAGCATCATTTTTTTGTTTTTTCTTCTTTAAAACAACAAGTAGTCTATTAGCCTATTGAAATATAAATTTGGAAACAATATTTTCGACAAAGTTATCAGTTTTTAATTGTGACTGAAAAGTATATCAAAAAAGGGTCGATGTTTCTTCAATAAACGGTTCCAGAAATGTTGAGATAAACGCTAAGATTGATTTTTCGAAATTTGCTCTAATAATCAGTACGTAGAAAGCCTATTGTAATAACTCAAGTTAGTGTATCGAATTTATAATTAAAAAAATCAAGATCGGAAAACAAAATATAGTGCATTTGATTTTTCGAGCCAATTTTGGTACATTCGAAACCCATTTATATAAATTATGACGTTAGAGTTTATGCAATATATTAACATATTCAATTGAAAAACTACATAAATTATTTGTACACCGTTACGTAAGATTTACGAGTTGATTTTTGTAATGAGTTATGCTTATAAGTTATGTACTATAAACTAAACAAAAACCAATTAGTGCTGAAGGTTCCCCGCTAAGTCTACAATTAAAATTTTCTTAATTCCCCTTCGAATTTCGCCAAAAACCAATCACCTGTTTTACGCAAGAAGTATCAATCTTCATTTTTTCACTTTTTGCAAAAAGCACATAAGCCTACTGTAACAATAACGAATAGTTCAAGTAGTTTGGGCTGCAGGCGCATAAGTGTTTAGCTTTACTAAACATGTGTGGTTTTTTGCAATTTTACAAGCGTAAATCTATTTACTTTTAGATTTTTCATGCAAAAGACACATTTTTAAAACAGAACTGATAAAATTAGGTATCATTAATCAAAATCGGTACAGTATTTTAAGCTGTAGACGGGTCAGTGTTGTAGAAGAAAAAAATGATTAAAAATGCCATTTTAATAGGCCCTAACGTTATTTTACTTTTTGAATTTATCGATTTTCAACATTTTTTTAAACTCTTCGCAATGTTCTTTAAAATAATAAAACTCTCAACTCTATAGAAGTTTCCGTTTTTTAGTAATGGATACCTGAAAACTGTTCACCTTCACCTACCGCATATTTGTAAATGCGGCAGCTTATATTTGGCAGGGCGGAACGCGACCGCGTTTCTCGATAAACATAATATTTGTACCTGAGGTGATATTTGTTCAGAAAACTTAGAAACGAGGCGGGAAAGGACGGTACTGAAGTAGTTTCAGTCAAAGCACGGACTTTACATATTTTGTTGTCACTATTATTGAATAGTTAAGCTACTGAGACAAGTACAAATACCAAAAGCTACCGTGCGCCTGCGCATAACTCAGTTGACGTATGGCGTCAGAGTCGCAGGTTATTGATGTCGGGCTGTTCCAAAGTTTTCGCGAAGAAGAACAATAATTAATGCGTTGTATTTAGCGTGTGTGTCACGTATGAAAACACTGCGTGGCCTAGGTTTACGTTTTTAATGTTAGTAAAACCACTTTGTGTTGCAATCAGCATGACAAATGGCGATGCGTTAGATGTTTTCGAAAAAAACCTTCTGGTTTTTCACTTTCTTTCAAAAGACGAAATATGAAGGTGTAGATAAGGTTATCAGATTATGGTGTTTGGTGATCACTGGTACCAAAGGACTTTCTGTTCAACTAAGCTTCTTGGATTCTAGTTCGGTAGAACTAGTTCTTGGATTCTAGTTTCGTCAACAAGTTTTAGCTCTGACTAGCTCATTCTGCTAGAGGTCCTCAGGTTCCTGGCAAGAGCCTTATAGTCTAGAAGTAGGCCTACTGTTCCCGTCAAGAAACAAGAAACAGCGTTGTAAGGATTGTTTCTCACATCCAAAGTTTGATCTTTAGGATGTCTTCTGCTTCTAACTTTAATTAGAATCCCCTTTGATACCGCCTCTTCTCTTTCCAATACAGTCTAATCCACTGCTGTGGGTTCCATGGAGTTAGACACAGCTCCAGGTTTCTCTTCATATATGGTATTTTCACACTCCAGGTTGGCGATGATAACCTTAACGGTTTTTTCGTCGCAAAAAAAAATTCACACTCCAGATCCATTTTTGTCAGTTTTCCAGAATTTATGGAAGTTGAAGGTTTGTTACCAGCCATCCACAAGTAACCAGGGAACCAAATGTCTATCCACACAGAGTTCCGCATGAGTAGGTAGGGCTAGATGGAAGTCGCATTCGACCTTGGCTTGGGATGAAGAGAGCAGATGGGTGAAAAGTGGTTAGATTCAGCTAGGGAACTTCAGGATCTCTGTACTCAAAGTTTGTGAGTCTCTAAGGGAATACGAAAGTGTACGGTATAATAATCTATGTTTCAATTGTAGTTTGGTGTTGTGAAATAATCGAAAATATTATCAATCTTGCTGAGTGTCTATGAAGATGTAGATAGAATTTCCATTTCAATTTGTTTGCCTTGACAGCTAGTTGACTTTATTGAAGGGATAATTCTGTACAAAATGTATAGAAATAAGTAAAACTTTGGTTGATTCTTTGATAGCGATATCTCTTTTAAATAGCAATTACATATTTGTATAAAAATATTTATAAAATGATGGATTGTTATCAGGTAAAATAATTAACCCCAGTAAAGAAGTAAGGTTTGCATAACGGGCTTCGGTGGATTTACTGAACACGTTTAAACAATATTACCAAAAAACTGGATCATATTGGAATTATTATAGGCTAGCAGTGGGTAGAAGAGACTTGGGTCGACCTCGACGAAGATGGATGGATGTGACACACTTTCAAAAGCAAGAGGAACAACAGGTTGCAGGGCCTAATGTTCAATATCCTTATACAAGCTCACATTGTAAAAACACAAAAAAAAACGAAAAACTCAAAACAAAACTGCCGGAAATTTTCATAATTTTGTGACACGAGATGTGAGCGTTAGAGGTGCATTCGCGCTATAGTAGCACCACGCTAGCGTAATAAAAGTAAGTCTGAAAATTACGAAACTTGACAGTTTTTTTATTAACTCCGAGCCCAGACACAAGGAAAATATACAGTTCAGTTTTAAACACCTTTTTATTTTTAAAATAGATAATTTAAGTTAAAATATAGGTTTTAATAGAACTAAACTTCTGTAATGTTTAAAGAAGTTTCTCGATGTTATTTGGTATCAATTTAAAAACGAAAAGCCTGCTAATTACGACAAGGCGTAAATATTTAGATTTTTTTACAGTTTCTGCACATTGAGTGAAGTTAAGAAACAGTGTTTTCCCAATTTGATACGGACAGTAAATGAATAAAAATGTTGAAAAAAATCTTATAAACAAATTAGTTTTAAACTTTTTATAATGAGTAATCCACAACTTTACCAAAATTAAAAACTGAATAATCTTAAAATAAAAAATAAAGAAGTATGTGATTTGAAAAGATAATATAAGTATTCAAAAAATCATTTTCGACTAAACACTTAATTATAATTTTGTTGCTAGTAGATTTTTAGGCAAATAATCGAAATATTGAACGGCAAAAATTATATTCAGCTACATTTTGGGTAAATATTTTCTTCTTTTAGACTACTTTCTCACTGTAGGCCCTTCCCTAAATAGGAAGTGTGGTGATGTTAAAAAAAATCGATGTTGAGACTTTTATTTTCATTTTCAGTTTTTTTGAATTAAAAACTAATTTTAATTTAGATCTCTACGCATTTCGATAAAAAGATTCGTACATCTGTATGATTATATATTTAGAGGCCATTTGATAAAATTTATTGAAAATTTAAAAATTTGATATTATTGAAATAGGTGTAAACGATTTCGATAAAATATTTAGCCGTAAAACACCAAAACTAAACTTATTACAGTCGGATTCGACAACAAACTTTAATATCGATGTAATTTTATAAAATCGTTTTTAAAATTTTTCCGAAATACAAAGCTTTACAAGTAAGACAGTTTACTAAATTTGTAATAAAAGAAATTTATGGTTCAAGTGTAAACACAAAAGTTGTAGTCAAAGTTTGTCTGTTCTTTAATTGATGTATTCTTCAGCCTTGAAATTTCAACGAAATTGTATGATCAATTTTGAGAAATTATGCCAATTTTTACTTTCTAATCGGGTGTTTTTGGGGAAAATAATTTAATGTAGGAAAATGTAGCGATGTTTTTGCAGTATTTATTTTTAACGCTTAATACAAACTCGAGGTACAACCTAACATCATTAGTTAACGTTATTTTTAAAAGAGTTATACTTTTAAATTCTAACATGTTTTTCCTTCTATGCATTATAAAAGTAAAAAGGAGATAAGTTTCAACACAATAACAATAGCCTACCTCTAGAGTAGCCTATAAGAAGACCTACTACTCAGTCCTACCATGCATTTCTCCTAATGCATAGTCTACTTTCTACAGTTTTTGTTTTTATAATTAGTAAATTTGTTCCTGCCAGTCGAAGGATAATAGTTCTAATAATTCTAATTTTTGAACCAGTCTGCAAACATTTTAACAATTTAACTATCGTGTTATGGAAGTTACGTTTTACATTTTCACAATTACAGATGTTTGCAATAAAATAACAATTTCACAAGTATGCCTAAATAAAGTCACGAGTGTTGAGTAGTTGGTTTTATTTGTTAGTACTTTTGAGGTTATGATGACGTACGGATATTAATTGTTAGTTTAATTATAAAAAAGTCACATAAAGAAGGAAAATTGGGCCTAAAATTCTTGAAGAACGTTTTGAAGTAAGAAATATTTTGCTGGAACTTTTTAAACAAAAATAAAACAATACAGCAAAAACGTTAGCTTAATTTAATAGTGAAGTAGTGGATTAAATTTTGTTGTTGTTTTCACCAGTGTAAACTTGTAATTTGCAGAAATTACAAGTGTAAAACTATACAATTTTGGCAGTGATGTAGTTAAAATTTACTGGTTATTACAAATATTTAAAGTAACGCTTGTATATAATTACAATGTTTTACAAGTTTGTGGAATTTCACTGGTGTTATAACTTGTAATGTTTGAGAAATATGGCTTAGTTTTAAAAAAATGACAAACCAAAAGGATATTTTTAGTAAAACGATCAGCTGATTTCACTGGAGGTTAAGAGGTACGGTCCTCCAGTTGGGTGAAGATGAAGACATCAGTGCTCTGCAGGGAGGGTGACGTGGCGGAGAGTTATATCAATGTTATCGCGATTTACTCCGTGCCGTGTCACTCAAACCTCAAATCCAATCTCCATCTATCTCTTTCTCACAGACAACCTCTCTCTTCACAACAACTAGGATGTACCTCTTTGAAGCGGATTTTACTACATCCGATATCTCTTTCGCCTTGACTTTACCAATATTACTTTATTTTATTCTCTTGTTTCTTATTACTGAATTTTCATAATTTTCTTCATTAACTGGATTTTCTCATTCATTTAGAGTCCAATAGATTCATAACGTCGAAGAATGGACAATGTAATTCTAGTTATTTGACACTATTTTAATTAATAAAGTTTGAAAATATTTGGTAATGAATGATTTGTAATTTGACGAAAACAGTACACGTGTGGAACTCGGGGAATTGCCGACAGAAGCGAAGATTTCTTAATATCTTTGCAGATATCTTGCTGAATATATAATTAGTTTAAAAATATGCTTACAAATATCTTGTTTTGTTTAAATAAATATATACGTGAACCTAGATATTATTTACTGTAGTTATAGTAAAAGATCAGTTATTTTATATTAATTCGTAACGATCAGCTGATTTCATTGAACAGCTGTAGGCCTAATAAGTTGTAGGTTATGTTGTTAAACACTAAAAATATTAACAACAATTATTATAAACGTTTGTAATAATTTCAAACGTAGGCTTTAACTAAGGGAAAATAACGAAACCAAAGCAACCCAACGTTTTCATACAATACTTCTGTATTGTTATCGAAAAGGAGGAAGAAAAAGAAAGAGTGAAATAAAGAGACGAAATTCTATTGCTCGTTCGTTCTATATTTCCATTACATTCTTCCTTTCGGCAGACTTTTTTCTACCCACCCCTCTCGCCAAAGCTAACATTAAAAGCTTCGCTTCAATAAAATTAGTCTACAACAACAATGAAATTCAGTAATAAATGACCCATTCATACTGCAGTGTACTTATCAAATAACGATCATTTGTTGTGTTATTTATAGCCTGTCAAAAAACAAACGGTAGCCCATCAAAAGTAATACATATAAAACCGGTAAATCAGCAATGGAGGAAATATTGTGGACACTGCTTAACAAAAAATTCAAAACTCAGCTCAGTATACCAAAATATTATATAAAATAAGTTTCTAATTCGAAGAAAAATCACACATAATCAGTTTGTTATGAATGTTTGTTTTAATTCTGTACAATCTCCTCCTGAACAGAACTTTAAACTACTTCACATATTAACGCCGACGTAAGACAGGAATAGCTGACTTAAGATTTACAAGCAGCCTGTAATCAAAATCCAGAGCTTTTGAGAAATTATCCCGACTTGATTTTCCTTATTTTTGCTTGCAAATTTTTTTATAGGTAACTACCAGACTAGCATTTTAAGCCCATGCCTATGAATGAATTTTTGTTTGAGTGTTTGAGGGCTGTATTTAAACCAAATTTAACTAAAATCGTTAAAGCAGTTAATGCGAAAATTTATTTATTTTTATTCTATTTTATGGCATATAGTTAATATTTTATGTTATAAAAACAATAAAAGAGCATAAATTCAATAATAATGAGGTATCCCAAAATTTGTTAAAATACAATTTTTTAAAAATTAAAACAGCCTCAAATAGAATTTGTCCATTAAAAACTACATTTAGTCCACACCGCGTGCACAATGTCAACTGTTTTTTTAATACTTTTTATTTTAATCTATGAAAGCTGTCAGTAGTTTATCGACTGCTATGTTTAGGCTGTGGATTCGAGGGCTGAGATATTGTACCAATCAGTCATACCCCGGGGGGCGTGTGCCCCTGGTCACCGGTACATTCCTAACACGGCCACTGTGACACTGCGACTATATATCTTCTGCCGTGTCACAGTGCATTCAGCGATTCTTTGAAAACAGATTTGTCAGCCTTAACTTTTACCTTTGGCAAGCGCAACGCCCTCAGGGCAGAATCATGACTTTCTTGACTGCTTACGAAAAATGGATTTGACAAGTTCACTAAGCTTTTTTGTAAAGTAGGCCCTTTAAAGTAGTCCATGTATTTTCTTTATGTAGGCCTTAGCTTTTGTAACATAAAGTGGAACTGTTAGTGAATAATTTCGTTTTCAGATCACAAAAAATAAAAAAGAAATTATTTTGAAACCACCGTTTCTTTTCTCTACAAAGTAGATGTTTTAAGGGTGATTTTTTTTATTTTTAATTGATAACAGACCCATACTAGCTTACATATTATCTCATCCATACACTTCAAAGCTTTGTATTTCTTAATAATTCAACACTTATGGGTAACTGCCAAAGTAAATTCTACTATCGCCGAGTTTATTTTAATCCTACTGAACTAATTGAAGTTATTAGCCTACCAAAAATTTTAGTTTTGTTAAAACCTGCCTAAATCACTTTTCACAGAAATTAGATTGTCTTCATTTTATACATTCGCCAGTTATTTGTAGCTTCTGAACGAGAATTTTGTTTTCATGAAACACCTTTACTTTTTATTTGGTGCGGGCTAAATTTGATAAAAATTAAAAAAGTACACGTGTTGAACTCGGGAAGTTACCGACAGAAGCGAAGCTTTTATTAATAATATCTTTGCTGAATATATAATTAGTTTGAAGATATGTTTACAAAAATCTTGTTTTATTTAAATAAATAAATACGCGAACCTAGCTTAGATATTATTTACTCAAGTTATAATAAAAGATCAGATGTTGTTTATTAATTCGTAACAATCAGCTGAATTCATCGAACAGCTGATAAACTATAAACATTTACAGGTTATGTTGTTAAAAACTAGAAATTTAACAAGAATTATTACAAAAGTTAATATTAATTTCGAATGTATTATAAACGTGACAACGGTGTTCTTCTAAGGAATAATACCGAAACCAAAGGAACAAAACGTTTTCATAAAATACACGTGTACTGTTATCGAAAAGGAGGAAGAAAAAGAAAGAGACAGAAATACAGAGACGAAATTTGTTTGCTCGTTCGTCCTATATTTCCGCTAAATTCATCCGTTTGGCAGACTTTTTCTATTCAGTCCTCTAGCCAAAGCTAACATTACAAGCTTCGATTCAAAAAACGTTACAAACCTATTTAATTGATTACAATATTGCTCTATAATACAGGCTGTACTAATAACAATTAATCGTTAGCTCTAAAAAACAAGCAATGAACGTTGTTGGTAAACCTAAATAATTTTAATGATTATATACTCCAAACAGTAAAACATTGTTTTTACAAATAATATTGTAGACTTTCTTTACAAGCTTTGTTAAGTACTTACATACCAAAAAAAAAAAAAAATGATGGAACCTATTACTAATTAAGTCTAATATTAAATGCCGATATTTTAGGTAGTTTAGTATCATAACCATTAGAAACTAAGTATGTTTTATAAGTATCTTACAAAAACTGTGTTTTTATCGGAGAAAAACATCTCAAAAAGTCTTTCTATTTTTCACAGTGACTATGTATAGTTTTTGTTTACTACTACATAGAAACCCGTGTTAAATTTTTAACAGTAAATAGCCCATAACAAAAACACAGATTTGTAGTTTTTAAACACATAATTTGTTAAACTAAAAACATATTTTAAAATTCGTGGTGGGTTATCTCAGGACTTAGGCTACAGAAAAGTGGTTCAAACAATGTAACTTTCTAAAATTAGATTTATAAAAAAAACATTTGGTGAAAGAATTGTAGCTTAATTTAAGTAATTACACTCAAACATGTTTTAAAAATAAAACTTCAATACAAAATATGCATGTTTTCGGCATGTAATTAATTAATGTAGGAATTTATGCTTTAAGCACAAGGAAACAGATGCCCCAAAACATCGCAGAATTAGATAACAAGATAACAATTTAGTACTTTTTTAGAAAATATAAATAGCATTGAGATAACACTTTGTGGTTACTATAGGCCTAAGCTAATATACAGAATGTCTGGAACAAACACGCATTGAATCTCATTCCCAGTACATAGGCCCTAATCTATATCGGCTTTTTAGCGCTCATCTTACTAAGCGTAGTTAAACTTTATCTGATGAGCTGGCATACAAAACTTTACGTGGCTGTTTTTACCGTAGGGGCCTAGCCAAAATAGTGCTACCACTGATATCGTGTTTTCGTTATACTCTTCGTGGCTGTATTGTTTTTAACAAAAAAATCGTCCAAACAACTCTCGAAATTCTGTCTGTCTGTCTGTGTGTTACTAAATTTGTAAGCACGATCACGAAATGATCTATCGATTGACTCACAATTTATAACACTAAACCAAAACTGCCTATGTTGCTTTTCATTGTTGTTGCTCAAAAATTGCCGATGATGTGAGGAAAGTCACAGGGAAACAAATTTTCAACGGTTAGTATCGGTTATTTCAAGTGAAATATTAAATCCGATGCAATTGGAAATGGAGCATTTACGATTTTTGAGCACTTAAAGGACAAGAAATCGTATATCCTGAAATTTTTGGCTTGGATAGGGCATTTTAGGGTATCAAACGTAACTAAAATTGTATGCACCTTTTTATGGAAAAATTTTAATGGTGTAAAAACAAACGTAGAAGCGATTTTATTTTTAAATTTTCTATATGAAATACGAACTAAAAAAAGTTGTTTTGTTTTCATAAAATAACACTAGTCTACTATTTCATATAAAATGTAATTTTTATCACTCAACTGCACAAAAATTATAAAACCTTATTCCACACAAAACCACGTACAATTTGATTAACAAAAGTTTTAGTATGTTAGTACGTTTTAGAGCTGGTTGTCATGTTGGATTTTGCGTGATGAGAGTGCACAAATTCATATTAATACATAGCATAGCCTATTTTGCGCATCGCAAGTCTCATATTAAATTAATTATAATTAAAATTTCCTGTGTTTCCGTTGGGGATCAAACCGGGGACCTTGTGCGTGTGAGGTGCAAGTGGTAACCACTACGCTACGGAAACTACGAATTAGTTTATAATGGTAGTTAAAGTAAAAGATCAGTTAGGCATAGTTGTTTTATATTAATTAGTAACTATCAGCTGATTTCATTGAACAGCTGACAGACTATAGTAAGTTTCAGTTTATGTTGTTAAAAACTAGCTATTTTAATTTGTCGTATTTTTTTTTAATTATTGTCGCAACCTCAAATTAAAAATAAAGTTGTTAAATGTTTAGTTAAATACAAATAACGTATAACAAAAGTATAGCGTGTGTATAGAAGAGAAATTTGTTTATTGGATTTTTTTACCATACAGAACAGTTTCAATGCACCTGTCCAATAACATAAAAAATCGATTTTCAAAAAATCGCTACTGCGTCAATTTTTGACAGCCTAAACATTTTTTTCATCATTATATTCAAGAAAAAGTAACCTATATTTTTAATTTAAAAATAAAACTGTCAAGTATCTGTGCTCAGGCTATTTTACCCTGCTAGGAGCTACTGTTTTTCTTGTTTTTCTGTACAAAATTATAACTTAAAGTTTATGATTTTATTTTTAGACATAGGTTAGGCCCTCCTTCTTGAATTTACGATCGAAACTGCACTCTCTTACCTACTAATAGGTCTCGGTGGTCGATGTGCTAGAACACCAGTCAGTCTTCTACGTCTCTGAACTGCGCACCTCAAGGTTCTTAGTTCGAGCCGCGGTTACTTACGGCTTAAATATTACTCTAGGCCTAGAATACTTTAGTAGACCTACCATTTGAAGCCGAAACTTTTATAATCGCGAAACGACATTCTTATATTCAGTGATTAAATCCTACTAAAATGCAATATCGATTTAACATTCCTAACTCATACTAACTTTAATATCAACAATGCACTGTACTTAATTTCAAAAATTAACATTTTCAAAGCCATCGTAATTGCATTATTCTAGGGAAAAGAATATTCTTGTTAAACTGTAAAAAAAACAACACAGATATAGAATAATAAGTATTTCTATTATCTATGCCCATTTCCGAAAACAGAGTGGTGTCATTTTCTCACGCCAACAAAAGAGCCTACCCGCCTCTTCAAACAATCATATGTCGTTATTAGGCCTCGCGGTTTGGCGCTGATGTCCTGGTGTCGGCCGAGGTTCCCGTACATCCTACATCGATAAATTAGGCCCTGCCTAAAGGGTACATTGCACCACAGTCATATAATGTGTAGGCTACAGGCTAATGGGACGAAATTAGGTGACAAGACAGTGTGAAATGCAATGGACACTGACAGGTTGAAATTTGGGTTTGCCTCATTGTCTTGTACATTGCATTGACTACATTTGCGTGTTGACAGCCAGTAATTTAAGTTACACTTTTAAACATTCAGGATGCTTCATAAATTTGGATATTTTCTTTTTCTAAAAGTCATCTGTAAATATTTTTATTTTTATACCCTATAAAATATTATTTGTTCGTAAATACTAAGTTTTGAATTAATACGTTTCAAAATTCCAAATTACAGTTGGGGGAACCAAACAATTTGCATTGTACTCTGTCTCCTCCACTTTGATTGAAGAAGTAAATAAATAGGCCCTAAGAAATCGGAAACAGAAACTGTCTTCTTTATTCCAAACTCTAAAGCTCCGCTAGTTGTAATTTAATGTAAGTGACTTTTAGTGAAATTGTCTGTTACAAAGTTGAGCTTAAACTGGCAAAATTTATAACTTTTATAAAGCCGGAAGTTGAAATGAAACATGAAAACTAAAAATAAGATTAGAAAAGTGGATCTGGAATTGTCTTTGCATGTGAAGTAGATGGTGGTTTCTTGTTATTCAGTATTGTTACGGAAGAAAAGACTTATGCCTAATGAAATACTTCTGTCATTACTCAACAAGCTTACATCCATTTATTAAAATAATCATTAATTATATAACCTTACTTTGTCGCTATAGTGTAAAGGCTTCATCACTTTTAAATCGTATGTTAGAATTTTAACAGAAGTTATTTTGGCTTAAATATGATATTTTAACAGGAATTTTTTATATAAGAAAGAAAGTTTTTTTTATGTAGTGCAAACAAAAAGGTGATTTTGAATTTATTCATCGTTTTTTCAGCTCCGATTCAAGTTCTCTCTTTAATAGTTCTGTATAAAGAAAAATATTTCGTTAAATAAAATTAATTTCGTATATAATTAGTATTATTAACCTTTTATTTTCCAAAGAAAAGAAAATGACAGATAAATTGAATATTTCCAAACATAATTATTTAAAGTAGACTAGATTAACTTTTATTAGGCCTATGCACCAGATTTCTATCAAGCTAGATCATTTTTAAATTTTAACCGTCTTTATATATTTTATTTGTTAACGTTAAGTTTCCCGTTAACATAATATAATGAGGACATAACAATTATGTTATTTGCAAAGCGTGGTTTCCAAGCTCAGCATCTTTGAGTACAATGTTAAATCTCCCATATAACGTTAAACATAGGCCTACATTATCGACATAAGTCTTTGTAAATAGGCTAGTATGTTCGTCATGAGAACATAGTGTTCGAGTACAATCTTTAATAAAGATCTATGTGGGCTACAGTAGATCTACAAAGATCGCAGTTCATTCATTCATTCAAAGATCTATGTAAGACCGTTTAAATAGTTCTGTCAAATTATAGTTAATGCAGAGAAAATGGATAGCACGCGTTGATAAAACCGTTACCAGACTTTGCGGGAAAGGCACTTAATGGAACCTCCAAGGAAGGAGACATATAGGTCTATGCAGACCAAGAATTACATCAAGAAGGAGCTGACAATTGTAGGTTCAGTCTGGAGACGAACAGGTCCTAGCGTAGGACAGGAGACTGTATTGCGATTATGTTAAACCTGGTTTCACAAATACGAATCTCAGGAAATAAGTTAAAAGTCAAGAAGACTGTAGATACTGAAATACTTTGATAAGTTTCCATTTTAAAGTTGTTTTCGCGACTTACAAGAAACATTTATAATCTCTGAATTCGAAACATAGAAGCAATAGGAAAATGTAACAAATAGGTTCAACTATCTCTCAAATTTTTGTTAGGCCCTATTCGGAACTCTTTGAACATGAAATTATTTTAAGAAATATTTATAATGTAATTTGGCTAGTGAAATGTCATTAAAACAAAATTATAACCAATAATGAAATTATTTTTCTTCTTCTTCTTTCGATGAGGCCTGCTAGGGACCACTTGACAATTTCAGTTCTTCACACCTAGCTGTTTTCTCTTCCGTTCCCTCCAATATTCCCTCATCCTTTCACTATGCAGCCTCTTTCTTTCTTCGGACCACTTGGCACCAGCTTTCCTCTGCAATCTCCCTTGGAATCCCTCCATACTCAATATCCTCTTTCTAAAAATCTCTCTGTTCAGCGTTTCTTCTTCTTTTATATTATTTCTTTCTAAATATTTCCTTACATCTTGAATCCAACTAGTTTTTGATTTTTTATCCCATAGGTACTTGAATCCCTTTTCGCTAGTCTTGAATCATTCATCCTGTACATATGTCCAAAAAATTGCAGTCTTCTCTTCCTTATCGTCTCTGTTATGTCTCTGACATGTTCCTCTATGTCGAAATTATATTTTTTTTATTATAAAAAATATATTTTTATGTTACAATGTAGGTTATGTTTATTAGGTAACAACAAAGTAATAAATAGTAAAGATAGGCTCAATAATAATCCAATAAACTCCATTTTCAAAATAAGACAGATTTAATTGAACGATAATGTTTAAAATTTTTAAACTACTACATTGGGTTTAGTAGAACTAAATCTTCAAATAGGGTTAGTTGAATCTTTATCTAAACAACGGCAAGGATATCAAAATTATCACCAATCCAAGTTTGTAACTTCGCCACGCTTTATATTATAAAATCTATGATAATTTTGTAAATTAAGTTAAGATTAAGGTTTTCAACAATTCAGATTATTTGGGTTTTGTACAAGCGTAATACGTAAATCAGATATTTTTAAGAGAAGGATTGATATTAAAGAAAAGTTACTAACAAACGTTTATATATATCCCATTATAGGCTTAGGAAATTTCGTATAACAATAAGACTTCCTACTTTTAAAGTGTGTATTAAAATGTTAACAGGCTTTTAAAATAGGTCATAAATAGGCTTAATAGGTATTTAAGAGGCTTTTGATTAAAAATGATTATTTCTTCACTCTTTATAATAAATCATCAGTCTTTATTGAGATTACTGATTTGAAATACTCTTACGATATTATGTAAAGATAGCCCAAACATATTTTGTTACTTATAAAAACAGGAAAGGAAATGAATAATTTCATATATAAGGTTTATAACCTGTCGGATTTATCATCAGTACCCCAGTTATGAGATCAAATGACGGTTTTTAAAAGAAATATTATTGTAATAAAATAATATGAGAATGATTAGTCTATAAACTAGCCTACTTTATTTGATACAGTAATAAATGAACTGTTAAAAGGTCATGTTTTTGATAAAAATGTAATGAACTGTAATGCTGGAAATTTTTTTTTAACTTAATGTACAATTACTGTCATACTTTAGAAAATTAAAATTAAATTATAATTTGCCAGTTTTTAAAGAAATAACTGACGTGTTTTTCACATGGTTAATGTAAACAAGAACTAGTACAGAATTTCAATAACAAATAGCCTAACCTAACTTACATTTTATTATTTTGTTTTTTGGAAGAATCGTGAATATTCTATATAGAAAAAACAGAATAGAACGGATGAGTAAAATAGAAAAAATAGAAAAAACGTTTCTGATAAATTGAAAACCCAAAAGAAACTTTTTATAAAATACAGGAAATCACATTTTGGAGTTTGTTGAGTAAAAAAAAAACTGTTTTGCAATCAATTATGTCTGTAAGCTACACTTTTTTTGCAGAAGATAGGCATATACATTAATTCACAAATAATTTAAAGATTTTTTTTGTAACTGCCAATTTTAAAGCATCGGCTAAACAAACAAATAAAATCGAAAAACTGATAAAAGAGAAACATTTACCGCTACCGGAATTGATTAGCTTATTGATTTGTCAACAATTAAAACTCTAGAGCCTTAAATTTCTACTAATATTAGATTAACCTAATGTATGAATTTTTATATAGCGTACGTAGATATTTGGCAGATATTTTTAATATTTGATTTTTTCTAAAACAAAAAACGCTTGTGATCTTTTTACTTTAGGCTCTTTTAAGAGACAGTATCAGTTTGAGCAACTTAATAAAATAAAATGTAGGCCGCCTTGTATAAAAACTTAATACCGATAGATTTTCTTAACCATTTCAAGTTTTAAAATCAATAAACTAAAGATAGACTTAACTACTGAGTTTTTTTTTAATTTCGTTTTTTAATTTTTAATATTTTAACCGGCTTGCTGCTTAAAGTACAAAATGATTTTATTTTAAGAAAATATATTACGTTGATGTATTGTATGTTTCTGAAATTTATTTAAAAATAATAATTTTAGAGAGTAGGCCTAAACTTAAAAATTTTGCAATGCAAACAAATACTAAGCGACAACTTTTTTTCAAAAGAACGTAAAAATGTTTGTCCAGAATTGAAGCTCTTTGCTAGAAACCAAAGGAAACTCTTACAAAATTAAATAAATACTACTTTCATGTGAACAACCCTTTTAAAAGACTAATATAAAAATACCAATAGGCTATACATTTACTGGTTCGACCCTAGAGCATAGGTTAGTTAGGTTTGTTTATCATAGTGAATAATAAAACAGAATTCGAAAAATAATGATACTATGATCGCCTTGTTTTTAAAAACTTTTGTATTTTGTAGTTTTATTGATTTACACTCTGAAAGCGCCGTACTTTTAAAATTTGTCACCGTAAATCTTTTAGTGTAGTCAAATATTTTAACGCGCTTCTTAAAATAAAGTTTTAGATTTTATTTAATTATTATCATATTTTCCGCTTTTCTATTAACAAGTTCAAAGTAAAAATAAAGCCTATTGTTCGTTTCTATAAACTTCACATGAAAAAATATGTAATATGGTAGACTAGTTAGTAATAATTAAATAAATAGGCTACAATTAGTTTTGAAGTAAATGTTTTCTGTAAGAATTAAGATAGCCTATAAGCTATTAGAAGCAGCTACGGTGTAAAACGTTTTAACGGCAAGTAGCCTCCTGTCAAATAAGGTTAGGCCTACTAGTTTTGTATTTTATTTCAAAAAATGTAACAAATTTCAAAAAACGGAATTATAATAACTGTGCTAACTGCAGTAAAAAAAATATACGACACTTAAATTACATTTGCGATAACCTATTTAAGACCTATTGTAACTTATTTACGTTTTGGGGAATTGAGTGGGTAAATAAACCTGTAAAAGCCAAGATTTATTCTAAAAGTATTTTTTTAAATACCAGGCTATTTAAAAAAATATTTTTTTATTAGGGCCTACTATGTTTGAATCGTAGTATTAAAATACCTACCTATAACAGCCTAAATAGTAATCCACGCTACAGCAAATCGCAGTTCTCGTCATTCCATAGGCTTACGTGGCAATAAGCCTAACAGTTATCTTTCAAAGTTACAGTTTGGAAGCTATCAGAAAATTAAACTCGGCACACAACTGTCTCGCTGACCATACGAGAGCAAATTTCCAAAAATTAACAACAATGAATCACATTAGGGCCTATATATAAATCTTTCTTGAAAATCTCATTTTACAGAATGGAGAAAAAATTAGGTAGGCCTATTTAAAATTGGCTACATTTTAATCAACTAATTAATTATTAATAGTTTAGGCTACAGTGAAGTTATTAATCGTTAGTTAATCGTTAATCAAATAGTTTTGACTGAATCGTTTCAATTTCATTTGTTCTTTTCGATATACTACCAAAATTTGAACAAACTCTGTCAACCGATTTTTAAAAGTTAGTCAGGTTTCCTTTTTTTGTTGATAATTACCAAGCAGGTACATTTTGTGCCTACGACGAAATTTCAAAATTCCAAATGTTAATTTATGGAGACTGTTAACTGGTTCTGCGAAAATTTTAATTAGGATTACAAATAAAGTATCACAAATCAAATCAGTGTATTAGGTACTTAGGCCTACGACTTTAATTAAGAAAAAGGTATTCAATTTTATTTGAAGAAAATCTTGTTCGCTATCAGTAAAATAAACGTTTATAAAAGATTTCATAAAATTGTTTGAAACGTTTTTACTCAAATTTTGGTCCAGACAAATTTTAAAACACTGTCGGCGGTCAGGTTTTAATTTTTCGATTTTGTTCGAACCACAAATTTCTTCTATTTTTAATTCGTTAGACTATTATTTCTTCAGTTATGTTTAGGCCTATTTATCTAGCCTAATAGACGACCTATCTGTTTTCAAAACTTAGATAAAATTCTACAGGATCAAGTATATCCTTAAACAGGCTTTGTTTAATAGAGGACAATCGCTACTGATTTAAAAAATCATTATTTTAATAGATAATTTAATAATAAATTTGCATGTAGCCTATTGTTAGATGCTAGGAGTCTATAATATTATCAGGCATATTTTCTTATTGTTTCGCCTAGGTATTTATTTAAAATTACTTTTCATTGTCTTTAATGCTATATAACTCGTTGCCTATTGTATTAATAATCAATTAAATTTTATTTTCATTGAACATCAGCATAGAAATTTTATTTTTGCTATCTTAACAACTTAAAATTACTATTTTTAGGCTATAATAATGATACTTTTTGTTAATTTACGTGTTTTATTTTATCCTGGTTAGATTGGATGAAATATCTGCTTGATAGGACAGCCTATTTGCTTTGGTATACCCCGTAGTCTTTTACCTTATATTAATAAAGGAAGTGTGTGTGTGTGTACGCGCGCGCGCGATGTAGCCTACAAGGAAATCTATAGTAAGCAGACAACAGAAATTTTTAACATTTATTTTCAAAAGAACGTCTCGAAACCGGATTAAAAATTTTTTATTTAACTTTTTTTTAATTAAATATTTAGCTGAAAGCTACTTGTGAAAACTTTTGAATTTAGTGGCAACGCAGTACGGGTTCTGCTAGTTCAGTTATAAAAAATAAAACAATTTTAAACTGAAAAAACCAATAGTTCTACAGCTTTTAAAGGCAGTTTGTTGGTAAACGTTAACTTTTAATTAGACTTTAAAGATGTGTTATTTGTAACTTTTATTTGTCGCAAATAATTAATTAAATTACAATTGTAATTTTACACAATAAATTGACCTTTTAGGAACTTTTGTTTTGTTATTTTTAAAGTTAAAGTTATTTCACCTTTAGAAATAATCTTAGCTAAATAATACTTCACGTTTGCATGCATTTCATTTGCTGTGCAAAGCTGAGGCACGGCCTTTAAAATTTTCATTCTAAAGTTGAAGTAAACTATAAATTATAGATTTAACAAATCATTTACCTTCATTCCTAAAGGCGAAACGACGTTGTAATGTCCAAAACAGGATACTTGTATCATAGATGCAGGCAGCTATCGATGGACTAATACCTTAGATTTATAACCTGTTTTTCGTACTTATATTGTTATCACTGGTTTAAAATTAACACTCTTGGGACAAATTCAGATTTAATTAAATACATCGATTCATGTTTTCTGCCTTTCAGTTCCAATCTCCCGCGCGAGCCGGAAGACGTTTTTACAGGCAACACTTTTAGTAAAACATCACTAACACAACGTAGCCGTTCCGGAGCCGGACGTATCTGTACCACGCAGGTCTACAACAACTGGCTTCAGCTGATCGCTGGGATGTTGTCTGGACCAATCTCACCGAATGTAGACGAACACTGTCGACAACGCACGAACGGAGACAAGTTGCCAGACAGCGTAAACAACGCCATTGGTTATGGAAAACGACCAATCGTACGAGCGTATTAGCTACGAAAGTTACGCCTATTATTAAACCACTCCTATTTATGTAAAGGAATCCGCATAGTTTTTGTCGAGGGGTGTCGAAAACGTCAAGAACCGACACTTGAGACTCATGACAGCCGAGTCTGAAGAAATATACTTTAGCCTACTTAATAAAAATGACTTCGAATACGTTTGGAGAGGAAAATGTTTAAAGATGTTAGTTGGAATTAGCAAGCATTATCGCCTAACCAATGTAGTAAGCCTGAATTACAGAAATTAATAAAATTCAAGATAAAGAGGCTACAAATTATTTAATGAGTTAATTGTCCATCAATGTGTTATTTTAAAGTCAGTAGTTCTCCCCGAATTTTGATTTGGACGATCTTTACGAATTAATATAAAACAACTGATATTTTAGTACAACTATAAAAATTAATTTAATGATTCATTTCATGTGCTTAAATCGGTCAAAAGTCTTCGTAGTTTCCGTAGTGTAGTGGTTAACACGCGCACCTTACACACGCAAGGTCTCCAGTTCGATCCCAGGTGGGAACGCAATAATTATAATTAATTTAATATGAGATTGTTGTAACTTGTATCAATATTGTCCTCGCATCACGCGACCCGCAGAATCTATCACAACTAGTCCTAAAACATGATACATGTTAAAAATTTCCCCATTTTCCAAAAGCCTAAGAGCAATCGTTTAGGCTACTCCTTTTTGTGTTAGTAGCCTAAGAGTCACCGAAACAGCTGTAGGCTATGTCGCGATATTTCTGTAATTATAACACGGTTTGCACGGTTTTGTTTTGTGTATGTTACCTATAAGCTATAGGCTAAATCATGAAATAAAATTTGTCAACCACAAGAAAGTCGAGTGTTACCTTTCAGTTAGCCTAGCCTAGGCTATGCAATTTGCATTTTTACAAATCATATACTCCTAATAGCTGTTTAAAGTCAAGATAAAACATTGGCCTACGCATATTTTTATCACCTGAATATAACTGATTTTTCCCTTTTTTAAATAACCTATTAGGTTTATGTGTCTAAAGATGTTTAAAGGTGAAAACGTAATTTTATACAATAAACGATAAGCGCGTAGTTTTGAATATGCTTAAATGAAACGTGCGAATCGAAAATCAATAACATTGTACGCCAATTTAACTGTGTAGAAGTGAATGTATTCAGGGGCTGGGGCGGCAATTTAAATACACCAAATGTTTAACAGTTTGCATTCTGCGCCCTGCAACATCTACGCCTACATCAGTCTATGTTAGATGTTAGATATAGCCTAAGAGTGAAAAGAATAGCCTACTTTCGTTGATAGTAATTTCTCACATTTAGCTAATAATAATTTTATTATTTTTACAAAAATTTCACCATAGTATGGTTAAATGGGGTTTACCAGTACCGAGGAAACTTTTTCAAACTTAGACACAAAATCTGCGAGTTTTTTAGTTTTATGATGGCAACTTTATTGTTGTTTTTTAGGAAAACGTCTGTAATTTGAGGTATTAGTAAGACGATGTTCTTAAAATACTCTTGATTATTAAAACAATTTTAAAAGTTACGTGTTTTCAACTGGGCTTGCAAAAAATCTGTATTTTTGTGCCTGATGTTATAATTGCAATGAAGAAGCCTAGTACATTTCACACGTAAAACCCAAACGTTATAATACTTAATAATATAATAGTGCATTAATTGCACTACTTGCTTTATTAATGGGTTTGGGACAAATAATGACATAAAAACTTAACTATAGTTGGAATATTAGAAATGTGTCAAAAATCTACAAATTTTTTTATCAATTTGGGGGGGTTACAACCCCAAAACAGCCCCTGGATACGCTTATGAATTTTACAATAATTTTCCCCTAAAGTACTTACCCTTTTTTGAGTAGAATGGTAAAAACATTTAGGCACTCAAAAACTGACTGTCTTAAGATTTTTTTAATCATGGTCTTTATTAGGTTAAACTTTTATTGTGTATGGAACCTTAACAGGAATGTTATTACTACTGTTTATTTACCATCATTTGTGAATATAAAACAATAGGTTGTACGAAATTTCGAGTTTAGACTATACGGAACAACTCTCGTTTTCAAGTGCCTAACTTAAAACCTAAACTTAATTTTAAATTAAACTTTAAACAACTTAATTATAAGCCTGTTTTTGGGGCCTGCGCGAGCCCAATTTCAATATTTCAAATTTCAAATAGGCAGGAAATAATGATTTAACCACTTTTTTGCGCGCACACACACACACGCGCGCGCGCGCACGCACACACGCACGCACACACACGCGCGCGCGCACACACGCACGCACGCGCGCGCACACACACACACACACACACACACACCACACGGCTACACTTTCACACATTTGATACTTAAACTAGCTAACGTTTTTTGTAATTTATTTTTAAACTGGACATTTTGATAATCTTATATTTTGAAGAGAATGATGCGTGCTCTGCTGTCGCCATATTTGTCCATCCATAATAACTCAACCTATCCTTTTAGCGTAGGCCTATGACCTTAATAGACTAATGGAATTTACAAACAATAAAAGTTTGTAGGCTATAATAGAAACTGCTGTCCCTAGAGAAAAAAGCTGTGGAATCTAGGAGAAACAAAGTTGAATTAGCCTTCCAACTTACCAAAGACACATACAACAAGAAGTCCCTCTCCTGGAATACAAAAATAAGGCATTATCATACGTTAATTAAACCAGAAGCCTTATATGCAGCTGAAACATTATCTCTCACAACCCAGGGCCACTCGAAAGGCTGGAGATCAAAGAAAGAAAGATATTACGAAAAATCTTAGGCCCCCAAATTCCGTAACAACCAATTACTCCACATCAGTAATGAAACTGTTTACCAAAAAACTTAAACATTATCAGACACAATAAGAAAAAGGAGAATTTATTTTTATGGGCACATCCTCCGAATGGACAAAAATAGACTAACCAAAAAAATATTTGACTACTTTCACAATAAAAGAGCTAAACCACTCTGGTTTAGAAAAACAGAGAAAGACATAACAGAACTATAAATCACTGACACTATGCTCATGGACAAAACAGCCAAAACAATAACCAAGGACAAGAAGCAACGGTTCCAAGGCAAAGTCAAATCCAATCCAGATCCAAATCTCTGACGAAGAAAGAAAAGCAAGATCACAACGAATGAAGCAATACTGGGCTTCGAGGAAGGCACAGAACATTAAAAAGTGATTGATTTAGTGTACCCCAAAGTTGGGTGAAACAAATAAAGAGAGAGAAACTGCTGTAACCTAAGTGTTAAATAATTTATTAAAACAATAATTATTTCATTATTATAATTATTTACTACAATAATTATTTCTGTAGACTATTAAAAGTGTAATTACGCTACAATAATGTTTTCAACAGCCTGTTTAAAAAAAATGGTAGACCCACTTCGCTACATGTAGGCTATGAAGTCGGTCAATTGGTCTATACATTTTTATAAACAGTTCCTTTTCATGTCTGACACTAATACAATATGAAATTATTAAATAAAAGTTTCACATCGAATTTTTTGCTACATTCAAATATTTTTTTCTATACCTACTAAGCCTACATGTTGTGCGTGAAAAAAAACTAATTTCTGTTATTAAACCAAAAATGAAAATCATGTATTATGTTTTCCTTTAATTTTAATTATGATAATTTGTTTGAAAACACGACAAATTAACATAACTAGTTTTTAACAACATAGCCTTTTAACTTATTATAGCCTATCAGCTGTTCAATGAAATCAGCTGTTTGTTACGAATTAATATAAAACAACTGATCTCTTACTGTAACTACCAATATAAATTTCTGCACACGCATTACGCGACGCACAAGATCCAACATCACAACCAGCCCTAAAACATGATGCATGTTAAAATATTGCAACTGCTAGAAGAGTTCACATCAAATCAAGAGTATAAAAAACTCACAGAAAAAATAGATTGGAATAAATAGCAAGTGCAGTTCAGAACGGGCGCGCTACAAAGGCCCTGATCACAGTGCACACGTCGTACACGTGTCAGGTGTGGCATACTTTGCTTCAATAGAGATTAGGCCGAGATCATGTTAGCACTGTTTATCCTCCATAAATACACGTGTGCAGTTGTAATTTAGTTCATTTGTTAATATGTCTTTGAAATCTGTCGCTATTGAAGACAGACAGCCTAAATGTTATGTTTCTGTCAGCCTATATGTTATAAATGTCTTTGCCTTAGATAAATCTTATGTGACGAAATAGCCTTAAAATGTTTTGTTTATAAATTAGCTTAAAACATAATTGGAACACAGTATGTTATAGGTTATAGACTAAATAAATTTTTAATACATTTGCTAAATCGTTTACAAGGATTTGTTGACATTCTAAGAAAGATGGTTAATTAGTATTACTAACTAAGCTTTCTTAATTTCATTATTGCAACATAGCCACCGGACCACATATTTAAATAATTTGGATTATTTTTCCGTTTAGTCTATTTACTCACCTAGTGAAGGCTACCGCGGTTTCGAAACCCTACTCTTTCATCTTCAGGCCGTAATACAAAATGTCAAATCCCTCTGTCGAGGTCATCACAAAGTTAAACAAAACAGTGAAAACACACGTCACAAACACTAAACACAATTACACGATTACAATATACACGATAAAATTTGGTTTGGCCAAACGATACGTGCGACTCGTATGTCGCTACATTCCGGACATCCAGACATCCGGACACTCCGTTACATCCGAAGTATAACAATATACGAGTTGCACGTATCATTTGGCCAAACCAAATTTTATCGTGTATATTGTAATCGTGTAATTGTGTTTAGTGTTTGTGACGTGTGTTTTCGATATTTTGTTTAACTTCGACCGAGGGTACAAAGATTGCACATTTTGTATTACGGTTTGAAGATGAAACAATAACGTTTCAAAACCGTTACGAGGTGAGAAAATAGACCAATTAATGGAAAAATAGGTCATAATCCTTTGTTAATTAATTGGGTTATTTACAAATCTTTTTAAAGAACGATTTTATTTATTTTGATATTTTTCAATCATGTTTTTCTTAGCCTACTACAAATAGTAAGAAATCCAAATCTATTCAAATTGTTTATAATTAGCCTAACATTTTGATGAGTAAGCCCATACTAATTTTAATAAACTTTTTTTACTAACGTTCTAATAATAATAAGCTGTAGGTTATTATAACTATTGCACTGTTTCCGTACAAAAAGATCATTGTGATTACAAATAGCGTAACCTAGAATAATTAAAAAGAGTTAATAGAATGCATTTAATAATAGGCATAAATTAAAATATGGGGTGACATAGCACATGGAAAAGACGGATGTAGCAACTATATTCGAACTGGAGCGCAAGTTCGAGTCTAAGCAAACTGCCTGCTATCCTAGCAACTGTTATCCTATAAGCACTTTTGGTAAGTTACAGCGGCATGACAGATAAAGATTTGGCAATTAAATCTGTGAGTAGCAGGCTACGAGTTGGATGAACGCATCAAGAGATGCAAAAATGGGAAGAGCACTGTGAGAGACAAACACTAAAAGGATAAACTCTCACCAAAAAATGAAAACTAACTTATTTAGGCTAATATAAATAGTCTGCTTACACGAACTTACACAAAACTAGTTAAGTTAATTTATCCACATGTAGGCCACATACAGCCTCCATCTCTAGAGGGATTGTAATAGTGAAGTAATGAGCTTGTATGATACAAATTGGTTTGTTCATAAACAATTATAGTTTATTTATAAAAGGATTAAACAATAGTTTCCTTAATGTTGTAGATAGTAAACACTAACAGTAAATCAATAACAAATCACAAATAAAAAACACTTTTATAGCTAGAAAGCTTAGTTTATTATATTAACAATATTCTTGTTACAGAACAAAATTCAACGCTCTGCCCGTGGGAAACCGGATTTCTCTTCACTAGATTCCTGGATATAAGGGTTAAGACTAATAAGGAGGCAAACCTACTGACTGGACTATCTGCATCTCAGTTTATTGGACCCGAGCCGGCTGTAAGAGTTTCCATATCGTTGGCTGGATCTGCAGTCAATAGTTGGGGACAGTCTTCTGCAGTTAGACAAAATGGGACAGCCTTCATGTCATTCCCATAGCAAGCGCCTCTAAAGAAAGTCCTTTATCGAGGGCTTAGAAGGACTCATTACTGGGCACTGTGGTCCGAGGGAGCACATGAACAGGATAGGAATGTACCATGGAAAAACCGTGTGGGGGTTACAAGAGGAAACTGCAGATCTCATAATTTACTATTGTAAGGTACTTGTCAGCTGGAGGCTAAGTGAATTTGGCTTCTAGGAACGTGACGACTTCCAGCGGAATGAGATAGTCAGTGGATTTTTGAACTTACTAGGGGCACCAATCTGCTAAACTAGTAGTACTCAAGAGGTTTAGTTGCGCATTTCCGTTGATCGCAATGCCTGGGGTTTTATTATCTATTTTCTAGTATTATCTCTGTCTACTTAAAAAAAGTTTAACATACTTCTAAAAACAAACTTAAAATTCTTTATATTCGAGTTTTTTTGTAAATGTGTGTTTTTAGAAATATTAAAACAATATATTTAGTCTATTATGTATTGTTGAAGTACTCGTGTTTCGAATGTTTATTCAAACAATACATGATCGAATTATCTATGAATACCACAGATCGATCAATAACGTAGTACTTCAGGCAGAACGTGGAGGGCACTGTAAGCTTTTGCCGGCTTGCTCATATAGCCTACAGCTCAATTACAATAAATATTAAACAGTTACTTAGATTTAACGACAGAAATTGAAAAAAAAACTGACCCACAATTTAAAATGTCATGACTTTCCTCGCAGCAGTTTAGGTTTTTACTCCGGACAAACATGGCTACAACCTAATTCTGATTTTATAGATACATATTAAGTTTCCCCAGCAGGCATAATGTCAACATTTTAATTTTCACTTAGAGGTCAGACTGATACTAAATCTAGGGATAGATAGTAGGCCAAGAGGGAACCACTCTCAATATGTGTTCCCACAGGGTAGCGACGCGACGCTCGCAGGAAGGGAGAGGGGAATGGGCTGCCGACGCAGTCGCCTGGAATCTCCACACAGCTATTTAATCCAATCTGCATTCATTCTGACTTTTGCTAAATTCCCGACCACGCTTTTGTTTATTTTCTGATTGGATATTGTTTTTTTTAGTTCGATTACGAAACGAATAGCTTTTACGTTGAATAATTTTGCACAAACACTGTATACTGTAAGCTATTCATACTACAATTGGAGCAATAGATTTCATGGTTTTGTATGAAATTGATAGTTGATTTTTTTTTAATATCTGTCTTGTAATACGAGAGAGAAGGGATGTCAGGCCTGCTTATCCTAACCAGTCGGGCCTCCACTCCACCTGTTGTTGACCATGCAGGCAGTAGGCCTATTCATTTGTTCCAGACTTGAAACATAGGCTATCTCCCTTTTGGTTTGGTATTTTCCAGCTACTGCGTATCCTTCTCGTCTGTGATGCGTTGTTTTGGTCATAGGCCTAATCAAATAAGTTTTACTTTTTATATTTTGACTGTCTCAGGATATCAGCCATGAGTGTTTGTTATTGCTTTTAATTTTAGCATTTTAAATAATTAGAATCATAACCTATTTTTTACTCACCGTAAAGGCTACCGCGGTTTCGAAATCTCGCTGTTTCATCTTCACAACGTAATACAAAATGTCAAATCTTTCTTTTGAGTTAACAAAATATTGAAAACATACGTCACAAACACTAAATACAATACACAATTTTTATTAAAATGCACGATAAAATTTGGCTTGGCCAAACACTACCGTGCAACTCTTATCGGACTGCGGAGTCTCCATCGATACTGGCGCACCCTCAGCGTTTATCAGTTAGCATTTTAATATAAGCTTAGGCATCTAAAATTGTTCTGGTCTTTAAAGTTTAGGTTAGGTACTTATTTGAGAAAATGTTGATTTATACTCTCGAATTGTCGTGTAGCCTATTGTTCTATAAACACAAATCACAAGTATCCGGTTTGAAATTAAAAATAACAACGTGAATGTTAAGAAATAATTTTAAAACAAAATGGTGATAATTTATCACTCGCAGATTTTCGTCTTCTGTTATTGACCTTTCACAGTTTACACTCCGTCGATTGTCAGCGAATTACTAAACTACATGCTAAACATGTTCTTTAATGGTTGGCGCTCCAGTAGAGTTCCGTTAGGACTAAAAATTAAAATAGATGTCAAGTCTCTCACTAGGATATAAATTACAGACAATAAATTCGATTTAAATATATTTCCTGTTCATGTCAAACATGAAGTTATAATGTAGGTTAATTTTCAAATAGCCTAATAATAAAATAAAATATTAACAATTAGGCTAAGAAGAAGTAAAATGGTTTATTTTCTTGCGGAAGCTGATAGCTACGACTTAAGTTATTTGTTGTAGGAACCTTTATAGAAAGTATTCTTAAACGTTTAGGCTATAGGATGTACATTATTCAATTATATTTAGGCTATATTTTAAAATTTATAATTTTAAAACTCACTACAAGGTGTGATTTTTAGTCATAACTAGTTTATCGATAAAAATGCACTTTATGCATTTTTGTCAACTTTGGTAATTTTTCTACCAAAATATTTTTTATATGCCTAATATTAATAGCCAAAAATATAAAAGTGCAGGAAAACGGGAAGTTATAAAAAAATAAAAATAAAAATGACAAACATAACCTCAAAATGATTAGCGCGCGAAAGTAACGTTTTTTATCGCGAAATCGATTAATGAATTTTTTTTTAACTTAAAACCTAACTCACGGTTATTATATTAAAAAACTTGATACAGTTATGCGTTAAAAACCTAACACTTTTTATATAGGCCCTAACTAGTACTGAGTAAAAGTTACTAACCTTGTAATGACAGAGGTTATCAGCATACTAAGCATGGCTTAGCAATCGGTTAATGGCTTAAAATCATAACTTATCGCAGTAAATTAAATCTTCAGCTGATAAATATCAATTAGTTAAATAAATAAGTAGGGTAGAGCGGGGCTATTTCGCTCATTTCAACTTTGGGGTACTTAAAATGGGTTTAAAAATTTTAAAAATAGTTTTTTTAATAATTATAATTAAACACTACTATGTAAGGAACTGTATGGTATTTTGTTACGTTTTTATTACAAATTATTTTCTAGGTAATTAATTAATTTACATAAATGTTGAAAAACAGAAAATACACAAATTAGCGGGGTTATTTCGCTCACTAGGCGGGGCTATTCCGTATATGAATGTTTCGTCTAAATTCTACATACATTTTCCACAAACGAATTGTTTTTTACCAACAGCACCCACACAAATTTCGTGAAACCATGTTTCACAACTTTGACACTTTATCCAATCACCTTTACGTCTTGATTCTTCAGATAAAAACTTATACCCACAAAATCCACAAGGAACGTTGTCATTATCATCAGAAGGCAATGCTTTGGGATCGTCTTCATCGGAACTAAAGTCTTTACAAATTATTTTGGTGGACTTTTCCTCTTTTTTTGGAAGTTTTCCTCTCCTTGGAAGTAGGCCTATTATCTCGCTCTTATTTTAATATTTTTTTGTTGACGGTCTCTTGATAACTTGTGTTTGATATGAGATGCCTGGTGTACTGTTGCTGTCTTCGTTTTCTCTTCGACTGTTTCTTTGTAGGCGTAGTTATAATGGTTTGAAATGGCGATAGTTTTTTGATGTTTATATTTTTTAACTACTTTTTTATAAAGCTTAAAAAAGTCACAACATTCTTATTTAGCCCTTCAGTTCGTGCCTTTGACAAACCTTCAGGCTTTCTTAAAGATAAACCACGGTTTCACTTTATAAATCCGGAAAACCAGTCTTTCCCAGCAGTTCTAAGATTTTTATCCGAAGGCTGTCTTAATCTTCTCATTTCAGCAAAAGAATAAGCTGCATTTCTCACTTGCATGGGAGTACAACCAAAACCCCTATTTGCTAGATCCATCAACCTATCTGCCAAGTCCTTTTCATCAACTTCTATAAAGACTGTAGGGTGACCACTTTTTTTAAATAAGGTTTTATACCCTAAAGCACGTTGTGTTTTTGCAATATGCACACGATCCTTCAATGTAGAATTTGGAACGTTGTAATGAGCTGTAGCGCCTCTATTACTAAATGTGCCATTAATAACGCTTGAAATAGCTTCAATCATATTTTTATCACTCCATTTCTTATAAAGACCTTTGTTTTTGTACGTACGGACCATCTGGAAGCCAGACAACAGATATAAATAGTTTTTCTTTGCAATATATATTTACAAATACATTATAAAATAAAAATTTATGTGAGCGAAATAACCCCCTTTTCAGTGGGCGAAATAGCCCCAATAACATGGTTTTACATAATGAGTATTTTAGTTGAGACAGTTAAAAATAACACAATTATAAAGCCGTAGCTGAATAAAGAAGAAATTAAATAACCTACAATAAAAACATTATCAGATAATATTACAAAATGTACATTGCACAGCTAAAATTGTTTACGCTAAACGTTAATTATTGCTACTTCAACATTGTGATAGTCTTACCTCAGCTTATAGAAGTAGCGTTCTTCCAAGAAAATAAAAACTTATAGCACAACTCGCACTTGTAGTGAACACAAATACTGCTACACAGTAACTGAGCTGAAAATGGCTGACAATGTGCGCAGTTTACATTTGCAGCAGTACAAATTAGTTAAGTTGAGTGAAATAGCCCCGTGTGCGAAATATTTTAGCTCTACCCTATATAGCTCTAAATAGCTATATACTCTAAATAGCTCTACCCTATATAATTTTAAGAAAAATAATAAAAATTTTAACTTTAATAAAAATTTCTAAGCTGCATAAATACAGTTTATTCTACACTTAAAAATATTTTTTTAAAGTGCTTATTAATATTAAAGTCCATTCTATTTCGTAAGTATTGTACGATTCTTACTGATATTGTTTAAGCAATTTGTTTATAATTTAAAAAAGTGGTACTAGAAACGTATACAATTTTCCTTGAATTCAGGTAGACCAATTATAGGCTACATAGGCCTACCAGATAGTTAATAAATTATAGGCCTACATCACACGTGTTTAAAGTGATAACCATTATATCTAATTCAGCTAGTTTTGAATAAATTTCCTCTTTCAGCTAGCAATTTTTCAAACAGTTGCTGGTTTTGTACGGTGCACTTGATCCCTTGGTGCGTTGTGTTCCATCGTGCGTAGACCCTAAATATCACGTTGAAGCCTTGTTCTGGTACTACCTTATCATGTAGACAATATTTTCAAATAACATTGCCCTGTCATTGCTACTTTGCACCGTTTTATTTCTCTTGAAAAAATTGTACGGCAATAAAATTTGAACAAATCCCTATCCAAACTAAAATATTTGTAACAATAGGACATATTTCAATAGAACAGTAGCCGATATGGATTTGCTGCAATTATACCTTGCCGATATGGACCTGCAATTATATATTTACAAATCTGCTCAGATAAAAAATGTGCTAAATTTCCATGTGTTTCATATTACCAAAAAGTACCATATTGTTGTCTAACAAATATTTATATCCAATTTTCTTTATATTAAATTCTCAGTTAGAGATCTTATTCAGTGTTATTTGTCAAAAATTCCCCCCCATATTTTTGGAAGTTTTAATTACGTTCCGCGTAAAACGTTAAAGTCCACTAAAAGTTAAACTTAATAAGTTTCAGTTTTTGTTGTCATTAAATTAGGCTATAACAAAAAGTACGTTAGCTGATCCTACATTTGTTACAATTTCATGACAAACAAAAATTAAAACTTATTAAGTAAACGTACGATAAGCTAAATAGCATACCTACAATTTCACTAACTTTGTTACAATTTAATTACAACAAAAATTAAAACTTATTAAGTAAATACGATAAGCGATAAGCAGTTTAAATAGCATACCTACAATTTCACTAACTTTGTTACAATTTAATTACAACAAAAATTAAAACTTATTAAGTAAACGTACGATAAGCTAAATAGCCTACCTACAATTTCACTAACTTTGTTACAATTTAATTACAACAAAAATTAAAACTTATTAAGTAAACGTACGATAAGCTAAATAGCATACCTACAATTTCACTAACTTTGTTACAATTTAATTACAACAAAAATTAAAACTTATTAAGTAAACGTACGATAAGCTAAATAGCATACCTACAATTTCACTAACTTTGTTACAATTTAATTACAACAAAAATTAAAACTTATTAAGTAAACGTACGATAGGCTACATAGTTTCAGTAACTTTGTTACAATTGTAAAAGATATTAAAACAATGTAGTCTAGACTATAAATTATGGTTTGTATTTTGATAAAGTTTGCTAACAGTCAAAAATATTATAACAGTTTAAATAATGGTATTTATACATTGTAGGTTGTCTTATTAAAATAGTTATTTTTGAATATTTGTTTGTTTTATTTTATACCTTATTATCTAATGAACACATATTCACCCGCGGAAAATAATTTTCTAAAAGATTATTTAATATTTTAGACCGTTTTTTACGGAACTATATTGTAGCGTCATGCGTTTCATCACCCAACAACCGTTTCAGTTCGAGTTCTTTTTTTAAAAAAAGTAAAAGGTTTTTTATCGTTTAAACGATCAAAAACAAGTTACCTACTTTCGCGCGGTAGCAATTTTGAGGTTATGCGGATTAGTCTTTTTTATCGTACTTCTCGTGCTTTTTGCGCTTTTATATTTTCGATTATTGCTTTTGAGCATGTACCTTTTTTTTATCGTAATTCTCGTGCTTTTTGCGCTTTTATATTTTGGATTATTGCTTTTGAGCATGTAATAAAGCGTTTTACGAAAAAAATACCGAAAAATCTAGGACAACCTACATTGCATATTTATCTAATAAATGTAGACTAACTTGCTACATTTTAGTGAATAACCATTACTTAGCAGCCTAAAAAGAGATCAAATTAATACAATCTTGCTTCGCTACGTGACGTGCGGGAGTAATTCACTGTGAAGTGTCGTTAATAGTGACAATGTGGTCACGCCACGCGCCTCTATAGTGACTCAGTCAAATAAACGCACAGTGTGTAAACATTAACCCTCAAGGCATTGTAGCCTAATAGAGTCACGTGGGAAAGTAAGCGGGAGTGTGGCACTCGGTGATGTGTGATAATCCGTTCAAATACTCTGGCTGTAGTTGGGTTATCAATGATAGCTTCCAAAATATCAAGCCCATAGTTTTAAAACTAGATTCGTTTAAATGTATACTTTCACAATTCGTTTATCTATGTATAGGCCTACTACTTAATATTACTATTTTTTGACAGAATTGACATTGTAAAGTGTTCTATCAAGCACATTTTCTAATCGATTCCAAGAATGTAGTAAAAACGTCAGGGGAAGACGAAATAAGCCCAAAAACATTTGAAACAGGAAAATTTCAGTGAGGGAAATATTCGCAAACAAAAACCCCTACTATTAAAACCTTTATGTAATCTTCAGTCGTTCCCTTTTAGATATGTTTCACAAGGCTAGTTAATTAAATTTTGTGTTATTACTGATTACGTGTTTTACAATTATTTCATACACAACTCTTTATTAACCACGGTATAGTAGCCTATAATTATGCATTTAAAGAAACAACAAAGTGAAGTATCTGTTTCAACTCGAAACGTTCGGCTTTTGGTTTGTTTGTTACGCAGTTTTTACCAAACACATTCACCAATTGTTTTGAAATTTGGTACAAAGTACCTTGTATAAAGTCCAAATGACGTATGTGTAAGATTTTTCCTAATCACTTATGTTTCAATATGACTGCTTCTGATTTAACAATGATTAGCGTACTCAGTTTTTGCCAAACGCATTAACCGATTGTTTTGAAATTTTGTAGGAAGGTAACTTGTATAAAGCCAGTAGGATGTACATATAAACTTTTTTCCCACTTACTTCCCTTTCAAGATAGCAGGCTTTCATTTAACATTTATAGTGTAGTTGCTAGTTATCTCCTGTAATACTGGCTGAACAGCAAGACCTATCATAGTTTTGACCGCTTCATGGAGAAAGAATACAAATTGCCAATAATGTTGGTCCAGTAACATTTTTCTTCATATTACGGTTACGGGTAAATTGGCGGAAAAGTTTAAGAGCGCTGCTGTGGAACGTTTTGTAAGATATACTGCGAGGTCTATTGTTCTTTGAACTATTATTAAATTGGTTTTATAATTAAGAATTGTTCCACTAACAGAATATTTTACCGCATGAAACACACACACACACACACACACACACACACACACACACACACACACACACACACACACACACACACACACACACACACACACACACACACACATACACTGCAACAGCAAGTTTCCAAACTGCTTATAGGCTAACATTTTTTAAAATTATTAATCAAATGAAAGTAAAAATAAGGTAAAGCTCAATACAGAAGGACTTATCTCTGTAATTACAAGATAAACAGAGGCCTAATCCTTGAAGGCTCATAATTATATGTATTTAGAAATAAAAAGAGGCTTCAATTAAAGAATGCACAAGTAAATGTAGTTAGTTTTTGACTAGAGTTTGTAATAGTTTTGAAAAAGATAATTTGAAGAAGTGATTAAAAACTACGTTAGTAAATGTGGCCATAGTTTTGATGTTTATGTTACTGTTTGTTAGTTTTTGGAATTGTGTAAAAAGTTATTAAAAAAGTAGTTGGTGAACTAAAAGCTTATTTTTATATAAATACATTAATAATACCTGAAGTGTTCTCAGTCCATTCGGTGAGTTTCAGTAGTGTAGTCCTACATATTGCCAATAAGACGTAATACCTTCTGGTTTCTGTTTGAAATAACAGATATACCACGTGTTAGTTAACGACTGAAACTGATTAAATGTGTCAAAAATTTTAATCGAAATTATTTCAAATTTTACTTCAGGTGAAAACTTTGTGTGATATTTGTTAAAAATTTATCAAGCGTCTTTAGAATTTTAAATAGGAACATTTTGGGGACTTATACACGTCCAGTGTATTTTTGTATTTTATATTTTTGTATTATTATCTAGAACTTTACTATTTTACCAATGAGTAATTTGAAATTACAGCAAAGTTATAAACGGTCAAAACAATTTTTATCAAATGTACCAACCTAACAAGTAAAATAGACGTTCAAATTATTTAAGGTCCCTTTTCAAATGACACACCCCGGGAAGAAAGAGTTATTTTATAAAAAAATTTAGATAAATAAAAAGAGCAATGGATTTTCAAAATTTAATAAAATTAGTTAATCAACGTACTTGTTTCTTATCGCTAAGAAAATTAAACCGATCAAAGTTGTGTAATAGCATGACAAATTATCGAATTTCTCGTCGACTCAAAACGAACGCGTAACTTTGGCTAAGTAGGCTAACGCGCGCGCGCGCGCACACACACACACACACACACACACACACACACACACACACACACACACACACACACACACACACACACCAATTTCGATAATTCTGAATAGTGTGAAAGTTGATGAATGTTTATATTTTGACTGGGCAGGCCTACTTGTAACTAACTTACAAAATAATATAATTTTACTTTAAGAACTATTTGAAATATACATTATACCACCATTTGGTAAACAAAATATTTAGCAGAACATTGTTCCGTGCCTGTAAGGAGTTTCGACGAATTGCGAACACAGACCTAGCCGTAAAACATTCGTGTCGAATGAACGCGATAGCCTAATTTCGAACGTTTATTATTTAGGTTAGGGTTATGATTTGTAATTATTATCGACACTTCTTCTTGTATCGCTCCGCGCACATAAAAATGAAACACTTTGGCCAAACATGCGCTTGTACAAAACAACAATAATCGCAAATAAAACAGACAGACGGAGGTAGGCTAGGGTATTGATTTAGTTGCAGTTGTCCGGTAGTCCGGAGCTCGGTGGCCGATATCATAACTTGTCCCCGTCAATTACCGCTGCTAAAACACCGCTCTATGCTAATATAGGCTCCACTCGGCCTATAACTAACTTATACCTAACACCACCTAAGGAAGCATTGTTCAGTGTCTTCTTACCGACTGATTTTTTAAATATTTAAATTAACTGTCTTTTCGAATACTAATAAATTACTCGATCAACGAAATCAACGTGAAAACTATTTAGTTGATATCAAATTAAAAGTTCCAAAAAAAACACAACAATATTTTAAAAATTTTATTAACGAGCTAGTTACTGTTTTGCAGTGCTGTTATTAACAATCCTTTTTTAATATGCTACCTTTAAATAGGCCTATACAATATTTTAACAATAGTTTCAACACTAAATTTTCTTATAGTTTTAGTAACAATTTTTGGTAGAACTAAGTTTTAGGGACTTTTGATTATGCCAGCGACTTTTGCACTAAAACAATATGCCAAATATTAGTGATCCAAAATACAAAAGTGAGGAAACAACGGGAAGTTACAAAAAAAAAAAAAGGAAACAAAAGTGATAAACATAACCTCAATATGACTATACCGCGCGAAAGTGAGAAACGTATGTTTAATAGCAAAAACGATAAATTTAATTGGCATTATTAATAATTAAATGCATGTTGCATTTATTAAAAATTGCATGTTAATGTGTTGCATTCATTAAAAAAATAATGAAAGGAATAATTTTTTTTTAGAACTTCATAACCTAACTCGATTCGACTGTTTCGTGTTTAACCTAACTCGTCTAGGCTGTCTCGTGTTTAATGAAATGCGTGTTATTAATAATGAAAGGAATTTTTTAAGAACTGTACTAACTCGACTCGGTTGTTGAGTGTTTAACTCAGAACACGAATGCGATTCTTTAAAGATGACGTGATTTATAAGAAATTCAACAACACTATTCCGTAATGCCAACCTAAACTGACAAAAGAGAATAAGCGCAAAGTTCACAAATAACGGCAGGCATTTGTTTAACAATGTTTTCACTACAAAAACTACCACGATTTATTATAAACTGCGTATAATCTTGTGAAGTAAATTTATCGTATAAAGTAAATATATAAGTATATCCATGTAAGTAAGACGTGCAAGTAAATTCATACAAAGTAAACATCAGTGACGTCACAATATAGGTTAGGCATACAGGTTAGTAATAAATGTTAGAAATCGTAATTTATTGTACATTTATCTTAATAAATTTTATCTTCTTTAACATCTCTTAAGGAAATGATAGTCCTACACATAATACAAGCAAAACAATCGTTAAAATCACCAGTTTTGCAAAAGTCCCTAAAAGTCAGAAATACCAATTTTTTTCCTGTTTAAAAGTACGTTCTATCTTCTCGTTTTACGTTTGATTTAATATGTTATTTTAGGTACGAAATTATCCTGGGCAGATGACAACTAAGAAAAAGCACGGTACTCATTACAGAGCCCTGTGTCTGAGGGTGCCCGTGTTCAAGATAGGAATGTACCGTGGAGAAACGGTTTTGCAAGAAGGAAAATGAAACTACATAATCTACAATTATGAGGCTCTTCCTAACAGGAGGCTAAAGACGTTTGGTTTCCAGGACAGTAAGGATCTCCAGAAAAATGAGCTAGCCAGTGGATTGCTAAAACTCATTGAGAGCAATGACTATTGAACTAGAATTTGAGAGCTTGTCTTTTAAATACTGCTTAAATTCCAGTTGCATATGAAGAACCACAACTTGTTAGATTACAAAATTTGAAATGAAAGAAATTTACTGTTCGAGAATGAATCAAAAAACGATTACACTTTATTTTTTATTTTTTCCGATCCACTCCCAAACCCTACATTTTTGTTTTATTTCACAATTAGTACAATAAGTTCTGATATGTATTTTCATATATACAATCAACATTTCAGCAACATCTGGTGAATCTTTTTTTTAAAAAAAGTATCTTTTTTTAAAAAAAAGTTTCTAATTTTTAAAATATTTTCTCAGTAGCTTTCAGACTTGTTTTTTTTTTTGAAATAACGACATCTAATTTTGTTTGGTTATTTATGGACTAGGTTTGAACAAAATGTGATAAAAATGGTTAGCACTATACAACAAATTTTAAAGTTTTTGACCAAAAAAAAAACAACTAACTGTATTTCAAAAATTATCTCGATAAATTTACATGGGCTTTCCTTCAGTCATCATAAAAATGTGTTAATTATATCCAGTGTTTTAAAGAAACAAACAGCTATACAAACATTTACACGGACAGATATTCAAGTTCAAACACTTTTAACTATTGGAACGGACGTCATGGTAATACCCAGATTCAGGACCTTGAAATGAGCGAAAGGATAACACAGGGGTGATTAAAATGTATGCATATTCGTTATTTTGGTCCGATTGAAAGAAAATAAAGCAGGCTAAACGTAAAAAAATATTTCTCAAGATTTCGTTGGATTTTTCTGTTTTCAAGAAAAAATGGTTTTTACTTAAATGCATATGCTGTGTACGTCGCTGGACATTAAGCAAATTGACAGATTTTTTTTATAAATTTGGAATCTTTATCTGTTTTACCCATACCTAGAGTCCATTTTTTTCCATAATATATTTTCAGTGTAACAAAGAAAATTTTGTATTTTATAAAAAAATTAAAATTAAGATATTGAAACGAAACCATTCTAATAGGTTAACTGTTAAAGATCCCTAAATTAAACTTGTTCTGTAGGCCTATATTTTTTTGAGGAACGAGAAGGAACATTTACGCTAAGATGTAGTAATGCACAGTTGAAGGAGAGGAGAAGTCATTTTGAAGAGCGCAGCAATTTGTCACAATTGTGTGCTGTGATTATATCCACAGGGTAACAACCCCCGGAGATCCGCCTCCCCGATCCCGTCTCTGCGTTACTATGGTAACGCACCCGTCAGGAGGAAGTTGTTGTTTGCATAATGATAGCTGTCAACGAAATGGAAACCTGCAGTTCTGCTCGTTAACTTATTATCTTTTGGCTTTAGCAGTTTGTTTCCTGAACTCACTGTGTAGCTTATAGTAGCTTTAAAATAGTCTAAATATAGTCAGCGAAACATTAGTATAGGCCTACGTGCTGGTCGTTAACTTAAGTCTGTAAAATATGTATTTCTTAATTATTTTTATTCTTCATTCCAGACAACGAGCAACGTTTTTCGTATTAAGATATAATGTTTATTTTTTACTTTCTAACAGCTTGACATGTTTAAAGAGTTGGATCGACAAAATAAAGAAACAATAAACCCATAAGCAGAGCATCTTATCCCTCGGTCAAATTTTAGGTTAGGATTTGCCGGTTACAATATTTTACAAAGGAATTGTCCAGGAGTTTGCAATAATTAGGGCCTAAAGTTTACGTTAACCAAATTGATCGTTCTTGCTGAAAACGAACAACTTTTATAACATTTCTTGTACGATCACTGTGTTTTACCATGATGAAAATGCGAAAACGACAGTTCTTTTGCAATGAAACGAGTTTTTTCACAGATAGGCCTACATATCTGTTTATTTAACGATATTAAGATATGTTGTTTATTAGATTTGTTAAAAACATACTAATATGTTTAAAGGTTAAATTAACAAGAAAATGAAAGTGCCCCGCTACGTCAACCGAAAACATGAATTCGTAGTCATCTGGCTGAATTTATCGTTCATTTTCGCTTACTGATATGAGATTAATATGTTTAAAAGATCAGGTAAACAAGAAAAAGCAACAAACTTACTTTAATCTTACGCACGTCATGTTAATTACGTTAGCGAATCTTGCTAACCTAACATAATATGCGTGGAAATAATGTAGATCTACGTTATACTTTTTCTTACATTTTAAACATCTGTTGTCAGCAAGTAAAAATGAATCGGGAACTACTAGGCTACATATGTTTTTCCATTCGTATGTATTTCAACGCATACCATGTTCTTTAACTAGGTTATTAAGACTTAAATTAAGTTAACATAACCTAAATAAATAAACATGGTAGGTATGCGTGGAAATAAAGAAAGTTTTTCACTTTTTCTTAATTTAATCTGCATGCCTCGAGTACTCAGTTTACTTCCAAACAGAAGGCTGATTTTTTTATCAATTTCAAATTTTTTATGTTAATTTGCGTTATAAATCTTCCCGTAGGCTTATTAAGAATATTTTTTTTAAATCTCATTAACCGATTTTTAGAAAATAGGCATGTAACAATTTTCCTAACTTCAAAAAAGGAGCTTTGGTGTTTTATTTGGATGCTTAATTGCTTCATCTTAACTTCTTTTAAATCGATTACAGTTTTTGGATGCAAGAATGTTTTCAAATTTTTCTTCAGCCGATGCTTTAAAGTACTTTCGGCAGCACATACTTGTTGGAATACGATAAGAGCTGACCGATCCCCTCAAATCGCTGCCGCAGCGGGATATGTTCAGAGTTCACTTGTAGCCTAACCACGAGAGCAACAATTAAAGGATAATCCTCCCTCCCATCCTGCAATCAATAGCAGCTTTCCATTGTTAAACTGATTCGCGACTACTCTACGTGGCATTGTGTTACTCTTTAATACAGCAGGCACTGCACTCTTCATTTACAGCTTTGTTAAACCAGTCATGTGAAAGAGTGATCACGTTTAGTGGTACTTCCTTGGTGTGCCATCACCACCATAGCTTACAATTAGTGAATAACTTCTTATAAATTTTGCCTCGATTTTACTGTATCATTATATGAAAAAAGTTGAGATAGTGAAAGATTTGCATGGACTTATTAGTTTTTAGGTCAAAAAGAGTAATTTGTGTGTGTGTGTGTGTGTGTTTGTTTGTTTGGTCCAATTATATTACTGACGTTACCGATAAATCGAAATTATACATAACTTATATAAATTTGGACACTTACCTACGTCATAGCATTTACCTAACCTATATCAGTTTCGTACAATAATTATGATAATTACGATTTATGCTTTGGGCATTTGTTATAACGGCGTTCATTAGTAATTTATATATTTTTAATAAATTTGTTTATACACAATCTGCAAGATATATTTAACTGTAAACGCTCTAAACAATTTTGTGCAAAATAGGAACCGGGTGTATATTAAGACGGCGTTAATTATAATTTAAGTGATTATTATTCAACTTATTTAGGTACAGAATTTTAAACAAATAAATGTTAAATATAAAAAAATTAGTCAGTAGTACCTTTGAAATCACTTCCCTAGGTTTCATAAACCGAAATTATTGCACTGAACCACGAGTGCACTAAAAACAATCAGCTCACTGGTAGACTTAAATTCACTTCAAGAATACTAATCATGTGTATTAACGGCAAGTGTGACAATTTTAACATGTATCATGTTTTAGGGCTAGTTGTGATGTAGGATTTTGCGTGATGCGCGTGCACAAATTTATATTGATATATAATTGTATATTTTGAGCGTCGCAAGTCCCATATTAAATTAATTATAATTAAAATTTCCTGTGTTTCCGCCTGGAATCGAACCGGGGACCTTGCGCATATGAGGCGCACTTGATGACCATTACACTACGGAAACTACGAAGAAGTTTGACCGATGTAAATATATGAAAGGAATCGTTAATTTAATTTTTATATTGTTAGTTACAGTAAAAGATCATTTGTTTTATATTAATTCGTAACGATCAGCTGATTTAATTGAACAGTTGATGGGCTGTGATAAGTTTTACGTTATGTCGTGTTTTCGAACAAATTATCGTAATTAAAATAAAAAGGAAGAAAAAACATGATATATGATTTTTATTTCTAGTTCAATAACAGAAATTGTTTACATGTTTTTTGTGCTATTACGAGTACATATTTTTTTTACAAAAAAGTACCTGCCTAAACAGGTTTTTATTTCAAAATTTGAAAAATCAATTTGTAACATTTATTGAATTTCGTTCAAACGTAATGGCTAAAATACTACACAAAATATAAGGCATCGTTAGATTCACAAAAATGTTAAAAAAATATTTAAACTTCTAGACTACTAAAATCGTGTTTTTCAGTCTATGATCAGTGTCAATTTCATAATCACGGTTTTATCGTGACTGCCACAGCTGTCTTCATGTAACTGAATAGAATAGAACTGTGTTTACTGCCTCCGTAATTAGACAATATACCGTTGTAACTAATGATTTATTTCTTAGCTGAAACTGTTATAAACCAAATAAGGTTTGAATGACGCCATTAAAAACAAAGTTTGCTGACAAGTGTATCGAAACGTAATCAGCCAATCAGTGACTTTGTCTTCCAAAACAGGAGAGCATTGTAAATTTATTACTTCCTTTATTAACTTAAATTACAGTTTATAGTGTCCATCTTACACTCAGCACAAGGTATAAACTAAAAGGTTACTAGGTTAAAGGAGATTCTGTATAATTTTAGCGAATTTTGGTTTCTAAATTTCATTTAAAAGCATTTTTTAACTAATTTAAATTTGAAAATCACACCCAAGTTTCAGAAACATTCAGCTTCAGAAACAGTATGGCCTAATAAATAAAATAAGTCTATTTATACTATAAAATAATATAATAAACAAAATAACAAGGTGCCAACTTTTTAACGTTCAATAATGAATTTATTACTTTAATTCTTTATAAATTATGTTTTTAAAGTTTACTAACCTGTATTTTTTTACTGAAACGTTATTTAGGTTATGTTCTATCAAAAGCGAATTATTTAATAAAACTTTAACTTTACGTTTATTTGACGCTTATTTTTTTCACAGTCTAAACGTGTTTCGGCACTGTTAATGGCTTCTTCAAGTCGTAAGAATACAACACATAACATCCGAAACAAAAACTAAATTTAGAAACTGGAAAAAACAATGAATACACGCTAGAACGAAATTTCCAATAATATAAAAGGCTGTGAACTGTACAGAGACAAGTTTACACAAATTACCTATGAGCTTATGTTTAACGTTTGTTGTAAAAAATACAGATTTAATAATTAAATTTATGTAGTTAATTTAATATATATCCTATAAATCGTTCGTGGTGGTCGATGTGACTAAAGCACCGGTCAGTCTGAACTGCACATTTTAAAGTTCGAGCCGCAGGTACTATCGTTGGGCAAACTCCTTATCGCGTTAACGCTGATCCCTTGTGTAAATAATAATAATAATAATAATAATAATAATAATAATAATAATAAATAATTAATAATAATTATAATAAATAAATAACAATAATAATAATGGTTATAATAATGATAATGGTAATCATATACATTATTTCTCGAATCAACATCCTTTTTCCTTAGCACATACTATTAGTACAGACATAAATGAGGTATCTTTAGAAAGATTTTGTAACCAGCTTCTGACATTGCAAAACGATTTTGCGCTAATACTTACTGTTTGCGGAAACTTTTAACATAAAAGACACTTTTAACTGTTTTAAGCAAAACGGCATCATGGATGCGCAAGCGCGGCATCACAAATCAGACAATATTTTGTATATTTTACAAATCTAACTTATTAATAACTAATAGACAATCCCATTAAAAATGCCACATATTTGTATCACTAAAAGTAACAAATATTCTATTATTATTATTACTAATATTAGTGACGTCACTATGCCTAACTAAAATATTCATAAACCAGGGCCCTTTACAAGAATATATTAGTAAAAAAAAAGGATTACAGACTTTAATTGTATTAAACAGCTTGATTGTTTATATTTTTTTTTCGCTAATCCGAGTTTAGTGGTTTTCCCTTAGGGTAGCCGATATTTCTTTTCTTTTTCAGCGGAGCTACAAGATCGGTGAAAACACCCAAGTTCGCATTGTCAAAATTTATTACTTTTAAATTCTTTCCTTGCTGGCACAACAACCCAAAAAATAGGCCTCACGCATGAAATTTGTGTCGTTCGCGAGAATGTTCCAAATCCAAAAAATTCACGATGCACAATTTCACCTTATCTGAGCGCCGTAGCCTTGCGCGAACTAGTCTTAGCCTCACTCTCGCTAAACGTATCTGAGGAATCAGAGTCTTCATCCAGTTTTCGTTTTATTTCTTTGTTCTCTTTCTTTTCAGGTGCAATTGTTTTTTCAAGATTAAGATCTTCAGCAGGAAAATTTGAGGTGATACGGATTTTAGTAAAATCTTGGATTATCTTGAATGTGGAAGGTAATTTTAGTACTTTTGTATCTTCTTCTTTATGTTCGACATTTTCTTTGTTGATTTCACTTAAGATATTTTCTTCCTCTGGTGTAGCAACATTTACTTCTGTTTCATTTACTTCCTGTTTTTCCAATTTAGATTTTGGAGTTTCATAACCTTGGGGTGGTGTATAATAAGGTAGTTTTCCTCTCTGCCAGTCATTTAAAACAATCCTTGCTGTGATCGGAATATCAGGTTCTCCTTTTTTTAACAATTTTCCCATTTTTTTGCTCAACTGAGTCAGAAAGTCTTCACTGTCTGTCCAATCTACAATACCATATGTTCTAACAATATATTCTTTCTGCACTTTTTCTAAAACAGCAGGTATGTACTGTTCGGGTTCAGGACAGTTTTCTATTCTAACGTCCTTAGAACAATTTCAGTTGTTACTTACAATTTCAATTGTTGTTACTTAAAAGTCATTAAACTTATAGGTTATGTGACTCTCCTGACAGTTTTCTAATGTCAGTTTTTTATGGTTATAACTAATCTCAACGAATTTACAATTGATTGACACCGGGAAAACTGTAGTAATACCACGGATAAACTTAATACCATTTGATCCAAGCATGCCTTTTCAATTGACTAGACAACAGTTACCTATTAAAACTGCATTTGCTATCAGTATAAACAAGTCGCAGGCACAAACAGAAGAGCAGGATTGTATTTACCAAATACCCTCTTTACTCACGGACAAATGTATGTAGCCTTTTCAAGGGTAACTAAATCAACTTTAGGGTAACTAACATGTTTGTATCCATTAAGGAAAATGATATACGAAAAGTACAAGAAGATTACATTCTTACATCAAATATCGTTAACAACGAGGTTAATTTGATGTTAACCATGTAAAAATTGCTATTAAAAAAACAATTATATCTATTGAATTGTATATAATATAATGACTAGTAAATTTGTGATTATTATTTCAAACCTATCGATTTTCGATTTATTTTTTAATTAAACATGTTTTCCCTTCCTTCCAACTACCGCCCTCATCCCAACGACTACTCTTATTCAAAAGGCACTACTTATAACTTTCATAGTGCGAAATTTTGCACAGCCTCCTGGTTATTATGATTATCCATTACGTTCACCACATAATACAGCACATTTATTTTGTTTTTAATCTATAATTTACAAGCCGAATTTAAATTAAACATTTCTTATCATTTGGCTTGTACAAATGCACATAAAGCCACTGTTCAAAATCATAATACTTTTTCTTTCCTCGCATAACTTTGTAAATATTGTCGGACTGATATAAAAAGTTTGTGAACCGATGTCCTAACCTAAACTGACACTCGTCGATATTCAACAATAAACAGTAGTGCAGTGAAGCGGCCTAACAAGAGATGCCAGATTAATGTAGGCCTACTCGAGGATAGCAATCTACCCCAGTTGTTGCGGGATTGATTGATGCACAGGTGGCCCCACGTGCCCCACAAATAAATGACCCAACAAATTATGCGCTATTCTAAACGCAGATAGGCATCAGTCACTCTGCCCACGATACTCTTGGTCGTTTTATTTTTCTTCCAAAGAGAAAACAAGAAATGAAATATCAACAAAGTGACATTTGGTTTACATGTATCCATTGTGTAGAAACACTCTTTAATATTAAAAATAAACATGTATACTTGTGGCCAGTAGCCAAATGGATTTGTATATTTCAAATCGTTCGCGATTTTAATATATCGATTTTTAGAAGACAATGTGAAAAATGTAAATGCTATTACAGCTAGATACATCGCCTCACACAGCTGTCTCCTGGACTTGATGGAAAAGAAGTTCTAACGCTTTTTTTTGAAATTTTAAAATCATTTGAAAATCTGATTTCAACATTATAAATTACATTTTAAACTTTCAAATAACACTTACGAAAATTAACCCTCGTCAAATTCACTGCTTTTGAAAATTTGAAATGCTACGTTGAAAATCAAAATTTTTAAAAAACGTATATCATAAAAACGTTTTTGGATTTATTAAGATATGAGACGGCCACCATTTCGAAACTATTGAAAAGATTTTGCTGGTTAACGAACTTGTCCAAGCTGTTACCAAAATCGATTTTTGTGTCAAATTTGAATCAAATCGGACCAAAATTTTGAACGTGAGCATGCTAAAACACAAATTCTTTTATAAATTCCACTGAAAATTAAAAATACTTATCCGAAATTTGTTCGCCGATTATAATGCTGAAATGGTATTTTCAAAAAATGTTTTGCATAAGAGTTTCCCGAAGGTCATAACATTTTTTTTATATGATGCTCCACCCATAGTTGAAAAGTTACAAACACTATCCGTAAGAAAATTCGTTCTTGGTATGGTCCTCGAGGGGCTGGGGTAGCCCTTACAGTTCTTAAAAACACCCAAAGCGTAGCAGCGCATCATTTAAAAATAGACAGTTCAACATGTAACTGCATTTTTAATTTTTCGCTATACGAAGTATAGTCCGCAAGAGATAAGACCTTTGAACTGGCCTTGTCTACTAATTGAAGGCGCAAAAATTTCCGCTGTACGTTTGGCCTTTTTAAATTCAATATTGCTAATATTTTAAGTAATTTAATATTTCTTATTTCAATTTGTCACTTTTTATTTATTACGTAGCCTACATGTTTTTACGTATTATCTATATAATCTAGCTATACAAAACTCTAATGTGTCTGTATGTTTGTACTTCATGTACAACATACTTCATGTTTGCCCCGCAGGGGAATGCAGACTAGCTGCACCTATTGAGAGGATTTAGACTTCCCTCGCGTTACTCAAGTCTAACACACTTACACTTACAACACTACACTTACGACTTTAACACTTTATACCCACACTTACATTTAGGGAGGCGATAATAGCCTCAATGTGCCTTTCGCCTTAAAATAAAAAAAAATGTACTTCATGTCAGTCTACAGTGTTATTCAGATCTTGATGAAATTTGCACTCTTGACTTTTAAAATAAGTTGAAAAATTCTTGCATTTGCTTACCATTACAACTTACGTATAAGCGAGTCTGCCAAATCGTCTCGAGGTGTTAGTGTCCTCAAATTTATTTGATGCCACGTCGATGCATGGCAGTACTCCTGGCCTGCACTGGGCTCATCTTATCTCTCGCTGACAGTATAAGGAAGGTATAATGATTGTGAAAAATCGATCTTCAGATTTTGGTTGATATAATAATTTTAAAAACCGGAAAATAATCTCTGACCACATCAGGAGTTTTCGATTATTTTAAACAAATTTTTTTTTTAATTTTTAGTTGAATTTTCATATACTTGAGAAAATTGGGTGAACCGATTTTCACGTGTTTTTGTTAAAAGCTTCCGAAACGAAGTTTTTAGTGAAATAATTAAACTTAATCAAATGATAAGTTCTTGCACCAGTTTTTAAAATTTGCATCTAAACTTTAAATTTATATATTATCAAATCTACTTTTCACATTTTATTTGACCACAATGTTTTCGTTTACAGGAATTGATTATAAATAAATACATTTAAGTAATGTAACAGGAATTTATAAATTACATTCGGCAAAAACACGAGAGCTTAAAACAGATTTGTTGATAGATTAGATGTAAGGACTGACAACGACCGAGACACAGATGATGGCCTAAGTGTGGGATCTGATTAATGAATCTGAACTTGACAATCGATATGTAATGAAGTACTGTATGTATCGATACTCTGAGGTCAGCCGGCATCTTTTTGTATATTAATATTTGTTGTGATTGGAACTCGGTGTATCGGGTACAAAGTAATTAGTTGATGACAAATGTTTATTTTCTTGTAATACTTCGTATTATAGTAATTCGAATACGAAATATTATCAGCCGTAACAATGACTCCTTGCCCTGCTCGCTACGCTCGCAGTTAAAATAAATCCTCTCACAAACGAAATAAACTTAACTTTAAAGTTAATACAAGGACATAATAAATTATTGGTAGTAAGTGGTACGTGGACATGTTATTGGAAAAGATGATAATTTTAGTTAATGGTTATACTATTTTCTTCCTACTAATTAATAGTGTACAATACAAAACAATAGAAAAATTAGAGTACAAAATTAATTTTATAAGTAGAAAAATGTAGGAGAAATTGCAGAGGTATTTTTAAAACAATATTTTATAAAAAATACAGAAGTAACGATTTGGTAGACTCACATCAGCGTCATTATATCCTTAAGTCTATAATAGGCCTATACGGAAATTTCACTATATAGGAAATAATGTGATTGAAATTTGAGAAAATGAGAATTGAAATATCAGAAGGGAAATGAACCACGTACTTTTAGGTTAGTTTTTGAGACAACAATTAGGTTATTTGTTAATATGTGAATTACTAATTATATTAATTAGACATCTTAATAGAGTGTAAGATAAATGCACTTTACTGCAGCAATCTATAGACTTATGGATGGGCAGGAGTAGAAAAACGAGTTCAGAGTGCTCAGGTGTCGGGTTTTGGTAGTAAATGTATTCTAACTTTCAGTCTGGCTCTCTGATTTTAACACTGGATGGGATCAGCTATTATAGGCTCAAAGCATATATGTTTCAATGGTAATCAGCAATAGGACATAATAGGTTATATTTTACATTTCTTTAACACTTTTTATACATAACACTATTAAACTCACAGCTTCTGGCATAACTTTCATAAGTAAATGATGTACATATATTAAAAAAACATATAATTATAAAAAACGATCAATTCACAGTATACGAATTGTTAGGCCTATATTTTTTTGCAACAAGATAATAGCATAAACCATTAACAAAAGTACAACTTGAACACATATAATCGAATGTACAATTTGTAGCAAAATTTTTTTAACGTACCATCTATGCTTTACACTTAAATATTATTAAATGCACTCTTCACATCTTATTTTTATCACAAATATGAAGTAATTGTAAGTACCTAATTTGTTAATATTATCGACGTTAAAGAATTAGTCTCAATGTGTAGTTTCTTTTTAATAATGTATTTGCTTAGCAAAACACGAATACTGTACTTCCAGCAGCTGATGCACTGCTGATATTATTGTTCTAGGACTTATGTTCTTACCACTAAGAATTAAACTATTGAAATACAAACATACAAACACGTTGAATTTAATATAAAGAAATTATACCTATCTACTTCATGGATCATTATTTTACACCATTATGATTACGTAAATGTTATCATTTATATTATCATCAAATAACCTATATAATACTAATTATTAGGTAATTACATGTAAAATAATTAACGTAATAAATAAAAAGTAACAAACTGAAATACAAAATCCTACAATATCAATTGTAATATATTGGAATATCAATTCCTTACAATTTGTTAACAGTACCTGTTGAGTATAAAAAGGTCACGTGGCACGGCAATTACAAGGCTCCTAGTGCAGCGCCTTCAACCGGTGGAATAGGCAGATAATAGAGCACTTCTTACATCCCGTGTAGTATACAATATTTTTAATTTTTTTACAATAAATGTAATTTTTTATTAAGGTATTTTATTTGGCATCTAGTTAACGTACAGACATAAATCCAAATAAATATAATAACGGCTAGGCGTTATCTCACTGACGTGATAGAAGCTAATTTCCAAATGTATCCTTCTTTATCTTATTTGTAAAATTCAAAACGCTAATTTTATGCAGTTTTTAACGCTAATAACAATGTCCAAAAGAAACATTGTTCCTACGTTTTACCAAAATCGTATCTGGCATCTAGTATCGTATCGTATCTGGTATGGGAGGAGACTTCAAACGTCAGACTTGGAGCGAGAACAGCCTCGAAGATGTTTAGTCCAGATGTCATTAGACCAGTCAACGACCGTTTCCCCGTATGATTTTGCCAAACAGCACCGATTTTTATAAAAATTTGAATTTAGGTTCTAATTACCTTCTACTTCAAAGTTGACCCTATACCTGGCTTTTACTCTGAGGTTTTGATGCCACCCTTTCTCGGGGGTGAAATATCTTCATTAAAAATAAGTCCGGAAATGGATATATTGACTAATTCTAAGTAACTTTTGTTCTATAAAGTTTTTTTCTGAAAGTCGAAAGACACTTTTCGACTTATTCGCGAGTGTCAATTTTTCAACAAAAAAAGTAAGTATTTTATCGAAAAACGTATTCTTAATACAAATGTAGCTTATAAAAAACCAAATGAATGGTGGGTTTATGGTGTCTGTAGACCCAATACAAACGGAGCAACAGTTTGTTGGAAGGGTGGTTCTTATTTGTCAAACGCCAAAATTGAATGTTTCAACGTGAAATAACCAAAAAGCAAGGCATTTTTCGGGGAAAACTCAAAAACCTTTTTTGAAGTGCTTAAAAAACCTTTATTTTTTGGCTTTATTTTAGAAATTTAGGAGTCAAATTGTTTAATAAATCATAAATTATGTCCCTTAATGTCAACTGACGTTCTTTCAACTTATTTAAAGAGATTACACGCTCGATCTACAATTCTAAAATTATTTTCGAATAGGGTAGTTTTCTCCCTAAAAATAAAAAGCAACCCGCGGCACAGGGCCAACTTTAAAGTAGACAGTAAGTAGAACCTAAATCCAAATTTCTGTACAAATCGGTGCTATTTGGCAAAATTATAGTTTTGCTGTATTTTACGTTCAATGATTTTATATGACTGTATATGATTTTATCGCATCGTCGGAAAAACAATAAAAAACGATTAAGAAAGCTATAAAAGAAGCGGTTGAAAATGTGAACGAGCTTTTACAACCTATTCTTTTACGTCGTTTTTCGAAATTTCGCACGGGCTCCTTGGTATTTTAATAATACAAATAATTGTTATGCAAAAAACATAAAAGCTATAAAACATACAATAAATATCGATTGGAAAAGCTCGTGACGAGGCATGTGAAATGTTAACTACATCTTAAGTATTGCTTCACCTCATTAAGTTGTACAGGCCTGACCTAGCCGAGGGGTTATTTATCTGTTATCCGCTCGGACGTTAACGAGCTTGGCGAACATCAGAGCACGTGTAGCGAGGCAATTTGAGAAACAAACATCGGTTCTGACCCACCCTCCGCCCTCTACCCTCAGCTACTTAGTGGCGGTTAAAATTCAATATAGACAACACACCCCTGTGGCATCTGGAGCCTATGAATTTTTATAAACAAAAGGGGAAAGGTGCAAGGTATTAATAGTTTATCTGCAGGTGCCGGACTGCTCAGTAAATCTTTCAACCAACATCTCTATTATATTGTTTCTTCGCATCTTCCTTTAATAATCGGAAGCGCTGTTAAATAAAAATTAATTTTTAACAACGCATTGAGTGATTTAATAGACTACAATGAGGTCTGCATCCCTTTTATAACAAATATTAATTAAAAATACAATTATACTTAACTTTGATAACTTTGGGATCGTTAAATCAGCGTGAAAAAATTAATAATCGCGGCACGCAACTGTCTCGCTGATGAAATGAAATATTGCCAACAGAATTTTTTTTATTTTACACTTTTTTATGAAACGGATTTCACTGTCATGGTTAATTAGCGTTAATACCCGCACAGAATATGAACTTTTTAATTTAGCTGCATTGAAAATAAAAGTGAACCACAACCGCCATCGAATTTATTGGCTTAGTTTTAAATGAATGTAAAATTTAAAATACTATTTTTATACAGATTTTAACACTGACTAATCCTACGATGATGAAATAAGGTTTTCAAAAGTGTGTAATAAAAGTTATGATTTTTCAGATTTGAAATATCGGTGTTATATATAGGCTATACATGCGCGCGCGCACACACACACACACATACGACAAAGAGTAACCGAACTTTCATTTATACATAAATATCTACCCAATCATCTCAGGGTAGCACGTCATAAATCATCGAACACTGAACTCATCTTAAGTGAAGAAAACACCCATAGCCCATTTTTATTCACAGTCTGTAAATATGAATATAAAATTAAATTAAATATCGTATTCATAATATTGTTGTAATATGATGAAATATACAGGAACATAGAGGACATGAGAGACGATAAGGAAGAGAAGACTGCAATTTTTTGGACATATGTACAGGATGAATGATTCAAGACTAGCGAAAAGGATACTCAAGTACCTATGGGATAAAAAATCAACAACTAGTTGGATTCAATAGGTAAGGAAAGATTTAGAAAGAAATAATATAAAAGAAGAAGAAACGCTGAACAGAGAGATTTTTAGAAAGAGGATATTGAGTATGGAGGGATTCCAAGGGAGATTGCAGAAGAAACCTGGTGTGAAGTGGTCCGATGACAGAAAGAAGCTGCATAGTGAAAGGATGAGGGAACGGAAGAGAAGACAGCTAAGTGTGAAGAATTGAATTTGTCACGTGGTCCCTAGCAGGCCTCCAAAACGAAAGAAGAATATTGTTGTAACCATCCTTTAACCTTAAGATTACTTTAATATAAAACTTAAATGAAAGAATTACATTAATAAATTATCAGACTATCAGACAATTAAAAAAGAACCATTACCAATTGTAGAGGAAGAAGAAGAAAGAAGAAAACTCAACAGTGAAGAAGACATTGTAAGTTTTGAATATTTTGGTCCGAACATTTGAAGAGACAAGTTCAACATTTTAAAGAAAGAAATATCCTAATTAAGTATCAGTCAAACAAATTAAGAAACCAATTTTAAACGTCACTGCAACATTGATTTTATTCAATATTCAACAAAATTCAGTTTATAAAAAATAATAAAATAAAATAACTGGTAGCATAATTATAAGCTTTGAAAACATGATGAGTTAAGCTTTTTAATGCTTAAATTTAAAATTCCACCAGTGGCTTTAATCATCAAACTTAAACAATGAAACTTAATTAATCCAAAAAAAACTTGTAAAGCTTTTTTATAATCAGTGAAAATTTACAGACTGTTTTAAAACCAACCTATTGCACAACAGCCCAAACTTAAATACGTCATTTTATTTTATTAAATCACCCATAAATCACCTCAGATCTTTTACCCGCACATCACCCGTTTAATTATTAAGTAAATTAAAATGTTATTGTAGTTTTAGAATTTAATTGTAAGAGTTTGTTTTAGTGGCATTAAGTAATTCTGAATTTGAAAGTTAAACAAAGTAAATATAGAGCCCGAGATTTGTAATATTGTAAAATAAAATAAATAAACCAATATGTTTTAATAAATCACACACATATCGTACGAGTGATCTATATATAACCATAATCGGTGTTCCAATAGTTCATTTCTCAACGAACGTTTATTTTCATTTTGAACGTTTATCAAAACTGAAATCACGTCTTGAGACGTCAACGTCCATTGATGTTCGCTTAGTATCCAAGATAAGCGCACGTAATTTAACTATAATAGCAATAAACTTTGTACACTGAAGAAAACAGAACCTAGTGCTGTACTAACACACCTACATGCAAGGGATGCCATAAAGTGCCCGCCAGCTGCTGGGGTCAACCCAAGGTCATCCCCAAGGAGCTCATTAGACTGATCGGTACTTTGTTAAAAGAATATTATTGTCATTGTGGAGAAATATTTAACTCGCCTATTTGTAACGTACGTACTGAAAGCAAGAAAACAATATGTTTGTGTGAATAATTGTGGCTTACTGTTGTTTAAGTTGGACGTAACAAACAAAAGAGTGAAACGAATCCAGATTTGCAATTTTAAATGGTATCATGTTCGTAGTATTTTTACTTTTCGCTAAAAGGATTAAAAAAATACTTGAAGTTGCCTTCATGATTTAAACTTGCATTAAGTCTCTTTTTATTAATTTTTATTAACTTTCTAAAAAACGATAAAAACCCTTTTTTATAACGTAAAAATTCACAAACACGTCTTACATAATATCTGTTTACCGTTATAACATCTACATTACTACATAATATCTCTAATACAACAATTGTATATAATTATAGTTTATATCATTATTACTATTATTATTAAATTTATAAATATTAATATTTCATTTAGGCTATTCCTTTCTTTCAGTTTTCGAACTAAGTAATACATCTATGGTGAAGTTTTTGATTTTGTAAAAAATATTATTGTTACGGACTGCCATTTCTAATAACCAGCTGTTTCGATCATCAGCTGTTTCATGAATTCTACATTGTTTCATTCCGTTACTATCAATTCGATTTCACTGCACACAAAAATTGCCATACCTGGCGTAAAGAAGTATTAATTTCAATAAAATTGTAACTTGAAACGTAGGGGTAAAGAGACAAATTACGAAATAATTTGTAGTTGTTTAATTTGGCTACGCTGTTTCCAGTTTATATGCAATTAAATACATAGCTCTGTTTGAAATGTTAAAATAAAATAGTACTAATATTTCAATAGGTTTTTACTGGTAAAAAGCTACGTTACTGTCATTTTTTTTTAAAAAACATGTTACTTTTTTGAAGAGTTGTGAATTATTTTTCCCAATAATGTGTGGTTTTGAATAATATCCCCTTATCATTTAACTTGAGCTTAATCAATGAATACAGATTCTATTCTTTCTGTAAAAACGATTCTGTATTCAATGGTTTAGTATTGCTTTGTAGACTAGATAACTTAATAGTCCAGTGAATAGAACCTGGAAAAAGGATTTACCCTTCAAGAGGTCGGGTACCTCTAAATTTTTGATATTTTCCAATTTTTTATCACTCCCCTCCACCATCTTGAAACAGTCGTCGAGAAATATCACTTTTTTAATTTTCTGCCTATAATGTGTCCTTCGGGTTCATTACATAGCAAAGATAGATACTTAAAGTTTTTTTTTGTACAATGAATAGCGACGGAGATGTGAAGTTTCAAAAAATAATAAATTAAGTAAATGGTAAACATTTACCATAGTTTTAACTTAACTTCTTTCCATTTAACGTTGCAATTAACTGAGTAATTTTATCGTAGAAGGCGTAATAATAATTCTTGCAGAGAATATAGTTTGCTACAAATACTATAGACCCATTTTAGTTACACTCAGTATCGTAAGAATGGGTCAATTTTAAAGGAATTTGCTTGTGCGCATCAAGTGAGTGCCACATAAACCATTTTGTTTTTACGCATTTGCAACCATGCTTGTTATATATGTATATTTCTCGATCAACGATTTACGTATTTATTTTTTTCTAGACTGTCACTCGAGGTACAGGGAAAAATTGGATTGGGGGAGGGAAATTACGTTTTTTTTACTAATCAACTGACCAATAGGCTACAATACATCAGAAATTTAGAACTACCCTACCTTTTTTAGAGTAAAACCTCTTATTTACTGAACTATTAGACAATACTGTACGTTTTTTTCACTGTACACGAAGTATAACGAGCTTAAGGTGATCTTCCGAAAACAGAAAAAGGAATGCGATCTTGAAATTTTGATAGTTTTATCCGTTTTCTTTGTCCTTAAGTGTTCCCACTTTGGATTTCGGTCCGTCTGTATGTTTGTGCAAAACACAGAAGATAAAACTGATTGTGGTTATCATAAACTTTGGCACGTACCTCGCTATTTCGCACATATATCGAGACCACCTTTTTAACGAATAACTTAGTAATATTTTAATTTAAAAAAGTTTAAAATCACATTTTCACGAAAATCGAACACGGTTGGTTTCAAACTTTGCTGAAATGTAGTGAAATCTGCTTATTTTAAAGTTACAGGAACACAAAATACAAAACGAAAAATGTATACAAAAAGCAAAAAACGTAACACGTTCCACAATACAAGAACTTTAAAATGGGATAACAACCATAATTCTATGTTAACAAATAGTGGACTGATCGGTTTCGTTAACTAATATTAGTGTAATAGGAAATATATTCATTACAATACAGCGTGCACAGACTCGTGATTCATCATTTTTTTCAATACAAAATTGAATATAAGTTATTGCCAGTAATAGAGCACTATATTGTCTACACATAACATTTTTATTTAAATGTTATAAAAGTTTTTGTTCTAAACCGAAAAAATTTTCATTAATTTTCGTTTAAAATTACGTTTCAAAGAAAATACAAGCGTAACCGTTTCCACCGCCGCTAAATGATTTACCTTCACAATGTTTTATTGCAACATAAAACTATACTTACTTTTCGTATTAAAACATACAACTCATAAATAAAATAACAATAATAATATGCAAATATATATAAAATAGTTTGAATAATGCCGTCGTAACTATCAGTTCTGTAAACAGGCCTTGTCGTCAGAAGCAAGCAGGGTGGCGGCACCCTACTGGGGCGATCTCTGCTGGCCGCCTGCTCTATTACACCACGGAAGTGATAAATAATGAGACCTTGCATGTAGATTACATCATTTCCACGGAACAAATGTTACTCGTTTTACTCGACGTATGATCAATCTGAACGCTGAAGTGTAACGGGCCGATCTTCACGGGCCGTGTAATTGCCAATAAAAGTGTTTACGTGAATTTATCGCCGATGAACTCACGGGAACATTTAACGGCTAATGCGACCGTTATTCAAAGGAGATTAACAGTTTTGTTTTCCTTGTAAAAGTCAAGCGAAATAACTCGCGGTTTCTTCAACATTGTCAGCTGACACTTCCTTATGAACGCCAGTTCATAACCGCATAGAATAACATTAGGTATTTCTATACAATAGCTTAGGCCATAACAATAACAATAGCTTAGGCCTGAATCTAAGGAATAGTTGTTCCTGAACCTAGTTTTGTCATGGAACCTACCTTAAACCTAATGTTTTTTCGTGAGACACACACACACACACACACACACACACACACACACACACACACACACATATATATATATATATATATATATATATATATATATATAATTTTATATTGGAAAAACAGGACCACGAAAAATAAAATGTCATAAAAAACGCTTTACATTTGGCTTGTGTCTAATAGTTACACTTCATCAGAAGAAAAGAGAAAATGCTGCATAAGTGAGTTAGAATCTTTTAACTCTTTTACACCCTTTCGTCTTCTCTTCTGATGAAGTTTAATAATTACACATTAAATATAAAGTTTTTGTTGTTTTTTTTACTTTTCAAACTCATTTATCTTAGTTAGAGATGCATGCCGTATAGGTCAGCCGCTTAGAAAACGGCCTCCTAAGATCAGTGGGACAGAGAGAGAAAATGTGCGAGAGAGAGGTCGAATCTTCACTCTCTCACCAAAGCTCCCTCATTTTTCATTCACTATCGCTGTCACCGCAGGGGGTACAGACTAGTTGCATCTATTGAGAGGATTTAGACGTCCCTCGCGGTACCCGAGTCTAACACACACTTACACTTACAACACTACACTTACGACTTTAACACTTTACACTCACACTTACATTTAGGAAGGTGATAATAGCCTTAATGTGCTTTTCGCCTTAAAATACAAAACAAAAACAGGTTGTTTTTGTATCGCTGAGTAGTAACAGGTTGTAGACTCAGATTGGCCGACTCTGTGTCATTGGACTGTTGGAGGAAGCTTGAGGGGAATTCTCCTACATGCGCGAAAAATTCTCGTGCAGGCCGTTTACTAAGTGACTGGACTATAGTTCCAGTAGCACGAGTCCAGCAACGAGTAAAGTTCTTCTTGACCTATTCCCCACGTCCAGACAAAAGGCGACAGACGCTCAACACGGCGCGGTCATTTTGCTATTACAGAAATCGTTCTATCGCTCTGTTTACATTATTTCGAAAATATCTCTTTCGTGTGTAACTTTACAGTTGGCAGTGAAGCAGTTTTTTTTGGCAATTATAGAACACGTTTCTTGATATATGTTCGATTTTTTTCGCAGTCGACAGAACACTAAAAAAGTTTTCAACCGCCCATTTTCCCGCGACACGTAATGTGAGAACCGCTGGCTTAGACGAATTAAAAGTAGGCCAAATAAGTGTATAATTACATTTTTAAGTTTTAAAAAAAGCGAAAAATCTAAAGATTTTTTCAAATTGTAAAATAAAAAGCTTTGATTTTTTTAAAAAATACCTAATCATAATATTCAAACGGAATCTTCTGGTCTATTCCACCAAATTCAATTTTTGTGTCGTTTGACTTTCCCATAACGAAATGTTTGTTTACGTAATTATGTTTAACGTTTGTTAGTTTAAAAAAACTTTGGCAGTACGGGACTGGCTGACAGAAGTGACTGCTTCTTTTGGCATGCCTAAATATATATTTTTTTACTATTATGATTTAGTTATTTTTATAAAAATTTGGACTCATTCAGGAAATGGCAACTCTTGAAAATTATTTTCGTATTACATTTCGCGTTTGTTTAGATCAAAACTTCAAAATTAACTGCAACTGTCACAGAGTATGAATTTGAGTATCTTAGGCTATAAAAGAGACTTTCATAATTAATCAGTTTATAACCCTACTTTTGACAGTTATAGGGCATGATAAATATACTGTTTAAGCATAATCAATAATGTAATATTTGTGATTCTGGCAATCAAAAATTGGTATAGGTCATATAAATTAAATAATTTAACTACACAAATTTAGTAAATACACATTTTTAAAATTAAGAACAATAAACATAACCTTAATTGAAATGATTATTGAAGCTATTGTGCGAAATAAGCTGTTTAGAAGTAGTCACTTCCAGTCTAGATTTTTTTTTAACGTCCAACTATTGTGTACACTTGAGCTAATGCAGACGATGGGATGATTTATAGCGTATGAAAATGCCAAGCCCTGGCCGGGAATCGAACCCGGGTCCTCGGGGTGAAAGCCCAGTACGCTATCAACTAGGCCACCGAGGCGGCTTTCTTCCAGTCTAGATATATACAAGAATAATATATGTTGTGAAGTATGCGTTACGGATTCAAGCGTGATGCGAAAGCAAATGTTTATACCCATGTTTTGTCAACCGCGACCATACAAGTTTTCACTTCAAAAATACATTTTATTAATCACTAAACAAACAAACAAATTATAATGTAATAATGTGTGTAATAATATTGTTTGACATAATAATGTTCACTAGAGTGCGCGTATGAATGTTTTAGAGCGTTCCGTGACGGTAGAGCGTTAAGTAACGGCAAACTGAACTTTCCCCGTGCAAAACATATGTTCATACCCCGCGATAAGAAGTAGTCAGTTCAAAAATCGTTTCTTCTAATAAGCCAGACTGCTGTGTGCCGTAATTTTAAAGATATGTACACAAGATCCTGGTTTTTTTACCAGAAAGATAACTCGATAATAACAGAATAATAATGTGTAAAGTACGAAACATTCTGAATAAACAGGGACCATTCTTCTCTTCTGCTTGCTAATGTAATGCAGTAAATTGGCAGTTCAAATATCTTTTTGATGAACACCAAAGCGTTACAGTGGATTAGGGGTTAGCAATTGATGCAGGGGCATAGCCTCGGCTTGACAGATGTATGTAACAGGATTTACACGGACTGCCAAGGATTACAACTAGTGTAGGCTACAGGAAAGGGGTGACTGCTACTTACTGCTTCTGGCCTGACTGTTTACCTAAGTCAATGCGGGAACAGTTGCTTACTTCGTAGACTCACTGGCATATTGCAACAGATCGAATGACTAATCGATGTGTCACCATTCACCACTGGCTACGTTATCTTGCAAACAGGTCTTCTTCAATTTGGAATTGAACAGAAGATTTTTGCTTAAGCATTTGTAAACTGAGACTATTTTAAACAAAAAAATACACGTTGGAACTCGGGGAGTTACCGACAGCAGCGAAGCATTTGCAACGACATTTGCAATATTCAGCAAATGTTGATAAATTTGATAATTATTAGTTTGAAGATATTCTTACAAATATCTTATTTTTTTTAAAAATAAATACGTGAACCTAGCTTACACATTATTTGCTGAAGATATAGTAAAAAATCATTTGGTTTATATTAGTAACTATCAGCTGATTTCGTTGAACAGCTGATAGGCTACATTAAGTTTCAGGTTACGTTCTTAAAAACTATCAATATTAACAACAATTATTATAAACGTTTATATGTAATTTCGAATGTTTATATTAATTTCATATAAACGGTTACAACGTACACGTGTTCTTCAACTAAGGCAAAATACCGAAACAAAGCAACACAACGTTTTCATATAATAAGCGTGTACTGTTATCGAAAAGGAGGAAGAAAAAGAAAGACAGAAATAGTTGCTCGTTCGTTACATATTTCCGTTACATTCTTTCATTCGGCAGATTTTTTTCTATTCACTCTTCTCATCAAAGCTAAAAAGCTTTTATTAAAAAGCTTCGCTTCAATAAATTTTAAGTGACAGTATTTGTACAAAAAATTCGGTATATTTAAAGCAAAAACTTTTGTATGCTCGCTTGACTTGTAAGAAAATTTAGAATTTTCGATGGTGATAAATCCAGCTGACACATAAGATTTTGGCCATCACGGTTACTCAGTATGTTTTTACTATATTTATTCATATAAAATTATATATAAGCCTAAACAAGTTGAATAATAAACATTTTAATTATAATTAACACCATTATAGGGCCTACTATATATCCGACACATCTGCACGAAATTGTATAAAGCACTTTCAGATAAATATATCTTGCATAATGCATTTATATTTAATATTTTAATACAACAATAACGTAAATATTATTATTATAAATAAAATACTTCATAATTATTAAACTGTTATCAAACATGCCAACTTTCAAAAATTGTTATAGAGCATTAAGAAATTGTAACCTATGTGATTAGGCCCTAGGCCTATACATTTATTTAAATTTTCACTTTTACCCCTCACGACTGCCATGTTTTTATTTGTAATATTTTCGTTTATTTTATTTCATAAGTTTAGAAATGATTTTTCCGCTGTAGTTTCATTGAGAATATATCTACTGTCAAAACAGATTAGCAAAATCAACAGGCTATATTTATTTCGCTTACAAATTTGTGATATAACCTCAAAAATAATTATTTGTCTCAATTTTTATACGTTTATCACACCAAAACAAAGCAATGAGGCCTACTAGGTTATAAACAGCAGTTCCTCCCCTCATTATTTTTACGAAATGAAGAGAGAAAATTAAATGGCGTAGGTATTTAAAATAGGAACAATTTAATCATTTCATTTAGTGAGAAAAGTCTATTTTTAATGTGTGTGTGTGTGTGTGTGTGTGTGTGTGTGTGTGTGTGTTCTCACGTGATCATTGTAGGGCACTACCTGTATCACATTAGAAAATAAAATATTGCAGCGGTTCAGCCTTGCCAAAGCCGGAGTGCAGATGCGGTAAAGATAATGACCGCATAGACTACTATAAATCTTGGACGTGTTCACTGCTTTTGAAGAAAGGAAACACTGCTGATTAGAAACAGTTTTAATTACATGTTAGGTTAGGTTGGCTTGTAGTCCAGGTCACTGAGCTCTATTATGCGAACATCTCGGCGTTGCTAGACGAAAGTAAAAAAGATTGAATAGCTTACAAGGCTTGCCAAGCGCCTATAAGCGCATACAGGTAGGTGACGGAGCTTGTTGCACTGCAAATTTGATCAATAAATACTACTAATAATAATAAATAATGTTATAACATTACATACACATTCTTACATTCAGCAATCCCGAAGTGTAATAAACTAGACCTACATGACAAAATTTATAGAAATTTATAAATTTATAGGTTTAGCCTACAGTGACTCACACAAACCAACAATATTCCAAGTCAAGACCATTTTTTGAAGCGAAGCTTTTAATATTAGCTTTGGCGAGAGCAGTAAATAGAAAATAGTCTACCGAAAGGAAAATATGTAACGAACGAGTAAACGAATATCGTCTCTATTTCTGCTCTTTTTCTTCCTTCTTTCCGATACAGTACGCAAATATTATATGAAAGCGTTATGTTGCTTTGGTTTCGGTAGTTTTCCTTAGTTGAAGAACACGTGCACGTTGTAACCGTTTATAATACATTCCAGATTTATATAAACGTTTATAATAATTGTTGTTAATATTGCTAGTTTTAACAACATAACCTAAAACGTATTATAGCCTACCAGATGTTCAATAAAATCAGCTGATCGTTACGAATTAACATGAAACAACTGACCTTTTACTATGTCTACAGTAAATAATATCTAAGCTGGGTTCATGTATTTATTTATTTAAACAAAACGCGATATTTGTAAACATATTTTCAAAATATATATTCAGCAAAGATACAAAAGCTTCTCCTCTGTCTATACCTCCCGAGTTCCACACATATACTTTTTTCGATTTATAGAATATGCCTACCTGATATATCCAGAATAATCTCAAAATTGATTTTTTTCCAAGATCACCTTTGAGGTTTTTTACTTTAGGTAACAAAAATTAGAAAAAAATGTATTTTCAAAGAGGATTGTTTTCTAATTAATTCAACATTTATTTTCCTAAAATAACTAATACTTTATTTAAATGCTTAAAAAAAATTAGCCTGATATTTATTTAAAAAAAGGAAACATTGCCTACCTCAAAAAGGTAAGTATCTGTAACACAGTTTAGGTAATTCAAATTCGAAATCACTTATTAATATTATCTAATTAGACTGATACAAGCACAACTTTAGTCTGACTAATGGTATTATGTTCCACTAAAAAGTATTCAATAACAACAGAACTGACGCATGACAAGACTTATAAATTACCAAATTTTTCTTATTCAATTTCTTTCCGTCAAAAACACAAAAAGGAAATAAATGTTTCTAATCAACTAAACGAAACATAGTCCTATGTCTGTTAGAAACGAATGAAGAGAGCAACGCGTGGTCATTATATTTAGGCCTATACATTAATGACTGTATAAAACTGGTAAATATTTGAATAAAAAGTAATTATAACATGAATATTCCCTCAATATTAACAACAATTGATAAAATGTTCCTATAGTTAAACAATGCTCCAAACAAACAGTTCAATAAAATTAATTACTTTGCAATCGTTCATTAAAAAAATTAAGGTCTGTTAGCACCGTAATAATTCGACATTAGTTTATTTAATTTATGTTAAAACCGATTTGCAAAACGTTTCAGCAACAAATTTTGTATTGTATTTATAAAATAGGCTACTTTGCTTCAACTTTACATAAAGTTTAAACACAACGTTATAATTCTAGGCTACAAAAAAAAAAAAAAATAAATAATAAAGCTCGACTGGATAATATATCTAATTCGTAAGTTATGAAACCATAACGTGTTTTTGGTATCCTTTTGTAGATGGTAGATATTTTACTGAAATGTACATTAGACAAATGTTATCAAATTTACATGTATTTATAACATATAGCCTATTTTACTACAGTAGCCTAATCATTTTTTAATATTTTTTCTTTTATGACATATTTAGTATTACATTAAAAGATATTCACCCGCGGAAGGTTAAATTTTTTACGATAACTTATGATTTTATGATATTTTTAACGGAACTATACTATGACGTCATTGCTGTTTACATTTAATACAGCATTCTAAGTGTACTACGCTATAGTGACGTCATTACTCTGTCACCGGTAGTGTTCATGCGCGTTCATATATCGCATTCGTATTCGATACAAACCCGTGGTTTTTCGCGCACAACAGTGTTAGTTAAGTTCTTATATCTTTAAAAAAAGTATCTATTGTTTTCATTATTAATGACACGCATTTAATTAATCGTTTTAGCGATGAAACACACGTATCTACTTTCGCATTGTAGTGATTTTGAGGTTATGCGGGTCGCTTTTATTTTCCACTTTTTCGGACTTCCCATAGCTTCCGCACTTTTATATTTTGTATTATTAATAATGGGCATGTAATGAAGCGTTTTGGCGAAAAAAATACAAAAACTGACACCGTTGTTTTAATGTCATATTTACAAATGAACAACGAAACTAGGCGATGTAAATTGACTAGTTCAACACTAATTGTGTTCATATCAAATAAGCTTCTTTTCATTTTACGTCAAGGTGGTTTTATTTCTTGCGTTTAAACCATAACTGTGAATATTTACCAGGTTAGAATATCCTTTGTTCACAACAGTAAACTTAAACTTTGTAGTAAAAAGTTGTTATATTTTTATAATAACAATAATAATAATCTTATTTAATAGTAATGCCCTGAAAAGGGACTGATGGCTACTTCCTAGGTTTTAAAAAATGCCCCCATATATTTGTAGGCTATATTAATATATTAGTTGTTCTTCTATTTGCTAGCTCAAAATATTACCAAAATAATTTGTAAATAACAAAATTTACAAAATAAACAATAAATTTCACAAGATTATCTATTATTGATTTCACTCGCAATGTTGAGAAATATTAAAACAACCAAACTTTGAGGTGGCATTAAACAAACAGTTGTTGTCGATAATCAGCTGTTTGTTGGAGAAAAGTGATAGGCCTACCCTTACACGCCGAAAGCAGGTTGAAGATTTCTTCACAGCAAAGTCAGACAATGCTTAAACTTCTGGTTCAATTAACTGTGTCTAATACAATAATGGTTGCTCATTATTGATTCTTTTATAGGCCAGTCTTTCTTACAGATTTTGTATTTCAATTAGGTCATAAAATGGAACTTGCCTTGAAATTGCAGTAGTTTCAAATGATTTAATCTCAAATGATTTAATAAATGATTTAATCTCAAATGTAGAATAAATGGACATTAAAAAAGTAATCGGGGCAAAATTAATTTGGATTCAGAGTTATATTTTGTTTAATAATTTAATTACTTTTTATATTCTTTACATATTTCTCAAACATCTCATAAATTTTAGGCCTGTTGAACCTTCTCCTGGTTTACAAAATTCAGATTACGTTCCTGCAAGCTAAGAAATGACCAATGGAACACATTTAGTAGCCTAATGAAAGAACCTATTTATTGAAGATACGCAAATCGGATGATAATGTCACGCAAATTCTTTGGAGTGGAAACAGGCTGAATCGCAGACAATCTAATTGTTCGCTAAAAGATATTCCAGAATAAAAATAAAAGCTTAGTCATTGTGATTAATACGAAGCTAGAAATGAATTCCCTTCGCCAGCGTTTTGTCCAAATTCAATAACGGATATCGGCACGGCACTGCAGTCGTAATCCGTTCTCATCTGCAAATAGGATTGGCAGTCCTTTGTGTCATTTGCACGCCCCTCCCTCCCCTCCCCTCCCCGCGGCTTCATAAATAATGCAAATGTAAGCCTAACACACAGACAACAAAAAAACTCTGTTTCACTATTTGAAATATAACAAAAAGCCCGGGAGTTTTTTAAGCAAAAAAAAGATAAAACACAAAGCGGAAAGGAAATCTACTTCTCGTTTTATCAGTGGTTACGTTTTTTTTAAAAAAAGGGTTTCCTTATAAATGCAAAACGTCTTTAATTAAGCATGAACAATCCTTTGTGAGCTGAACATTATTTAAATTAAAAAGGAAAAATTTACCTTTTACAAAAAAGAAGGATTATTATTCTAATCCAAGACTTTTGCAATTTAGTTGTGTGCATGTGTTGTGTGTTTTTGTATACCTCAACTATTGTTCAGTATAGTTGTGAAATTATCTTATACAATACAATTAGATCTTATTATAGATTGGTAGATTTTTATCTAATAAATTACCAGATTAATAACTGTTGTAGGCATTTCAAAAACACTACCACTAGTAGAGCCAGTTAAAGTATCTAATAGTAGGCCTATTAATTCCTCAACTAGTAATATTACCGTAGTTTAGAGAAAATCTATTTAGTACAATTGGATCTTGTAATACTTAGTATAGTAACTAATATTACAGTTTAGGCTAAACTTTCATAAACAAGTTCCAGTAGTAAATTTCTACCAGCTGATTTCAACAATAAACATTCACAACTCAAAATCATACTAAGTTATCAAATTTGTTATAGATTCTTATTTGAAATTCTTTTTATATTCTTCTTCTTTTTCTGCTGGGATAATTGTCACTATGTTCAGTATAATGATCTGCCTTCCCTAGCTTCGTCAATTCTACTTTCGTTGACGCGTTTAGGAGAACCTCCATCTTCAAAAATATGGATATAGTTTTTGAAGATGAAGGTTCTCCGAAACGCGTCAACGAAAGTAGAATAGACGAAGCTAGGGAAGGCAGATCATTATACTGAACATAGTGATTCTTATTTGAGTTTATGTTTAGGTCTATTTATTAATTCGTTAAGCTTTAGGATAGTTTGTTATAATCCCAATGAACAAATGAAATTATATAGGCAGCGGAGGTGGTAATTTTGAAAATTAATCGATAAAATAAAGACTAGACGAAAATTTCGAAGCTGTCAATGTTCAGAGTCTAGTGGGTGTACAAAGAGTGGCTGACAGACGGCACTGCCAAAAATGGCAGACAGACAGACATTGCAATGTCATGCTAAGAGACTGGCCTGTCATATGTGCGAGTTATTGACATTATTTGACATTGCACTGTGGTTAACATTGACTTGAAAGTCTGATTTCGCCATCGTTATCAGTGCAAGAGTCCTCACAAATTTGTATTTATACGGATATACCTATATTTATAATCGAATTAAAATTTACAAAATAATAGTTTACGCATATTTTAACACTAAAATTTGGTGAAATCAAATTTTCAAAAAAGCGTAAAATAATATGATATAATTTTCTTGGATTAACGGACTACTATTTTGAAATAGACGTGTTATTCGGCCATTAACAAAATCAATATCAATTGATTGATTAACAACAATCAAGTTTGAATACAATTGGAATAAAATTACTAAATCACACATTATTATATGCAATAATAATATGGAATCACTCGTATATTATATATATATAAATACGTCTTAATAATATATATATAATAAACAGTTTTGTCCTGACATGCAAATAATCAATGTACAGTTAAAACTGTTCTAAGTAATGACTTAAAACTTTGACGATACATTTATCTTATTATGCAAGCGTACACTACGAAAGTATTTCATAAAATCCAACGCCTGAAGGGGTAGTCTACATAATTTTTATTGAAAAACATGTGATTTTAGTCATAAATGAAACCTAACATAAATACTCTTAAGACACAAATAATGGAACATGTATCTCAGCATTTTCCAAAATTGATCCTCCTAGAGGAGGAAAAATGGAACGGAAAAAAGAAAAAAAGGCGAATAAAATGTTTCATCGAAAAAATATTTGTAAAATGTTTCATCGAAAAAATCGATTTGTTTTATCGGATTTTCTTGTAACTTAAAAAATACGCAGAAAATTAAATTTATTCACCCCCTAAAAAAGTAAAAAAGTGGTATAAAAAAGCTTGCATGGAATTTTTGGTGTTGTTTTTTAAACTTAACTTATATAAAGGGTTAACACACAAATAATGAATCATTTATTTCAGCATTTTCCAAATTCCATCCCCTAAAATGGTAAGAAAATTGTTTAAAAATTGGTATTGGAAAGAATTGTTTTTTCATCACATTTTCTTGAAACAAAACAAAAGTAGTCCAAAACACAAATAATTAAAACGGTATAATGAATAATTGGAATTCAATATATTCCAGAATTCATTCATATTTATCAACAAAAAGTATCTATATCTTCTCTCTCTATTTGTTTCACCCAACTTTGGGGTACACTAAATCAATCACTTTTTAATGTTCTGTGCCTTCCTCGTAGCCCAGTATTGCTTCATTCGTTGTGATCTTGCTTTTCTTTCTTCGTCAGAGATTTGGATCGTTCGCTTGGATTTGACTTTGCCTTGAAACCGTTGTTTCTTGTCCTTAGTTATTGTGTTTTGGCTGTTTTGTCCATGAGCTATCCATATCTTATTGTATTAAAAAGTTATATTTCCACAGGACTCTTGAAAGAGAGAGAGAGAGAGAGAGAGAGAGAGAGAGAGAGAGAGAGCTGAATGAATTACCTTTATTGTTGGGCGAAGTTAAGAACTTTTAAGTCCACCCTTTCACTTAACACCGATCAATAATTACAATAAAAGTTTTCCTAAACATTACAATAAAAACAAGAACAACAAAATAAATTTTCGAACACTATAAATATCACACAAAATACGCTATTTTTATATGTAGACAATTTTAAAAATCAAAATATTAAATAGAATTCAATAATAATAAGAAAATATATAAAAAAAGTAAAGTAAACAGAAACAAAATTATAAGAATAACATGAAATTATCATATAACGAAATCGAGGGGAAAACATGTAGTATCTAGAACTGCAACATAACACAAATATTCATAGACAGAAAATAAATAAAATTTATTAACATAACTATCACACAATTAAAATGATTCAAATATTACATACAATTTTATATATATATATATATATATATATATATATATATAAAGATAAACATACGTAAGCAATTTATCGAACACACGTAGGCCTACTTATACACACTGCATGAGGTATGAATCACATCTCAAAAAAGGGACACATCATCTATCTTATTTAAATAATATAATTTTAACTCTTTTGCAAACTGGACTCGGCTGTTATCAGACTTGTGTTGTGGAACCTGTTCTAGTGTACTTTGCACTTATGTCACAAGTATAATCAAACCTTTTTGCCAGATAAGCCGTCATTCCAGTTTGTGACTACTAGGTAAAGTTTTTTAAAATTGCAATAAATTATGGTTGAACAGAACACATGTTTAGAGACCACATAACAGGGCAAAATAAAATGGTTCACGCCATCATCAGTCACCTAAACACGCGTGTTTTGCTTACATTTTCTTCTAACCTAAAAGTAACTCGTGTCGGCTATTCTTGTTACTACATTGAATAGCCCTTACTGTAATTGTAAAAAGTAGTTTGTCAACAATTAAACAAGTTAAAACTAGAATAAAACACATTCAAACATGTTTAATGTCTTGTCGCTATCGATAATCTACAAAATAACCTAAAAACACATAACCTCATACTGTACAGTGTATGTTGAAATAAAAAAGTGAAATTAAATTAGCTTGAAACGATCTGTTTATTTTTTTGTCTCTTGAAAAGTTGAGAAATTTAGAAAATTAAAATGTTGAGGCTGCAAAAACTAAACGGCTGTAATCCAAAATCCGCTGTTACTGAAGAAAAATAATAACATTAACTCCCCCCTTCCCGCCAAATGAAGGTTGAAGATTTGTTTCAAGTCAGACAATCGTGCTTTAACTTCCGGTTCAACTAACTGTAACAAATACGCTAATGGTTGATTATTATTGCTTCTCTTATAAGCGTTCTTCTTCGCTTTAACAATTTTATTGACTTTTACCGATTTTATTTATTAAATTAAGGCTATAAAATGAAACTCGGCGTGAAATAAAAGGGGATTTATTAACTAGTTTAATCTGTGATGTAGAATGGACGAGAATTTTGAAGAATCAACCAACAAAATCAATATCTGGTGATACGAGTCACTGCTAAACTATATTTATGCTTATCACTATTAATTTTATTGTTTTCCAATTATTATTGGTATTTTACTGAAACGTATTGTGCGCATGCGTAGTTCACAATGATATTTGTTAACAATAAAACAGAAAGATATTTGATTTGATATCGTAACATCGTTTTATAATATTTTGTTGCATCTATCTAAAAAAATGATAGAATGTTTTGTGGTTCAGGGCGAATTTGTCCAGTTTTAAATAATTTAATATTAACACATTTATATAAAAAGAAAACAGTATACGGTACAATTTCTAAAATATTACAGTTTTTGTTAATTCAATATGCATAAGTTACCTAATCACGATTACAATAGAAAAATTAATCTTAAAAATATTTAGGCTTGAATTAAATAAAATAAATTATTTAGAAGGAAGATAGAAGAAAATTGTAGATCTTGGCTCAAGTTGGCATTGCACGGAAATCACAACACTGTAACGATATAATACAACAGGCCGAGCAGGACTGTTATCAAGTCGAATAGGATAAGATTTTAAGATTTTATCAACAACAAAAATCTAAATACTATCGTTTTAAAAACACCAGTTTTCCAACGGACTCTGTAGTTACAATATTTCTTGCTATTAACCTAATACAGCAATCTATGTAAGTAGCACGAGAGAGAGAGAGAGAGAGAGAGAGAGAGAGAGAGAGAGAGAGAGAGAGAGAGAGAGAGAGATTGTTGATGACGTCATAGGTGCAAGTGCAAGTTGATCTATAGGTAAGCTACAGACTTCAAAATAAAACTTAAAATTATCAAAGAAAAAATCTGTTACCGAACAAAAATATGAATCAAGCATCATGTTTTCTCGATTCCTCGTTTTTGTTATTAATTAATTGATGTTGTTCTTCAGTCATAACTATTTTATTAATTGTAACATTTTCATCGTTCATTTCATGTTTTCGTTTTATTTTCTAATCATCGCAGTCTTTCTCTTTAATTTTTCTTAATATTTGTTCTTCATTTAAAACATATTTTTTAATAATTTTATTGTCCATTTCATTTAGAAATTTATTTTGTAACATAACCTCAATTGAAATGATATTTAAACAACAGTTGTTGTACGAAATCAGCTGTTTAGAAGTAGTCATAATTGTATCTTTATATATACAAATAGCACGCAACACGTTAAATATACTATTGTATGCAATATGTCACTGGCACGCATCGCGCAAAATCTAACATCATAACCAGTCCTAAAACATGATACTTGTTAATATAAATTTTTAAAATGGAGAACAAATAATAGGTGAGTAACCTACATAATAAACTTAATGGTGATTAAAACCTTTAATACAGATCTCACTGCATAGGAAATTGTGTGACGGAAAGTGGAGAACGCTATCTATCAGAGGGGAAATGAACCATGCATCACTTTTAGGTTAGATTATGAGACTACAATTAGTTTATTTGTTAATGTATGAATCACTAATGATATTAATTAGACATCTTAATCGAGTGTAAGATAAATTCACGTCACTGCAGCGATTTACAAACTCAAGGATGGACAAGTAATAGAAAAATAAGTTCAGAGCACTCTGGTCGGGTTTTAATACTAAGTGCATTTTATCTTTCTGAAATCCTGATTTTAACATTGGGGAGAGCTCTATGTATTGTAGACTCGAGGCTAATACTAAATATTCACTTTACCCGTTGTCTCGCAAAAAATATGGAAGTGGTTTTCTAAAAAGTAACATCACATAATAAAAACTTGTTTACCTTAAACTTTTTTTAAATCCAATTTCACCATCATAATCATTAGGCTATTAAAGTCTGCATAACTGAGTTTTTTAAACTTTCAAATTACATGGGACACTTTAAATGCAAATACATGCAGATGTTAACGCACATTGTGATGGTGAAATCAGGTTTCAAAAAAAATTGTAAAATAAAAAATATGAATTTTGAAGATTTCGAATTATTGTCATTTTGAAAAGGTTGAATAGATTTTTTAAATAACAAACTTGTTCAGGTTACTACAAAACCGATTTTTGTTCCATTTTTTAATCACATTTAACAAAAAAAAATCGAACCTACATTTGTTCTCAAAAGTCTTTTAGAAGTCTAGATTGACGGTCATATCAAAGTTTCGGGTTACGTATTACTATGATGTCTATTTAACTGTGCGTTATCCAGTTGAAAATGGCTAATAAAATGTCTTCCTACGATGACCGTTCCATTTGCTTACTTCCCAATGAAAATTCACTCATGAGTAGCGTTTTTTTCAAAATCGATGTTTAAAAATTCGTCCCATTAATTTTTTTCTCTATTTAGGGCTCTTTTAATTGGAACATAAAACCTCATCTGTTAATTTATAGTAAAAAAATAAACAGGGATGAAGATTTACCCTTTGGTTTACTATAAACTGATGAAAGATATTTTCTTTTTCTAATAAAACAATTCGTTTAACAATGTTTTTATCACCAGTTGTCGTTGATAGGCTGCACAAGATATTGGTGACAGGAGTGTGTAGAAGCTAAAACAAGGCACAATCAAGGGTAGTTGTGCAGGAAGGTCAGCTGAAAGAGGGGACGAAACAATTGTGAGTAACCTAATTAGAAGGGTTGTACACATGTTATTTGGTTATACAGTATATGGGGCGCAATCAGGGCCCAGGACAATACGATTACTGTGTTAACTCGCCCGGACAACTTCATTACCCCGGCCTGGTTCTTGTCGACTTCCACCTGAATCTCTTCTGTCTTATCACTTCTGTTATCTCATACTACATCAGTAAACACTTTTGAAAAACTATATTTAAAAAAACGGACCGGAAATTCAGGTCAACTTCCGGTGGGATCAACTTTATTTGATCTGAATATTAGAGTCCAAATAATACAAGCGGTAGGCCTATATAGCTGCATTGTTTACGCAGTAGAATCGAATTGCATTTTTGTGATTTAATTTTTAAAAGTAATCGTTTAGTAAACATTTTTTGTCTAAAAATATACAATGTGTTTTTTAGTAACCACAAACCGTATGCAACATTATTTTGATAAGTTAAGCCAATATTAAAGCGGAGTTGGCAACACTGAATACTGCAAGACGAGATAGCCTACTTGTACCACATTTTAACTGTCCAGGCTTAGGGGACCTAACCGATAAATTAAAAATGGAAAATTGATTCAAATAACTTTATTACAAAGAACTGCAAAAGAAAAACATATGGAAAAAACATAATTTAAAAAATCTTTTAACATGTATCATGTTTTAGAGCTTGTGATGGATTTTGCGCGTCACGTGATGCGAGTGCACAAATTTATATTGGTAGTTACAGTAAAAGATCAGTCGTTTTATATTAACTCGTGATCAGCTGATTACATTGAACAGCTGATAGGGTATAATAAATTTTAGGTTGTGTTGTTGAAAACTACTTACGTTAATTTATAATAAGTTTCAGGTTATGTTGTTAAAAACTAACTATATTAATTTGTCATGTTTTCGAACAAATTATAGTAATTAAAATAAAAAAAAGAGAAAACATGATATACGATTTTTATTTTTAGTTCAATAACAGAATTTTTTAGTTGGGATAATAGTGTCTACTTTATCAGAAAATATATCTACCTATAATATGTGCAATGTCTTCAGTTTTGGAATTTATTCTGTAATTTACGCTTAATAAGATTAATTCAAAATTTCCAAAAGAAAAATTCATTTTAGAATGTTAACAGTTAAAATAACAATTATTATTGTCGAAAGCATCTGGCGAAGACAGAAGTGAGCGGCTGATGGGCTTAGCAATTCCACCGTACCTTTAGCTCATAGTATTCTTGCATTATATTAAAAAAAACACACTCACATTCACTACCTCCACATAGCTTGGCTAACTAAACTGCAAGGCGACCAGTGCTGAAAGAGTGAATGACACTGGCCTAATGGTGTATCAAACGGAGCCCTGGGAGGCCAGGCGACCTCCCAGTGTACTTTAGTCTTACCCATGCCTGCAGGACTCTGTATAGGCGGATCTCATTTCCTTAGCTACTTGTGGGTGGTGTTCCCATAAGTAAGAATATAAAATACAAATAGCGGGATTTCTACGCACAACAAAAAGGTTGGCCAAATGAAGCAGAACCTCCGTAATAAAGGTCAAGAAGGGAAAAAATGAAAAGGAATTAGTAGAGCAAGCCTCTGTAATCACCTCAATAAGGAATTGGGAAGTCACCAATTACAAGTGGGGGAGTTACCCACCTTGAAGCTTAGACTTTATGAAGAGACTAGGGTTGGAAAAGGCGCTGTAACTGAACATCTCGTAGAAGGGGCATAATAGCTCTATAAAAGTCGCAGTGCAATAATAACCTAAAAATTCATTCATTCATTGTCGAAAGCAGAAATTTTGTTTATTAATAGCGAATTTATCGTATAAAACTTTTTATAATTTGTGTTAATATTTTATAGACCTATTTTTTTATTCTGATTTCAAAACAGTCACATTCAGTCCTTCTATTCATTCAAAATAAGTGTCGGCGCATCGCGCTTGCTATAAACTAACTGACCGATTTTTATCAAATTTGTCATACAGGACAGGCTTACCATTTTTTCGAAAAAAAGAAATTTTCCGGAGTCCCATTTTGGCGGAAAACTGGTAAAAATCTAAGTTTTTAAATCGGTTCTAACGATTTTGATCATAATTTGCTCAAATGTAGTCCATACGTCAATAGGATATACATAACAAAACGTATGGTTCACTGCATAACCATAAAATTATATTTTAAAGCAATAGAAAGATGAGTAAATTGACTTAATTTCTCAAAAAAGTTTTTCTGATTTTACTTAAGGCGTACTTTTTGTCATATCTGAAGACTCACGACTTAAGTCACTAGCACATTTTCAATAAAAGAAATTTACGGTTATAAATTAAATCGGAAAAAACTAAATCTAAATCCTGACCACTGTCGGGTTTGTTTTGATTTTCAGTTTACTTTAAAACATATTTTTAAATTTAGTAAATTGATTTAGCATATGTTCAAAACTTGAGCAAAATCTAAACAACTATTTTTAAGAAATTATTTCGATTTTAAGGTTTTTTTGAACTTTAGAATCATAATTTTTATCTGAAATAATTGAATGTGAGGAAGATTCTAGAATTTTTTTGTACTATTTATCAAGCCTTGTGTAAACAGTAAATACAATTTTGTAGAAATAATTAATAAATATTTTAAGCTAGCTTAAAATTTCACAACAATATGAGTCAAATATTTTTTTTTGTATATACGTGTGAACGTGTATTGTGTCGTGTACAAATAATAGGAAAACAGGCGGCATCTCAGTGTGTTCTAGTCAGGCTACGACATAGGCTATTATAATAACACTGAAATGTCACGCAACGTGTCAATCCGCTATTGTAGGTTAAATTAGCCCTCGATATATTATTTGCTCACACATTGCGTCCAGAGTGTAGGATGAGGGTTCCAGAGGGAGTGAGACGGGCTGAAGGGAAGGGGGCTGCTCAAACATCCCTGCAAAGCGCAAAGCGAGGGTCTTTTCCGCACTGCTGAGTTCCTCCCTTGCCTGATTCAATTTTGCATCCGATTTGCCTCGCATACAGAACACGGCGCGAGTCCCGGCCCTCAGAAATCTCGGGAATTATTCCAAAGATTTCTTTCTTTGTTCTTAAAATAAAGTTGAGTCTCTTCTCTGCAAACGTAAATACAAGACAGACAGAAATTTACATAGCGAAGAGCTTTCGTAATGAAAAGTTTAATTTGATTTCCTCTTGTCTTTAGAAAACACTTTAGAATATCGGCTAATGTTTATCGAAGCAACTGCAGCAAAGAGCTATTAACTTATGTTTAGTACTTATAAATATTGAAACATTAACGACGTACTTATACAGGTTATTGACAAAATGCGTTATAACGATTTGTCAGTGCATCATTTTAGAATAAACAGTTCAAGTAAACCAACTTACTAAAATTCTTAATTTTTCTATCTAACCGCCATTTTGTATTTTTAACAAAACAATAATTATTTTTTTATGACTGATAGAGTTGGAACTTTGCCTGCTACTTAATTCAGAATACGTTCGAGAAAAATCAACAACTAATTTTGTTGCCCATCTCAAAATAAGTGTCCATTTAAAAAATTCATTATTAAATATCTCGAATTTAGTTACAGTTAGTTACAAAACCATTAAAAATACAAACGCATTTCGTCTTTTAAAGGCAAACATGATTTTTATCTGTAAATTTAATTATAAACAGGTTATCGATAAAAAACTAAAAAACCTATTTTCAGGTAATTGTTTACTATAACCAAGTGGCTTAACTTTTTTTGTCAATAACTTTGTTATCCGTTAACCTACAGACAAAATATAAATAATAATTTTAAGAGGAAATATTTTATGTATGTCATTATGACGGTTTTCAAATATTTTCTGTTTAGCATTTGAAAATAGTTAATCATTTAAAATGCGCGCTTTTTTAAAAATGGGCGAATAAAAATTAATTTATTATTTTTTCTCAAATTAAGTTTTAATAGCTTTAAATAACGTGCAAAATTTTAACACTATATCATTCGCCTTTCAAAAGGTATAAATATTTTTGTTAATAACACAAAATGGCGGCTAGATAAAACACATTTTAGGATCTAAAATTAAATGAACGTTATTTTCTTAAAGTAATGCTATAAACATGCTGCCAAATTGGTTCCCAACCCCTCTACATAAGACTATAGATATAACCTACAAATGACTTAAGCCACTGATTGGCCTGATTCTTGTAGGCCTAAGTCTGATGATTGTGTTTCAGTCTAACTGAACCAATAATTATGAAATTTGGTAGATTCTTCTTATAATTAAAGTACTCATAAAGAATTGTTTAAATAATCGTAGTAAGCAGCGTCTTGCTGACGTAATTGAAGCGAATTTCAAAAAAAAAATCTTTTCTTAATAGAAGGAATACCACGCGGAATTGAGAGCAAAAAGAACAGCCAATAAGAGAACTTAAAGTGGTCACCTGAGGCCGTACCAGAAGGAAGAAGAAAAAGGAATACAATAATGCATATATTATCATCATGAACTTTCAAATTGTGTTGAAAATATAAAAATAAACCTTGATCGCCGCCGAAATAAACTTCTTAATTTCAACGTATTTTGCAAATTATGCCGATATAACGCTGATTATCATTTTGAAGTCACATTTTCAAAAAATATAGGCTTATAAGACAAAAACGTTATACATTTTTAAAGATTTGAAACGACCGCCATTTTGAAACTGTTGAAAGAATTTCGCAGGTACACAAATTTGTTCAAGCTATTGCCAAAATCGATTTTTATGCCATGTTTGAATCAAATCGGACTAAAATTGCGAACTAAGTGAGCTCACAGACACACACACCACCACACACATACACACACACACACACACACACACACACACACACACACACACACACACACACACACACACACACACACACACACACACACACACACACACACACACACACACACACACACACATATATATATATATATATATATTACATTTGAAGATATATTTACAAATATCTTGTTTTGTTTAAATAAATAAATACGTAAACCTAGCTTAGATATTATTTACTGTAGTTATAGTAAAAGATCAGTTTTATATTAATTCGTAACGATCAGCTGATTTCATTGAACAGCTGATAACCTACAATAAGTTTCAGGTTATGTTGTTAAAAACTGGCAATATTAACAACAATTATTAAATTCGAATGTATTATAAACGGTTACAACTTGCACGTGTTCTTCAACTAAGGAAAAGTACCGAAACCAAAGCAACACAACGTTTTTATATAATACGCGTGTGCTATTATCGAAAAGGAGAAGAAAAAGAGACATAAACAGAGAGAGAGAGAGAGAGAGAGAGAGAGAGAGAGAGAGAGAGATTCATTTGCTCGTTCGTTCTGTATTTCCGTTACATACTTCCGTTCGGCAGGCATTTTTTTCTATTGACTCCTCTCGCCAAAGCTAACATTAAAAGCTTCGTGTCAGTAATATATGATAATAAAATATACCAGTTATATGTAAACAACTAACAAGGGTGACTACATAAACATGTATATTATTAGGCTGTTAAAATAATGTAGGCTTAGAAGTCACGCTTAACCTACATAAAGTATTGCATCAATATTAGTGCTTATTCCCAGTCGGTATGGCCTATATTTCTTGTAAACTACAAAATTACTCAGCTGCAAAACACGGATTGTTCAAAACAAACTGTAAGTCTGCGCCCGTCAGTTTTCAGGTAAGCATTTCATCAGTAAAATAATCAAAGCCGAGTCACATCTGTTGCCAAGTGTACACAATTGGCAACTGATTTGTTGCTGTCAACATCAGCTGATAATTAATGACGAAACTATTACATGCTGTATCGCGCCCGATATCTGTTAGGCCTGAGTGTAACTAATCACGATTTTAAAGTGGTTCATGAAATCAAACACGGTTCGCTTTTAACGTGTTGTTAAAGATGATGGATCATTTCAGTTTTCCAGCATCCGTCACAGGTAGAAGTTGAGAAAAGAGTAAACCGTATTTTGAAATGGCCGGGTTGTACTGAAAAGTAACAAAGGGAATGTACCTTTGAAATGAAACTGTGTTTAGTTTAAATTTTGAATATTTTTGCTAGTTTTTCTGTTTGTATTCGTAATAAAATTATTTCGTTTAATATATAAAAGAAGAAGTCCCAACTGACTGATTCATAATCAATGCAGAGCCAAAACTATTTTAGCTAACGACTTGAAATTTTCAGGGTACATTTATGTTAATATATAGGTGTGCATTAAGAAAGGATAATGCAAAAAATTTATTTTAACGCCATTAAACTACTTACCCAGTTCAAATTTAATAATCAACGTACAGACAATATTATTACAGCTAGAGACTTGAAATTTTCAGGGTACCTTCTTACAACAATTTCAACATGCACTAAGAAAGGATTTTGCAAAAATTTGGTTTTAATGCCATTAAACTACTTACTCAGTCCAACTTTAATAATCAACGTATAGCCGAGAATATAATAGCTAAAGATTTGAAATTTTCCGGGTTACCACCACATGTAGGGGTGCACTGAAAAACGATTTCCCAGTATTCAACCCCTAAAGAGGTAAACTGAGGTACAACAATTTTTATTGGAAAAAATGTGTTTTTCGTCTAACCTTCTTAAAAAGTAACATAGTCATTCTTAAGTATAAGTAATGAAATATATTTTTCACAATTTCCCAAAACTCATCCCCTAAAGAGATTGAAAGAGGGTAGAAAGTATAAAAAAGGGATAGAGCCTATACAATTTTGTATTGAAAATTTTTTTTATCGTATATTCTAGAAATATGCTATGAAACGCATATTTAAACATTTTTCTGAATTCATCCTCTAAAAGAATAAAAATGAAAAAAGAGGTATCATTGGAGAAAAAAGAGTGTTTGCATTGGAGAAAAATATTTTTTGCACATTTTCTTAAAAGTAAACTAAATATTCTAAAACACAAATTATGATACACGTAATTCAACATTTTCCCCCGAATTCATCCCCTAAAAGGACAAAAATATAGAATAGGTATAAATGTTTTTATTGGAGAAAATATTTTTTTGATCAGATTTTTTTAAATTCGAATGGAGTACGTTTGAAGACAATAAAACAGCATATTACATTATAATATTTTCTTATATTCACAATAAAATAATCACGAGTTTATATGATCACGCTTTTATTAATATATTTTTTTATGTTTCTAAATTATCACATTACTGTAACAGTTTTAGTTTCGTGAGTGAAGCAGCGACGGGTAATTCTAGTACTTTATAAAATTTATTATATTCAATGTAATATATTAAAATTATGAATATAATAATGGTCAAACACATGTTACTGAAGTACATACTGACGGTCCATAAGCACCTTGTTTCTTTTTCTTGTAAGTTATTATCTACCGTCGAAGACAAAAATATAAAATGTAAGCTACTGTATAAACAAGTTTTAATCAGCTGACAATCTGTGACGTCATTTTTGCTTCTGAAAAGTATTTTATGTCCAAATATAAAAATTACTTTTGATTCGTTTTCTATTTATCCACACACAAATGTCGAACGATTTAAAAACCTTCTAAAGTAGTTGCTGAATTTTTCAAAACACAATTTTATTGAGGCTAGAATTACAAAACTATGTAAAATATCCTGAAAATCAATTATTTGTTTTTTTAAGTTAATTAAGTTCTAAGATTTTTTTTAACTACACCTAAATGCTAAATTTCACTGAAATTAGTTAGTTCGTTTAATCTCCAACAGCATGCACATACAGGCTACACCACAAATTGTTTAATTTTTAATTTGTATTTATTCAGTTGATTGACAACAAGACAGTCTATCCATCAAAATATTTAAGTTAATTTTTCTACATATACCCATAATTTCTACATGTACTACATTAAACCAAGCTGTAGTATTTTAAAAATAGGGCCATACAACCTGAAGTACGCGTGTTTCGACCTACATACAAACACACAAATCGTCGAAATTGAAATGCTGTATCAAATCAAAGTCACTTTGATTTACAATTCTTTGATATGTACAATTCTTTGCACACTTTTGGTGTTGGCCTAATGTTTTTCAAAATGTCTTTTATATTTATTCCTGCATGTATTAACAATTTCCATGGGAAAATAAGCTATTCAAGCAGCCATTATGGTAAGATCCGAACCCGGGAACTGGCAATGAACTTTGAAACTGACCTCTCATCATCACTTTTGATAGTTTGTTTTGGTCTGATTGAATAATTGTTCATACTTGGCACAAAAATCGATTTTGGTAATATCGATAAGTTCGTCACCCAACAAAATGGCAGCCATTTATTTAAAAAGCCGTAAATTTTGCCTTACACTTTTTGAAAGCTTGATTTCACTTTTGTACTCAGCGTTACGATTTCAAGAAATTAGCATTTTGAATTTTTAAATTCGGTTGAAGGCAAGAAAATTAATTTGACGGCGTTTATTCGTATTTAGGGCTACAGGATAACTTAAAAGTTGAATATGCTTATTTATACCAGATTCAATTCAAACGGTACAAAAATCGATTTTAGTAATAACAATGAATACAGAATCTATGGAACATATTTTTCAACAAAATCTGTTCAACCGTTTTAAAATAATTCAATTCAAATTTTAAATAATTCATAAACATTTTATCTTAAAATTTTTTGGGAAATCTGATTTCACCATTGTAATTAAATTAAAAATATGTATAAATTAGTATTTTATAATTCCAAAATTATATTATATGTATATATATATATATATATATATATATATATATATATATATACCTGACGGTTTATTTTCATTACGGCTATAAAATGTTTTATTATAATAAAGTGATATATGGAAGGTGTTGCCTGTTGAAGGTAAAATGACGCAGGCAAGGTAGATTGTTGACACAGCAGGCAACCAGATGCCTCTGTGATTGACAGCAAGAAATGTTCTTTGTTAACAGTCACAGATTGATCGCTGCTTACGCCTACAAACACTGTGCTCAGAGATTACACCATTCTCAATGAATCTAGATCATTAATGCTCACGTGTTAATCTATTATAAACTATTAATAAAATCTAAAACAGTGAAATAGTTGTCTGAAACAATGATTTAATTTGTGCCTTTGCTTACTTTTGTTAGAATCAGGTTAGATTCACTACTTATTCAGGTTAGGTTCAGGTTATGTCTACTTTTTTTTTGTAAAAACATAAAGTTTTATTTTGTTTTCGCTAATTCTTACATTATTGTTTCTGTTTTGGAAATTAAATTCATATAAAAATAACGCACAGCTGCGCGTTTAATATTTTTAATTTTAGTTTCCTAGATAAGTTCAAAAATTGTATTTCAAAATCATTCATTGCCTCCTTAAATGTTTAACATTGCTTAAAGCAGATTTTAGTCGACATTTTATAAGTTTTTTTTATAGGCCTATTGTTATCAATTTTGTACAATAAGAATGACTAAAAAAGTTTGTTTTAAATTAGATTACTCTTTTAGCTGAATTAATTTTGAGTAGTCAAAAACAAATGCAATATATTCACTTTGTAAACTTTTAAGCAAACTTCAAAATTGTATTTTGATGAAACAGAGCCGATTTGAGAAAATTTTATGTTTAACAGTTTGGATAACATAGTAATATATTTAACCAAAAAAAGTATTAAGGAAAACTTTTTTGAAAATCAAAAAATTGGATCCGATACACTAGCAAACTTTCCCTACATTTCAGATTTAATTAAATGTAGTTCAAGCGAACTCTGCATATTAAATTTCATTAAAATCGGTCACAGACACACAGGCATAGAAAAGACGGTCAGATATGAAAAAAAACCTTTTTAACTCAAGGCACTTGAAAACATAACCTATAAACATAACCTCCAAAACCGTAAACATTTTTTACTAATACTATATTTTAAACTTCGTACAGGTAAGTAAAACTAAAATCTTGTAAATTACAAAACGTTTTACAAATCAGACAAAAAGAACGTTACGTAATGGTAATTGTTTCAAATAAACTTATTATTATTTATATTAAAAAACAAACCTGTTGGATTTATAAAAGTGGTTAACCTGTTATTGTTTTGATCTTTCCGAACTAGAGTTCTTCAAAGAATCATCAATAGATGATTCAAAAATTTCTATCAATACGTATTACTATTTTACAATATTCTTATATTCGATTCTGGGTCAGTCGATTCTGTGAGAGGGGACCGGAGGGCCGTTGTGAGGCCAACTGAACGTCAGTATCTGCTCCAGGAAGACATTCCAGCCAGGCGGTGCTGAGGAGTTGACAGTTTTGCTTCCCCCTTTTTTCTTTTTGATTGAATAAACTGGAGTACGAGTTTCCAGTAATGGTACTGGAACATTATTTCTGAAAACCTTTAGAATCAGCTAGCACAATAGTGTTCATTATTGAGCTGATATCAAGTGTAGAAGTAGCCCATCGAGTGTAAAAATATTTTAAAAAAATCAAATTTCTATTTATTGAACCAAAAAATAAAACATCATGTTTTCTCTTCATTTTTATTTTAATTACGATAATCTGTTTGAAAACACGACAAATTAACACAGCTAGTTTTAAAGAACATAACCTAAAACTTATTATAGCCTATCAGCTGTTCAATGAAATCAGCTGATCGTTACGAATTAATATAAAACAACTGATCTTTTACTATAACTACCAATATACACTTGTCCACTCGCCTCACGCGACACGCAAAATCAATCACAACCAGTCCTAATTAAAAAAGACTTCTGAACGATCGATTATTCATTGAATAATCCCAGTTAGGAGATTTCTAAAAATCTAACAGCCTGTATATATTTTGTTTCAATATTATCTTATTTGTTTATAAATATTTCTTATTATAATTTAAATAAACAATTGTAAAATACACCAAATAAATATGCTATAACTATAATAAAACTAATAAAATGTTGCCTTTTTTATTAATTGACAGCTATTTGCTAATCCTGTAACATTCTTTTTTATTTAAATTGAAGTACTGGGAAATCAATCTGTTTTCAAAACTTCAATCAAGAATTATTTTTTTCAATAAAGGAGCTGTATTTTTATACTATTTTTAACATTTTTATTTTTACATAAATATAAAGGCATGCATTAAAATATTTTTAGAAATTGGAAATGAGAAAATTTTATGAAATCTAGAAATTAAAAAAAATTCTTAAACTTCACCTTGTCGGTCAATAAATATAATATTTTAGAAAAAAATAAATAAATTTAAATAATAATAATTTAGCTTAAATAATGAAAATTTGAATTTTCTCTAAAATAAGACTGAAATAAGACCATCGAATTTCTTGAAAAACCAGCAATATTAACAGGTATTTGAACCGTTTTTTTGGGATAAACGTGATTTCTTGTAGGGCATACGTGTAAAGATGGTGACTGATTGTTTTATTCGTGTCCACTACAACATTTCTGTTTTCAAATATACGATTTAAAAGATTTAAACAGTTTTTTTTTGTGATTTCCGTAAGGCAGTAACAAAAATACTATCTACGAGTATTGAAAATAATATTAGCTTCCAATTATTTCAAATCCATCCATAAATATTTTTATTATTTGTGAAAGTGGATTACTCATTTCTATACCTTCAATTTGTTCATAAAATATATATAAAAAAATGACGATAACACAATGTAACAAATGTAAATAACACAAATTCTATCATTTATTCACTTCAGTAATGTATATTAATACACTACCAATATTTGAACAAAATCTGATGAACCAATTTTGAAAACTATTCTTTCATCAATAACTCCGAGAAATGCATTTTGTTTATGTATTTAAAGACTACATTTGAGCAAGTTGTTATCCAAATTAATTAAACCATTGTTTTTTTAAACTTGAACTTCAGGTGATAATTTCTTCTTGTAACAACACAATAAGATCGTTCACTAAATAACGTTCTTTACTTTAATAAAAAAGAACACAATACAGCGGTACTCTGGGACATATGGCGAATGGTAGAAAAGGTTAGGTTACCGGAAGAGAAGTCTCCACTGCCTTTACAACTGGCGGCAGCGGACAGACCAATCGTCGACAATTTTATGACAATTGTAAACAAAGCTGTCTAGCGTGTGTTTACAATGCAACCTAATTATAATTGCTACTAATTATAGGCATAAAACTGTGAATACTTCAAACGACCCGTAAAATTAAAATAGGCCTAATCTATTTACATTCTTCTATGTTAAATATTTATTTATTACAACAGTTGACATAAAAATATTAATGTTATTAATTTGTTATTACGAAGCAGAATTTAAGGTTAAAAAGAAACAAATTAGAAAGTTTTTTAAATGTTTTTATTTGGATGTCTGTGTTTGTGTGTAAGTCTATATACATGGAGACGTGCAGTTATAGACACTTTTGACATGTTGTATATAATATTGAAATGTATAGGATATTAAAAAAACATGCAAAATAAATCTACTTATTTCAGTTTTGCTTTTTTAACACCAATAATTCTGTGATAGACCCTAGTCTATATCATTTTTTGTACCGTTTTTATTGTCGCAAGGAATTATACTTTTTTTTTTTCTTTAATTTACCGCTATTTTACTGAAACAGAGGATGTTTTGTTACATAAAGTCAACATGTAAATTTTAATTCTAAAAATATTGTTTAAGTTTTGTGACCCCTATCTGTCCAACAATAGGTTTTACTAACACAATCGTCTGTAGGCCTATATGTGAATGTGATAGGCTATTATGGTTATCCAAAAGAACAAACTAATGGACCTACTCCTAATTGGTTCAAATTTAAAAACTAAATGTTTTTGAACTTACTAAAAAACAAAAACAAAAATCCGGCAAAATCAGCAATGATGGCAATCTAAGAGCATTTCTCAAAATCGATATAACAAAGTTTGCGTAAATTTCAATCACAAAGCGTTTACTAAATGTCAAGTGAATGTTTACAAATTTTGAAATAAAAACAAGTTACAGTTTGCAATTGAAAAAATGAAATTAACGTTTTTTCATTTTAAGTAAACAAGCGATTTTTACAATATTGAGTAGGCCTAAATTGAATTTAGTGCATGTCTATAGTTCAAACGACTAGGGCGTTTGTAGTATAGCCTACGTACATTGGCCAGTCACATTAATGTTGGCATATGTAGGTATTTTGTTTTTGTCGAAACCTTTGGGATTAAAAATGCTATTGTTTAAGAAAAAAAATACAAATTACATTTTCTAAAAAATTGCGTTAAAGAAGTTGTTTAAAATTGGTATAAACGTATTAGTTTGGCACCCAAACTTTAGTTAAGATAGAGATAGTATCGCTTCAAAAAAAATCCATCGAGGGAGTTAGTACATCAAAATTGAAACAAAAATTAACGATTCGAAAGTAAATTGCTAAAAATACTTAACTTTTCAAATTTCTTCATTTCATAAATTTATTCCGATATCAGTTGTGATTCACGATATATGAACAAAATTTAAGGAAAACTGTTGAACAGATTTTGAGAAATCGCCTCCATTATCAACATCTACTTTTGCCGATAGCTCTCGAAATGGAATTTTCAGGAAGTACGTTTTGTTTTGTAACTGCTTTGGCGCTTCTTTTCTTAAGTAATAACCAAGATAGCCTAAACTGAATATAAGAAAGTTCGTGCAATATTGCCACCTTGATGTGACAGTGAGCGGTAAACATTAAGTTATACACAATACTGTAGTAGCGCGAGCTGTCACACAAGCCCTGAATGTTTAAGTAATGTCATTTTGTAACAGACATTTAATAAAGCCGTGTAACGTATTAGAGTAATTTGCTTTCAGGACTTTGGTTCCCGCTGAGGGAATCTCTGCGACCACACCTAGGACTGAGCAATGAGTACTGCTAAAACACAAACTACGGTAGACCTATGCATTTTATTGCAAGAGCATGTCGTAAGTTGGGTTAGATATGTTCGGTACATATCTAGCTAGGCATAACTTCTTATTGCACAAGTACGGTACAAGTATTATTGCAATAATGAGATGAAATAAAATACTACAGACATGGTTTTATTGAAACTTTAGCAGTAGGCCTGGAATAACTTAATTATAATAAGTCCAGTGATTAATAAACTAAGACTTGGATCATTCAAGACGCCTTCTATTTCTGGATCTAATATTATTTCGTTTCAATTCTTTTAATTGTTGTTATTTTTTAATTTCGCCGTGTTTTCGTGTGTAGGTAACACTAACATTAGGTATTTTTTATTAGCTTTTTTACTTATTTCACATGTCTGGATAAATTAATATTAATTCCTTACTTGAGCAGTTGCTTCTCCTATAGGTCCCCAAGAAACAGTCATTTTTAAACCATAATCCGTATATTTTGTTTAATAAATTATGAATTTACATATTAAGTTCACATAATAAATGTAGTCGGTGGCTCTTTAGTGCAAATATATTGAGATGCAGCCCCCGACTGCATTTATTGCACGAACTTAACACGTAAATTCTTAAATTTATTAGACTAAATACTCGGAAAATATTCTTTAGCATTTATTCTAATACCTCGTTTTCATCTTTTTAAATAAATTATATTTCAGATTTCCATTTCGTGTATATCTTTTTGTGTTTTAGTAGTCGTATTTTTTTAAGTAATTATTTTTATTTAGTAATTTTTAATGACTATGCCCCTAAAAATTAGACTTTTTTAGCCATTTTTCAATTTTTGCTACTTTAAAGAAGAACAAAACTACAAAGAAGACACTGCTAAGTCCTGGCGCTGATCTGTGTTCCCTCTTACGGTCCTGTCCCCAGGTAGCCTACGGCATACGCCTACTGGAGTTAGAATGTATGGGATTAAAAAATTTGTATTTCAGTTTAAATCAATTATTTGTAATTTTTAATTTCCGAATTATTTAATTTTTTTGTCCCGTCGACGATTGAACGTTGTTCACTATTTACTTTAATTTGAAGATCAGGTGTCGTCCTCGAACCTGACAAAGCCTATCGCTAGCTTATCTACCATTCCTTCCGATTTGGCTCGTCCGATTTTTGAGTTCAGGGTGTCATTTTTTCCAGATCAATACCCTAAATCGCTGAAACTTGAGTGGTGCCTATAGACCCAGGGTTCCAAAGTTAGTGTTCTTTTTATTGCTCTCCGTGGTTCATTCTTAGTGATTACTATTGTATAGTCCCTAGTAATTATTTTTACACATGTATATCAGTTATTTAAAAGTGTATGAGTACATTAGTTATTTAAGAATGTATGAGTACATTAATTATTTAGGAATTTATGATTTAATCCTAGCAACTTATTTATTTCACAACAATTGGGGGTGATTTGGATGAAAGTTATGTAACCTATGACACTTCTGATGAAGTAAGAAATCCAACGAGCTAAAGTTGATCAAAATCGGACAAGCCGTGCAAGAGTTATGATAGAACAAACAAACATACATACATACATTCTTACATCCATGCACACATACTACGTACATACACACAAACATACATACATACATACATACATTTATTTTTTATTATTTTTTTTATTTTAAGGCGAAAAGCACAATGAGGCTATTATCGCCTCCCTAAATGTAAGTGTGAGTGTAAAGTGTTGTAAGTGTAAGTGTGTGTTAGACTCGGATACCGTGAGGGAATTCTAAATCCTCTCAATAGGTGCTTCTAGTCTGCACCCTCACTGCGGGGCATACATGCATACATATACATACATACATACTTAACCAACCACGAAAAACATAACACTCCTTTTTTAGCAGTCGTGCATGTACATGTAAAAGCACTCTTCTTACTTCTTCATACCTTCTGCTGCCCCAGACCTGCGCACCCTATCACAAGATAGAGCTGCTAACAGCATTAATTAGGCTCTCCTTGTCCGAAAAACGTATTCAGTTATTTTCTTATATCTGGTTCCATACCGAATTTAAACCTGCTTTGCCCATTTCACAGTTTCCTTTCAGATGTTTGTTAAATGATCCTGCGGAGTTAGTTTAATCCCTAGATACTCATATTCTTTGGTTACATTTACTGGCTGATTTTTGTAAAACCATTTTTCAGCCTTGCAATTACCCGCCATTTCTAAACACAATAATCTCGGACTTGTCCAAGTTGACTCTTAGATTCCGCCTGCTGACATATTCTTCCAGTGACCGAATCATAAACTGGAGACTGCTTTTACTTTCAGCCAAAAGAACGATATCAACTGCGTATCCCTTAAGTTATTTTTTTCATTCTCTATTAAAGCTCGTCTTCCTATTAAAATGAATTATTATCGATACCAAATAGCTCAATTTGGAAAAAAATATTGTTTCTTCATTATCTTAATTTTAGGCTATTTTTAGGCTCGCCATTGTTCAAAGGAATTCAGTAATAATTTTAAACCGTAAGCAACAAGTTTAAAGGGAAAATTGATAACATAGCATAAAAGAACAACGATTGAACCAACCATTAAACAAAGATTAGGTGTTATATCACCTGTTAATGAAATATCTGGCTGTTTTGAACAATCTACCCTGAAGTGGTTAGATATATTTATGTACAATTGACTTCGGCATCGTTATAAGTGTATAAATAAAAAACCTAAAAAATACGGGTTTCTCAAACTATCCCACTGACAAAAAATCGCTACTTGAAAATCCAAAAAAATTCTCGTTTAATAGAAAGAAAAATTCTTTAACATTCTGAGATCAGTTTTAAAAATTCTACCCAGCCGTTTTAGGAGGATAAAATCAATCAACACAATACAACGTCCTTCCATTACAAAATTGTACCTTTTTCCTAAAGAAAGGTTAAGTGTATAAAGTTAACCATGTTAGGAAGCTAAGCGTATCAATTTGTAACTAACAAGCACTATATAGCCTAGTGCTGCGAAATCCTGACCCACTTATATGAATATTTGAACAAGTCTGTTGTATAGCCACAATAAATATGCCTAGTAACGCTTTGGTAAAATTAAAGTATTTATATAATTATAATTTTATTTTTGGCTTGCTAACTAGTCTATGTTTATCCTATCCCGTGCGACAGGCTTTGTCCCATGGACAGAACGGCTTCATTCGTTGACGTGCCTGCTATATTATAAGCTATAATTAAATTACAATTGCGTATTGTATTAGAACCGCATAGCCCTGGGATGTAATTGGTTAAGTAATTGTAGAGCTGGGTGAAGGGGGAGGAGCCAATGAAGGGGTTACATTGTTGTGACATAACATGACGTGTGGCGACACTTCCCTGTCATATGTCAGATGTAATTAAGTAGTGCGTCACGTTGCACGCCCTCTATTCAACCCTTCGTTATTAATATATGGTTACGTAAAGCTAGCCCATTTATAACGTAGAAGCCTAAATTATACTTTTTTGGACTATGTTTATTAAGTTTATTTCATTTATTTATCAATTTTATCCTGTGTAATATATTAAAAAATACTGTTGCCAAAGTTATAAAATGAAAATAGGGAAATTATTGCTGAATTCACTGTTAAAAACAAACAAATATTTAATAATTACGGAAAATAGTTATCTTGCTGGCGTTTTGGAAGTGAATTTCTAAGAAGTAACAATGTCACAATCACTTGAGCGAAGAGAAAAACGTCTGCCGAACGGAAGAATGTAAAAGAAATATGGAACGAACGATCAAACGAATTTCGTCCCACTATTTCTGTCTCTTTCTTTTTCTTCTTCCTTTTCGATAACAGTACACGCGTATTATATGAAAACGTTGTGTTGCTTTGGTTTCGATGTTTTTTTTTTTAGTTGAAGAACACGTACAAGTTGTCACCGTTTATAATATATTCGAAATTAATATAAATATTTATAATAATTGTTGTTAATATTGTTAGTTTTTAACAACATAACCTAAAACTTGTTATAGGCTATCGCTGTTCAATGAAATCAGCTGATCGTTACCAATTAACGTAAAACAACTGATCTTTTACTGTAACTACAGTAAATAATATCTAAGCTATGTTCACGTATTTATGTATTTAAACAAAACCAAATATTTATAAACATACCCTCAAACTAATTATACATTATGTAAAGATAACATTAATAAAAGCTTTGCTTCTGTCGGTCCCCGAGTTCCACATGTATACTTTTCTTTACTTACGCCTATACGAGAATCTAATGTCACCATTACAATTAGCATTAAAATATGCATAAATGAACATTTCATTTTTTCAAATTTCAATGAAAATACGAATATGAACGTTTTTGTTGTCAAATTCGTTTTTGTAAATTCAAATGAATTTAAAAGTTATGATGATGAAATCAGATTTTTAAAACAGTGCAAAATAAAAATGTTTTCCTCTTTAATAGCTTATTTGCCAACAGGAATTCGATAATAACACGCTTACACTTGATTACAAAAAAAAATTGGGCTATTGACTGCTTAGAGCGAAATCTGCCGAAGAAATTTTGAGTTAAATCCTTTTTCTAACCCATTAGGCTATTTTCTATTGCAAGTTATAAAGCTCATTTGAGTAGACTTAAGTCTGTGTTATTGATTAAAACAACTAGAAACAGCTGATCTTTAATAAAAAAAAATAATACAAAATTAACTAACACAAATAATGTTTAAATGATGGATTCAACTAAACAAACCTGAATAACGACAGCAATTTAAAATAGCTTTCTAAAATTTCTTTGAAAATTCACATTAGCCTACAAACATTTTAAAATAAAACTCCATCTATAAAAATCTTTGTAAATCTGTAAGAAAAGTACAGTAAGAAAAAAGCAGTCTATATATTTTTGCTTTACAATTATGCAAAATGTCTATTATTGAACCAAAAAATTTTTAAAATCATGTAGGCCCTACAGTATCATGTTTTATTTTCATTTTTATTTTAATTACCATAATTTGTTCGAAAACACGACAAATTAACATACGTAGTTTTTAAGAAAATAACCTAAACCGTATCAGCTGTTCAGCCTGATTTCGTTCAATGAAATCAGCTGATCGTTACGAATTAATACAAACAACAAATTAATATAGCTAGTTTTTAACAACTGTCAAACGTCTTCGTTGTGTAGTAGTTACGACGTGAGACTCACACGAGCAAGGTTCCAGGTTTGATCCCGGGAAGAAATACAGAAAATTTTTAAGTAAAAATAATTTAATATGAGACTTGCGATGCGCAAAATATTCTATTATACATCAATATACTGTAGGCCTACCTAAAGTATATATATTGTAAATATATTGGAGTACCAACTGAAGTGTAAAGTTAAGAACAACTGGTTGAAGGAGGTGGAACAGGACTTGGAGGAACTAGGAATAACCAAGGAGCAATTGGCTGGAAGAAGGGAAAAAGTGATCTTAAAAAGTCAGGAAACCCAATTACAGTTTAGGGGAAAACGTCCACGAAACGTAGTATATTCGGAAGAATTCAGACTTCAGAGATCAATAAGATTAAAAAAATACTGGGAAGAAAGCAGAAAAAGCAAAAGACTTAATTAAATTGACTGTGTGTGCTCCAATGTGGGCTTAAAAAAAATACTGTAGGCCTACATGTTCCTCGCATCACGCGATGAGTAAAAGCCAACATCACAACCAGCCCTTCTGGGAACTTTTTGACCCTACCTTGTAATGCGAATGAGTACTGCCTTTTAGGTGTAAAACACTCAAGTTTACATTTAATCAGTCAATACTAATTCATAAAGATGAGAAACAATCTTCAGTACATGTTTTAAAAGCACGTGATTGGCCATTTCACTGTTACATAAAAGTTAAGATTTTTCTATAACATTTTGCTCCAGTTTAGTGCCTAAGTACTCATGTACTTAATGAATTGCTATCTAACCAAAAACACGGCTCATGAGTTATGAACGAAAACTCGAATCATCGTTGTTTTTCGATTAACCATTGACACATAAATTTATTTTATTTTAAATTGAGTTGACTAAATCCAAGAAAAGTTTAGTTTACATTAACTTGAGTTAGTGATCTCGAAATTCAACGATTATCAACAAATTTAAATTCCACGAATTATTGATATAAAAATTGTTCGAATTTTCAGTTTCGTACAAAAAATGATGTTTAAAGAAAGCTTGTAAATTAGGCCTAGCACCATTTGTTTACTAAATATCATTCACTGAATCACAGAAACAATTACGATTTTCTGTAAACAACGTTTACTCTTACAAACATAGGCTACTCTTGTTACTACTTCAGGTACCGTCTACAAAAATTAAACTTACTGCCGTGAGAAGTTCAGGAACAGGTACAGGCCAGAGGTCAAACCTTCCTTAATCCTTCAATGAATCAAGTGCCGTGAAACCACAGTTGCCGACTCATAAAAAGCTCCCATTTCAAAAGGCTGCCCGCTCATTATATTGAACTAGACCCTCCCTGTTGCTGTTTTGAATCCGGCAATATATTTTGGGGATGACTATAATGGGCGTAATATATCATAGAATTGTAAACCAAAGAAAAGAATATGAAGCCTCCTCGTAGTTGATAAAACAACCATTGTGGCTCTCGACTCTGCACCCTTGTCACCACGCTTGTGTGAGGCTCTTGATTCATTTCAGCTCCTCCTTGGATTCAGTAAAATCTTTTTTGTAATTTTATTCAAATATAAACACTTCCCCGTTACACTACCAATTTTTTATTTAGTTCTGTTTAAACAAATTGCAGTTAATCATTACCTTTTTTTTTTATTTTTCCAGCACATATTGTAACAAACATGTTGTCTGTTTTAGCATAAAATTGATCGTGATAAGGAAACTGAAGTAAAGGTTAGGTACCTTCTAACATAGGTTTTGTTGTCTGTTGTTGACCTAAACTTCCATAGTTTGTATTAAATGTTGGATAAACTAAAGTAACTTTCAAATTCGTGTTTTTGAAGTGAAAACTTTTTGAACACGGTTGACAAAACATGGGTACAAAGATTTGCTTTCGCGTCACGCTTGATTGCGTAACGCATACCTCACAGCATATAATTGTTCTTGTATATATGTAGATTTTAAATGACTGCTCCTTAACAGCTGATTTTGCACGCTGTTGCTTCAATATCGTTTCAATTGAGGTTATGTTTATTGTTCTTGTTAATTTTAAAAATATGTTTTTTATAAATTTGTGTAGTTAAATTATTCAATGAATATGACCTATTCCAATTTTTGAATTTCAAAATTACAAATTTTATATTTATTACTGTACTTAGACTATTAAACCCTTTCCTGCATGTATATACATTTTTATAAAAATATAAAACAAAATAGTGAAACACTGAATAGTGAAATCATAATACTTGGAAACTATTATGACTTCTGAAAGTAATTTTTGAAAATTTCATCTAGCCGCTTTGTTACATTTTCCATTACGATGTCCCTTCAATGCCATTTTCCGTCGTGGGAACAGGTAAAAATCCGGTGGTAAAAAACATGGATTTCCTTTACTATTTTTAGACGAAACGTCAGTCTGCTGAATGGAAATCAAGAAACATATAGGAGATGCAGTTAGATGAAAACGACCTGGGAACGATTGGTATCTGTTGCATGACAATGCTCGTCACATCGATCGCTGACGGTGAAACAATACCTTACCACAATGTTACCACTCTGGAATACCCTGCTTATTCTCCCGACCGTGAACCACCGGATTTTTGGCTGTTTTCACGACTGAAAATTACATTATTACTACTTAGGATCACGAGCGGAAATTGTGTTTTACGACTATTTTCAAGGTTTTGTGTAATTTTAAGCTACTTTTTTATTACGCTACAGTTTTATTATTTAACAGCACATTTTCTTCATTTAATACAACAGCAAGAACATTTATCTCTTGAATGAATGAATTTTTAGGGGTACTGTCGCACTGCGACCTTTGTAGATCTATTGTACCCTTTTCTATATTCCTGAAATGCTTAGCTACGCGCCTTCTCAAAAAAATCTAGGAATTATAGAGGATTCAAGGTGGGTAGCTTCCCCTTTTCTAATTGTTGATTTCCCAGTTCCTTATTAAGATGCTTGCTCTGCTAATCCCCCTTGACTCTCATTACGTCGGTTTTGCACCATTTGGCCAATCATTTTATCGTGCGGTGAGACCCCGCTTGTTCTATTTTATATTCTTACATATGGAAACATCCACAAGTAGCTAAGGAAATAAGGTTCGCCCATACATAGCTCTGAATGCATGGATATACTTAGGTATACAGGGAGGTCACCAGGTCTCCCGGGGCTCCGTTTTGAACCATTAAGTAGGTTTTATTCACTCTACCAGCACGGGTAGCTTTATACTAGAGTTAGCCAAGCTATGTAGAATAATTAACGTGTGTGTCTTGAGTAGATGAGTGAGAACAGTATGAGCTAGAAGTACGGTGGGATCGCTAAGCCCATCAGCTGCTCACTTCAGCTGCTTCCGTTGGAATTTTTACCTCTTACCATTACAAAATATTAAATATCTTATTGGTTTCTTGATGCCTCCAATAGACCCGATGGTATCAAACTTAGTAGGGGCCACCGTCCTCGAGGTGAGTCTCGGGTCTGAGCAACAGTCAGTCTCCCACATCTCCGAACTTGCTCACTTTAAGGCCGTAGGTTTAAAACTAGATTTACTGTCGTGATCTTTTGCCGTTAACGCTGATCCCTCGTCCTCATTAGTCTAACTGACAAAGTTTACGCGGGGAATATCGAACTCACTAAAACTTATATGCGACTACATTGCACGTATAAGTTTAACATTATTAAATTTCTGTGTTGAAAATTAATATAGACATTAATGAAAGAACTTGTTGTTATGGCTAGGACTACATATAAATAACAATTAGAATAATAGGTGGTGTATTTTTTTGTAAATTTTAATTATACAATTACATCAGCGTAGAATTAAGTTTATTTCAGTGTATAAACAACAAATAACTAAAACAGAACCACTTCAAATCTTAACTTATTTTTGTTAACCTTGTAGCCTAGCTTATATTAAAATTTCGATCATTTTTTGAAAACTTTCTAGACCTTTGGTTTCTGTATGTGTTGAGAAGTTAACTTTCGCCTATTTTTAGGTAAACAAGATTTCTTTGAGTTTTTGTTAGCTGAACTGTATTTGTTTTTAGACCAAACTGATTCTAAAACAGTTACTTGAATTTGTTCGTGTGTACTCTATATGTATAGATTTATCTGTATATGCTTTTGTAAGCTACATTCTTGGAGGTTAAAAGAATGTAACCGATTTTGATGGCATTTGCAATTTTAGAAGTATTTTGTATTTGGCCTATATAGGGAATAATATTTGTTTTTCAAAATTTTTTTAAACTATTTTCAAAAAATTTAAAAAAATCTATTTTCTTAAAATATGTATTTAAGAAATTTTGATTAAATATTGGTAAAATCTATATCCTTAAATACCAGAACAAATCACGAATTCAATCCATGACAGGTATTAACCGAATGGACAGTCAATCCATGACTGTCAACAAACCGAAAAATAACAAAAAATCAGATTTTTAAGAATCGGTTTTAAGAACAATTATCAAGTTTTATTTCACTTTTTTCGATTTTTCCTTGACCCAAAAATTCTCTTATTTCGAATTTGTTTAAACGACTTGAAACATGGATTTCGTGACCCAAATCTGATGTTCTTTTTTTTTAAAAAAATTATAGGCCGTTATTCAGACTTTTTGCAACATTTTGTAAACGTGTAGAATAGTTCTTGCAGAATTGGTATAGTTTTTGAAACAATAAATGTCTGCAGTTATAACAATAGGCATATAATTTTTATTATTTTAATTAACAACTATAAAACAATTAATGTCTTCTGAAGGCCTATTTGTACAAATTATTTTTGTCGTTTAGTAGGTAACGTTTAACAAAACTTTTTTTAAATTCATAAAGGTTTAGGTATTTTCCAAATTATTCATAAATTTGTATGTATATGCATATATGTATGCATGTGAATGTATGGTATATCTATAATTGCAATGTGTATATGAATGTTGAAGTACATAGGCTAGGTCTATAAGCATAGACATACTTTAGTGCTTGAATGAGTTGTTTTGGTGTGTCTGTGTAAATGCGTATGTTTTTACTATTGATACTTTTTATTTCAGAGACAGAATTGTTTTATTTTTCATTGTGTGAAGAAAATGTGTATGGTGTATTTTATATTTAGTTTCTCCTTAAATTGAAGGATTTCCTTTTATTTTTAATGTAGCAGATTACAGCTGTTTGTTTTTTCCAGTACTCAGCACATACGGGTATGTCTAAGTGGGTATTTTTATTTTACCAAATTTTCTAATATTGAAGGAAAACTTTTAATGTTAGCTTTGGCGAGAGGAGTGGATAGAAAAAACTTCTGCCGAACGGAAAAATGTAACAGAAATATGGAACGAACGAGCAAACGAGTTTCGTCTCTATTTCTGTCTCTCTTTTTCTTCCTCCTTTTCGATAACAGTACACGCATATTATATGAACACGTTGTGTTGCTTTGATTTCGGCATTTTTCCTTAGTTGAAGAACACTTGCACGTTGTAAACGTTTATAGTAATTGTTGTTAATATTTCTAGTTTTTAACAACATAACCTAAAACTTATTAGCCTATAGCCTATCAGCTGTTCAATGAAATCAGCTGATCGTTATGAATTTATATAAAACAACTGATCTTTTACTATAACTACAGAAAATAATATCTAAGCTAGGTTCACGTATTTATTTATTTAAACAAAACAAGATATTTGTAAACATGTCTTGAAACTAATTATATATTCAGTAAAGATATCATTAACAAAAGCTTAGCTTCTATCGGTAACTCCCCGAGTTCCACAAGTGTACTTTTTTAGACCTATTTGTTAAAAAGACTTTTATTTTTATTTTTCTATTAATTTTTTTATCAATTTGTTCAATACATTATACAATCTTACTTCGTATACCATCCTTGTAAGAGTAAATTATCATTTTACTTTTGTCTTACATGCAGGTATATTTTTATGTTGTTTCTATTAGTTTTTCCTAAATGTTAATGTAATAGTTTTACTTTTCTGTAGCCTATTGGCGAATAAAGATCCTAAATTCTAAAAAACCTTTAGCCTATACGAAAGCAAAGAAATGAGAACATTTGAAACAAAATCCGATAAATTTAGTCCGCAAGCAAATCCAATAAATATTCAAAGAAATTATTAAACCGCTTTTTTTTAAATCTGACAAGAATTGTGGGAGTAGGAAAGATTAAAAAAGCTGTGAAATTCATTCTATTGCAATAAAACTACAGACAGGCCGGACTCGCCCACGCGTGGCCGGTGTTAAATCACCAATTCGGACTTGAACTCATCTGCATACGGCGTTGTCCCGTTGAAAGCTTTATTCCTCGCGAGGCGTAGAGTACTCGTTTAGCTTCAGCTTTAATATTTATTTGATAAAAGTAAAACTCGAAATGGAAACCCACGTGAGAGCGTTATTTATAGTGTCAACGTCTGTGGCTTCGGCTTCCGACAATGGGATCCGTCCGAGCCATTAGATGCGCTACGGCTTGACCTGCCTTAACCGAAACAGGCCTAACTTTAAAATTTAGCTTCATAAATTTTACTCCAACTACGGGAAACTAAATAGTTTGTGTTTTAAAATACTTTAACTGTAAAACTATCAATGTTTTAATACAACAGAAACGGTAAAGATTTAAATTTTTAAAAAATCAAAATATTACACAACATTTCTCATATTTAATTTCCCTAAAATATTCGATTTCGGAACCAAAAATAGGAAAATCGACTTAATTTTTTAAAGTCCCGTTATCGTAACCGAAAATATCGATTCGTAGTTGAAGTTGTCAGCCATAAACCTGGCTGAATTTATTGTGTATTAATTTCTGTTTACTAACAACAGTTTATCATGTTTAAAAGTCGGTGAAACTAGAAAAAGTGACACTCTCTTTATTTCCTAGAATTCCAGTGTTAGGTTATAAAATGTTATGCCAACATAATATGCGTGGACATAATGTAAGTTTATCATATTTTCTTGTTTTTGTTAGGAAGCGAATATAAACAATACAGCCTATTTCAATACGAAAAAATTGCTTGTGACTGCCAAATAGCGAACGTTCACTTAGATGTAAGAACTTTTGCGGTATTTTCTGTCACTTGGTTTTCAAGTTAGAGAATAAGGCATGCATACTAAGTAGCCTAGTCAATATTTCTCGCGCTAAACTTATTCTTATAAATATAATTGATGCAAAACATTACACAAACTTTCTCACATTCAATTGCTTCAATTATTTTTCAGTATACCCAAAATCTGTTAAACCAATTTTGAAGGAGCTGATTTTCAGTTTTTCCAATAGCTGCGATTCCGAACGGATTACACTTCATTACAATTTTATTAAAATCGTTACAGCAGTTTTTGAAAGAAAAATAGATTTTAAAATTTTTAAAATACCTTAATACTGGGTATAAATCCGTGAAATCTCAAGTCCGATTTTTTGTACTGCGGCCATTTTTCTTTTAAACTTTGTACTTTGAAAAAGTAAATATTGTGATAGATTTACTGAAATAAATATAAACATCATTGTTATTTTCTTATAGTTCAAATTCTGTAGAATTGGTGGAAAAAGTATGTGAATCAAGGTGTTGTATTAATTGTTACTTTTTAAATGTAAGCCTACAGTGTTTGCCATTGTATTTCTAAAGTGTATAAGAAATAAATAATCAACAATGCTATTAACCTGTGAGGTTATGTCATAGTTTTTTTTTTATTATACTGTACATCTCCATGGCAACTAAGTATGTTTACAAGCACGGTAAAAATCAAATCCATGCCCCTATCTTTGCACTATACATGGGTTTCAATGCTAAGTTTCTATTATACATGTAAAAACGCGTTTGGATCTGAATAGTATAATTGTTACCGCGTTTGCGTAATAAGTAAGTGGATACGGGTTCAATCCCGAGATGACTGGTTGTGAGAGGTAGCAGGATGCAGGTGAGCGTGGCGGAGCCGGGAGGCGGTAGAGGCAGTGATTACAGCCCAGTGAGGGGATGCGGACAGACAAGTAACACAATCAGCACTGTTAACTCAATCACCCCCGCCCCCACTCTCCCTCGCTCTTCCACGACTCTTATAGAATAACATAAATGTAATGGAAATATCCCATACTTCGTTTTAAAACAGTGTTTCTGGGACAACAAACAAATGATTCATTACTTACAAAATTATTTATTGCTTACCTGTACTTTAATTTTAAATTTAACAGTATTAAGCAGTTGTATAACTGTTGATCTAATAAAGCTTATTACCTTTCATGTATCAGCAATCTGAAGGCATATTTATAGAGCCTATACATTAAACTGTTTCAAACTCCTGTGTACAATCGTGTGTTTATTTTTACTAGAAGTTAAATGCGTTTTAAAAAACTTTTGTCGTTAAAATAATTTAATAAATTAGGGTAAAACTGAATGTTTTTTTTTTATTTGCAAATAGTTTGTAATTTACTCAAAACTCTCATAAGAGATTTCATATTTTATCATTGTACGAAGCATTGTTTACAGAATTTTCGTCACATAGGTTAGAAGTGCCAAATTTTAAGTTCACAATTTGTGAGTAAATCGAAGTACAAAACAAAATCGACAACGGTGAGGCTTAATTTACAACAGCTCAGTTTTGAAAAATTGCAGCAAGCAGTTGTCTCGCTGTCGTAATTGAAGCGAATTTCTAAATATTAACAACAGTGGATTAACGAAAATATAACTGTAAAAATCAAATGGCACAAAAACTGATTTGGGTGATAACTTGGACACGTTCGTTTTTCTCAGAAAAATACGTTTAAAAGTGATTGAGGTTAGTAAAACTAACGACGAAATTACAAAACGGCTATCAGGAGAATAGAAATTGTATAGAAACTTTGCATCCGATAAAGATAAACCTGAAGGAGCACTTCAAGGAGGACTTCATTTTACTTCAGAACTTCCTAATTCTTTTGAAGTAACTGACTTACCACCACATTGAACTGAAGCTTTATTATTTTTTTTTAAGGCGAGAAGTTTTGAGGCTATTATTGCCTCCCTAAATGTAAGTATGAGTGTAAAGTGTTAAAGTCATAAGTGTAAGTGTGTGTTAGACTCGGGTACCGTGAGGAACGTCTAAATCCTCTCAATAGGTGCATCTAGTCTGCAACCCCCTGCGGGGTGAAGCTTTCGAAAATAGTCATAATGCTTTTACGAAATGTGGATGCTTAGGAAGGACTACCCAATAGTACAAGATTGATTACGACTGAAGTTTATAATGACATTATTAAAACTAAGATTATTACGGGTGAATTTTCAGGCCGAGAAGTTCACATTCCAAGAAACGCATTAGACTCTAGCAAAAGTGAACTTGAATGTGTTAGCCTATGCAAAGGTCGATTTTCCCGTCAAACCAGCTTTTGCAATGAACAGGCTGAATGCCAGACTTTTGAAATAGTGGCATTTATTTACAAACAGCCGTTTTACGCACGGCATGTTATATGTAGTTTTTTCTGTAGAGTTGAAAGGAGAAGTGGCTTAAAAGTTCTCCCACCTCAACATACAAGTGCTGTATGGAAAGAAGTGTTGAATAATTTCAATTGTATCAACGATAATGTTCCACTAACGAATAATAGTAATAATGAGATCTTAAAAATTATTGATTATTCTGACTGTTGTGAACATTTTAACATTACTTTCTAAAAGGATAGATTTCTTTACAGTTTTATTTATTTTCAATAGCTTCTATTAATTGTTACAGTTAAAGTACTTTTCGTTTCTTAGGCCTATCTATACGTTAGACCTAATTATGTTTATAAATATATGTAGGCCTATGTATAATATTTTGGGAGACATAACATCTAATTTTCTTTTTGCATCTCAAGAAAAATTTTGTAAAAAACTTATAGAAATTGCAAGTTAAACGTATAAAGTATTTTTGCTCTCTTCAATATGATGCACAATAAATATATTGGTGCATAAATATATATATATATATATGACTTCAGATTCACAATAGGTATAACCTAAAAAATATACTGTCAACTGACAACCATATTGAACGATTTTAGTTTTATGTATAACTGTTAATTTTGCATAAAATATCTTCTCAGTAGTACAACTTTGCACACATTAGTGATTAAAGTTACATATACAAGCAGAGATTTAATTGCATAGGCCTACTTCATGTCAGTTCCCCATTGTATTTTTTTGCTTCTAATAGGCAATCATATATTGTATTTACAGCTTTTTACTTCATAAATACTTTGTACGTGGATTATATTATTTTTCATTACGTGAAGAAATAACTATGTTTTTTTTTAATTTTTAATAATTAGTAGCCTATATGTAAAGTGCCTACAGAGTGAGGCTCGGTCCTCCGGTACTAGAGGCTTAAATTTAAAAACCTAAGCTGTATTATAGGAAAATATAGTGGATGAAAAACCTCAGAACATGGTTTTCTATAATAACACAGTTATTCAAGACAGCTGTCAACAAATAATAGCTAAATTGGTTGCCTAGGAACTACAAGAAGAAAATATATAGTTCCGCCTGTGCAACGGAAGTGAGATTGATACGTAATGATGGTGCAGGTTATGTTAATTTAAACAGCTGATTTCGCACAACTATTTGTTTGATAATGTTATTTCAGTTGAGGTTATGTTTATTTCCAGTGTTTATAATTAATAATTAAATATTTGTGTGTCTGGCTAAGAGGAATACAAATAACTATAAAAAATGTAATTTACTGTTATTTAGTTAACAACATTTTTCGTAATTACGTTGTCGTTTTAGCTTAAATAGCGTTATTTTTTCTTTAACACGTCGAATGTAATTTAAACGATTTCAGATAAAAGTTATTTATTTAAAGGTCGCGAAGGGAATCAAGTAGTCCCTCGAAGTAATTTAAACAAAATTTTAATTTTAAATGCACAAGTTATGCAGACTTTAACATAAAATTTAAAATTACTGTTTTAAAAAAGAATATGCGTTTGATGGTTAGCGAACTTGTCGAGATCTGTGCAGGCTATTTCCAAAATGGCAGCTCCAAAGCTGACTTGTTAAAAATACTGAAATGATTTCTACGTTTCAGTATTGAAGGAAGCGTATTCTGCAAAATGAAATCATCGGCGACCAGCAAGAAGGAGAGATCACTAGGGCCGTGTATAATTGCATTGATCCGGGAGGGGAAATGATTAGATTATTTGGCGTTGCGTCAGATCTTCGGACAATAGCTCCCCGTGACACGGCACAGTCTGTTGTTCTTTTACAAGTATTTCCATATAAATCGTGTTTCCAATTTGGAAGGAATTAAGGTTGTATGAGTGGTGTAATTGAGGGCCGGAGGTCGTATCGCTCACTGCATTTATCTGACTGTTGTCATATTTTTTTTAACGTGTCATATTTTAGAGCTGCTTGTGATAATGATTTTGCATTATGCGAGTGCACCATGTTGACATTTAGTAGTATATTTTGCGCGTAGCAAGTCTCATATTAAATTAATGACAATTAAAATTTTCTGTGTTTCTGCCCGATATCGAACCGGGTACCTTGCGCGTGTGATAACCTTACACGTGATAACCACTACACCAGAGAAACTAAGAAGAAGTTTGACCAATGTAAATATATGAAATGAATCGTTAATTTAATTTTTATATTGGTAGTTATAGTAAAAGATCAGTTGTTTTATATCAATTTGTAACGAACATCTGATTTCATTCAATAGATTATAGTCTATAGTAAGTTTTAGGTTATGTTGTTAAAAACTAGCAATTTTAACAACAATTATTATAAATACTTGTATTAATTTCGAATGTATTATAAACGGTTACAACGTGCACGTGTTCTTCAACTAAGAAAAAATACCGAAACCAAAGCATCATAAGGTTTTCATATAATACGCGTGTACTGTTATCGAAAAGGAGGAAGAAAAAGAAAGAGATCGAATAGAGGCGAAATTCGTTCAGCTTGTTCATTCCAGATTTCCGTTACATTTTTCCGTTTGGCAGAGTTTTTTTTCTATTCACTCCTCTCGCCAAAGCTAACATTAAAAATCTTCGTTTCAATAAATGTAAAGATTTAAACGTATGATAATCAGCTGTAGCATAAACACAACAGCTGATGTAGTGAAACACAAATGTTCGTGTCTTTCTAAGTGAAGGTTTATTGTTACGAGCCTCTGTAACTCATTGCAACCTTTTTAGGATTTTACAAATGGGACATGTTAAAATCGATGGGACAATTAATTTTAAAAATGGGACAACCTTAATCGATGGGACATGTTGTAAGTAGTGTTTTAAGCCCTTATATATACATATAATATATATAGGCCTATATATTATATAATTATATTATATATATTATATTATATATATAATATATAATGAGATATATATATATATATCATTATATATTATTCCTTCTTGAGATATATAGAAATTTGTAAGCAACTAGATCTATGACAACTTTTAGACATGTAATCGCATTCCTTGTGAAGTGTTTTAAGCAATGTTTAACCTCTCATACATCATTTGTTGAAGTCATGTGATTTTCATTTTATAAAATGGGAAGAAATACGGGCATAAACAATATAGGTTATGTTTTGATGTTATCAAATCTTGTTGCTGTCAAGCACTCTACACTTGGAACAGACACGTAGGCCTATGTTTGACAATATTATAGCCTACTTTTTTAGTATTTGAAATTCTTTGTGAAATACGTATTGGTTTTAAGAGTGGTACTTTCTTGAACAGGCCCCAAGTTTGCAAGAATATTGGGTTTATTATAAGAATGATTTATTTTATTGGCAATCCGGTGATAGCTTCCAGTTTATAAATTTACGACCCTAGTTTGGCCGACCTGGCGCCCAATTGTTAAACACAAAGTAGAAGCCGTTGTGGTTTAATGGTATTTAAGTTGTTTAATGATCAAATTTAGGATCGTTTAACAGGCAATTAGTCAAGATATCCGCCGCAAGAATGCATTGTAGGCGGTCTGCGTAAATCAGCTGTTGACTTTGTTGCTCTAGTTAGCGTTGGTGCGAACAGACTATTTTGTTTTTGTTCGATGCGGTATTGTCTGTAAAGGACTCTCAAAGAAGGCATTGTTGCTGCAAAAGCATATATAAAATTCTGACTCTAGCTTATTTAGTTTATACAAGGGAAACGTTTTTATTTTTAATTCAAAGATTTGTTTAGAAAGCAAATGTTTTAAAATAAACGCTTTAAAAGTGTAAGGAATCAGTTGCCATATTAACGGAACTATACAATAGATTTATTATTCAATTTCCACTAAAAGTAAAGTATTGGAGCAGCCATTATGGTAGGTTTAAGACCCAGACGTGGCCTTGAAATGAGCGCCGATTCTGGCCTCTAGGTCACTTGTTTAGGGGATTTTACAAATGTAATCTTAAATTAATGTTAACATGGTTTTAAAAGTTAACTTTATTAACTAACATTAAAAACTAGCAATTTTAACAACAATTATTATAAATACTTGTATTAATTTCGAATGTATTATAAACGGTTACAACGTGCACGTGTTCTTCAACTAAGGAAAAATTTCGAAACCAAAGCATCATAACGTTTTCATATAATATGCGTGTAGTGTTATCGAAAAGGAGGAAGAAAAAGAAAGAGATAGAAATAGAGACGAAACTCGTTTGCTTGTTCATTCCAACAATAATACTACACTGTTATTATTGTATTGTATTGTACAATCGTGTACATTACGTAAGGATATTTTATTCAATTTAAAATAAATTTTGAAAAATTGCATACATTAGCATTTTGAATTTTCAAAATCGGTTGAAATAAAGAAATTTATTTTGACTTCGGTCATGTTTCATTTCCTCATTTTTAGTGCAATTTTAAAGTTTAAAATGCTAATATATGCAGATTTTAACGCTTTTTTATAGGCCTATAAGGAATTTAAACACGAAAACTATGTAAAAACTAACTGATTGTAGGTTCAGTTACTGAATTTCCACAAGTATGTGTGTGTAGTGTCAAACTCACCAAATTTCAGGCTTGTAGTCTTAACAGTACAATTTGTTTTGGGAGTGAAAAATTTAACATTGAATTCCGTATGTCAAGAAATTAGGGGTTCTCAAAGGGGTCCAGGTGGATCCCTTGGGGGTCTATTGAACTTTGAAGTGGTCGATCGAGTTACAAGGATTTAGAAAATTTAAATGTTCCATATTGGATTATAAAACCATTTGAAAGTGTCATGGCCGATATTGATTTCTCACTACAATAAGAATTGATTGAACGTAAAGAGAATTTGGAACTCGAAATCAACTTTCAAAAAAGTAGATACGCTGAATTTTGGAGTTGCAAAGACAATCGCATAAAATACGTCAGATTAACAAGTATCAGCGAACCACTATTGTTAGCATTTCCCAGTTCTTACTTGGTTGAGGCAGGATTTAGCTATGTAAATGATTTATTGCGAAAAACGAGAAATCGATTCAAGATATCAGAACGTGGTGATTTACGATTAATATTAAAAAATATTTCCCCGGATATAAGTAAGATAATCGAAGGACATCAACTGCAACCGTCTCATTAAAATTTTATGTATTTATGTGATTTATATTTTATTTAAATTTCTGCATTCTGTTCGATGCGATATTGTCTGTAAAGGACTATCTAATAATACAAAATACAAAGTATTTAAAAATTTGTACTACTAGAATATTTGCTTTTAATAAACAGTTTCATTTGAAAAGTTTGTATGTTTAATTCAAAGATTAGAAAACAAATGTTTTAAAATGAACTCTTTAAAAGTGTAAGGAATCAGTTGCCATATTAACGGAAACTATACAATAGATTTATTATTCAATTTCCACTAAAAGTAAAGTATTGGAGGTATTGGAAATATTAACAAATATTTCCCCGGATATAAGTAAGATAATCGAAGGACCGCAACCGTCTCATTAAAATTTTATGTATTTATGTGATTTATATTTTATTTAAATTTCTGCATTCTGTTCGTTGCGAAGTTACTTGTTTATGGAAACTGTCTTCTATAAACATAAATATATTTTTAATGTATATCTAATAATACAAAATACAAATGATTTAAAAAAATTTTACTGAATAGCTCTTAATAAAAGCTTCATTTGAGGTGATATTTGTGCAACGAAAATAAATAGGGTCCAGTATGGCAAAATATATTTAGGCCTGTTGGTCACTGAAAAAGGTTGATCAGCCCAGAGTTAGATTGTCACCCTGAATGTATTTCCACGCATGTTAGGTTAGGTTATCTTTTCTAGTTTTTTCGACTTTTTAAACACGTAAATTTGTTGTTATTAGCAAAAATATATTTCTAAGTCACTTTGTGACTGTCAAATTGTGAACAATCATCTGAACATGTGATTTCTTTATCGTAATTACGTTAAAAATTATAAACTTTAAAAAAAACATCAAATTTGTTTGAAAATATGAAAATAAGTTAAACTCGATGGCAGTTAGAATTCGCGATGTTCTTCGATGTGTTTTCATACAATGTAGTTATTTTTTGAATACAGTTTCCACATTTTAACAAGACATGTTTTTGCCGCAATTGTTCACCTGAGTTTGCGTGAAATATTGATCTTCTTTTCGCAAGAACATACAACATGTTCAATTTTACATTATCGGAAAAACACTGAAGGTCTGCTATTTAAAATGAGCTCAGTTTGAACTGTCGAACAGCTACGGGCAAAAACACGTCCACTTGACATCTCCAGCCGTGTTTCAAAGACTACATAAAAGTTAATAATTACCCGTATTTTTTTCATTCATATCGTCCGCCATTTTGTTGGTGTAATTTCTGTTTACGATGTATTAAAATAGTCGGTCTTCAACTTTACGACAACCTAATAACAGAGTAAAGTCAGATAAGCCGGGCTGATTACAAGCCACGGGCACTCGCTGATTGGCCAGCATTTTTAACGGACAACCAATCAAAACGACTCTATCTCTGGAAATATGGATCTAACGTTAAATAACAGTGTTTATGACAATCTTGCCGCTAGTAATGAGCCTTAATAACCAATTACCATTAAGAAAAGTGGTTTAATGCAATGTAATTTTTTTTAATGTGAGAAAAAATACTAACTTTGCAAATCTCTTTGGTTAGACCACGTGGAAAGACAGAGGTGTTGTGTGTTATGTTTTATAGAGATCATTAAATATTTTTAACGCAGTATTCTAAAAAAATTCCCTTTTATAAAAATTTATGTATAAAACGAATTAATAATCTTAATATATTTATATTAAATTGGAAGAAATTACGAAATAGCCTAGCTTTTTTATCAATTGGAGCTTTTTTATCAATTTAGCCTATAGCTTTCGGCACCACAACCTTTGGGCTATATTGTTACTTCCCAGTCTTCAGGATGATAGTTATTTTTGTTCTATGTCTTTCTTGAGTCTTAGAACTTGCTTGGTTTCCAGCTTCTGCAGGAGGTCCTGTAGGGCCGGAAAGATCATCGGTCTTTCAGAAGTAGATGTTCTGTGTTTCAGTGTGCTGGTCGCACAATCTGCATTTCAGGTTTCTTGTGTCCATAGCAATTAAATGCTTCTTGAATTCTCCGTGTCCTGGCGCGAACCTCAAGATTTTCTTCAGGTTGTCTCCATTTAGTGAGAATACTTGTGGGTTTTGTGTTTGCGCTGATACAGTGACGCTTAGAGCTTACCTGTTGAGGTTCCTCTCCATCGGATAAGGGAGACTGGTTTCAACCCATTGCTAAGCTATTCGCCTTCATCATCTCTAACCTTCCGGTTGTTTGTTGACCGTCGTGAGAGGATTATTCTCTTCCCTCTAATAACACTGCTTCGTTTTTCGCGGGGTGCGTACAATGGAATCGCCTTTGAGCATTTTCGTTACGTCAGATTTAGCCGCTGCAATAGCTCTGCACCTGTTCTTTGGGCAAATGCTCTGTCAGGCTGGAGGCTGGTGTTTGTTGGAATTTGTATTTTCTTCCAACGAGTTTAAGCATTTCTGTAAACATGACAATTTACTACGAGGCAGTGCCAGTATCCCATAGACTCCGTTTGGTGTACAGTGAACTTAATCAGCCAGATGTGGTATCCTCGGATGAAAAGAAGACTACTGATGAACAATAAAATTTACATGGTATGATTATAAATACAGGATAGGCACTACTCCATCCTCTACTGTCCCTAGGGACATTTTACACATGCCCCTTAAAATAAGTAACCTAGCTTACAAAATAAAACAAAACAAAAAACAAAAATAGGAGCGTGGTTTAAGGTGAGCACCGTTAACATTACTATGAGTGAAATAGAACTGTTATTACTGGAAGGCACGCCAAGTGCAAAGATTGATATTGTTTAGTAAACTGCATAGGCAAGAGGCTGGTTCTTAGCGGAATTCAAAGAGGATTTAAAAACTTTTTTAATTGTAGACTTAGCAGGGAAATTTTTACCATTTGTTTTTATTTAAATTGAGTAGGAGTTTTACTGGTAGGCTACTAAATATTGTGAAAGATAATCACGACAAATTAATTTATCTAATAGGCCTAATTGCAGAAGGGAATAAAATGTTTATGCAAAGAATTTTACTGCTTACATTTGATTATAACAGTGGCACGCATCTTTCTCACTGACGTGATGGAAGTGGATTCCCAAGAAGTAATAACATCACAGTGTTATTTTTGTATTACATTTTGTGAAAATGTTGATGTCATTAACATAATCAACGTTAAAACTTATTTGTACAAGTTAACGTTATTTTAAATTACCAAATCACAGTGAAAACACAAAAATGGACTCCTGATTAACCTAACGTACTTTCAACGAAACTTTAAAAATTTTAAATATTACTTTATGCAGTGTAACACTGCAGTAATTGCTTCAAACATTTGTAAAATGAAAAATTATATCTGCCATTTTGAAACGGTTGAACGATTTTCTGAGTAGATTAGATTAAATTAGATAAATTATGAGTTGTAAGAGGAAGGGATTTACAACCCCAGACACTGCGATCGACTGGCCTATTGTGCAACTAAACCTCTTAACAATACCTAGTTCAGCAGATTGGTGCCCCTAATAACTTCCAGCAATCCACTGACTAGCTCACTCTGCTGAAGATCCCTAGGGTCTTGGAAACCAAAAACCCCTAGCCTTCTACTAGCAAGAGCCTCACAATCATGAATTATGTGACGCAATTTCCTCCTCCTTTCTGCACAACCTACACACGGTTTCTCCATGGTACATACCTATCCTGTTAATGTGCACCCTCAGACCACAGTGCCCTGTTATGAGCCCCATGATCCTCCTGAGTTGTACTCTGCCCAAGACTTCTGCTGCCTCTCTAAGTCCTCCAAAAGGTACTTTGCTTAAGAGACGTTTACTATGGGAATGCCCTTGAAGGTTATCACATCTTAGTCTTGATTTTTAATTATGAACTTGTCTAAGCTATTAACAAAATCGATTGTCTATAATTACAATACTATTGTGAAATGGAAATAAAGTGCAACAATACTCGGTTATAAAATAACTTTTAAACAATTAAAATTTATTCTAATTGTAGTTTCTATAGAAATTTGAAATCATTTTGTCCTTGCTACTCGTACTGGGAACATCGTTCAAAGTCATGGGCAAGTTTTGGAGACGTTTTAGGAGAGCAGCGCGTTGTAAGTTTTGGATTTTATTTTAAAATTTTATTTTTGTACTTACTGAACATTGTATCACTTAATTTTTTCCTCAGTACAATAGAAAATGTAAAATTTGTTAACTAATTTCGTTTATTACAACAGGCTTTACTTTTGATAGGCTATTTTGTGTAGTCCTACATGTTCTAAAAGAATAGTTTGTTAAGCTTACAAAATATTCTGTTTTATTTATTTACATTTTAGACATTTTTCATCTTAATACAACGCCTAGGCCTATAATTTATTATTATTATTATTATTATTATTATTATTATGAATTTACCTAATTTTTTCATTCACAGATATATTTGCCACATATGATAATATCGTTACCATAATAGAAATACTTTGATTAAGGAAAATCAATTTCTGATTTTCTCATGTTCTCCAACCACCTCGATTGTATTTCGTTCAATATATTCAACATTAAATTTAACAAAAAGATATTGAAATCTTCAGAATTGTAATACGGATTTATTGTACCGTAGCTTGAAAGCTATTGACCATTATTAAGCCTTTATTTTTCAAACTTTGTAGGCCTATACATGAAAACGTTTTAACTTTATAAGGCTTACCCCATTTTAAATCATTTAAGCTTTTTTTGGCAGCTTAGCGTTTTTTTACACAAAGCCTTTTGCCTTTTAGATTTACTTGTCCAGCAATGATGTTGTTGGGTATGAATATCAAACTTTAGCTTTATTTAGGTCTTCTTCCAAGCAATCTTCTTGGCCTTCCTTTTTTTCTTACACCACTTATGTAACCAATAAGCAATTACATTGGTATCCCCTTGGTTGTCGTTTTCTTCAACCAATCGTTCTTCTAGACTTCATGAATCGTACAAATGTCTTGGTTTCTGAAAATTTCATTTGTTTCCAGTCTTCTTGCTTTTATCGACACTACTTGAAAGTAACATAACTTACATAAAACATAAGGCCTCCGTGACTGTAGTACATGAGGTAATAATTTTTCGTAATGGCCTATAAACTTTATCGATTTTTTCTAATTTGGCCTAAGTGGTAGTTTTTTTTAACATACTTGAAACTTATCTTTGTAAGTAGTCTACAATTTTAATTTCTTTAGCTTGTTATGACTGTAAATAGGCTATATTAGGCTTGTTTGTTTTGGCTAATATTTTGCGAAAACTTCTGGATTATGTAAGCCCATTTATAAAACATTTCTACTAATATCCTAGAAGACTGTTTATATTATCCCTCACTTTTGAGTTTTGTAGACTTATATTTTTAATATTTCTTTAAAACATTTTTAATATTTAAATATTGTAATGTATTTAATATTTAAATATTTAATATTTAATATTTAATATTAATAATGTATAGTATAGTTATAAACTCTGTTTATTCTGACCTTTGTCATTATTCGTCCAAATACTTCGAAAGTATGGATCAACTTTTTCTCGTTCTCAATTGCCTAACTCAAAATATAAACTTACCAAATAGAACGTAACCCTAGATGCCTAGATCTATAAAATAATACAAAACTGAAAACAAACACTCAGAGCTGATTGCTAAAAACACTAAAATAAACTGCGTCACAAAGAAAACTGAAACGCTAGTACAAAAGGTGACATCGTATCAGAACAAGGTTATGAACAAGCCTACAGAACATCAATCAAAACACAACTGGTGATATTCTCCGATATGTACCCGTTGGTTTATTGTAAATTTGATTCTATAGGGACAATAAATAAATAACTAATTCTACATTGCACTGGTGTCACTAAAAGAAATTATTATCGAGGACCAAATATATAATCGCAGGACAAACGCAATATATTATTGCTGTGATTAACAAATTTATTTGTGCTGATTGCAGTTCTTTGCTGTTTTCCAACGACTGGAGGAGACGCTGGAAAGAAGAAGTACACCAAGATGTGTTGCGGTAATATTAAAATATTTATAAAACACTTTTTGTTTATAGTCCTCAAATAGTCTGATCACTGGTAGTTTAAAATTACTATAGCTTATTAGTTTTTACTTTTATATTTAGCATTAATAAAATACTCTTACAATTTTAATACTAATAGCAGACTGTTATGAAATTTCTAGTAAAATTACATCGGGAAATGGACTGTTGACATCAACATAATGAGTTTTCAGTTGTTAAAAGTTTTGTTCTAGCTTTAAAAATGTTTGTCCGAATAGGTTCAAACTTGGTTTATGAATTGATTAAAGCCTAGAATGAATTATAAATAGGCTAGAATGATATCACAAATCAACAAATCATAGTATTGACCACTGACGTAATGCAATTTTGTGGGTGGGGGCAGTTGGTTGGATGATTCAATTTAAAAGAGCCGCCTGGGGATGACAATTTTTGAAATAATACCTTCAAAAAACTAGCACTATTAAGCTGTTTTGAGACTTGAAACACGTATAAAATAAGTGTAAAAATTTGCTCCACTTTATCCAAAAAAGTCACTTAATTTTCTTAGATTTTTAATTTTTAAAACTTTTACATAACTTCCCCTCTTCTCAACATACCTATCTGTAATTTTTTTATATAGCTGCAATTACTCCCGTTGCTTTACCCTTACCGTTAACGCTGATCCCTCGTTCTCATTAGCCTAAGCAAGTCCAGTTAAGCGTCACAACAGTTTCTCAACCAAGTTTTGATCAATTTTAGAATCGAAAAAGATCTTTGTGTTGTTGCAGTTAACGCAGGAAAAGAAAACTAACATAAAATATATAACTGATTAACCCCGTTCTCACCCTCAGTGCAAGCATTTCAAAGTGCACAAACGTACATTTGTACATATAAAACTTCATGTACATACAAAGTTGAGATCGGGATAATGTGACGGAATCCTCAGAGGCCTCGGATGTCTCTTTGACTCTTTTCCTCGAAGCTGTGGTACTTTCCCACTTTAAAGAAGTAAAATTGGATCTTTTACATTTTTTTATTTTATTTCTTTTGTTTCGGAAAGGGCGGTCGCCCCTTGGCCCCTCCCCTTCAATTGACTGGTTTATAAATAAGTTAAAGAACACCTTTTATCTGAAGCGAAGAATTATTCAAACAATTTAAGCAAATGGTAACATAAACATTCAAAAAATGTAATAAAAAATTAAATATATACAGTCTAAATATAGAGTAGGATATAATGTCTTTGGTTTTTATTTCCAGAAGGGAGCCAAGACTCCATCACCCCTGTTAGCGATACGGAAAGTAAGTTTAACTTTGTTTTGACATTACAACTTAGCTAAGTCAACTTTTTATTATAATGTTAAGTTTACTATTTATTGCGTTACTTTCTAACATAATGTAAAACTAAAGCTGGATAAAAAGTTAGCTTAAAAATTTGAACAATGTTTGGTCAAGTTTTGAAGCTAAATATATGGCTTTGTTAAACGAACTACTAACAAATTATTTTTACAAAATCACCATTACTTAAGACAAGTGTTTGACATTTTTTGTAGAAAAATAAAAATTATTTCAATTTAAGGAAAGCATTTCCATAAAAGCCTTTTCAGTAGCCTAATTAATTGTATTTTATGTACACCTAGCCAGTTAAAAATTTGATAGAAGTCAGCATTAAACTACTCTTTAAAAAACTACATTCACACTTAAATGTGGTCTATATTTACTTTTATTAATAAAATCTACAAATACTGCGCTTCATATACCAGAGTAGGCTATTTTATCTTTGCAACTTTCTTTAATTCCTTAAAGAACATTCGGTTTTACTACAAAGAATCTGTATAACATGTTGTTTTAATATTTTGAAGGTCAGGTCAGTTTTCAAAAATGTGCATGCATTGGTAGCCTATTTTCCCCATAGTAACCAGAGACCGTTTTTGTGTATTTTTTTGTTTTCAACAATTTTTTTAACCCTCAAACTTAGCATGTCAGATTTAAAAATCGGTTTTAACACATTTAATGAAATCTTACCTAAGCAGTTCTAAAATAAATAAACTCGCTTTAGCCTATCTCCCCCAAATACATTCCGGAAACGACAAAACACCTAAAATTGACTTTATTTCTGAAATTCGATTCATCAAATTTTGCTCAAACTTTGATTATGAATACAGATCAGTTAAAAAAATTCTATGGTTCGGTAGTAAATAATAAAAAAATTACCCCCATCATTGCCGTGGTTTTTTTATTTGATTTATTTTTAAATTCCAAACTGGCAAATTAATTTGAGTCATGAATACACAACAAAAATTTGAGTGAAATCCTCGTATCTGTTTTTGAGAAATTACGTCTTCTTGTAGTTAGCTTCCTAACAGGATCCATAAAGAACCGGAACAAACCGAATATCTGTGGAACATTTGTTTTAAACTTGTATTCTCACTGGTTAAGCTTTAACGCCCAAGTTTTGTATTTATAGTGTAAACAAATAACTGAGCAACAATTTGTTTACAGATGTAGTCACCGGGTTTATACTGCAGGCCGTATCCGAGGAAGTCCTGCGTCGCCAGGTAAGCTTTTGTTTTGTTACTTTTGATGTAAATATAACTTCTGAAACGAAAAAATGTTAAAGTAAAATGACTTTTTTAAAGTTTGTTTCAATGAATTATTTGAAAATGGACAGGAAGGTTATGGATAAAAGATAATTAAGCTGCTTAATTAATTTTTGGTTGCATTACTTTGCAGGGCTTGCAAGGTGATGTACTGCAGTACGTCCCACAGCGGTCCCCGATGGACAACAGCCGGGCTTTATGTGACTACATGGATTTCTTCATCATCCATAACTTTTCTTTACCTTACGCACAGTTCAATGCTTTTCTGAGCTGCATGCTCAGCAGAAATTAGTGGTATGTTCTTGCTTATAAACTGAATAATATTGTATGATTTAACACTTATTAACCATAACTGCGTAAATATTATCAAAGTTATTTTTTAATACTTATTGCTGTGTACTAAAATAAACATTATAAGTTTATTAAGTATACTTAAAACATAGTTATAAGTTTGTATTAATTACAAAAACAAAATAACAGAGATAATGTACATATGTGTTGATAGGGCAATTCCGGGAGAGATGGCCCCTGTTTTTTGTAACACTCATATCTTTGTTTGTTTTTGAGTAATCAATTTCTTTCTTGGGTCTAAAGTGATATCATAGATTACTCTAATAATAACTCACACAAAATTACTTAATTTTAAAATGAAAATGACTGTAAAACATTAAACAAATTTTTTGTCATCCACTATGGGTGAGATGGTCCAGGCATATTGGGATAGATGGATATTAATAAAATTATCCAAAAACATATATTTATCAGTAAAAAATAGCAGTTTATTCATCCAATATTACTACCAAATACATTAGCAAGGTAAACATTTCTAAAATTAGACGAAAAATAAAAGTTGAACGATTTAACTAACAGTAATATAATAAAAAGCACGTACTAGTTTTAATATTTACATTACAATTTGAAAAAGTATAGTTAAAATATTTTTTTCTTGACCTTCAAAGGTAGTGTTTGCTTTTTTTCTATTTTACCACAAAAGTTACACAAATTTTCAAACTTTGTGCAGTTCTCATGAAACCATCTGGAACAATTAGTGCATTTGATCCAATCTTCCTGGCTATTTGTTGAGGCATAGTCTTCGATACAGCCAACACATTGGATTTCTTCCCATTCACTTCCATCACTGCTATCGTTTACCCCTTTTCACTTCCTTTTTTCTTCTGTGAGAACAATACTTTCTTAGCTTCCCGTTTCCTCTTCTTGTCCTCTTTCAATTTCAATTTTATTACTTTCTGTTTTTTGCCCTAATGATACTCTGTATGTTATGCACTGAGTTTAATACCTTAGGTGTTCTTGCCTGAATACTGCGTGCAGTTGCTTTCTTGTTATGTACAGGTATTGGAGATATTTTGTTCAGAGCTTTAATTGGAGTAGGATTTTGTTCATCATGTTGTGTGTTACCTGCTAATGACTGAGACGTTCCAGGAACAGCTAAATTTATTGGCAAATTTTCATTGTCTGTACCTCTTTTCAAATGGTAGAAATTTTTCTAAAAGAAAACAACAACAAAGCTTGAAAAATTAGTTCTAAACTTTAAGTTACGGCCATTGTGATAAAATATAGTAGAATTTCTCTCTCTCTCTCTCTCACACACACACACACACACACACACACACACACACACACAAACTTTGACGAAAAAGATATAATAAGGTTGTCTCTGGTAAATTATGTTCAAAATAATGTTTTAATAATATTTTTTTACTATTTTTTTAATAAAATTTATGGTAATGTAATTACATTTTTAGAAAATATCAACTTTAGACATAGTCTTTTTGTAAAACACTGGTCCATCTCTCCCGACTTGACCTGGTCCGTCTCTCCCGATTGCTTAGGACAGATGGATTAGGCCACCATCTTGCCTTTATCCTCGACAGAGATGCTGCAGTACTTTATAAATGAGCTGCTACTACCTTTATTCACTCTACATAGGTCAAAAACCAAAAAAATTGACAAGTAATGACACAAGATTCTAAAATGTAAACTCAGTAAAATATTTTCACTCACCTGAATTATATTTTCTTCAGTAACTCCTAAATAAGCAGATCAAAACGGCTGAAAACTACAAGGCAAATCAACACATTCAGACATGACACGAACATGCTACCAGTGGCGAATTCACGTGAATAGTTTCCGAAATACGCGATCGGTCCATTTCACCCGAGGGGCCATCTCTCCCGGAATTACCCTATATGTATTGTTATATTTTTTTTTTTAATAACAAAAGGAATTGTACCAAATCAACGACCTCGTTCGGTACATGTATTATAATCATTTGGTGAGAATTTTTGCCTGAAAAAGTTAGAAAGGGAGTCCAGACGACTTACTAAACTGTTTTTACATCAGCGTTAAAATGTTCATAAAATAACAAACATTTTTGAATATAAAAAATTCAAAACAATTTTTACAGCTGTCAGAATACATAATTTTGTTTTTTTGATAGTTTAAAATGCTAATATATGCTAATATTAACGCTAACAAGGATAAGAAACAAAAAGTATGATAGTTATAAATGTTTACTGCGGTCAAGGTTCATTTTTGTACTTTTTATGTAAAGCAAAAAAATCATGTGTTTGTATGATTTTTGTTATGTCTCCAAGACAGCTTCGTGTTGTTAATATATTTTACAAAACTAAACCTTTTTATCTCTACAGAGTGCTTCAATCAAAATTGCTTTGAATAAATATATTAGTTAAAAATAATTATCTATTTGTTACACACATGCTTAGAGTAATTTGAATACTAGGAAAAGTTCAATAATTAAAAAATGAAAGTTGTTGTTTTGTAATAATAATAATAATAATAAAATAAATTTGCAAAAAAATGTGCCGCTCTGGATTTCCAACATTTTAAAAATGTTTTAGACCCAAAGAATCAATGGGATGATGAATATCAGTGGATAAACAACTTTTAATGTTGGATTTATTATGTTTTATACTCACTCTTAATTTACGAGGGTAAGTCAATAAGTAAAATGAAACTGTAAAAATCTATATATTTATTGTACTTACGTAAGTGATACTAGCATTACTTTTCAACATAATCACTTCTTACGTCTACGCACTTAGTCCATCTTTTAACCTGCATTTGAATTCCTTCCTGGAAGAAGGTTTTTGGCCTGGTGTTCAGAAAATTTTGCACATCTTGTATGGCCTCTTCATCAGATCGATATTAATTCGCTTGCAACTGTTCTTTTAATGGGCCGAAAAGATGAAAATCACTTGGAGCCAGGTCTGGAATACATGGAGGGTGGTCCAGCAGCTGAAAACCAAAATTTGGAAGGCATAGGACTCTGTTTTTAGCCGTATTAGGTCGAGCGTTATCCTGAAGTAAAATCACACTTTTGAAAAGTTACCACGTCTTTGGATTGGATTTTTAACGTCAATAAACACAGTAACTCACAGTAGCTGTCACTATTTATTGACCTTTAGGTTTGAAGTCAACCAAAATTGGATCTTCATATCCCAGAATATCGTAATCATAACCTTTCCTGTAGACAGCTGTTTGGAACTGTTCGAAATGTTGGACCCATGTCTCATCAACGGTTATTATTCACTTAAGAAATGAGTCTCCTTTGTCTTCATAACGTTCCAAATGCTTCTGAGAAATTTTGAAACGATTGTCTTTGTTGATGCTGGTCAATTGATGTGGAACCCAGCGAGCACAGACTTTTTGGAAAGTTGATTGTGCTAAGCCATGGCTTACATTCAACTCACTTGCAATCTTATCAACTTTAATCCATCGATTAACGATATTCAACCGCTTCTACATTGTCATTAGTCTTTAAAGAGGAAGGCCTACCAGGCCGCTGTTTATCACACAGAGAATCCTACCACCTTTCAAAGTGATCCATCTATTCGTAGATCTTGCTTCCACTCAAATAACTCTCTCCATATTGCTGCTGCATTCGACGAATAATCTCTGCTGGTTTCACACCTTCTGAATTAGGAAAACGTATCACTGCTCGCATTTCTTCCTTGGTGCAATTAGATAAAGGAGAACTCATTTTACACAGTCTTTGAAACACTATCACAATTAGCTAACAATGTCTTTCATTGAACAGCTGATAGACGTTATGAGTTATAGCAGAACAATCAGTGCTTCAGAGGAAAACTTAAATTTCCCTTTATTTTTTGACTTACCCTCGTAATTGTAAAACTGTTCCGTTTTTCTGGTATTTTTTCATTACTTTAATTATTATAATTTAACTCATTATTTAAATTAAACCTGTTTAGAAATTTCTTCTGTTGTTCAAGCCTAATCTACTGTCTTATTTCTATTTCAGGTGCAATACCACAATTTCTGTTGCATGTAGGTCGCCCCCAAGTATGTGAATTTTCCAAGCCTACATGGCAAACGTTCTATTAACTTTTACTATTTTCAAAATTACGGGGGTTCGAGCATTTTCAAAATTTTCGTGCCCAAATTTTCGTGTTTAAATTTTTGTTTTCCCCGTTTATTTTATTTTTTATTTTTTTCAAAATTATGGGGGGTAAACGAAGGTCGCCTCCGTACAGCGGTACAGGTGCCTCCCGGGTAGCATATATCGTGGGGTATATGTGAGCTAAATGGCCTTCCGGGTCGGATGCGCTCAGTGGAATGGCAACTTGGTAAGAAAAAAAAACCTGGATCAACATTATCTCAGAGTTTAATGAGTAAACACTGAACACAACTAAGAAACACTGAATACAACGCAGCCACATCTGTTGTAAGAAGTGAAAGCCAAAGCTATCCTTAACACCGTGAAAGACTACAGAGTCGATTGTTACTGTACTGTTCAACAACCAGCGCTAAGTCTTCAGCACACAAGACCGTTTGAGAAATAACTCCAGCCAACGTTGTTTGCCATCAATCAATGGAAAGAAGTAAACAGCCAAGGAAGAATTTAAACTCCAGTCCTCAATAATGTTTGAAATATCAGATACAATGAACCAAGCCTGATTAAACCATACACACACGATGATATATCTAATGCTTCTGAATCAAATAAGAAAGAGCACATGAAGAAGTTTGATAACTATACATACATGACGACTTATCTAATGCTTCTGAATTAAGTAAGAAACAGAAGAGAAAGATGTTTGATAACTACAAATGTATGATGACTTATCTAATGCTTCTGAATCAAATAAGAAAGAGCACAGGAAGAAGTTTGATAACTATACATGCACGATAACTTATCTAATGTTTCTGAATCAAGTAAGAAACAGAAGAGAAAGAAGTTTGAGAACTACACATGCACAATAACTTATCTAATGTTTCTGAATCAAGTAAGAAACAGAAGAGAAAGAAGTTTGATAACTACACATGCACAGTAACTTATCTAATGCTTCTGAATCAAATAAGAAAGAGCAGAGAAAGAGAACAATAACTTACTGAAGTAAAGCTAAAGACATTTAAAATAACATATTTTTAGTTGCAAAATAAAACTTGTAATTACGTAATTGTTGTTTCATAGGTTTTTTTATTTATAACTCAGTTGAGTATTATTTTTAACTAAACAATTCACACTACTTGTTTATATACTTATGCGGTTTTAATGTTGTTTACGATGGTGAAACCAGATTTTCAAAATCATTTAAGACAAAACAAGTTATGAATTTTTAAAGATTTGAAATGACCGCCATTTTGGAAATACTGAACACATTTTGACGGTTCCAAGGTTGTTCCAAGCAATTACCAAAATTGATTTGTGTGCCAAATTTAAAGCAAATCATATCAAAATTTCGAATGTGAGCTTGTTCATACACACACACACACACACACACACACACACACACACACACAATGTGAGCTTGTTCATACACACACACACACACACACACACACACACACACACACACACACACACACACACACACACACACACACACACACACACACACACACACACATTTGTAAAAAAATATCTTTCATTTAAGTTCTCTTTAATCCTACAAAATTCAGATGTCACACTGGGGATTTAACGACACCCATAATGTATGTAATGTATGTTTAAACAATTAACGACAAATTTTAATTAGCTAATTTTAGCCCAAAGACTAAAGGCATCTGAACTTTTTTAGAATTGTAGCTAACTTAAAATACTTTTTAAATTTTTCTTAACATATAATAACAAGTCATCTTTCGTAAATCACCTGTTCATTTAATTAAGATGAAAATTATCAAAATCTGTAAATGTTTTGGCAGTTTATTGCAGTGTTATTAATGTAAACGTACCTATTTTTAGAATTTGTATACAAAAGGCAAATATCGCAAACACGAAGAATAAAATGATTGAACACTAACAGAAATTGGTTTAGTATTTTAGGCTATAGGAAAGTCAATGTTCACAATTTTTTTAAAAATATTTTTTACTTTTATGCAAGAAGCATATACTGCAACCATGATGAATAAAACGAGTCATCGTCGATCAAAATTGGTTCAGTAATTTAGATTATAGACGTGTCAATGTAGAAGAAAAAAATGGTTAAAAGAGCCATTTTCATATCTAGACCAATTTTTATATCTAGAAAAAATCTTGTTTTAGTTGTTAAAAATTATATATAAGGTAACGTACAAGTAGCAATTATTTTTGTTGTTTCATTCAAATTTGGCACAAAGATTGTTGGCTAGGCGTAATCTGAAAAACTTGCATTTTACCCCTATGAAAAACAAAAAGTATCCCATTTTTGTTATAAAAAAAAACAAAGCCAATAATTCAATCTGATTTGAAGAACTAATTTGAATAAAATATCATCAATGAGAAATAATGTTACAAAACTGTCTTGCACGTCAATATTTTATTTATACATAAATAATAGTTCTAGAAAAACGTAATATAATTAACAACAAATAAAAAACACAATATTAAAGTTTGCTGTATAACTAACAAAAGGAAACAACATAGGCTGCATAAAAATAACATAATATAGGATAATAACATATGTTTTTTAATTAATACAAAAATATATCATAAAATGTTTTCATACAGTACTAGGCTATATATCTATATGTAGATTAAATTGACATATGTAAATTTAAATTAATTCAGATCTTTGAAAACTACAATAAAGTCTGTCCTAAAACTTGTGATATTTACATAACGTGAAGTTTTTACTAAAAAATTAAGTTACCTGGGTAAAACTAAAAACATATTTTAAATGGAGATAATGCACAATGCTAAATGAACAATAAAAACTATAAAATGAACTAAAAGTTGAATCACTTTTCACATTCAGTTATTTTCCCAAAATTTGCTATTTGAAAGCTACTGACTAAAAAAGAATAATAAAAATGGTCAGATTTTTGGTTTCATTTTTGTTTTAATTAAAAAATTGGGCTGATTTACAATTTATTTCATTGATTCAAAAGCAATTTTAACCTCTATTTTTCATTGGTTAGTCAAGAAATATTATTTGAGCTAGTGGACTTGAGTATGATATATTTATCAGTCTTGAGATTTTTTGTACTCCAAGTTTATGGCACACTGATTGGGACTGCTGGTCAAGAACATGCCAGTAATTCTGAATTAAAAAAAAAAAATCATAAAAGTTCTAAGCAATAATCGTAAAAGCCATCAGCGACATGGAACTGGGATGAACAAAATGTTACAAAATCAAAATTAAGGAGTGAAAATTTACTAAAACATACGAAACATTGTCATATGTTTTTAAATAAATTTGAATGTCAGAAACATTTACTATTTTGAACAAGCACTCTGCCATTGAATATAAATATACAAAAATGATAACCCTTACGAGCAATGTGAGAACGCTCATTACGTACATTAAACAACAGACTCGACAGAAAATACATGCATAAATCTAAACACACATTTCAAATTTCTGTTTAACCAAGTAAGTCTATCATATTACCTTTATTTTAAAATTATAAGTTAATTATAAATTATATATTACATTTAAAGACTAAATTTAAAGGTACAATGATGAAAACAAGCAAGATTATTGTGCTTGATATAAAAATTAATATTTATTTAATATCATGTTACTTTCTCAAAATGCATAGTAGACACTATGGTAACTGGAAAATAATCTATATTGACTTATACACTAACCGTTTTCAAGTCGCCTGAATTCAAAAAAAGTAGACTTTGACTTAGGTGTCTGTCTAGATCGGTCTGACTAAACTAATTTAACAATATTAATGAAATCTGGTATGTTAGTATCTTGAGGGCATTTTTTTAGTTTTCATTTCAAACTCATTTTTGATTAAAAAAACATTTAAATTTAAAAAAACAATTTCTTAAAAATCATTTCTTAATGATATTTATCAAATTTTTCTATAACCTCCCTTAAAATATGGGTCACTATTTCCATTTTAAAAAATGGTTTATTAGCTGTCTCTCAGAGTAGCCTAAATTCAAATCAATGTAACAAATGAAATACTGTAACTTTACGTAATAATTGCGAATGAAACCTCCGAGTTATTTTGCTTTCTCGACTTATACTTAGCCAATTTTCTTTCTTTTTTCGACAGCTTTTGAACCAGATTGTTTTTGGAAAATAACTGAATATGAGCAAATTTTTGTAATGTTCATTCTATTTTACTTTTTCTTAATATTTGTCTATCTTATTTTAATGTTTACTGGACGATGCAGGTATGATACAATTAATTACTGGTAACATTAACAAAATTGTTTAGCCTATATAAGTATAAATAATTTATTATGTAAATTAATTACTTATTATATTACTATTCAAAAATACAGTTTTAACTATATTGATAAACAAGATTAAGTTATCAATAAGATTAAGTTAAACAAGATTCTTCATTGCTGACTCTCTGTTGAATTGAACCACGAAAACAATTAAAATTGATGTAGTTCATGGACATAGACAGTTGCATGTTTTCATAATGACATATATCTACACTGTACCTATAATTGTGTACAAATGCTCATCCCCACCCCTTGTACAACCCTAAATAGTTTACTGTACACAAGTAATGGCATATAAACTCTCAGTCTCTTAATGAAGTGTTATAATTACTTATTGCAACTCCCCTATTGGCAGACAATTATTACAAATTGACAGTCTTTAGTACAAGAAAATAAAATTTAAAACATACACATTAAATATCATTTCATTATATATTGAAAATGTGTAAAACACTGTTTCAGCTTTAAGTAAATCTCAGCTGAATGGCTATACACAAGTAACAAAAGGTTGGTAGAGAGTATAACATGAATACGGTAGAACCTCACCAGTCCAAAAACCTGCTTAACCAAACTAAAAACTGAAACAAATCAATACTAAAATATAAACAGGAGAAATAATACAACCAATAGAAGATAACCTAATGATTTGACTCCACTCTTGTCTTTATCTAAAACTTAAAATTTATCTTTTAGTATTTACAAATTGTAGTTACGTTTCAATTATTTTTATGTGTAGTGTTTGTATGTTGGTATAAAACACTACTTGAGTGTTAATTTTATGTAACAAAATTAACAACCTTCAGTTTCAGTGGCTAGCAATCAACTATATATTTTTTTGGTTATATTATGGCAAAAAGCTCATTGAGGCTATTATCGCCTCCCTAAATGTAAATGTGAGTATAGTGTTAAAGTCTTAAGTGTAGTGTTATTAGTGTAAGGGTGTGTTAGACTCGGGTACCGCAAGGAACGTCTAAATCCTTTCAATAGTTGCAGCTAGCCTGCACCCCTCTGCGGGGTCCTATGAATGTAAAACAGAATGAGCAGGATCTTACTACATAACAAAAAGGTTGGCCAAATGGAGCAAAACCTCCATAATAAGGGTCGAGAAAATTAAAAAATGTGGCAGTCAGAGGACTAGCCAACAGAAGCTTTGCTTACACTAAGTGTTATATGAAATAACATATTTGCTCATAACATTGTAGAATTATTTATATATAAATAATATACATTTTTTAGTACTTAATTATGAGTTTAGAGACAATAATAGTTCAATAGATAATGGAGCAATTTCTATTTTGACTCAACTCTAGATTTTTCATTTTGTAATCTGCAAGAAAACCAAAATAACAAAACAAAGATAATTTTATTAATTTTAAAATGTTAAACTTAGAAAGTATGAGCTTGTAAACATTAACTCTGTAAACATTGAAATGACCGCACAATGTACGATGACTCACCATATACAACTTGAAACCAATGTTTTTACTCATACAAAAAGTGTTATAACGTGCCTAAAGAAGCAAAGCTTCAAAAAACTGAAAGGCAATTAGTGGAACAAGCATCTGCAAACACCACAATAAGGAACTGGGAAGTCACCAATTACAGTCTAGCTACTTACTGAACAGTCTGTGTAAAAATTTCTCGCGCATATAGGAGAATTCCTCTCCGGCTCCCTCCAACAGTCCAGTAAAACAGTCTAACAATCTGAATCTACAAACTGTTGCTACTCAACAACAGTGAAGGTAAATGAAGGAGGTGTGGTAAAAGAGTGGAGACTTGACCTCTCACTCGCACATTTTTTCTCTCTGTCACACTGATGTTCTTAGCAGGGTGCTTTCTAAGCTACTGTCTTATAGAAGTAGGGGAGATATCCACCTTGAATCCCCTCCAAACCTTAGAAATTATAGAGATTAGGACTGAAGAAGGCACTGTAACTGAGCATCTCAGGAATACAGACAGGAGGAACAATCGATCTACAAAGGTTGCAGTGCAATAATAACCTTACAAACTCATTCACTCATTCAAAATGTTTGTTTTTTTAAGTGAAACAATATTTAAACAGTAATATGTATACTTAGATCACAGTAAATCTATAAAAAAACATAATATTTGAAAACCTATTTCATACAAACGTTTGCGAATCTGAAATAGTTTTTGTTCCAACTGGTTTGGACTGGTGGGATTCTGCTGTATAACATCTCATTCGTACTTTACAACATAAATAATTGTGCTCACTATTGTTTATAAAGTGTGAGTAAAATGTGTGTGAAATATAACTTTTCTAAATATTAAAAATTAATTTCTTTTAACATAATGTAAATATCTGTATACATTTACGTAGAATAATATGTTTATACATGTATATAGGATATGTTATACTACCCCTACCAATATAGGCTAATTATTATTGCTTGATACTAATTATAACTACTTTATAGATATTGTTACAATGTTAATTTATAAGTACTGTATTTCGTAAAAGTCATTTGTTTAGAAAAACATCTATTTACAATCTATCTACATCTATTTCTTTTATCAATTTAAAATTCAGATCAAACACAATATGTAAATATATATAAAAATTTTACAGAAAATAACTGATTAGCAGAAAACAATAGAAACATTACACTAATAATAAGAATATTGCTTTTTTAATGCAGACAATATGAACTGAGACAAACACTTTAGAATCAAGGGGATAAATACCTTAATCACATAATCACAGAGGTGAAGAAAATTGAAAGTGGTGGTGGGATATTTACCATGAATTCTGAATATTAAATAACTGTTAGATCATATGAAGTTAGGAAGATGTGGCTTTGTTAGGAAGTTAAGGTTTGTAACCTTAACGAAGTGCATCGCTAGCCAAAATTTTAATCAAAATGTGCACTAGCACCTTTGTCAAATGGACTAGCATACTTGTCCAGCTAGTAAATAATAACATTACAATGGTTTCAGGATGAAGGTCAGAGTTTAGTAAGTAGGGAGATCCCTTTATAACAGGATAGCTTGCATGCCCTGCTATAATGCATAAATGCATTTCGTAACTATTTGAGGGTGAACAGAACATACTCTTCACAGAGTCTGGACTGTATCGACATACTAGTCGCATGGTAGTGTTTGGCCAAACTAAATGTTATCGTTTTGTATTTTAAAAAATCGTGTAATTGTGTTTGTGTTGACGTGTGTGTTGCAATGTTTTTGTTAAATTTGTGACAACCTTTCTAGAGGGATCTGACCATTTGTACTGCGGCCTGAAGAAGAAACTGTTAAGTGTTGAAACTGCAGTAGTCTGTACAAGGTGAGTCAAAAGCCACTGGATCGAAGAAAATGCGTCAATCCTAATTACTCTTCACAGATAATCATTACTTAAGGATTTTAATACTCAAAAATATTAAAATGACTGTTATCATACATTTTTTTTTGATCGAGTAAAATTGTAAAAAATCTGTGCATATGAAAATTCACTGACTTTTTTCACCAAACAACTGTTTTCAGACAACAGATTTTTTTTATATTGACTTTAAGACTATTGGTACTCACAGTCTTATTCTTTTATTCACGTAATTTTAATTTTATTATTGTTTCAAGTAAAGCAAGCAGAGCAGCTGTGTAATGCAAGTGATAAACCACACAACATAAAAATTCCTTTTTATTCAGGATACAAGAGAATATATTCCAAAACTGAAACGTTATAAAAATTAATCTTACAAATGATAATTATTTTAATATAAGATTATACTAGACTTGTTAAGATTCAATTCTACAGTAAACTAATGAGAATATTTTTTGTGAGACATACACAATAAAAAATTAATTTTTATTCAATTCATGTAGGCAAAACATATAAAACAAATATAGACTATTATTAACAGTGGTAATTCAAACAATAAAATATCACTTAATGAATAGGTACAAATAGTTACGAGAGAGCTATTAAATAATAAATTTTTTAACATTAAAATATAAATCAATGTTTAATTACTTCTTATTAAATTATTAAAAGTAAAAAATATTTATTTTGAAATGCTGTAAAAAAGTGTTTAGAAGATTAAATATTGGATTGTGGTAAAACAATAGCGTTAAACTTCCAATTTTAACCTTTTGAACTTGGGTACGGTTTTAAAAATATTTTCTCTGAGGTTGGATGGCCAGTGGTACTGGCCAGTCATTTCGTTGTAAGTTATGATACATTCAAATTGGATGGCCAGCAGTACTGGTTAAACTAAATACTATGCTTTTATATTAATTTATCTGATTTTGTTTGAATTGTACTGTAACCTATCAGGAAACTCTTAATGAAGTGATTCACACCTTATCTCCATTCTGAGTGTTTTTAAACAAAGTAAATTAGACTGTACTGCGTTGGCTGTTTTCAACTTTCTAGTGTCAGGCTAGCCATAGATAGTGTATAGTGTTGTCTAAGTATTCAATATGACAAACAAAGTAGTATTCAACATTAAATATACTTATAAAAGGTACATAATATAAGTAAAACTAAAAAATCTATACTATATAAACTGTATTATAATGTTACATTCTCTCGTTAAAAATTTACAAATGTTTTAGTTTAGTTAATAATTATTATAACAATATTTTTACAGCTAAACCAAAACATTTATATGTAAGATATATATTTTATATTAATAAAAAAAAATGTTTTCTAAAAGCACTTAATTTTTTTTTTTAATTAAATACCCTAAACCAATTTTTCAGACTGAAGTGAAAAACAATTCCTAACACTTGGTGCAGCACGATCACTAGAGCAGTGTCTAAGCTGAGTGAGGAATATGAGTAGCCACTCAGGCTGGCCATCTAACCTTTAAGAACTGTCAACCCTTTAAATATTCCAGCTGTCTGAGAGTAGCCCATGGTCAGCAATACTGGCCATCCGAGTTCAAAGGGTTACGGAAGAGATTCAATATATTTTTAAGTATAATAAAATAATAAATTAAGATATGTAAAAAGTTGAATAAGAGGTAAGGCACAAATAGGCCAATGTCTACTATAACATGGTAAGCTATGTATTTACATAACTTTATTAATCGAATTAGTAAACAAAAATGTATAAAAATAACAGTCAGAGTATTTTATACAGTTATAAATTTATATATTCTTGAAATAATATACAAATGCAATGTTTTATCTTTTGGTACATTTGAAGTTATAATAACGATAAAACAACCAGGTCACTCTAAAAGTAACGAACGTTTATTCCTTTAGAAATTTTTATTTAAAATTAAGAAATAAAACCTATTTTACAAATAATTTGATAACTTAAAAGTTTTCTACATATTCATCACATAAATTTAAACATTTGTTATAGCGTTTGAGCAGCTTTTATATGCCTTCTCATGTATAATCATTAGTCACCAAGTTGTTGAACCAGTCATTAAGCCCTATTTCATTTTGTTGTCATAAAAGACTTCATACAGCAGTACGAGAACACGTGTTATAACAATGTGGCTAGACAAGTCACACCATTTATTTTCAATGTTGCAGCATAATCGGTGAAGGATTTGTCAATAGGGACTGCATTTATGGTCTCTTTAGCTAAATAGTAAATGAGTACTGTTCGATCCCAAAACACTGTAGTTGTAATTTTTTTGATGCACAGAATTTTGGGCTTTTTTTGGTTTTTATGGGGATTGGAAACAATGCCACTTCACTGACAGAAAATTCATTCATCACATTATCATAAATCTTGGTAATCTGTCTGTAAATTTTGTAGTGCAGACTTATTTTCAGACTTACGTTCAAAGATTGTATTACACTACAAACCTCATACTTCACGGGTTCGTTAATTTTGTCACACTTTTTAAAGTTGCACAAAAAAGACTCGCTGTTAGTGTCAGACTGGTACAAAGGAGTGGAAAGGTCAATGACATGGTGGCTGTAGTACAGGGAGAACTGCAAGGCTTGTCAAATCAAAAATGTTTTACTCTTACAATGACTCTTGTAATTAAACCAAAATACTAAGGTTAGGTCTAAAGAAACTAAAACCATCCAAAACCTACATAGTGTGAATAACTAATTATTCACTTCATATTATTGTACTTCTTGTGTGAATTATGTGTTTTTTAACACAAAACATTTAATCACCTGCATTGAAAAAATATAGTGATAGGATACAGTATATAGTTTTCAATTTTTTTAAAATCTGTTTTGAATTTATAATTTTAAAAACTGAATCTTTCATTCTACCTCATTTTAAAATTTGCTTCGACTAGCCTAAACATCAAGATAATTAAATCTAATCAAGATAGATAAATCGTTATAATCTACATTAATAAGCAATACAACATTTTTCTTAACTAAAATTAACGTTATATTTACATAAAAAAGTATTTACATTTTATTTTTAAGATGTGCCCTAATGAAAATTATAAGACGGGAAGTTAGAATGACTAAAATGTATAATAATTTTATACAGCAGAAACTTAAAACAAGAGAGACATCCTGAAAGTAAAAAACTTTTCAAACTGATATGGCATGTGAGCTGTCACTACTACAGCTGTCCAATCGATGACCTCTCCCTTCAGCCTGGACTACTCCAGTCTGACCCAGACAGTGACATTTTGCTTGTAAACTTCGTATGTTTAAAATATATGATCAAATCAGTGAGTGTTACCTACAAAGGCCGTACTTCTACACTGGTTTAGCTCATAGGGTTGTCCATTATTTTTTAAATATGAGGCTTCAATTATTTTCCGTTTATATACATTATTCTCCTGATCTGTTATTTTTGCCTCTTCCCAGTCAAATTTATAATTTTCGGACCATATATGTTTGACTATTTTTGATTTACTTGCTGAACCTAACAGTGTTTTTTTTTAGAGAAGGCTTAACTGCATTTGAAAGAGAGGGGAAACACAGGGGTTAATAACCTTGATAATAAATGAACACAAAAAGAAACTCGCGAAAAGCTGTGTATTGCTCTAAATACACAAATAATGGCAAATGTCTGAATAAACAATAACGCGTATAACAATGTTATGAAAAAAGCTTCAGTGATAATTATCTTTAATGACAGATAAACCACAAACATTCATAGTGAAGACTACTAAGTCCTGCCTTTTGCTTTGACTAATTCTAAACAAAAAAAAAAAAGAAAAATGAAAGACTTTTTGGAATTTTACTCTTGACCTAAGATTTAAAAAAAGTTTGAGCTAGATGGGTGCCTTGATTTTTTTCAGATGAACAGATGGACACAGGAAAAATGAATGAGCTGTATTGAAATTTCTTGAAAGTTATAATTAAGGAGAGTATGGATTTTTGGACAACACTGTAACTGACATGGCTCAAGACAAGACATGGCTTTCACATAAAACATCACAGACAAAAGTACAGTGAATAGAACACCATTGCTCTCAAAGTATAAGAAAAGGATATGGTTTTTGGGATATACTTTGGTTGGTTTTATGCCTAGAGAAATGATAAATGCGAAGCTTACTAGCACAGTGCTTAAGCTCTGCTGCAGAATTCAGGATTAAAATTAAACAGCATGTGTTATTGTCTAGCATATTTGTGTTCTCACGATTAGACTTGTCCACATTCAGGTGCATCGACAAAGCTTGCTCAAACAGTTTAAGTGGGATGTTTTGAAAACATTTGCCTTATACTCTAATAGCTTAGATAGCATTTAGTGTTTATACATACAGTAGAGCCTCGATTAACCATCATTCTCAAGATGGTTGGGGTGACAGATGATGGTTAACAGAAATATAGCACTTTCGGCAATTAATAAAAATAACATACTATACTCTGTTTATAGCACATGTTTTGCTATTACTTTAGGAAAATGTAGTAAAACTCTTAATTTTTTTTATTATCACTAATTATTTATTATACAAATTTTACATACATAGACTTTTAATACAGAAAATTATCCGTATCTGAGTACTCACGTCATTGTTACATGATCAACTTATGCGCTGAATGGTATTATCGTGAATAATTTGAGAGAGTCTGTCTTTCAATAGAAACATTCACACACCCTTTACAAATTTGTTAACACAATTTGAAGTATTTCTATCTCACTTTAATAGATGACTTTTCGATTACCAATGTTTGCTCAGGGTAGCAATTAATATCAGCTGCTGTCGCCTGTTATAAATGTCCAATTACAGTGTTTAGTTTTGTCTAGAAGGTTAATTTTATTATTTATTACAAATGATTTACTATGGAAGACGTTTAAAAATATCAGATAACAGAATTAACCTGATGGTTAAAAGAGTGACCGATTAATCAAGACTCTACTGTATATCAAGCTGTAAGACTTTTTAGGTAGGAGTCACTTTACAAATAATGATGAATTGGAAAAACCCATTAATGACTGGGTCAACAAACTAAATGAATACATAAAAAGCATAGAATTTTTAGGTGTAGGTATCATAAAAAGTGTCAAAATTTTGTTCACTATCTCGACTAAAAAACAAAAGAAAAAAGTTCTTTACTTTCTGTACGACCCTCATACTTTGGCAGTGGAGCATAGTTGGGAAGACAAATTATTAAACTCATATAAAAAGTTACATGAATTAACATATATTAATATTTGAACAAAATGTTTGCATTAATAACAATAAAATTAATAATATTGTACTTCAAAATATTTCGTATTTATTCTTTTGTGCATTTAAAAGATTTTTAGTTTTATTGATTTCATAATCACTTATCAACAGTCTGTGACTTGTTCAAATTGTATTACTTTTATTTTCATAACCACAGACACGACACTGACCAGATGTTTGCCAGCTGACAAGAACACAATCCCTAATATTAGTCTATTGTATAATGCCAGCAGTCAATAAACTTTATTTCCTATTTAAAACAAAAAAAAGTAAAACAAAAGACACTTTTGGGTGCATTTAATCATGAAAGTTAGACATTTGGAGGGGCAATACTACAATATTTTTGATAAGTTGGTTTCTAACTCAAAAAATTGTTCAATTACTTTAGGATGAGTCAGAACATGTTCGACTATTAATCCATGATAGTCTATCCTTTTAAATCTGAATAATTATTCTCTCACTCTACTGGCTATACAGAAAAGTACAATGTTGATTCTGTCTAGCTGTGCTGTAGGACAATGAGTCCCTAACATCCAGCTGACACAAATGGAGCACCTGTCAACATATCGGTGCCTGCATCGGACACCACCTATATTATCAGAGAATGTGAAGTACTTCCATAACGTTGCATATTTCTAGTGCACCATCATATGGTCATATTGTATAATATCAATAAGTATGTAAGCTGCCATAAATCTTTAACAGGTTATTAATAACGACAATTAACAATTCTACTACTCTTTATATAATTTTAAAAATACTGATAAACCAGGTACTTTACTCACATTGGTCAATAGCCGGTTACACATGAGCAGACTGTTTTACTGAATCGAATTGTCACCTATTTACACAGATCAAATCTGCGAACATCAGACTGTTGTCTCCCCTTAACATATAGTCCACATTTGTCAAATTTCATTCATCAAAACTACCAGTAACCTAGATCCATTCACATGTGAAATTCGTATCCTCCATTTTTTCAAATCAATCTACGAGTACTGTATGCATGTTGGATAAACTGAAATACAGTAGTACCTTGCGATACGATGGGTTCATGATACGATGTGTTCAAGATACGAAGTGGAATATCGCAAATATTCGTGCTCGCGAAACGATACGTTTTTCGCGATACGATCCCAATATCTCTTGCCACTTGAAATTGTTTTGAAGTTGGCGCTACGGGCAAACCTCACGCGTCACTAAGCAAGCCTCTGATTTTAAGTTTTCATTACTGTGTCTGTAATTTTACATAAGAAATTTAATTTAATTTTAAGTTTTCATTACTGTGTCTAAGTTTTATAAACGCTGTGCGCAATTTATCAGTGTCGTAATAAAAACTATTAACCCGTACTGTACGTACATACGTATGTATCATCAGCTGTGTGTGTGGGTGCTGTTACAACCACCACCAACCAACCCTCACGTAGCTATCTACCACCACTCCTCACCATCCCCACTGAGCTCTGCTCTGTCGCCTCGCTTACCCTCGCTGACTGTACAGTACTTTACGGTAAGTGAAATTAATTTTTATTTTTTATTTATTTATAAGGTTATTTTAATTTATAAATGTGGTATAAATGTTTATTGTGTGTATGTGGTACTAAATATACTATTTTGTGACTAATTATTATTACATATAGACGATTTTGGTATTTATATATGGGGCGTTGCACGAATTAATTAAATTACATAAGATTACATTGTTCATTATATGATTTTTTTACGATACGATCCCGGTCCAGGAACGGATTAAGATCGTATCGCGAGGTACCACTGTATATACTATGAATTTCAGTAGTAAAGGAACTGCTATTGTGCAGTTTAAATGTGTGGTTTCGATTTTTCAGTGAGTTATTAATTTATAGTATGTACTTGAGGAAAAAACGATTATGACAGCTCTAGGCAGAAAAATTGCCAGATCACATCCATCTGTATATGATAACACATATCTGCTCTATTTTTCTGATCTCACATCAGTTTTAAACCAACTACACCATGAATGTATCAGAAAAATTCAATACTGCATTTGGTTTTTGTAGAAAAATATGATTATAATACAAAGAAGATTTTATACTAAAAATGACACAGTTAATTCAGTTTAATCTTTGTTTTTCACAACAAACTTCTTTTAATTTTAAATAATAAGCCATAGCACTATTACACTTTCACATTAAATTTTTTCAACACAGATATTAATAAAAAATTAAACTTCCAGGGAATGAATTTAACGTTATAGTTTTTCTAATTACAGAATAAACATTCTGGGTAATCATGATGTTGGTTAACCCAAGTGATCTTTGGTCCCATAATTGTGTTTGGAATTTAAAATTTTACTTTATACCACTAGATCTATTTAACATACAAAAAAAGCTAACAGTAACTACTGAGCTTGAACCTGTGAACTTTGTGCACTGAAAGTTTGTGATACAACTAATTACTCGGTCTCACGATGTCATAGATATGTTATTATAACAAGACAATTAATTAAAGCATTAAAGATGCATATAAGCCAATACTGTGTGTTATTTATAGACAAACATGTCAAAGTTATACAAGAACACAAGTTCTAACTTGTACTTACGTAACAATAATTTCAATTAATCAGATCCAACAAATAATAATAATTTAAATTTCATTTCTCATTCAGATTGCATCTTAATTAATAATTATTATTTTATTACAAAAACTTACAATAATTTAGGCTATTTCAGTTTACAATATTATTGTATTTGATCTATTATTGCCTAATTGTAGCAGTATTACAAAATAACTTGCTAACCAATATAAAATATATGCATGCATTACTTAGAAAAGCAAGTTAATATTGGTATAGTTAAAACATATATATATCCCAATAAAAATGATATTTTCATAACAACATTATATTTTAAACTCTGCCTATAATAAAAACATATTAATTTCTATAAATAACTATAAACAAAAATAATATATATAAATAAAACCAACAAAAATAAATTTATGAAATAACTCATAGATGATCATACCATAGATTCCAGTTAACAGATAAGACAGATCCTTACTTAGAGTCAGTTTAAATATCACATGGTAAGGTAAGACGCTAGGTGACAAAACTTCTGCTTCAAACAAAACGTGTTCACCGATAATTATTGTGCGAACTAAAAACAAAAATGACATTTAAAATTAAAATGAAATATTTTACTAATGACAAGTGAACAAACTATATTTTATATTGTAAAAAAATTTGCAATTTATTTATTTGTTGTTTTACAAAATTGTATTAATTATGTAAAATGAGCATTACTTTTCATACATAAGAAAAAATTATACACATTAGAACAAGAATAGTTTAAAAATTCAATAATTTATTTTAAATAAACATGCCACTCTTAAAGTTCTCTCCATTGAAAAGTTTTCAGCCTTCCCCCTCTCATAAAACAAAATTTATTTTAAAACAGTATTTATGTTTACACTAATAATTAATCAATTATTTGTTTACACTTAAATTACAACATTTTACAAATTAATTCATTAATAGATTTATTTCAGATCAATTCCCATACATCAGTCACAAGCCATCTCAGTTCCGTCAAAGTAGTGTCAGTCTTAGCGATAACAAATATTCTTTTGTATATCAATGCACTATCCCTGTATGTTATATGAACACAGTGTGTATAATAAGATACTCCACATCAATGTGTGAGTATATCTCATTCTCACACTTCCAACACAGATCCAAATCAGTCATAACAGTCTGAATCCAATCTCAGGTCAGTCAAATTTTTTATTCTTGTCAATGATATTTTGTAAGTGACTGACACAAGCAGCATACTTTAAACCTAGTGTACAAGTGAATGACAAAAAAATTAATTGAATATGTTAGTCAATATGTATTCAGAATTTGTTGAATACATGAATTTTCATTTTAATACATGAAAATTAAATTTTAAAATGATATTTAGAATAAATAGGACAAGAAATGAAAACAGTTGGTAAGTACAAAGTTTAAATACAAATTTTTATTTCAATACTGAACAAATAATTTTGTTGCAATGTTGTATGCTTAAAACTTTTTCACTAAAGAAAAAAAAATACTACTGCCAGGTTATTTTTGCTAACTGGTTTCTTTGCAGGTAAAGGAAGTTATGATTGTTTTTAAAGTCCAAAAAATTTGTTTATCAATTTTTTCATTTGAGAAAAATGTAGTTTATGTAATACAATTTTGTTTTATTATTGCCAATAAAATTATAAAAATCGTACATTTTTGTCTTATTTCACTATATAAATATATCATATTGGACTCGGTATTCTCAAAATCAACTCATAATGTTTTAAAATGTTGAATAAAACAGTTTTTCCACACAAGCACAATAACCCTTGTAATTATAGTTCTTGTCCCAAATTTTGTGTTTTAATGTTATCTAAAATTAAAGACAAATATGACCATATCTCAAGCATTTGTTTAGATTGTATGAATATACTTGAAGAGTTATTTACAATGGATTTTCAAAATTCTGTTTTCTTGTCACAAAAAAAACCAAGTTCAGAGTTGAAGAAATCTTTGAATTTTTCTCTTATGCTAAAGGCATCTTTTGCTGCATTCCAACTTAAAAAGGCAAACTATCAAGTTTGCTTCATTTGAATTTGAATGTTTTTTCAAAGATTTACATGTTTCCATCATAATTTTAATGATGTTATGTAGTATACAAGGTGCTACAATAAAGTAACAAGAGTGATTTGGAAGAAAGTACTGTAATGCTCTAACTGTCAGAAATGTTTGTCCGCACAAAGATGATTCATTTTTGAAGTCTTTGTGTAAGTATTGATTAACTGTTTGGCTAGGAGGCACCAATTCTTTATGAACAATCACAGTCAAAGATGGATGTCCTACACAACCTGCAAGGCTGCTATGTCTTGTTAAAAAAAAAATGTTATTACTTTAATGTTGCACCACTTACATGCTGACAATGCTACATAATCTACATTTTCCAGTGCAGCCTAAATTTGTCTGTTATAAATTTTAATTTTTTTTTAGATAAATATGTTTTCCACAACTCTTCAAACATGACATAAATAGTATTTAAAGATACATTTCTTGATTTTTGATAAAATAATAATAATAATACATTGATATCTTGTCTTGGATACAGCGACATTAAATTACTTTTTAATGGAATGCTTCGTCTGAAACGTTATATTTAATACGTGTTATAGGTTTGTTATAATATTATAGTGTTTAGTGTTATAAATTTGACTGAGACTGAAGAGATTCATACCAGAGGCTGCTACATGACACATGTGGGGCCGGACCTTATACAACATAAACATAACGTGAACCTATTCATAAAATAAAAATCAACAAATGCAGACCAAAAATAACTTACTTTTTTCCAGCTAGTTCAGCAGCTTTAGTTAATACAATCTGAATGTCTGTAGATGGAAAATTCTGAAACATATTTTTTAAAAAAGTTTTAAAATATTTTGAATCAAGTAATTTATTAATACTGTTATAACTACTACTAAATTTCAACACAGATGTAATTAAAATCCAATGGTATTTATACATTTTTCTATAAATAAAGTATATCATTGGCAGCATTTTTTATTCCTAATAATGCACAATATTCTTTTCACTAGAAAGGAGGGTTTTTACATTTAGTATAATTTTTAAAATTTGTTTGGTTCGGTTATGTAGTACAGAATTAGTCAATGTATGAGGATTACTAAATTTAATCCTTTAACTTATGGATTAGAATGGAAAAACCAAATTCAAGAAATGTTTATAAGAGATTTTGGCGCTGTTCAAATATCTTAAATATAAATGCCCATCCTCCAAAAGGCATTTACAATAATTTAAAAAGTTGTTGATAGTAAAGTGGTTTAAAAATAAATTTTGAAAAGGTATATTTTTAATGGTCAACAGTTTTTTTTATTCAAAAATTATATCCTTATTTCTAAGAATTTTTTCAAAAATTTTAATAAAGTTTTCATTTAAATAATATCTTCTGAATAATGTAGAATTTTTAAATTATGCAAAATTCTGAAAATTTATAATTATGATAGTACAAACAAAATTTCTATTGTCAGAATTTATAGAATCAATATATTAACAAAAAACAAATTAAAAAAAATAAATTTGTAAAACATGTAAGTGTAAAGTTTATACGAATGATGATAAAGGAAGTATTAATTGATTGCTCCCCTCAATGATATGCTGAGCGCTCAGTGATGTGTGATAACACACAATAGCAGCAATCAGCTCAACCCCCGACTCAACTCTTACACTTTAATCTGATAATGATGATCCAAGCAACCACAACGTCAAGTCAGACTTGGAAGTCGTACTTGTTATTAGCATGAAAAATTCAACCAATGCCTATTGTTTTAAGGCTGAATCGAAAAACACAATAAAAACGAAAGTGTTTCCGATTATGAATGTATTTAATTATCGAGTACAAATTTAATTTACTAAAAATCTAATTATTTTATTATTAAATTCTTAAACATTCTAAATAGCAAATGTCAGCAAAAAAATATTGCAATTTTTCTAATCAAAATGAACTAAATAAAAAATGTCTATACATAAAATTGAATGAAACAAAAAATAAATAATACAGATAATATACCAATTTACACCAGCTCTACTTACCTTAAATACACTACACAAAGAATTTCAACAATATTAGATTTTGGAATTTAATATTGAATAAAAGTTGACCCAAAGTGAAAGTTGCAATTTACAGGTTTTTAACAGCTATTTTTTTAGCTCTGCTACTGCTAAACATATGTTGTTGAAATGCAAAAAAATCTTTTCCTGTACATTTATAGTAAAATAATCATATATATTTATGTGTTATAAGTGCCTGTCAGAATATAATAATGAGTTCAATCAACTGCTTTTTTTCTATTTGCTAATAACGAAACACGGAAATCTGCCATTATAATCAGATGTTGTGTTAAATCAATAAACATGTGTTTTTATTGTTTAATGTCCTATAAACTGAAACTAAGAAAGTAACATAAAGTATGTGATAATTTCTGAAAACATTTCTAAATTAATTATTTTTTTATACCATATTTGTTTTATTACTGATGGACCAGTCTTGGTTTACTAAGGTAGTAGATACTAAAGTGATAAAAATGGTAATTTTTACAAACTTAACACTCAAATTTTAATAACTTATTTGAATATCATCACACTTATATTTTATCAAGAGTTTTAGGTATCAATAACCAATAAAAAAGTATCAATTAAGTCAGTCAAAATAAGACAGATGAGGGTTGGAAATAATAAATGTTGGTTTAATAAAAGTTTCAGTGTGCAAAAATAATGAAATAATCTGTACGTTTGCAAAAAATTCAAATAATGAAAAAAATTTTTAATAGTGAATTTTTTTATATACAGTAGTCGCCAGTTATAACATACACTTTTGCAGGCAAACTAGACCCACATTATAGTGATACACACTCGGAGAATTATAGTACATCACTCGGAGAATAAAGTTCTATAGATAAGCTGGCAGGCAAAACCAAAATGTGTCAGTCACAGGCATACTGTAATATATTTGTTTCTCTCTACTCTCCTCAAGCAGTAATGTGGAATGAACTGTAAAGCTCATAAGGCAATGGATGCAATTTGGCATGTTTACATACTTTATTAGATAAAAGTGTTTTTTATAAAACTGTGTGTTTATATTACGAGAATGGGACAGAAGCCATCTATTAGACAATGGCAGGCATTATCTGTTATCAGCAGTAATATTACTTTGAAAGCAATATTTTCCAAAGGACCAGTCATTGCATTGTCAACAAAAAAATTATACTTTGACTATTGTGGTTTGATATGAGTTATTTATATCCATATGAGTTTTCACATGTTGAAGGGGAGGAGTTATGGATGACAAATCCATGTTACATCCACACACAGTATTATATATTACTACAGAAGTGATAGTTCTACCACATTCCATTAAATCAATGACCAAGATACCGTTAGCATCCCAAAACACAGTAGCCATGACTTTTCTCACTACAAAGACTGATGGACTTTCTTTGACTTGCGGTAAAATCCCCACACCAAGCCAACTGATGTTTTGTCTCAGCATTCATGTATGCCACCCAAATCTCAATGCCAGTAATAATCCTGTTAAAAAAATTCTTCTCCTTCATAGTCATACCACAAAAAACATTATGGCAGAAATCATTCTTTTGATTTTGTAGATATCAGTCAGCAATATTGATACCCACAACCACAAAACATCTGACAGCCTAGTTTTTCAGTCATCTCCTTGTGTAAAAAACTCTGGAGAAACTTAAGGAAATTGAACAGAAAGTTCCAAGATTGTGAACCAATGGTTCTCAAGCATTATTTCATCAACTTTCCCTTCAAAGTCATCACTGACAATAGAAGGCCTACCACTTCTGTCTTCATCGTGAATGTTGCTCTTCCAGTTTTAAAAAAACAATACTCATTGATGAACAACATTTTACTCATAATGTCTGGGCCATAAACTGCACAAATTAACAATAAATTTCGGCTGCAGAGTGATCTTTTGCCCATAAAAATCTTATAACACCACACACTTCACATTTGGCAGGATTTCTATTGGGGTGCTCATGTGTTTAAGGTTACAACAGCAGACACGATGCATTATGTTGCCAGCCTTACACAGCTAGAAGCATACTGAACCACTGCGCACAATGTTATAAGAATAGCAGCACTCCCTTCTACCTGTTGCACTAGACAACAACAGATGTTATTTTCTGGACGGCCCTCGCATTTCAAACAACCATAGAATAGTTATAAGAGTTGTAATTATTAGAACTACTGTTACCGAAATGGTAATACAACTAATTACATACTCAATAAAATTTCAACTTTATTTACCTGTAAAAGCTTGACATTAGCTGGAAAATCACCAGACAACAGCTGATCTCTGAGAATGCTAAAAAATAAAATGTTAAAATATAGTAACAATTTGTAGAAAATTAACTTTAATTCATTATCTAATAATCTTATTACAGACAATGTATGGATTTGACTGACAACTTATGGACAAGATTAAACATAATTAGTTACAATGTTACAAGCGGTGCCATCTTTGTAACATAAGATAGCATAAACATCTGTGTTTTAAATTTTTAATATATGAATACAATTGGATTAAATTGTCATACAATGAAAATTTTGGAGAATACTTAATTATTAAATGTAATAATAAATATATGATAAAACAAGTAACTGTAACAACCCTGTTTAAATATTTGTACTAATTAATAAAGATAAGTTTTGCAAACAAAAGAAAAAAATTAATAAAGAAAGTAGGATAGTAAACTATCTGTCAATATTGATTGAGAATGTAAATTTTGTAACTAAATATAAATTAAATTGAAATTCAGTTAGGTTAAGTTGCAAACAGGTTAGGAAATATGGACTTGTGCTATATTTTTCCTGTTCCTCCTTTTATTATGTCTGTAAAAAATATAAGGATTAATTAAATATAGCAATTCTTATAACAATTTTTTTTAAGTTTAAAACAGAAGTTAAACACGGTACATTTCTAATACCTAAATAGCTATAACTTAATTACATTGATTCAATCTTGCCAAAAGCAATCAATAATGACCGTAATAGTGAAAAACCTTAAATTACATCTAAACAGAAACAGTAAATAATACTTTACATTATCATGGCACAACAAATGTGAATAAGAAAGGAAAATCGTTGAGGATCAGCAAACAATGAGTCCCAAATCCTGAGAACATCGGGCAAAGGAAACTCCTGTGACAGAAGTAACGTTAACCATCTGAAACATCATTAACAAATTAATCAAAATTATAACTGTAAAAAAAATACATTTCATTATGTCAATAGCAATAGTAAAAATTTACTTAGAAAAATAAAATTATTACATAAAATTATTATAAATTAGTATATAAAATTAGTACACAATAATAATAAAATGGCAGCCTATTATAACACATATTTTTGCAGACAAAGCAGACCTACGTTATAGTGCTAATTGTGGTATATACGTCCAATGGTATATACATTACATAGGTAAGTGTGTAGTGCTATGTAGGCTAAACCAAAACATGTTAGCCGCACAATTATTACAGCATATTTGTTTATCTCTACTCTTCTCAAATAGTAATATGGAATGAACAGTGGACGTACTAGTACTGTTCATAGGACAATATGTGCAATCTGGAATGCTTATGTGCTTGTTACGTGTTGCTTTAGAAGCAATATTTTCCAAAGCGCTGGTTATTGCTTTGTCCGCATAAATTAAAAACAAATTATTTATATTCACACAAGTCATCACACGTTAAGAAGGAGGGGACATGACAAGCCCACATTACATCCGATATTCTGTTACTTGGTGACGAATGTATCAAGAGAACATGGTTACTTCCATCAAGACTGTTAGAAGGCGTCTCTAAATAAATAATACAGAGGTAGAACATTTTTGTAATCTTAATTTTGTTCGAGGCACATTCTATGGTAGCCACGTTCAAATTAACAGTAGATTCAATTAAAATTGACTGTACTATAATTGACTGTACCTGAAACTATAATATTGTGGACACAGTTCTTGCTGTTGAAGCCTTGTGTATATCCTATGGTCATTGTTTTTTAATTGATCACAAAGTCTTTTCATTAGTTGATTAATACCACAATCAGCCTCATCCAACGACTTGATGAAGAAATCACGTATTTCAGCCATTAAATTTGTAAATACAAAGAAACAGTCGGCCTCTGCATGTTCTGAAAAATAAAAGTGCTTGGTCAACTTCAAACACACCTAAAAAACCCTATGATGCACTGCTCATAAAGAAGCAAAATCTTTATTAGTATTTGCTCCACTACGGCAATACCTAATGGTAACTTTTTTCTAAAAGAAAAACTAATTTAGAGTTTATGTAAATTAAAAAAAAAAAAACTATGCACAAACATTGCCTAAATATTTTTCAAACAAACAAGTATTTTCTTTAGTAACTGGTGCAGTTGAGCTCTACTCACAGGTATAGAAAAGATTTTCCACTATATATTTAGATCTATGTTATCAGACAATTGTTATTTGTAAGTTACTTTGAGATTGACAACAACAGCAAATTCATTTAAAAACTTTTATTATATTACTCTACAATTTTATATGCACCAATAACGTGAAGATAGTTTCATATTTAATTCTGTAGTATAAGGATTTGGACAAAAAAGTCGGATCCTTAGTACAAAAAAGTCGGATGTCATAGTCAAAGAATTGTGTAAAAGATTTATTGAACTAATGTAACTTAGGGTCCAGATTAGATGCAACCTTAAAAACTTAAGGTTTAGACTGACTCCAACAAGTGATACTGTGAACCAAATTGGAATTGGTGACATCAGTTTTCCAATGTTTTGTAGGAAAAATTCTGAACACAACTGGTTATCTTAGTCAGGTGTGGTGTGGGTCTATTTTGATTAATTTATTAGTATTATTTATTTTAAAAAATATTAAGTGCCCTAACAATCGCTGGCCAACCTGCCTAACCAGACGAGGGGTGGTCATAAAAAAGCATTAACTTTTATTAAAAATTAAGCCCTGCATATATCACAAATACAAAACAGAATATAACTATTAATTTATAGTTCAAATTACTCTAAGTATAGTTAACCTATAAGTAAAGTATATTTAGTTTAATAAAACTATAATGTACAATCAAACCTCTCCATTCAGGTCTAGGATCAGAAGCAAATGCATAATAAATAGGACCAATGATTTCATTCATGCCTTGCACATAACTTTGGCCCGGGTTAAGTTTAGCGTAAAGAAATAACATCCGTTCCACAACTTCCCAGTTTGCTTCTGCTCCTTCAGTTAAGGGTGCGTAGTCCTCAGGAGCTTTACGAGTCGTAAGAGCAATCTAGAAGCAATATTTCAATTATGTGTAATATTGTTGAAATTAAAGAAAAAATCTAATAAAAACAATGCATATTTTAGTTTTTGTTTTTAAATTGTATACTTTACGCAATTTAAATATTAAATACATTTTGATTTTTATTCATTATTGTTCAGAAAAGTTAATTTCATTTTTATGAAATACAATACTAACATAATACAAAACATTTTTATAATAGCATCAAATTTGTAGGGTAGAGCCTGATAGGCACAGGTTCATAGTGATTAGTGTAACATTCATTAGGGAAATATTATCCAGAATCTATTCATTCAAAGTTCTGGCTTATCCAAAACAAATTTTTAAATTTACATTAGAAAAAAAGTATAATTTTTTTATCATTTCCTTCATGATAAAATTGAAGAAATTTACTACAGTTACAACCCAAAATTATTTAAAAGTAGGATATATAGGAATCCTTTTTTTTTAAATATTACATTGACTTATGATAGTTTATAATAATTTTACTTGGTATTTCAGACCCTCACGAACAGAATTAATAATGTTATTCCTTATATGAAATTGCATTTATCCAAAAGGGCCTTAATCCCATCAACTTGATAATCAAGTTCTTAGAGTACTTAAGGAAAAAATATATATATGAATTTATAAACAATTAATGGTCATGTAAATTGTTAATGACTTATCAATTTGTAAGACATTTTATGTATTTGGTATATTTAAAGCCTACAACGGCATTTAGTATCTAGACCCACTGATGTCAACTTGGCCTTTGAGGGGAGAGATCGGGTGTTGGAAAAACCTGGAGACATAGTATGGTATACAGATGGCTCCAAGACAAAATCAGGCACTGGTGCTGGGGTGTACGGTCTGAGACTGGGGTTTAAGAAAGTAATTACCCGAGGACAGCATACAACAGTATTTCAGGCTGAAGTGATGGCCATTAATGACTGCGTTCGAAAGAACTTGGATCGGGGCTTCAAGAAGGCACGTATCCATATTCATACCGATAGTCAGGCAGCAATAAAAGCACTTGCGGGTCCTATAATACAGTGTCCAAGCTGGTCTGGGAGTGTTGGAAGAACCTTGACGTTCTGTCCCAGAATAACCGGGTAACTCTTCACTGGGTTCCAGGGCATAAGGGAGTTGAGGGTAATGAGGAGGCAGACCAACTCGCTGGACTTGGATCTGCATCTGAGTTTATTGGACCTGAGCCAGCTTTAGGGATTTCTCTATCATTGGCCAGGTCCGCTATTAATGGGTGGATTACATGTCAACACCAGGTAAGATGGGACAACCTTCATGGGCATTCCCATAGCAAACGTCTCTTAAGCAAAGTTCCTTTTGGAGGAATTAAAGGGGCAGCAGATGTCCTGGGCAGAGCACAACTCAGGAGGATCATGGGGCACATAACAGGGCACTGTGGTCTGAGGGTGCACATGAACATGATAGGTGTGTACCACGGAGAAACCGTGTGTAGATTGTGCAGGAAGGAGGAGTAAACTGCAGGTCACATAATTTATGATCGCAATGCCTGGGGTTAAACTATCCCTTCCTCTAGTAAATAATCTTAATTCAAAGCCTAAAGAACAGGTTATGACAAAATTACTGAAGATTTATACAAACAGTGCTAATCTTGAGAAAATTATCCATCAGTTGTAAAAACCCCAGCTCAAAGTGTTAAATCAAACTTCCAAGTAATTAAAAAGTAATATTTCAAGATATAGTTTGATGACAATGTTGATGTGTTATTAATTTACTATGCAGTAAATCAACTTAATACATTACACCTGTGACCAGTAACAATTCAAATGTCAATATATACTTTCTAACTTTGCATGTTTCATAGAAAGAAAAAATATGACAAACAAGCATATCTTCAGTTCATCAGTTCTTTCTAGAACTTAAAAGACATGGCATATACCATTTTTGTTTACATTTTCATCAATTATGTTATTGTTTGTTCTACAAGTATGTCTACATTGTTGTTTAACATACAAAGTATGTCAAGATTGTTTTGCAACAATCTACATATTATGATAAGTTCTTATAATTTTATCATGCTGACTGTTATTGTATGACAAAGTTATATACAATCAGAAATTTCAAACTACCTCGTGTATTCACTGATGTATTTGTAATAACACAATAACATGTTGATTGAGTTATGTCATGACAAATAGGTAAACTATGTGAATTTTGTATTACTAAAAAAATGTTAAATGATTTCTTTTTTTTAATAAAAATGCAGTAAATGTCATTTTTTCACATAATTTTTACTAAATATATTATGCAAGTTAGGCAAATGATCTGTAGAACAAATGTAGCAAAGTAACATTTGAAGTTTCGTTTTCCCCAATTCTGTAAGTTAAAACGTATTATCACAGATTTGTTTTAATTTATGTCAGATTTGTGCTGAAAATGAAGTATCACTACTCCCTTCAAAACAACATCTTGATTCTGCGCCTGAGAGGATAGAAACATAGTAAGTACAAACTAAACATAATGCAATAAAATGAAAAAGGTCTTATATCATATTATATTCTAGCTTGGCAATGGTTGACAAACAAGCACCAGGACTGCATATGTTTATTTATCAAAGGACTATTGATAATTCAAAGTCCAGGGAACATGTGTTACTGTAGTATATGCTGATAATCAGTAATTTGATACTCTCCCAGGATTTAGTGTTATCTTTTGCATTTGCAGATGAGTGTATCACACATCTTTCACTTGTGACTTTCAAAAATATTTTGCCTACAACAATATTAAGATTGTATTATTTCTTATAAAATCAAATATTTAGTACATTAAAAAAAAATTAAATACAAATTCAACAGACAAAATAAATTAATTGTAATTTGTCATTAATTAATTCTGAGTTTAACTTTTTTTTTATGTCAGATCACATCCAAGTTTTTGGCTTTACCAAAACAGTCAACTACAGACTGTATATATAAGGTGTTCCTCTCAAAATGTATTTTAAATCAAAGAAAACAAATAATTATAAAAGATATTCAACAAGTAGGCCAGCAATTATAAAACTGAAACTTAAAGAATATGTGTAAATTTTAAAATAAATAACTAACAGTTACCAAACCTATATCATTGTCCCTCTCAGTTTCTTGTTTACTAGTTTAGGTACAATTATTTACATTATCAAACCTTCAATTAGGGTCAGATGACATCACGTTTACATCAGAAACTTAAAACAAATAAATAAAAACACAATTTTGTTACCAAAAAGAAGCAAGCACTGGCCAGTACTGTAACACCCTTCTAGATCAAATCAGTGTCAATAAATGGAAAATGTCAAGCACTGGCCAGTACTGCAACAGCCTTCTAGATCAAATCAAAGTGTGAATAAATGAAAAATCTCAACTGATTACACTTGTTAAGTTTTACAACAGAAATAATTGTTCAGAGATTACAGTAACCAAGAAACTGATGCTAACAATGATAGAAGTACAGTAATCTATTCAATATTACATGAAAAAGTAATAGAGACAAAAACACTGCATATAAAATAAATCGATATTTCAAAAAGTGACCCTTAACTTGTTTTCTTAAAAAGTAACAGGTAAACTGAACACTCAAAATAGTAAATTTTACAAATCATTTAAACTTTTTATATGTATTTCTTATGTCTCTTGATAAAGCAGTTTTCTGTAATATTCTTTTGATTAATGTGTTGAAGTTTTACAGTATAACATATAGTACGATTTATTTAACAGCGACCCGTGCAAAGAATCCTGGGCGTGTATGGAAGGTAGTCGGTGCCAGCTTATATTATTTCTCTGTCTCTTAAAACAGGTCATCTAATAAATAAATAAATATATATATATATATATATATATATATATATATATATATATATATAGAATTGATACTGGTAAAGCACACACATAAAACAGTTTTGTTTTGGTATCATATCTCCACTTGATAAACAGTGCATTCTGTACTATGAAAATATTAACACAGAAATAATGATCACAAAACCAATCATTTTTACGAAGCGGATATCTGTGTGACAACATGCATATACAGTACATACAGGTTCACTGTTTACGTTTTCATGTTGCTTCTTAGTGCTAAAATTAGCGGCTGGCAAGAGATTAATGTACAGCACTGTATTTTATTTTAACGTTTTGCCCACTTAATGAAGTTGTATATATTTTAAAATAATTATAATGCACTTAAATATATGTCATTGTGCTGTGTTTTTAGTTTCTTTTAATCAAATTTTGTGGTCTTCTTATTATCCGACTCTTTGTGTCCAACCATCACCCAAACCCCAAGAGCGATGGATAAATGGGATTGTACTGTAAAATTGATAAGATGCTAAAATCAAATCCAATTTTATGAAATTGAATAAAGAAATAATAAATTTTTAAAAAAATGTGAATTCTTGGTTTCTAAATGGGAAGCTAGATACCATGTATCAGACTAGTATTGAAGGGGACTAGAATCACAATTAATTCAAAACCATGAAATAAGATATTTTTAATTGTAAGGTTTAATTTTTAAATTCATAAGGGATTTGCAAATTAGATTTTTTTTAAATAATAAATACAATGGCTTTCCCTTCCTTATTTTATTAAATTATCAACATAAAAATATTAAAATAGTTTATTTTCTTAGAGAAAAACATATATAAAAGCATACCTGCTGCTTAAATCCATGAGTAAAATGAAAAACAAAAGAACAATTTAATAGTTTAGAACAAAATACGTAAACACTAATGTTTAGCATATTTAGTCAATCAATAAATAATGGGAACTACGAAATCACAATAACTACAATTAGTTAGTAAATGTAATTTTAAGAAGTACCATATGCATTTTAGTAATCACGGTACACACTGTTGACGTGCTTATGTGATGAAAGCAAATTTCCAAAAAGAAACAATAACACAATAGTTTTTTTAACTTTATTTATTTATTTTTGAAAATTTGACTCTACTATCATAATTAGTGTTAAAAAAAATTAGTGCACAAATTAGAACTTTAAATCATGTTACAAATTGAACCCCAATCTCTGTCACATTCATTTTTGTATTTTCAGTGGAATTTAAAAATACAAAACGCTAATTTTGTAGATTTTAATGCTGATGACAATGGTGAAACCAAATTTTCCAAAACTGTATGATAAAATACTATTGTTGGAAATTCACTTCTACCAAATCAGCCAAACAATAAAAATGTAAGATAAAGCAGTCACGATTTTTTTTTTTTTAATTTGGAACAGTCGCTATTTGAAAACTGTTGGACGGAATTTCGCTGCATAATGAACCTGACCAAGCTACTGCCTAAAACTGCCTGTTACACAAATTGTTAACATCAAATCTGACAAATCCTTGGCAACTAATAACTCATCGGAAGCCAGCTTACCCAAATTTAAAATATAATTGCATATTTAATCACTAAATTGCTTTAACTACCTGAACACAAACTAAATTAACCAATAAGAAACATTACTTTTTGATACTGATACATCAGTTATTAAGTAATTGGGCTTACAGTAGGCCTAAAGATTTCAGAGTTGAAAATGGCTCTGTTCTTCCAATATTAACATTAATTGAAATTAACACAATACAAAATTATACAAAATACACAAGATTATATCATTTGTACATTTTATCAATTGTTTTTTTTTTCACTTTACGAGTTCTGCAATCCTTTAGTTACAAAGTTCTGGGTCATAAAATACTGTTATAAAAGCAAATTTAATGATCATGTCGCGTATACAACTCTAAATAATAAAATATGTAGCAATTCTTATTTTATTACTCTTACAAAACATTAATGTTCTAGACAATAAGTAATTATTATTGTTTACATACTCTTGTTATTCCGAGCCCTTTACGTTCAACGTTGGCAGATTTTAAAACAGAATGTTCTACACGTCTATGCAAACGTTTACTTTCACCAGAATTGACAACAGCATCGCAAGGAAATTCAGTGGCTTGTTGAAAGAAAGATATGTCTGGGCATAAGCGCCTATTAACAACAAAATTAATAATAATAACAACAGATCATGTAAATATAAAAAAATAGTTATAAGACTTACTTAAAAATTAACACAAAATTATTGAATTGTGTCTAATTTAAACGTTATTATTAAACGAAGTTATTCTTTACAAGTTTTACAGCTGATTATAACAGTTTGATAATACAGTACTGTCATTCACATTATTTAGAGAAACAAACAACTTTATCTATCTATCTATATATCTATATATATATATATATATATATATATATATATATATATATATATATATCTGGGTTATAATAGTTTTTAGCACTGGGTAGTAAAATAAACCCTATGAGTACTGCAACCCTAATGCCATATCATATGCATAAATTTCCAGCTGGTTTTGCCTCAAATTTGGGAGAAAACCTATAAAATAGCTAGTCAACCAACTTTTATAATTTTTGTTTTATGCTTTGGAAATAAACCAAAAAAAAAGATAATACATAATATGAAACATTTTTACAAACACCATTTCAATATGTTATGTAGAAAATGTTACAAAAAAATATTGTAACCGAAGAGTACCATATGTGTGACGGTAATACAGTAACAGAAGATTCGACAACAGCTGCTGACACAGATGAGGTTAAAATTTTGATTACACAAATAAATAAGCTTGACAAGGCAAAGAGTAACAAAAATGACAGTCAATAGGTCAAAATCTTTAGACTGCTAGATAGATTTTTCAGTCAGTGAACAATTATATACCATATTATACAAAATATTACTGATATACAAAATATCACAAATAGCGAATAAGGCATTTAATGCACTTATCACAACATCGCAAACAGCAATGCGACTGCACTTAAAAAAGAAAATAAAATGTTCATATTTCAAAATAATTATAACCTTAATGTTCAAATTTTGCAGGTGTTCAAAAATGCACAATTTAAAGGAAAATTTACTAATGTCAAATCAAAATTGTTTAAACATTTTTAATATTAGAATATAAGTTCATTTACTTGTACCAATAGTGCTTTAGTTATTTAAGTATATTTAAACGTTTGTGCAAAAAGATTACTTTAATTTTATAAATGCCAATCATTTAAAATGTGTATGGCCAATAGTGAAATTAAAGTAGGATAAAACTCAGCCTAGAACAAAAGGAGTCAGCAAAACAGTTTCAGTACATCATAAACAAAAATTGATAATCAAAGCTAATTATAGAATCACTGATAACGCAAACAATTCAGACAATGATAACAGCTTTGTTGTGTATGGTACTGTTGTTCATCCAAGATGAGAAAAAATTTCTTTAAAAAACAAAACTGTGCATTAAGAGTTACAATATGCTAAAACAACCAAGAAAGCAATAAATTACATACCTGACATCCTTGTCTATCTGTAAAAGAACTTCATTGTCCTTAAAAAAGGTTTGCCATTGACTGTCAGGATTACAATTTAATGGGTGATCTGAAAACGTTACATCCATTCGTTCTGTGTCTTCTTCCTGACTTTCTCCTGGGCTTACTATCATTTCATCTACAAAAAAACAATTTTTTTGGTTAAAACTAACACTTAACCTTTTGGAGACTGGTGTCACGTTTATGTGACAGCAGTATAATAACCGCACAGTTTGTGATTGTGAAAAACTCTTTTCTAAACTTTAGTGTTTGAAGACCATCATCGTGTTAATGCAAATAATTGGTTACATCCTTTCACAGATATGTGCAGCATTCTCTTGGCTTTACAATAAACTGTTTACACTATCAATAGGTTGCATTTAACAGCTGTAAATACAATGAAAAAATCATGTTACCAGTGATCCGGTACAAGGTTATGTTGCACTGTTAGGTTATAAGTAAAAACGGCCTGTTCCTTGCAGTCGCCTCTGGGATTTATTTCTTCTTAACGTGGACAAAACAATGAATTTGTATAAACTTGAGTGTAAATGAAATATTGTTAAATGAAGAGGCTGATGATGAATTTCAAGAAAATTTTCTAGTGATGATAATACTGACATGCCTGAGAATGAGAAAAGTTTTAGTATGTTCATTGTTTTTAAAACTGCTTTGAAATTTGCATTACAAATATAACAGAAATAAAAAGTATTTATCGAATAATTATTAAAATTATTTAATCCAAGTGACTGTGAACATATGACTAAATAAAGGTGAGCTACATTTTTAAAATAACCCATTTGCACATGAACAGTAACCCTCCCCCACTTTGATTTTCACAGTAATTTTGTCCCAAAAAAAGTTAATCAAGGAAGACTACAATGGAAATGAGGTAAAACAAGTTGGCTATATAATAAAATCAAACAATTACAATTATCAGGATGATTTATATTTAATACTATTTATACCAAACCTGTTATTAAAGCTATTATAACACCAACAGAACCAAGTAACTGTTCAGCTCTTGTTGACAATTTGAAATTAAAAAATAAAATGCAATACTGATCAAGGAAATTTATAATCATAAACAATAATCAACAAGACGTTCGTTAAACCCAGAATCAAAGTTCGGTTTATTTGTCTCTACCACTTTGTTATTTCTTCAGCCTATTTTAAGTTTTGTACACAAAGCACATATATGCTATCAGCAAATAACCAATTACCAGTAACACCAATTAACTTTATCATAAACAATAGGCAGGTAAGATATAATTAATAAGACTAAAAATAAACAACATAAACACAAAAGTTGTACCTGTACTTTAAAATGATACTCAACATAATAGTCCAATGTACTGTTCTTAAACTATCTCTGTTAGAAAATAAATACAAAATGTTGTTTGATTTTAAACAAGCCTCATGATATAAACAAGTCTGGCTGCACGGGTACAGTTCCACATGTGGCTGTACTGTCATTACTTTGCTTGTTCTACATATCTACATATGTGGTTAGTTAATGCAATATAACCACTAACTACCCAACTAACGATATCTGCAAAAATGATTCCTTTAATATTTTGAAATATTTTTACGTTATAACTTCAGCTAATTACATACAATCAGCCTACTGTAGTCATCAAGGGAATGACAAAAAATATAATATTTTTTTATTTATTTAAATTTAAAAAAACATTTCAGATAATTATGTTTCTAGTGTACTTTCAGCTTTCAATAAAATGGCGGCTAAAAAACAGTATGAAATATTTTTTTTACAAATGAAGCAAACTTTTACAAGGATTATTTAATTTATGTAAAAGTTAAAAAGCCCTACAGTTTTTAAGGCTATCAGATTGTTGTTATTCTTAAAGTGTTTATGTTATATTATAGAAGTTTTAATCAAACTGAAAGTTATTATTTAATAGGTTTGGGCTTGAAAAATATACAATTTTCATCATTTACAACTTTTCTGAAATTGTTTTCTTTCATATTCTTTATATTTTTATTAAATAGGTTAATATAAGAAGTTTTACCAAAAAAACCGTTAAATATTCAAGAAGTTAAATATTCTACAAAATTATCACATTAACTAATTATTAAAATAACCTTTATAATTTTTATTTAGTTTCTAAGTAAGCAGAGTTCAGCTCCACTTAAGTAATAATAATTTCTAAGTTAATCTCTTCAGCTGTTATTTATGGCTGGCTGCAGCACATATTAATTGATTGTTGTTAGCAACAAAATGGTGCACTTTTCAACAATTTTGATTTTAAAAGCTTATGCAATTTTAATTGGAATTTATATATGACTTCCACTTGTGCTATTCACTTTTTACACTTTTTGAATTTTATTTTTTATACCTTTCATTTTTTTATAGTTATTTTTTCTTATTTATTGTCTTAAATCTAATTTTACAATATTTATTTGAAAATTTATATTTGGTGTGGTGTACAGTAATGTTCTTACCTGAATTAATTTTTAAAAACTGTAAATTTGTTATAATACTTTTTTTAATATATTTCATTTCTACAATTGAATTATCAGTGCAATATCATTAATTTGAATAGTTTATTTTTTTTCAAATGATAATGTTCATTTATTTTTGTAAATTTAAAGGTTATCAATACATATTAACAATAAACATTTAAACTTAACATATCACTGCTCAACTATAAATTACTATAATGCTTACCTATAAATTGACGGTAAAGTTCTCGTTTTCTTGAGGTTATCTCACTCCAAGAAGCTTTCTGTGAAGGTAAATAATTTAATAAAAGACGCCAACAAGTTGCACGGTGACCAGCTTCATCAGGAACACCTGTTAAAATACAAACATGCATTTATACTTTCATAATAAAGCTGAAGCCATAAAGTTTTTAAAAGTACATACTACTATTAATACCATAGATTACTTAAATCTATCATCCCTAGAAAAGGTAGAAGTGTTAGAAGGTGATGTTAGAAGTGTAACTAGCAGTGTAGCAGCTTCAAATTTAGAAAGCGAGCATTCTTTATATAAACCAAACATCAATTAATATTGAGTTTTACAGAATCCAATGCTTGGCATCCCATTCGAAAACATGTTCACTAAACATGTTGTTAATCAGCCCTTCAAAGTACTCCTCACTTCTCAAGAAAACTAGCAAAAACTGTTCAACACATACTGTCTAACAAAAGCAAGTTTTAAAGCCAGCTTAGATATTACACATTATCCTAAGCTAATCTATGCAATGCTGCAACCTCATCAGTTGCACATCGAGGAATAAATTGCCTAAAATGCAAACAAATTCTTATTCTCTTTGACTGCCAACTGCTATCAATTAACTCTTTAAAAAGTACTGCCATTCCGGAATGCCTGAATATCCTTCCTGTGTGAATATCTGAATATGTCTGAATACTGTATACAAATGAGTAACCATTATGACACTAAAAGTAGCCAAAATATATCTCAAGAAAAAATCTTGAAACATTTTGAAATCAAACTATTATTCATAAAACTAAAATAATTAACATAGGCTTAAAAACAATTAATAATAAAACATTACCAAATAATTATTTTTAATGGTATCCTTCAAAGCAAAGATATTAAATAAATCCCATATAAATATAATAGCACACAAATGTATTTCCATGTTTTTCTTTGTGTAAAAGACAAAACATCTTATTTTATAATTTCTTCTTTTCTCTGGTTTGTCACTATTTCACAGATGAGCCGCCTCGGTGGCCTAGTTGATAGCATACTGGGCTTTCATCCCGAGGACCCGGGTTCAATTCCCGGCCAGGGCTTGGCATTTTCATACGCTATAAATCATCCCATCATCTGCATTAGCCCAAGCGTGCACAATAGTCGGACGTTAAACACCAAAAAAAAAAAAATATTTCAGAGACCATCTTGTTTTGCTATTAATTCTTTGTGACAGCCAACGGCTTCCTTGTTTCACAATTAATAAATTTCCAATAAAAACAACAGAAACTTCTTATTAAAAATATGACTTAAGACCAAACTCTTTATTAACTACCAAAACTCTTTATTACATTCCCATTAGTACAACATATAAAACATTATATGACATATAAAAGTGCGGAAACTACAGGCAGCTCAAAAATTTTTAAATCAAAGTGAACAGCATAACGTCAGAATCAGTACTGTGAGAAAGTAGGTAATGTATTTTTCACTATGAAAATGATTCATTAAATGCAATTTATTAATAATTAAAAAACAATAGACTTTTTTAAAAAATGGACTTAAAAACTAAAACAGTTATATGTAAAGAACCTGACACAGTTGTATGAGAAAAACCTAACCCAGATATATATCAAATATGAATTATATATTAACATGCAACTTTTTTTAAAAAAAAGAAGACTTAAGAACCTAACAAAGTTGTATGTGAAGTACTTAAAATAGTTGTGCATGGAAAACCTAACACAATTGTTTAATGTTTTAAATTGAACATGAATAAGATACATAAACACACAACTTTTTTTTTAAAATAAGGCTAAAGAACCTAATACGGTTATGTGTGAAGAACCTAACATGATTGTGAGAGGAAATTAAGTAACACGGTTGTGTATAAATAACCTAACACATTGTGCATGAAAAACCTACCATAACTTTGTATACAACATATAACGCACAACTTTAAAAAAAAAAAAAAATTAGAACCCAACTAACATGGTTGTGAATGAAAACCTACCACACTTTTGTATTTAATATAGATATAAACACATAACTTTAAAAAAACTTAACTAACACTTAAAGAAAGTAACTGACATTGTTGTGCTTGAAAAGCTTAACATAGTTTTATATGTGTATTGTACATTTCTAATTTACACTTTAAAATATGTAATAGAAAAAAATTATTTCCAATTCTGCTTGTGGTAACAAACTTGCTAACTGCACTGCATTAAATGTTTATTTAGTTTAGTGATATAATAGGAATAAGAAAGGGAACAGTCCATTTTATATAAATAAAATTGAGGTTTGTATTCCATTTTGGCAGTTTAAGCACTTTTACTAGATAATGACTTTTACAATTTTTTTGTAAATTATATCTTTTATTACTGCATTAAGAGATATTCACCTGCGGACGATCAAATATTATTGTAAGTTACGATTTTAAGTCATTAACTAAGCCATACTTAGTATGTTGATAACCTAGCTATGGTTAAAACTTTTACGCAATATTAGTTATATAAAACACCGTATTGTTTTTAACACACGTGTCGGGTTTTTTTTACCCAACAACCATGTTAGTTATGTTTTTAAGTCTTTTTATTAAAAAAGTATATTATTTTCATTATTAATATAAATAGATTTTTAATATCAATTCACAGTTGATGCACTTTTTTTAACATTCCGTTAGTTCATTCTTTTATACTTTGGATTATTATTATTGGGTAAATAATAAAGCATTCTGATTCAAAAATTACCGAAATTGTCAAAAATGCTTAAAAAGCATTTTTACCAAAATTGTTGGTTAAAAATATTTGTGTAATTTTTTTTAAGTAATAAAATTACCATTAATATTACAAGCAGGACTACATAAAGCGTGTAATTTATATAATATTTATACCATTCAGTGATAAATCTTATGTTTTATCTGATATAAATATAATATTTCATACAAAGGAACAATTTTCAAAAAATCATTTCGGTGACAATTTTTGGTTCCCACAAAGATTTTTTCACCACAGTAATCAAAATCATGTTTTCAAAAAAAAAGCAAAACAAAAAACAAAATTGAAAAATTTTAAGATAATGGTGGTGGTCACCCTCTTCTCTAAAAGTACCATTTCTTTTACAGTGTTTCAGTAATTAGAGCAAATTGATGCTTTGGATTGAGACTTAAAATCATTAGGCTAAATTTAGAGTATAGGACTGAAAATTGCAAAACCAATTATATTTATATTAATTACATATTTACAGAATTTATCCCACAATTATTCTAGAGTACTTGGTCTTTGTTTATATTTACCATTGAAACATAGATGCTTAAGCAATTTCATATTTATTTCTTCTGCATTAAGTAGGTTATCAAATTCCTTTAACCTGTAAATTAAAATAAATTTAATAACACCATTTTTGTAAAATAAAACCTCAGTAATACATTACAAAAAATGTTAAGAAACTTTCCTTGCTTTATAAACCGTCATGTCTCAAAATATAAGTTCAACTTTTGAGGAAATTCAATTTACTTTAAACCACTTGTTGGCCTGTCATATAACCTAATTATAATTATTTATAAAACTATTATAATAGTAACAGTTGCGATGGTTGCTATCCACTTTATTATTTCTAACATTTGTTCTTGCTTTGCATTCTTGTTAACCCACTTGCTTCTTTCAGTCTACAGTAAATTTAGGCTGAATGTTATTGTTAGTAATGAGATTACTGTTAATTTTTACTATTACTATCGATGTAGTTACCTACAATCACTGTGATTAAATTTCATACTACACCATAACTGAGTACTGATACTGGCTACTGAGTACTCGTTCCTACGAGTACTACCGCTACTGAACTGAGTACAAATTGAGCACTGAAAATGGGGAAACAACATACTGACACTGACTACAATGACTGCAGACTAAACAAGTAAACAAGAAACAAGCAAAAGGAATATACTTTATACTTACTTTCACAGATCACACACACATATATATGTGTGTGCGTGTATGTGGTGTGTGGGGGGTTGCATTACTACATATTTTATATGTTTAATTGACATTAATTATGTACATGTTTAGCTTAGACTGATTTTAATTTACAATAAATATTTGACATTAGTAATTAGGAATTATGGAGAATTTAATTGTATATATATATATATATATATATATGCTTGTTACTTTTTTACAATAAGTAGCAATTCATACTTTAAAAATATAAAACAATATTACTTTAGTTTATCGTCCGTGCATTTAATAACAAAAAAATAACATAGAAACAACTTTTTTTAGAATAAATGTATTACAAATTATTACTCATGTGATTGGCGCAAAAGGCAGAACACATTGTTATAATTTTTGTTTTTTTAAATATATAAACAGATGTTGAAAATAATATCAGCTGATTTTATCACGTAATTCCTGAATGACATATCAGGCTCTTGCGCATTGACTTGATTATGACTAACATCTGTGCGCAGTGTAAAATTTACAGATTTGGTTTCAGTGAATTTTTTAAAAATAAGTTAAATATTAATTTCATAACATTGCTTAATCGTTTACGTTCGGAAACTGAACTCATGATGTGATTTTTTTTCTCTCACTTAGAATTATTTATAAACATTTCAGATCAATTTTGTTTATTAATGACATAGTATATCATCATCTATGGACTTTATAAAAAGAGGCTAGTCACATCAAGAAGTTAGGCTATAAGTAGAATATTTTTTTATAAAAAAGTGCTATTTATGAATGTTGTTAATCTGTTAAAAAAAGTAGTAAATATAGGTAAAATACGGTTTTCCAAAATAGAGTGGTAGACTTAAGTGAATTACATATATATTACTTTAATAGTAAACAAAAATGAGTGACCTTTTCATTTTATCTTTGTACTTGTATGGCAACAAATAGGATTACTCAGGCTGAATTAAATAATTATTAATAATATTTCTTTTGTTTCGATTATTATATCCAATGATGTCAATAGAAAACGAAAGCGAACCAGAAACTCTTCTCAACCAATGCTTCAAATTTGTAGCAAGGCATCTGTATACCATTTGTCATGTTGATCCTACCACAAATAATTATGAACTCAGACAAGGTATTGCATTGCCAAGAGAAATATGTGAAAAACTTCTTCAAGTATATCAGCAAAGTGGTGGTATTTTAGATGATAAATTTGTAAGAATATTTAGCAGTCCTGAAACAAGTCTAAGAAGAGTTAGATTACGAAACTCTAATATAACTGACAAAGGCCTTGCAATTTTATTAAAGCATCGACTTTTAGAGCTTGATATTGCAAAATGCAGAAATATTTCACCATATTCACTACAAGAAATCAATCGTTATGGAGATAGAATGACATCATTGATAATAGGGAGTGGTGCACAAATATTACCTGATTCAATAACAGATGAATTAAATATTGGTGAAGATAATTATCCTCCAGGGTTTTCTGCATCAAGTTTACAAAGATGTTCATTCTTGAAAACTCCTAAACTCAAGCGTTTAGCTATTAGATGTTCACATATTGTTAGAGAAAAAATGTATGTCCCCACTCTTCTTAGATCTTTACCAAACCTTACACATTTAGACCTTTCAGGTTGCAATGACTTGGATGATTTGACATATCTATCCCAAATGCCAAATCTTGTGTCTCTTATTCTTCACAATGTTATAAGAATCCAAGATGCTCTTGTCGCTATTTGTGAACTACGTAATCTTAGGTAAGTATAAACTAAAAAGAGGCAAAACATAACTATAAGGTTCTAGTAACATAGTAGCTATATGATTTTTTTTTAATGTTTCACATTAGTAAGCTAATAAATGCAATAAAACCTCTGATATTTACATTATTGATAGTAAAGTGTGGTAGTTTGCTTTACATTGTTATCATGCAAAAAATAATTTTCCAACATATCATTAGATACAGATGGTTTTTTTAGGATTGAAGGAATGTTATGTCGAATCTGGAAAGTTGAAAATCATGACATCAACCTGCCATGAATGTTGAAACTGTATTGGAACAAACTCCCTTCCTTCTTCTTTAAAAAAACTAGAATAGTAGTGCTGTATCTATTTTTAGACGAGTTGTTAAAGTTTAAAATTAGAAAATTTTTAACACCTAATTTGGGTGTGATTGCTTACCCACACTCAAAATCAAGATATTTTATCCTCAAAATACCAGTAAATGCTTGCGGAAAATCAGAGGACTGGATATAAGAGGTTTTAATGTATTGTAAAGTGTATTATTAATTTAGTATAGTATTTTAATTTTTTTTTTTTTTTTAGTCAATGTGGTAATATGTAATCTTAATGTTTAAACAGTTCTGTACCAAGTTTTTCTTCAATATAAACCATATGATCATCTTTTTTATATAATCTTCATATAATTTATCCTATTGATATATTAAGGAATTGTAACAATTCTTACGGGAATTTAGCCCATTCAGCAGTTTTATTAGTATTTAAATAAATTGTTTACAAATAAAAGACTATAATTCACATTCAAATAAATTTTTAATTATTTGTAACATTTATGTTAAATGTAGACAGCCTTCCAATGCTGAGCTATATTACTCCGGCAATTAAGGTATTTCTAGAACTAAAACCCTGCTAAGCAATAAAAAATATGAAACATTATTTTTATTAAAAAAAACTGCATGCTGTGATAAGTCTGTATGTATGTTTTCATGTAGGCCTCTGTCATAACAACTTCTTTCATGCTGTCATCTTCATTGAAGTGTCAGGCATTTATAGTTAGAAATACGGGTCTAGTTCGTTTACAGTCAACCAGTAGCGGGAGAGCGTGGACTAATAAAGTCCTGGCACATCATTAGCCTCGAACAGATACTTTTTTAATATACACAAATATCCCAATTCAGGTTATACTGGGTAAGCTGTTTTGCAACACAGCACTTCTCCGAATGGTTGGCCCAAGGTTCATCCCTTAAGGGACTAGACTTGTGCTTTTGACTACAGGAACAATTTTAGATACAAGAAGTCATTAAAGACTTTAGATCTCGTGCAACATCTGGGTTGTACGAGTCATAGTCTGATTGTTCCTCTCTACTGATGTTGCATTCTGTTCGTAGCAAGTGGCCAGGTAGACTATGGTCGTGAAACAGTACAATTCTGTGGTTAAGCATTCTTATCCTTTATTCTATATTGTACATTATTCAAGTATATTACAATAGGCATTTGCATTGATTGCTAAGAAATGCACAAGTAGAATTCTTTTTCTGTCTAAAAGTTTGCAGGCCTATATATTTTTTACAGAATTGACAGCTTTTCGTTTTTGCTGGTCATAAAAAGTGTTTCTAATCATTTTGACTCCAGTGTTACATATAACAACCACTTCATAATTCAATGGCTATATAGTTCCAACAATCATTATCATTTTCACTAACCAAAATCACAAGTGACATTTGTGATTCATTTTGTTGTACTTTGTTACAATAAAATTCCTGCAAAGCACACAAATTTCTTTTCATACACAACTGTACTGAGAAGTGAACATGTGTTTTAAGAAAATTTATTAACAAATTTTTAGCCTTATACTGAATTTTTTGTTCTGCCTTTCAATTTTCTCGAGTTGTATGTATCAAATCATCCTGAACCCTATTTATTATCATGGCTGCCCATTTATTATCATGCATATTCTAATCTCCTTTATTAAACAGCTTTAACAGTCTATGTAACACTGAATCACTTCACAATTTCTGTATAAATGTCATAGATTTAATGATACATTTCAATTGTTTTGATGTTTGTTTTGCATTTGAGGAAAAATTTCTAAATGTATTTCGCATCAAGTAGGATTTTTAAATTAATTATATTGAACATTGTAAACAATGATTACAAGTAAACATGGCAGTCGGCTATCTTGAATTGGCATATATTTCCCATTAAGTAAGCATAGCAGTCATCTATCTTGAATTGGAATATATTTCCTATTAAGTCAGCAAACTCAACACGCGTAGACAAGAATGTGAGTGTAGTGCTGACAACGGATTTTGCTTTACATAGTTCATTCCATATAAATAAGAATAGACATAAATACAGTTAAGAAGTGTTCAGCTAACACATTTTGTCCTATGCTACTTAGCACTATTCAAGTCCATCCATTATGTTTTTGAAGGAATTTAGTTAGTCATACTTAGTTATCAGTCACTAAAAAGTAAAAATTAAAAATAAAACCTTTAAATCTAGGTTACAGTGAGCATGGTCCGCACCAAATTTAAATGTCCTGCAGTACATGATGTGTTATAATACACGACCACCAATTTTTTATTTTGTTATACGAGGGCTATTCAGAAAGTAGATTACGTTTTTGGATAAAAAAAAAACTAAGTACAGGAAAAAAATTTTATTATATACATTTGAAAGAGGAACTAAAATACTATTTTTCGACATAATCGCCAAACAAATTTAGACATTTGTCATATCGGTGAACTAGCTTTGAAATTCCCGTGTCGTAGAATTCCGCCGCCTGTGACGCCAGCCAGTCAGTCACGCCCGCGAGATCTGCGTCGTCATCAGCGCTGTGTTGCAAGCCAAGTCTTCATCTGGGAATAAGTGGAAATCACTAGGTGCCAGGTCCGGACTGTAGGGTGGATGAGGAAAATCTCCCACTTGAAGGCCGTCAAAGACGTCTTTGTTCGATTTGCCGTGTGAGAGGGCATTGTCGTTACAAAAACAACACTTTTGCACTCAGTTTTCCTCTCCGCTTGTTCTGGATAGCTCGTCTTAAATTTCGTAATGTTTGGCAATACCTTTCTGAGTTTATGGTTGCTCCACGTTCTAGGAAGTCAACCAGAAGAACACCTTTCCTGTCCCTCACGGGCGTGACTGACTGGCTGGCGTCACAGGCGGCGGAATTCTACGACACGGGAATTTCAAAGCTAGTTCACCGATATGACAAATGTCTAAATTTGTTTGGCGATTATGTCGAAAAATAGTATTTTAGTTCCTCTTTCAAATGTATATAATAAAATTTTTTTCCTGTACTTAGTTTTTTTTTTATCCAAAAACGTAATCTACTTTCTGAATAGCCCTTGTATGTACTGATAGACAGACCTTAAATTAATTATTGAACACAACAATATGGGTTTCTGTATCAAAAATTGTTATAGTTTTCTAAAATAAAACTGCTGAGTGGCCTAAATGTTTGGCTTTTTCTAAAAACACTTTTTTGCTTTTGAATTTAAAGTAAAAAATAAATATTTGTTATCACCTTTAACTAGTGATTATTTATATACATGTATCATTTTGTACCATTGTCAGTCTACAAAGTGTATACATTATTATCTGACAATATTAACTTTCTGTGTACATTTTGGGTTTGTTGAAGCACCAAAATGAAGGTAGTATGAAGCTAAATATGAAAATTTTATTGCATATGTATTTTTTTCTCCAGTGGAAAGGTTATTATCGCTGTTTATTGTATATATGCACTCATTTGTAGTTAAATCTAATATTTTTTCTAAAATTATTGACCAAACAAATCAAATGATCTTACATAAATGACAATTTTTGTTAAATCTTTTCAAATAATAGCTGAAATGTATACAATGTATTATAAGTTAGTATACTGCAATATTTTTTATTGATATTGGAAATCCTAATGAGTTTCAAGTTATTACTGTTTAGCAAAAATAACAAATGGTGAGGTTACTTGGCCCTACAGTTACTCAACCTAATTATTTTATTTATCCCACAGTCAACTTCTGATTATCTGCAACCAAATTATCCAAACCATGTGTTTTCTGTGGCCCATTTTTGTTTATTATTTTTGAAGAGCAAAATGAAGTTTTTTTACTTAAACAAATTTTATTACTTTTAATAAATGTAGGAAAGTATTTTTTGAATGTATAAAATAACCAGTATAATTAACACATTCCACACTTCATGGTAATGTTTTGAAAAACCATAAGCCTATGTTTACTAAATAGAGTTGTGTACAGCTAGATGGTGATATTGTTGGATGATCATTGATTAGCTATGTGGCTATGATCATTGTTTGTTCTGTTGCTATGTGGCTGGTGTGTTAATGTCCACTTATCTCCCTTTTTTATAAAGAAAGGTCTCTGCCCTCCCTAACACTTCCCTTCTTACATTGTAATAAGTTCATATTCTACAGTTAGTTTTAAAAAAGTCAGAATGTAAATAAATCCAATTGTCAAAACATTTTTGATTTAAAACACTACCTATCCGATTTAATTCAAACCAGTTTCGTTTGTGTACGACCATATACAGTGGTCGTTGTAAAATAAAATTTTTAGCTTTTCAGGGTATTTTTGAGTGTATAGGTGTTTTTCTACCCTATAGAAAAACTACCACAGCTGTTTTTCTTTTTTTTTTTTTTTTTTTTTTTTAAATTGTATTTTAATTTGAACTTATGGTGCTTGGAATTTATGGAGAAATTGTTCCTTGCCTTCACTTTATAAAAGTCAGAATAATTAAATCTAATTGTCCAAACAATAGCACTACTTATCAGATTTAATTCAAAAACTCTAAAACACAGTAGTTGGTAAAAAATACCTTTCCATGGGAAGGGATGTGATGGTAAAACCACTCTATAAATATTCTTGGCAATAATAAGAACAAACTGTGCAATTTTTAGTGAAGCCAGTTCATTAGTTCTTGTGTCTATAGAGGATACACACACACAAACGAACATTACCTCATGTATATATATATAGTAAATCTCTCTATAGTAGCATTGAAGGGAATGTTAGTTTTCATGGCTATATACAAACGTTATTAAAATAAAACTATATGACATTAGTCTTTAAAAAACAATATTTATTAAATAATGAAATATGGTAATTGTGAGAAATAGGCAATATTATTTAACTTGCTGTTCATCAATTGGCGTAGAAACATAAATATTAGCATTTAAAATTACTCTTATTTTGCAGGATATTCATAGTATAAAAAAATATTATGTTCTGCAATATTTTCAGTTACACCACTTGCACACACACACACACACCATTATTCATTTTTAAAAAACACACTGAAAGAATTTAAAAGTAAGCTAACGCAACACAAGCAAGTGTAACTTACATAATGAAAATTACCTCTTACGCTTTTTCAAGATACAGTAAAATTTCTGCTAACTGACTTACTGTTTTGGATTTTTTAAAATTAAAACATACTGTCTATAGACTACTGAATTATTCAGCACCTTATCTGCCTTCAGGTTTTTGTCATTGTTATGCATCTGTTTACAAAACAGAGTAAGTGGGATCAGTAAGCAATTTACTAATATTAAATAATGCTAATTATAGGAAAAACAAAAACTGACTGGTATAAGACACTTGAGGGATGACCAAACTGACTACCTGACTAAACAATAACTGAGCCTCATTGTTTGAGGAAGGCTTATGACCTGCAATTGGAAAGGACAGGGAAAACTCCATTTACTTGCATTCTTTCTTAAACTTAATAAAAAGTTGGTTTCAAGTAGTATTGTCATCACACATCACTTCAAACAGTTCTGTTTATTTTATGTGTGCAAAACTCTTAATCTTTAAGTCTTAATGATAAGATTTTCCCTTTTAAACGCATATACACTGTATTGTAAAGTATAAAAAAAAATAATGTACTAATTGTAAACTGCACCAGTGACAAAACATTCGATACAGTTGATGCACTACACACTGATTTTAATACTCGAATGATGTTTTGGCAAACTGAGAAATAGGGTAGAAGAGTAGAAAGTGTGCATATGTTTCGCTGCTATAGAGAGATTCCGGGAATTTTGTTGGCCTCAATAGAGAAAGTTACAATACATATTGTTACTATAGGAACAGGAAGGGACCAACACATTTTGTTGTTATAGAGAGATCTCCAATAGAGAGATTTTACGGTGTCAAGGTAGTTAGGTATACACGATACATTTGCATTAATCAGTTTGTTGTAGTACTGTTACATTATTAAATATTGTAAAATCATACTGAGTTTCTGCATTTTACTCAATGTTAGCAGATTATATATAGCAACCTTAAATTTTGTGGATAATCAGAAGTTGACTGAACCTGTGTACTTTAATTTACCTACAATGTAATGACAATTTAAATACTGCAATTATATAATCAGTAATTGTTTTTATGTTATAGACATTTAGATATTTCACAGTCAAGTGAAAAGTTAAGAATTTTTCGGCACGAAAATAAAACTCTAGCTAAAATTGTAGAAAATCTACCTAGCCTCGAATCACTTGATATTTCTGGTACAAATCTGGCAGGAACAGGTAACTTTATGTAACGTATTCATACATTTACAATAATTATAGCCATGTTTAAGATTTTTTAATATGAAAAAGTAATTTATCTTATATATATACAATAATTAATCCCCACCAATATAGTAACAGCGTTGTTCCACAAACATAATTGAAGAACCAATCCCAACATGTATGGTGCCACCTAACAGCACCTCAGGTTTCACTCAAAACTTGATCTTCCTGATCAGTTAACAAAGAATGAAGTCCCAGAAATCCGTATAGATAGAAGTTCAGGGAGGCTGTGTAGATGATTGAAGATAGATACAATTGCATTAATATTTACACACATACTCCTTTATATTTAATATAAAGGATGTAATAAATGCGCAGCTTTTATTTTTTTTTTGAAATTACAGGTGAAAAGATGTTTCCCATAATTAGTTATATATTTCAATATAATTACTATAGTTATATAAATATGGTAATGATATAGGTTGTTTGAGAAGTTTATTGATCTGTGATTCAACCTCAGTTGTAAGCATAAAGTGGTATTATATTGTTTTACCAGCAATGTTTGTACCAGCACTTTAAATTAGTCGCTAGTAGTTTCAAAACTGATTATCAGATTTATGTTAAAAATACATTTGTATTTTTGTGTAAAAATCACTTTAACTGAAATTCAAAAATAATAAATGCAATAACACTGTACCGCCTAGATAACCTAGAGAAATATGTATATTTTTAAATAAGATCCCAGGTAAACATGAGTATTGGTAATTTACAATTTTAAAATGTTACCATTACCGACAATTTTTGTACCACCTGTGAAAGTTTTTTTTTTTAGCTTCGCTTTTATTTTCAAAATATTAAGGCAAAACTTTTTAATTTCAACCCCATTTTCAAAAATAATTGGTATTTTAAGAAAGATGCGGGTAACAAATAAAAATCAAATCCAGGAGAGTAAATTGAACATCTCCCCTGTAATAATGAGAAAATATGTGCTTATAAGAAAATATTATGCATTAGTAATTAAGTTTGAAGGAAGAATAGTATGTAAAATAGTTACAACCAGACAAAAGTACATTAACAATAGACTATAAAATAAAATATTTAAAATCCACCCAGACTAAAGTACATTAACAATAGACTATAAAATAAAATATTTGAAATTCACCAATTATTTTTGAAAAACAGATAATCTTTTTAATTTTTTTTTTTTCATCAGAGTCTAGACCCATGAAAAGGATTCAAAATGCATTTTTGATAGTTTAATGTTTTAGAAACTTTTGGAGTGGTTCCCCAGATCATCCATTCCACATCTTTTAGTCAATCAAGCAGGCTTGTCAAGACAATTTCTGCCATTCTTTTTTTATCATCTAGGTCGGCATGTTGAGCTTCACAGGGGGATGCAGACTAGCTACATCTATTGAGAGGATTTAGATGTCCCTCACAGTACCCAAATCTTAACACACACACACACTGACAACACTACACTTATGACTTTACCACTTTACACTCACACTTACATTTAGGGATGCGATAGTAGTCTCAATGTGCTTTTCACCTTAAAATAAATTAGCTACATTGTCAGGAAACATTTTTATACTATACAAGTTTTTACTTTTGTGCTTTCTTGTGTTATTGTAAACACTGTAATATGTTTAAAATCAATATAAGGTATTAGATGAGACAGAAAAGTAAGTATTAGCTTGCAGATTGTTAATGTTTTTGGTGCCGCTGCAACACTTGCTATTCTTTGTTAATATTTGTGTTTTCATATTCCCTACACTCTTATCTCTTACTTGTCAACAATTCATAATCTACAACCAAGTGGTACTTGTGGACACTAGACAAGTGTGTACCTACATTTTTTTTCTCAACATATAGTAGTTTTATTTGTGCGTTTTCATGTTTATAAATATTGTAGAGTATTCCGACCATGCTCCCAGTCCAGTGACGAATTTGTGGGGTCCTACTGTACCAAAATTTTATTTAAAAATGTAACATTAAACGGTGAATTCAAAAGGAAAAATTTCTAATCAAACTGAAAATAGGTTAATTATTTTTCATATGTGCTTTTAGGCAAAGAAATTTGAACAAAAAGAGAACGAATTGTTGTGCAGTTTGCAGAAAATACATTTTATAAAAATCACTTTGTCGAAGTTTGTGGCAACTGTTTTAATATATGTAAAAATTTACAAACCCGTATACTTTAATGTTTATGCAAACTTTCTCTAATGAAGTAACCAAATAATATAAAAAGATTTCAAATAAAAAATCTGCAATACCTTTTCCTCATAAAAACAACTTTATTTAAAAAGTAACTTCCCCCCTTCATATATGAGCACTTTGGTAGAAAACAACTTTATTTAAAAAAATAACTTTCCCTCGCCCCATATATGAGCATTTGGGTAACAGGGAGTAGCATGAGTTATTACAGTCAGTTGGCGATATTATTGACTGGATGATTTACTTACTTTTTTCTTTGTCACTAGTAAAAATTAAAAAAATCACTGAGGTGGCTCCCCTGGACTGATAGCTAGATATATAAGCATTTGTTTCTAAAGGCTAAAGAGAGCTTAATGATTCACATCCACATGAATAGCCAAACCATCTGGTCAGCGTTTCAACCAGCGTCAGAATAGAGAGGACCTACTTTACATGGATTCTTTAAAATAATTTCTCTTTCAGGAGTAGCAGAAAATCATATTGGTCACAGGTGTATGGGACAGACGGATATTCCCGGGTTGAGCTCTAGAGTTTCAAGACCTTTTGAATTTCTTGGACTATATGGCACACAGCATGGCGCATGTAGAAGGCATGACATACCAGCGAAATTGGTAAATTTATTATATATCTTAATTTTCAAAAAAAAATGTGTCAATATGTGTGTATTTAGTGTTATCTACAAACATTTATTTGTTAATTTTTTTAATATGAGATACATATAATAAACAAACAGATCAGTTTATGTAGCATTAAGTGATTTATGCTGCAAGTTTTAAACTTTCTTTGCAGGGAAAATACTTTACCAAATCTAGATAAAACTTAGTGGTTTCAAACTCATTTTTATTGTAAATAGGGAGATTTTACATAGTGTTGTGCAACTGATAGATGTTTTTACAGTCGAGACAATCCACTGTCGTGTATCAACCATAACAACATTGACTGTAGTCAACCATCACATCCCAGTCAAGTTAAACAATTGAGATGTGTGACGATTGTTGTCACAATGGTTCCTTATTGCTAACTCGACTTTTCTATCTAACATCACTATCTAGTTTTTCAGTTCAATCGATTTTAAGTGCTAATTATTAATAATAATAATAATAAATAGTGCTTTTTTTCTTATTTGTTTCACCCAACTTTGGGGTACACCAAATCAATCACTTCTCAATGTTCTGTGCCTTCCTCGTAGCCCAGTATTGCTTCATACGTTGTGATCTTGCTTTTCTTTCTTTGTCAGAGATTTGGATCGTTCGCTTGGATTTGACTTTGCCTTGGAACCGTTGCTTCTTGTCCTTGGTTATTGTTTTGGCTGTTCTTTCCATGAGCATAGTGTCAGTGATCTGCAGTTCTGTTATGTCTTTCTCTGTTTCCCTAAACCAAAGTGGTTTGGCTCTTCTACTGCGAAAGTAGTCAAATATTTTTTTGGTTAGTCTATTTTTGTCCATTCGGAGGATGTGCCCATAAAAATCAATTCTCCTTTTTCTTATTGTGTCTGATAGTGTTTCAGTTTTTTGGTAAAGAGTTTCATTACTGATGTGGAGTAATTGGTTGTTACGGAATTTGGGGCCTAAGATTTTTCGTAATATCTTTCTTTCTTTGATCTCCAGCCTTTCAAGTGGGCCCTGGGTTGTGAGAGATAATGTTTCAGCTGCATATAAGGCTTCTGGTTTAATAATAGTGCTTTCTTCTTTCATCCGGATCACCCACTTTGGGGTACGCCAAATCAATTACTTTGATGTGCATTAGCTGCCCTCCGCTGTATCCAATACTGCTTCATTCTATCCGAGGCTGCCTTCCTTCTTTCATCCGAGACTGCCCCACCCCTTTAGATGTTGGTTTTTCTTGGAACCTTAAGTTTTCATTATGTAAAAGTTTTACGCAGTTTAAGTACATCGTCAATCATCTCATCTGATATCGCCAGCTCAGTTAAGTCTTCCTGGACCCGCCTGAACCAATTACTCTTCGTTTTCCGATCTCTGAAGAAAGCAAAGATCCGCCTAGTAAGTCTACTGCTGTTCATCCTACTAATATGGCCATAAAAACTAAGTCGTCTTTTCCTCATGCTATCTGAGAGTCTCTCAATTTTGAGATACAGGTTTTTATTAGAAATCAACTTTACTTCATTATTTTTAAAGTTTTGGCCCAATATCTTCCTTATTAACTTTCTTTCCTTCTTCTCCAGGTTGTCCAGTAATCCCTTATTATTGAGTGTAAGAGTTTCAGATGCATATAAAGCCTCTGGTTTGATCACAGTTTTATAATGCTTAAGTTTGGAATTCCAGGATAATGATTTCTTGTTATACACCTCTTTGGTTAATTGAAACGCCAATTCCATTTTACACATCCTGGATTCCAATGCTCTCTTTTCTAAGGCGTTCCAGCTGATCCATTCACCCAGATATTTGAAGTGGTCAACTCTCTCGATTTTATGACTACCGACTCCCAGATGTCGTGGTGCATTTTTAATATTCGTTAGTATTTTGGTTTTCTCAAATGAGATTCGGAGACCTACTTTAATGGCTTGCTTCTGCAACTCTTTAATTTGTAATTCTGCCTCGGACCAGTCCTTGGCTATGAGAGCCAGATCATCCGCAAAAGCCAGGCAGTTACACTTCAGTCCTTTGGTCCCCATTTTGATTCCACTGCCTTCCTTCAGATTTTGATTCCACTCTCTAACCACCTTCTCCAGCACACAATTAAATAATAGCGGTGATAAACCATCACCTTGTCTGACAATAGTGCTTTATTATTATAAAAAATATTTTTTTAAATAATGAAACTGCAAATTTTCCAAAGTTATCACAAATGAAACACAACTTTCTTCACAAAATAAATAAAAACATAAAACCTTAGCGAACATTACTTCATCATGATCCAAGGCACTATCTGCTTGGCTGACAAGAATTTCTTTAAGTTTTTGTCTATATAAATAGTATAGTATAAGTAATTATTACTTATAAATAAATGTACAAATAATAAACCACTCATCCAAAATTAAGAAATAATTTGATGACTGTAATTTAATTTCAATATCTAAGAAACACCTATGTACTCTACATACGCAAAAAATAGCCATTACAAAATACATACATTTTTAAACTAAATAACTAACTGAAAGGATATCTCATGTTAAAAATTTAACAGAATTTCGCCATTTGATTGGAAATATTAATCAGTATTTCCGACAGTACCCCTTCCGATAGCAAGTTGACGATTCACTCAATTGTTTTATCTATTATTTAGGCCTGCTTGAATTTTAGTGTAAACAACAAGACAAGATAACTCAGTGAATTGGAGGACTCAGAAAAACAATTGCCAAGTGATGACTGATGTATCGAGTACAGTCAAGAAGCATCAAGACATTTTTACAATCAAAACCAGCGACTAAAATGTCTCGTATTCATATACCACTAATTTTACAAATACATTGGAACTGGGTTTAACTTACTCATAACAAGAACTTCGTAGTAACAAGCAGCATACCGGGATTTGTTTGGTATTTCATTATATTTCCATTTGGTTTTCTTTTCTATGATGATAAGTTGTCTCGTTTTTAGTGAGGTAATAATGCATCATAGACTTGGTTATAAAAGGCACTTCGAAATTTTACAAAATATGTGTGTTAATTTATAAAAACTAAATTCAGTATGTACATAATGTCCTTACAAGGGAGAAATTCTGTTTTCATTTATGAAACATACACTTTATGTGTAGAATATGTCAGGCAGTTAGTGCATTTTGTCTTAGGCAACACCTGTAGTTTCATTGTTATAAAGGCTAGTGCAGTTATTAATATTGGTACTTCGTTTTTTGTTTGTGCAAAATTCACAAATGGCTCGTTTCAAACAACAACGATCCATCAAACCTGCTCTAATACTTCATCTAACTCTATAACCCACCCCTAGCAGGTAAATCCAGTAATTGTAACTTTCCATGCTTAATTTTTATTTTAATGTATTAACAAATTTACAGTTGTGAGTTGGCGTGTGGGAAGCACTCGGTTTTAATAAGCACATATGGTCAGCCCCTTGAATCCCGTTATAAGCAAGTTCTGATGTGTGTTGTACTTGGTCTCTCTTTATTTGTTTCACCCAACCTTGGGGTACACTAAATCAATCACTCTTTAATGTTCTGTGCCTTCACCCAGTATTGCTTCATTCGTTGTAATCTTGCTTTTCTTTCTTCATCAGAGATTTGGATCGTTCGCTTGGATTTGACTTTACCTTGGAACCGTTGTTTCTTGTCCTTGGTTATTGTTTTGGCTGTTTTGTCCATGAGCATAGTGTCAGTGATTTGTAGTTCTGTTATGTTTTTCTCTGTTTCTCTAAACCAAAATGGTTTGGCTCTTTTGGTTGTACTTGGTATTACATTGCAGGAAATACTTCTCCAATTATAATATCTATATTAAATTTTATAAAAACTCAACGAAAGTGTATAGACCATAGATTGAGAAATTAGGCAAATTTTGCTTCTTTCCACTTTCACTATCTATTTTAGATTTATACACTTACTTGCCAAACAGAAAGATATGTTGGCCAGTAAATTGTGTATGGATCTATATGTGTAACTGATTTGATCCTTTTTCCCTGAGTAAAAAAAAATTGTTTTTGAAGTGACATCTGTCTACTGTAGACTGTAAATAATTTATTTTCAGATAATTTTGTGTTTGTTTTCTACTTTAGTCACTTTTATTTAACTTTCCTGATAAGCTGACATTCTACAATACAAAGTAAAAAATATTTCATCTATTATCTTTACTGTATGTTTACTTCTTTTAATGTTATTCAGAAAATGAGTAACAGTTGTTTTAAATTGCTACTTCTTCAGTATAAACAATTATATATTTGTCTTTCAGTTGGGCTCATTTTTCAATATAAAGGTATTGTGAATCAAATCTAATGCAACTTGCTGGCAAAAGCGGTGAAATCAGCCAACAAGGTGTTGACCACAGTTTTTTGGGGATGTATGCAGGATCAGTTACATCGATTACTTAGAAAAAGGAAAAACAGTAACTGGAGAGTAATGTCCATTGTTATTGCACCAGCTGAGCAAAAAAATTAAGAAAAAACATCCTCATTTGAAAAAAAAGATCCTTAATTAAGGCAATGCACGGATGCATAGTTACGCAGTTTCAATGACCAAAAATTTGGAATTGAATTTCAAATTGTTACAACATCCACTGGCTTTGACCCCCAGTGACTTTTTTTTATTTCCAAACTTGAAAAAAATTGCTCAGCAGAAAACTGTTCGTCAAACGAGAAGGTCAGTGCCCAAACAGAAGCATATTTTGAGGAACTACCAAAATCCTACTTTTTGGCCTGCTTAGAAAAGTTGGAAAAACACTTGGAGAAGTTTATGCAATTAAAAGGAGATTGCTTGTGTGTGTGTGTGTGTGTGTGTGCATTTTCATTTTTAATTTAAAGAAAAAGTAACCAAACTTCATGAAATGGTGTGTTTCGGTAGAAAAGAGAATTCTAAAGTTTGTAACAATTCATAATCCAAATCACAAGATAAGTTATAAACACTCGAATGTAAACACTGCAGTAACCCAAGCCAAGCTAAAACACGTAAACAAACAGCCTGGTGACATCACAGCATCAAGCCTAGTTCAAACATATTTCATTTTATTAAATCATCACTTATTCGACGAGGATCACTAAATTATATCACTAAACCAGCATTTTAGGAATAAAAAAACATACTTTATCAACAGTAAATGTCCAAATCAAAAATATAACAGAAACAGGCTAAACTCAATCAACAAGGAAACATTTTGGGTCACCATAACTGTCGTCAGAAGAAAAATCTAGCGTCACACGGTACTGTGTTAATCAACTTAGAGCGTAACATGTAAGAATGAGGTTAGGGAACACATTTTGACGAAATTTTAAATAAAATAAATGGAAAATAAATAGTCAAAAATCATAATGCAATTAAAGAAACCAGTCTCGACGAAATTATATGCAAAGTTTACGTAACAACGATATTGCACTAAAATTTACGAACTTGGACATCCGAGTAACTTAAGTTTTTCAGACCTCAAAACTACCAAGTTTGTCAGAACTCTAAGATAGCGTTTTAACACTTGGTAGAGGGTATAAATAGAGTCCCCAGTTTGGGTAAGTAAGAGAAGGATCTGACGATCACAGCCGTTCATCGAGATCATTGTGCAAATAGTGATCATTGACTCCAATGAACATTGATCGATCAATACTACTAAATTAGTTTGGATCTCTGATTAAATGGTAGGGAGAGAAAATAAATGTTACTATCGCTATATTAAATAATCATGTGTTATAAGTTAATATAACCTGGATAGAATTGAATAAAAGGATTAAAATTAAAACTGTTCATACATATATATAAAATTAATTAATAAAATGTTGTTTTATGCAATGAAAATAATTAGTTGATCTTGTAATTTGCTATGTTATTGTTTTTTTTCTGTGTGAAAATTGTAAGGTCAGAGAACAATTGAATCAAATGAGGATAACGATATTGAAGCGTATTTCTAGTTCAGCTACTGCGAATAATAATCGTATTTGTTAATTGGTATTCATTAAATTTTAATCTTTATTTATTGTTCAACATTTGTTATTTATTTTTTTGTAATCATTTTACAAAGTTGCATTTGTAATAATTACGCTTTAATATGGTTATTGGAAATCTCCAAATTGATAGTTTTGATATTTCCTCTATAAATCAACTACAATATAAATAATTTAATGTGTGCAGATCTCCGGTGATGCGAACGAGGCACAAATCCTGACAGCAGCTGCAGCCTACATTGATCGGCCTGACATGTTACAACGAGTTCTTAATGATCTATATCACCTGTTTCGTTATGAAACTTGTCAAAATATTTCTAGAGCATTGTCAGTGGTACTGGATGCTATGGACAGACATGTTACAGAAAAACATATTCAGATATCAGGAAGGTAGTAAAGCGCATGATCTAATTATAGAAATATTTTTTTATGTAGTTCATTTCTTAGCAAAGCTTATACAAAAACTTTTTGTAAATTGGTTTTTATTATTACAGTTGGCTTTAATTAGTTTGGTTGTCTTTTTCAAGTCAACAGTTTCTAGAATTCTTATATAAAACATAATATTCATTATTAATTAGATGCAAGTTTGATATAATTGATTTGAAAGTGTTCTTAATATTTAACAGAAAAAATGAAGAAGAGTTTATGAATTTATTTACAAGCTATATGCAAAATTATCTTAACGAAGAATTAGATGTATTTTGTACTTTACCAATTGATTCACAAACTGTTAGTGGATTACTTTGTATTTTTAATTTTGCAATTACTGATTCCATACTACTACATTTATTCGTTTCAGATTTGATTTTATAATTTCTAGAGGCATGAAAATCTTAAAAATATTAAAAGAGTGTAGATGATTTTTTATTCATCTCACAATCATAAATTTGTTCAAAAACTGGTATTTTGTCATTTGAACTCACATATAAATTGCTGGCAAATATATTACTAGTAGTCATGTAAATGGCCCTTCTCCCTCCCTTAACATTTGTTGTTGCGGAAATACTAGGCTGATGGTTGTCTTGCTCATCTATATAATTTAAAACACTATATTCCTCCATTTCAGTGTTATTTGGAAAGATGACATTATATTTCATTTGCCTTTTTTGTTAATAAAAAAAAAAAAATTTAGAAAAAGATATATTTGTATACTTCAGTTATTAAAATTATGTATGAAATTTTCTTTTCCTTTAGTGCTCACATTCAGATAATCAGGATCTTATCAGTGTTGATTAATCCTGTTAAAAGAACTGATAAACATGAATCAGACAGCAATCTCTGGTTCACCCAATTTATTACTTACGTTCATCATCAAAACGAACAAGTGTGTATTCAAAAATACTAAGTGTATACTTTTGTATACATTTTAGTGCAATCAGTTCAAATTGACTTGTTTATGTTTATACATACATGTTTATATGTTAACACAGTGATACATAATGTTTATCACTTGTGTGTCATTTGCATGCAATGACTGATTATCGACATTTAGTTAGGGAAACTGCTGCTATATGGCAACATAATATGAAAGTATATAATTCAGGTCTGACTCTTGACTTAGTTCTTGTGACTCTGTGTGTAACTCCAAATGATACGTGGATTCAGGCGTCAATGTGTTAAGGTTTTTTTTAGTATTTTCAGGATAATATTTTTGTAGTTATGATTTTTAAAAAATTAATTGTAAGAAAAAATTATATGAAAAGGATGACCAAAATGTTGGTTACAAAGTCGAAAGTACAAAATCTCAATTTGGGGCTGGAAATGTTTAATTAAAACAATTTTCTTTGTTAATTATTATTGGGCAAATCCAAGTTTTAGTTTATTTTATAGGCATGATTGAACCAACTGAATACAGCAAGTATGTTGTCAATTCTAGACTGTTTGTAATAATTGCAAATAGGTCTGGATCCCTAATGTGTGGTTGTAATACATTGTTGACAGATTTATTTATTTATGAGTCATGATAGAATTTCAGATTTTAATACGTTGTTTTGTCATCCATTGATTGTGATGATCTAATGGAACATTGTTTTTATAACAGAACAGTTAAATTGATTAAAAGTAAAAAACACAAAATATCAAGTTATATTTGCGCAAGTAATATTATTTATCAGTAATAAGGCAATAAAATAATTTCAGCGCTACACTGTTCTACATTGTGAAAAACACTGACAAACCAGCTTTAGGAGGGCGAACAAAGCGTACTATTATCAGTACGCTTTTAAATGGAATGAATGCCCACAGAGAAGATGACACAATGATGAGGAATGGTTGCCTTACACTCTGTCAGTTTAAGATTCCTCAAGATGTGGTAAGTATTAGAAAAATTGTATTATAAACCAATATTTTTTTACGTTTACAAACCCAAACATGTATCACTGATTTACCACTTTTGCCGAGTGATTAGCGAAAAAAAAGTAGTCACAAGGTGGGACAGGCATTCAAATCTTTTAGGTAAAATATCCACTCCTGTTGTTGGAAAAAAGTTTCTCTGAACTGTGAACAGATACACCTGATAAATGCATTCCGATTATAAAATTCTAAATAATGTCACTCATCTGCTCAGTATTAAGAAACCTTCGGATTGTGTAAAATGTGTTGGTATTAAAATAAGCTTACATGGAGGCAACATACATTTGACTTAAATTATACGAGGGCTATCCAGAAAGTTGGTTACGTTTTGCTCTGTAGATGCTAGGGGCGGGGATATCGCTGCCATCTTAGTGTCAGGGCATTCGTCTGTTGAGTGGCTATCCAGCCGTGCTAATGAGAGGTTACCGTTGCTGCTTGTTCCCATACAATACTAGTTTGAAATGTGTGCTGCTATTGAGAATCCCGCAATCTGTGAAGTGCGTTTGGTGATATGGTTTTTGTTGGCTAAGAACAATAAACCAATTGAAATTTATCTCCAACTCTGTGAAGTTTATGGTAACGATGTGATCACTGAAGGCAGAGTGTGTCAATGGTGCATTAGGTTTAAAAATGGCCGAACTAATGTGCAAAACGAAGAACGAAGTAGATGGCCAAGCATTGTGAAATTGTCTCTAAAGTCGATGAGAAAATTAAAGAAGACCGTCGATTCACAATAACAGAGCTATCGCTTAGTTTTCCACAAATTTCAAGAAGTTTATTGCATGAAAATGTTACACAAAAGTTAGGTTACTGTAGATTTTGTACAAGATGGGTACTGAAAATCGACTGAAACCTATAAAAATCAGCGTATGGCAGCTTCATTGACATATTTGGAGTTATGAAAAGGATGGTGACTCACTACTCGTTCGAATCGGAGACTTGGGTGAAGCATGTCAACTGCGAAACCAAATTGCAGTCTATGGAATGGGAGCACACAAGTTCCCCCAAAAAACCAAGGAAATGCATGCAGACCTTGTCTGCAAGGAAGATCATGGCGATTGTTTTTTGGGACAGGAAAGGAGTCCTTCTTGTTGATTTCTTAGAATGTGGCACGACAATAAACTCTGCAACGTATTGTGAAACCTTGGAAAATTTAAGAAGATCAATTCAAAACAAGCACAGAGGAAAGTTGAGTTCAAAAATTCTGTTTCTGCACGACAACGCCCAACCACACACAGCCAATCGAACTCGAGAAGTCCTGGATGTTTTCAAGTGGGAGGTGTTTCTTTTCAGTCCTGTTTCCTGCAATGAAGACCTGGCTTGTGATGCAGCATTTTGATGACGACGCGGAACTGCAGGAGGGCATGAACCTGGCTGAAGTCTCTATCGGCAGAATTCTACAACACTGGAATTTCAAAACTGGTTCATCGCTATGATAAGTGTCTAAATTTATATGGCGACTATGTAGAAAAATAGTATTTTAGTGCCACTTTCAAATGTATATAATAAAAATTGTTTCTTGTACTTCGTTTTTTTTATACCAAAACGTAACCGACTTTCTGGATAGCTCGTATTCTATGATTTTGACTGTATAAAGAGTCACTGATAAAGTGTACACCTCAATGATGGTGTACTCTGCTCATATATATTCTTTATTTTCCTTTTGTGTTGTATGAAGAAATTCTGCGGTGTTCTTTGACAAAATTCTGTGATTAGAAAACAGGTTTTCATTACTCAGTAAAAAAATTATTAGAGTTATTTTCTATCTAGAAAGTCAAAAATCATGTAAACATATTTTTAAATTCATCAGATATTACTGTTTCCCTGTATTTTTACTTGTTAAATATTACATATTTTGTTCAAGTAAATCTACAGAAATTTTTTAGCTAATAACGAGACCATAGATAAGGATACACAAGTAAGGATAAAGCTACATAAGGTACACTTAATTATCCTTGCCATAATACTGTTTTATGTAGAGGAATTAAATTAAATAACAACTTTAAGTAAATAAAAATATCAAAACAAACTAACAAAAATAAAGGCTGATCTTTTGTCACATTAATAGGTCGTTGTTATTTTAGTATAGGTGAATTTATGCAGCAGACCATACTTTTAAAATAGTGTTGTTTTTGTAAATTTGTGGTCTGTAAATTGTGAAAGCTTTTATTGTGTACTGTGGTTAAACATTTTTATCTTTATTGTGCTTGTAATTATTATGTTTATTGCAATAACTAGCCATCTGACATTGCATTTTATACTCTGTAAATGCAGTTTGTGCAGAATAAAACAAAACATAAAATAAATTTGTTTTCACTTGTACTGAAAAATTATTATTATTTTATAGTTAAATAAAATCACTTTAGTTACATTGTTATGAATTTTCACTTCTACAAATGGGAGTTGTTATAACATATTAACAACACTTTAACAACTGGTAGTCAACTTTATAAAGCTTCCAGTATGTTTGCACAGGGTTCCTATTTGAGAAACAGAATTGACACTTTATAGTTAGGTTAGTAGCTCGTTAGCAACTTCCCATCGTTACCTGAAACTACTTTTCCTTAAGAATCAAGCAGTGTGAACATAATTGATTTTCCTACCAACTACAAATTGATTCCCAAAATAGTAATTTAGCTAAAAATTCATCAGACGATTTGTGTATAATACAGCAGACTCTCAGTTATCCATAACATTAGGTGGCTCGATCATTGCGAATAATTTGTAAATAGGTCAAAAATGTGAAGTAAACAGTTAAAAATCGACTTGTTATATAAATATAAACTTTTATTTTAATTTAGAATAAACTACAGTACGAACAAATTAATAAAAACTATATCAGTTGAAAGTCGTTGTTTACAGTACTATACTATAAGTATAAAATTTAGGGAACAAATTTTTTTTTTTTTTAACCGTCTGACTATTGTGCACACTTGGGCTAATGGAGACGATGGGATGATTTATAGCGTATGAAAATGCCAAGCGCTGGCCAGGAATCGATCAACTAGGCCACCAAGGCAGCTCGTAAAATAAAAAAAAATGTACAGTATTTATAAGAATATTGGATTGTTGTATTCAAATACAGTTAGTAAGGAAGTAATGTTTACAAATTTTGTAAATTAGGCTACCGTTTATTTTTTCTCAAAATAATCAGTGACATTGAAACAAAATACTTTTTTTAACAAGCAAACTTACTTTATGTAGCACATGTTTTTCAGCCCTTAAGCCACCTTCCTGTTCCTCTAAGTATATCAGCTGTCCATCAACATGATGTAGTGCAGCTTCATGAATTATTCATATCTGTGAACACATAGGTTCCACCTCTTCATCTTTCACTTTCTTTGTTTATTTTCATTGTTTAAAATACTGCCTATAGTTGAAAGTTAGAAGACTGACAATTAGTGTTTATATAGTGTACTGTATTGTAAAGTACAGTAGTTGGTTTGCATAAAATAATTAGATGCAATAGATGATTTTTTTCTATATTCACAAAATATTCACTATTTTTGCAAAAATTATTATTTATTTAAAAATTTTTTTTTTGCAACTGACCTCCGTGGAAGTCTGCTGCAGTTTTGATCAAATCAAAGAATTTTAAAGGTTATCCAACAGTTTAATTATAGAAACAGAAACAGCTTTCTGACCGTTGGCTTTAACATGAGCCCTGCCATTTTCATTGTAACTGATAGGTAATTCTTTTTGAAATACCTGTACCAGTCACATTAGTGTACAATTCACACGTGGGAGAGATACTTGTAACCGACTTATTGAACACATACTGCTTAGCTCCAGTGCTAAATGGTACTCTAAACCACTGTAAGGGAACAAGGTAACTGTGCTAACACTCTTATAGGTTGTTTCCAGAACAGTTATGTAACTTACTTAATCTTTAATTAAATCATTAATTTAATGAACCAATATAAGTCAGTTAAATATTTTAATTGTAGATTAATAATTATTACTATTACGTTGTATAAAATTTACAATATTATTAAAATTTTATTTGTGACTTTTTGCTGTACTAATTTATTTTATTTTAATTATCATTTAACTAAAATTTCAAAATTGTTTAGATTAACGTTTCAATAAAATGAGTTTATTTGAATGTTTAAATTTTATTCATTATATTTTTAGTGTTCACAAATTGTTTTCCTCCAGCTTACTTATAGGCTATAACAAAATTATGATAGTAGTTGAGATAAAGAAGTACCAGAAAGAATTGGGTTGTTTAAGTATTAGAACATTAATTTCCTTTAATTATTTTTCAGATGAAGAATTCAAAATTAGCTATAGACTCATTAAAAAAAGAGCTATTTACATTTTAAACGTAATTTCAAAATATCTGGCCCACACTACTGCCACGAGTACGCTCCATTCCCAAAATGTGATAGTCCACAGTACTAAAAAATCTTATAGCACAATGCAAACAGCAACTATGGAAACAAAAAAATTAAACAGTCAACATAATGTAAATATTATAATATACATTGAACATATGTTTCAAAACAGCCATTTTTCTTAAATTAATCTTTCTTTGAAGTTATCGGGAGGTTAATTGGAGATTAGGTAATGTAATTAAATATTTTCTTAAAACAGAATACAAAATGTAATTACCTAAGTTAGTAATCTAGCATTTACTGTTGGCATATTCAATAAATGTTCTTGAAACTGGCATTTAGTGTCAGTTTTGTATTTCAAATTGAAATCAGGTAAGAGCTTAATCAGATTAATTTTAAAAGGTTTGATAATGCATTTCTAATGTTTTGTTAATAATTACATATTATTCGTTCAAATATTTTTCCAGTTATTTGAATATGAACGTTTAGTTCTTATGCTATTACATATTGTATCTGAAATGGAACAAGAAGGATTTGTACAAAGGATAGGAATTTACTTGCTTAATTCTTTGGCTTGTCAAGTGGACGGCTCCCAGAAGCAGCTACTAGGAGATCTGGGAGCAATAAATGTGAGTATTAATATTTTATCTGTTTCTACGAAATGTATTACTTTTTTCCACTAATGTAGTAATTTCTAAAGAAAGCTAACTTATAACATGCACAAATTAATTACCACATAATTTTTCTTAATTACATGGTAATTAAGTACTGTACCAGTTTACTGTTTTCTTAATTTTTTTTGTTGTGAATTAATCCACATGACATGAAGAATCGACATTCATGAATTATAACACAGTTTGATCAGAAATGAAAAGACAAAGTTTTCTTACCTCTGGCTCTTAATATGCTGTTTGGACATTACCCAGATGCAGTGTGGTTTGTGTTATACTGCTTTTGACAATTGTTGCAATATTTAACACTGTAATTATTGTTAGAAATATTTTATTTTAATTTTTAATAATTATATTTTGTCATTTGATTTACATCTTTTTTAATGTGTTTCTAATTACCTTCTAACACTTTTTTACAGCGAATGTTGTCAATAATTGAAGACAGACTTGAAAGAAAAGTTTGTGACGACGTTCTAGAGGTTGCTTGGTCGACAATGTGGAATGTGACAGATGAAACAGCAATCAATTGTGAAAGATTTCTTGATGGAAGAGGAATGGATTTCTTTCTTGGATGCTTAGATGTTTGTAGTATTGAATTTCTAGACAATTTGTCAATCAGAGAAAATCACTTTAATTATATGATTAATCATCTTTCAAACTCGGTGTCAATTTTTATCAGTTTTTTTTTTACTTGAATTTTTATATTCAGTCAAATTTACTGAACATGGTTTGTTTGTGACATGGTGAAATTTTTGTTTTAAATCATTCAGGGTAATAACATTGTATTTATGAAATAAATAAATTGTTTTAATCGTTTATTTCAAAATATAAACTTTACTCGAACTTCAAAATAATTTAATTTCAACTTTTTTATACTAAAGATTATAAGTATTTAATGAAATTGTGTTCTAAATAAGAGAAAAACAAATATTTGGTTAGTCTACTTCCACACAAAGTATATATAACATTTATTGATTTGTGCTGACTTAAATTGTATCATTGTTTTTAAAAAAATGCTTTAAAATCATTTGGTGAAAAAATTTGGTAATCCCAATATATTATTGTTATTTTTTATAGACGATCATTTCACTTTAATTCAGGTATTGTAAACAATAATTAACATATTTTTTAGTGAGATGACGCATTTCATCACAAATACAAAAATGTTTTTAAATAACAAGAAACAATTAAAATATATATGTTCCACAATTATGTGCATACTTGTGGACTTTAACTTATGACTTCAAAGAGTGCTTACTTAACCATGACACTTTGAACAACAATAAAAGATATCGACAGTGTGTCTGCAAGTAGACAAAACAAAAAATTTATCTAAGTCAAACAAACCACATGTCAAGTATGCCAACTCTCGGTTACATTTACCAGTTTGTGTACAAATTTGTATACTGTAAGACATCATTAGTTTTTGTCTGTAGTAGTAGGCAAATACACTAATAATTAAACATAACTTGTGGATTTTGTAAATCACAGAATTTAACACATGCTTAACAACAGATATGTATCACATTTTAATTGAACATGGTGGTCTACTTAAACGCTAATAATCATACAGATCAATCATGTTTCTTCTAGATTTCCTTCGTCTATAAACCAAGAATGCCAAGTACTTAAATGTTTGTTGAAAGAATGCCAATGTGTTAAAATGGCAAAACAATACAGTAAATTAAAGTGAAGTTGGTCTGAATGTGTCAGCCATCTCTAATCTTTTATTGAACATGTAGTTACTACAAACAGAGTGGAAAATTTTGTTAATTGCCCCTTACAACTGATTGACTTTATGATTATTTATTTTATTACCCTTATAGACAATAGTTTTTTCTGAACAGTTTTAGTTTAATTTTTTCAAAAATTTAACAATTTGCTGTAGCTTAATATTCATTATAAATATGTAATTTATAAGATTACATAAATTATACTGTAATTATTGACATTTCATTACATTTACACACAGTGTGTGTGTTTCATTTATTAGTTTAGTCGTACGATATCTAATTAAATATTTTGTTTTTGATTCAGCTGTTCCCAGACAAGGAAGAGTTGATGCGCAACATGATGGGCTTACTTGGCAACGTTGCAGAAGTGAAACCTCTCAGACCACGATTGATGACTGGTCTCTATATAACAGTGTTTACAGACCTGGTTGACTCCTGTAGTGATGGCATTGAAGTGAGTGTATCAGTATTTGCTGAAAAATATTATTTACATATGTTTACATGTATGATATAGGTTCTTTTATATTTTAACAATAGCTTAAAGAATTTAGCTTTCAGCAAAAAACTGTTAAAACTGTTACAAAATGGAGGCTATTCCAAATCTTAAAAACATATTTTTTTTATTTTATACTTTTTTTTAAAAAATTGATTCTACAGGCGTAATCAGTACTAAATCTGCATAAATAAGCATTTTGAATTTTCAATATAATTTCTAACTTTAAAACTATAATAAATTAAGATTTTTTGCAGTAAAATCAAATTTTAAAATAGTGTAAATCAAAATTAAAAAATAAAAAAATGTTTCAAATCGCTTCATTTATGTCAGCCAGACAGTTGTGTTCCATAATTTTTTTTTTTTTTTTTAGTTTAGTTCTCTAACCAACATTACTAATGCATTATTTCTGTTCCACTAGAAATATATTTTAACAGTTTCTTTTAGATATAATACAGCAGACTCGCTTTTCCGACCCTGATTGTAAAAAAATCTTAAAGGAAAGTGTATAGTATTGAGCGGTAAACGAGTGTGGGTGCCCACAGTTATAAAGACTAGCCTGTTCACACCAAGCCTCTACAGTGAGTGCTATACTGAGACCTTGGTAGGAAAACAATTTGTCTCCTGCCAAAATTACATAATTAAAGTGCAATAATACATTGTATTTAAAAATAATAAGTTATATGGTAACTGTTTGAATATTTAACAAATGCAAGCAACTTTTTCGCGTTTAGGTATTTGTTTATTTTTGCTTGCTCAAAACTGATTGACACGAATCAACAAGATAAACTGGAGTTGAATCAACAAGATAAAGAAAAGATATAACCCAGTTGAGACAATAGATCTAGCATGAAGTTCTAAGGTGCCTCAATAAAGCAAACATCGTGTCATACGTTATCTAACTAAATTTATCATTCTTTTGCTTAGTACAAACAAATTAAGTCTGGAACAACCAAGAATAGGTGAAAAACTTACTTTATTTCATATATATTCAGTATTGGTTTAGTTAGATTATCACAACTAGCATAACCTATACTAGCACAACTATACTGACACAGTATTTGTGAAAATAGAGTACGTTTATCACCTTTCTTTGCTTTTCAGAAATTCTAAAATTTAAATGTTAATTTATTGTTAGTAAACAAAAATAAACATATCTGAATCTTAATGTGGAAATAATTATTTGAACAGGCATATACATCTCACTTTAGGTTGCTTTCCTTTTTTCCCTGTAATCCGACTTTCCCGCTGATCTGATCTTGCCTTGGTTTGTTTAGGTTAGTTAATTGAGACCCTACAGTAATATGTAAAATATGTTTTTATGTAGCACACTCTAATATATCTGAATTATTAAATAAATACCTATTTTTGTTTAAAATTTAATTAAAATCTTAGTGCAGACATTAACAAATACGACAGTTTTTATGAAATATTAACTGATACATTTTGTACCTGTACTTAAAATTTAATAGGTTTGTATTATATTTATGTTTTCTCTTAAACAGGTAGGCTACAATGCTGCGGGTGTACTCTCCCACATGGCTTCAGATGGAGAAGAGGCATGGACCATTCCAGTACCTAACAGAGAACATGTGTTGCAATGTATGGTCAATGCTATTGAACACTGGAATCTAGATACGGAACGAAATATTAACTATCGCTCATTTGAACCAATTTTACAACTGGCAAAAGTTAGACATACACCTCAGTGCCAACATTGGGCGATTTGGGCTCTGGCTAACCTAACAAGAGTCTATCGTATGTTTTATACATAAATTCATTTACTTAAAATAAATTGGTAGTTTCATAATACAATACTTTATTAATGTTCTGCTTTTTTCAGCTGACAAGTATTGCCTGTTAGTGGAAGCCGAAGGAGGATTACGGATTCTAGAAGACGTTATACGTGATGATACTCCATATCCACGCATCAAAGAATTAGCTGCACTTGTTTTGAACCATTGTCGCCAATTTAGAGAACGTGGACATCTAGAATTACAACTTGATGGCTGAGAACATTACAGGATCGCTTGTTTGTGATAAATTCTGGTTTTAATATATCGAGGTTGAAAACAAGCTTAATATATTATGTTTGTGTCAAATATAACAGTTTTTATTTGTTGAAATCTTATTAAGGATGTGTAAATTTAGTATCAAATAAATTGTTTTTATTATTATTATTTTTAATTTTAGTTTACATTAAAAAATAAGTAAGAGAGGAATATCAAATATATAGATTACAATTATATAATAATTTATTTTAATAATTATTGGCTTGTGTATGTAAAATAGTAAATGATGATGCAAAATAGAAAGTGTAGTTCTCCATTTTAAAATTTTGATCTAATATAAAAAATATGCATATAGAAAATATTGTCTGACAATTTGTTTATTAGAAAAAATTTTATACATTAAATTTGTAAAAAGTTAATACTCTTTTAGTAACATAATCAAATGCTTTTCACTTTCTTACATAAAATGTAAAAAAATATTAGATTAAATGATTTCATTTGTTTAACCAAGGATTCAGAAAGAAGGATAACTTAATGAAGATTTCTTTATTACAGTGTACAAAAGTATTTTTAAAATTATTATAATATTTATTACTACTAGGATAATTTTGTTAAGTAACGTGGCACTATTCTGAGTTGTTCAGCACGTGTTCTGGTTGAAATCTACCCTGCCCCCATTTTCAGAATATAAAAATGTAGAGTAAGTGTAAGTAAGTTTGAGCATATGTAAATTGTTTCATAGGCTCTTCCGAAAAGCATTAGCATGTAAATAAATGATTCAGAAACATTTCTCAAACTTTCTTACTCGATTCTTACTTTCGATTCACTCTCAACTTGTTTATTTCTTTTATTTCAAATTCATTTCGTTGATTGACTTAGGAATCTTGATATTTGATTAATCTTCTGAGTTTTTTGTTAGTAACAGAATGGGAGAAAGTTTGTGTTGTTGTTTTGCACCATTTATTTAAATGCTGATTCTTTTCAGAAAAGCCCTAATTACCGAAAATAATGCTTGCGTGTATTCTAAAAATGGAGGAGGTTAATTAAAATACTTGCTTGAAAAAAAATTAGACTTATGTTTGACAAAAATTTGAGCAATAACTGATGAACCAATTCTGAAAAATTAGACGGATGTTTTAGTTTTTTTTTCATAGATCGTTAAAACACATTTTGGAGATACTATATAAATAACCCATACATTTTGTTTTGAATATATAGAGATTACATTTCATCAGAATCATAAGAGCCAAATTTTAACAGTTTTGTGATCTAAGAGGGCATTTAAAATACTTGAAAATGGTCTTGAAATATATTCCAAATTTAACCAGAATCATTCAGTTAGTTTAATCACAGCAATTTGCATAGGCACACATAGACAGACAAATATTCAAATAAAAACTCTTATTTAGAATCAGAGGAGCTAAAAATTAATAACCTATCAAGATTTCGATCGAAAAAAAGATTGATTTTTGTCATATACCTGATTTACTTTGTTATAACATTACTGAAGAATCTAAAAAAAGTCATATCTTAGTAACATGAGGAATAATTAGCAGAAATAATTATTATTGTAGTGATACATTATTTTTAATAATTATATTATGTCACTGAATAACGAGTAATGCAGTATTTGTATGTAAAAACATGAACACTGAAGTTCCATTACATACTTCACGAATTATGGGAAATAGCAATCCAGTTAACTTTCTTTAGCAAAAGAAGTTATAATAGTGCAACAATTGCATATTTGGGACATAGCGTAGTGGGATATATTAAACATACAGCTTGCTGAACTACGCGTTTCATCAGAATGATAAATGTTGTTAGCTGATTTGTATCTTTTTATCAGCAGTAGTAATTCTGACCACTTATCGGCCAGCTAGCAACTTCATCATCCTTATCTGCTAGCTGGCCACTTTCATTCCACTCAGATTATTTTTCTTGTACACTTGAATACAAAATCTTGAAAAAATTTAAATAAAATCAATTTAAAATATTTAATCATATTTTATTTATTGAGCATTTTATTATATATTTTATTTTAATCTTATTGTTAACACATTTTATCTGTTTGAAAAGATTGTTTATCACTGAATATTGATTGATTGAATTATAAAACAAACATCAGTAAAGCAAAGAGAGGTTATTTAAATGCAAGGTTTGTAGTTGGTAACTGGCAAGATGTTTTGTCAGTTATGTATGTGTTGTATATAGGCTAATAAAAAAGCTTAATGAGACTTGTATTATTGTATAGTTTATCAAAATCAATTAAACTAATTGCTATTAAATGGTGTCTTTTATTTTTGTTCATTAACTGATCCTAGTTATTTACATAGCAATATTTAGGACTCAGTGGTCGATGTGGTAAAGCACTGGTCAGTCTACTGCGTCTGAACTTCACACCTGAAGGCTCTTAGTTCAAGCCCCAGTTATTCCCATTTCTTTTCACTTACTGTTAATGCTGATCATTCTCATTAGTCTAGCTGGCATAAAGTAAAGAAATTAAGGAAAAAACAAATGTGTGCAGTAATAATTTATTACTTTTATTATGTGCAAGTATCTGCAATTTATCACTCAATTAGATTTAATATAAGGAGCTCTAACTCATCAATAAAATGATAAAAAAATGTCATGTTTAGGTCTTACATAAGTAATTACTGCTAGTTAACCATGTCATTGTAAAAGTGAATAAATAGCATACTTTTTAGTTAAATTTACTAGATGATGTGTAAGCAAATTAGATTTACTCTTCTATTATTTCACAATGTTTTATTAGGCCTACTTTTTTATCAGACAAAAGTACACATTTACTGAATACATTACCAGTTATTAATATTTTTTAAATAAAATATTCTCTAATTTGCAAATTTTACTATCTAATTAATAAATAGTTTACCATTGAAGAAATCCACAAAGTTTAAAAGCAAACACTGTTTTCTAATTGCCCCTACACACATCAAAAAAAGTTATAACAATTAATTTATACAGGTTATATTTAAGTTCTTATTTGAACTTAATAAGAAGTGAAAGAAATCAGGAAAATGAGCTGAACAGCTGTATAATTAAAAGAAATTGTTAATCAGCTGATAGCTGTAAATAAAATAAACTACCACAGCAATTTAAAGGTATGTACTTTTTGTGTTAACAAATTTAAAGCAGTAAATGTCATATTTTACATTTTTGTGGAATACAAGAAGGTTTAAGATTCAAATTGATATAGGTTATATCTCATAATGGTATGAAGGACGAGTCCATACACAAAAATTATCCCATATAAACAATATGGAAAAATTATAGGACTGTTTCATTAACAATTTTAAACAGAAAAATTACAAATATTATATTTTTGTGGAGTATTGGACAGTTTGGTATCCAAATTGATATGTTTATGGGCTTAGGTTGACTGCTTCTCTCAGATTATGTGAAGTTCTAATAAAACTAAAAAGAAATACCGGTCCGATATTAACATCCTTTACTACCAATTGATTTCTTTAGCATCTTGTCTTGGTTCTTCAATAAAGTAGGCTTAACCAAAGTAATATAACATAATGAAAATCATTATGATTAGTCAGCTTCTGATATAACATCAGTTAGGCATTGTATGTTTGCCGTTTGCCAAACCGTACAGCTAATCTTCATAGGAATCAATTGTGGAACGGTTTATACATCTTGGTTAAAATTCACTTTCATTTTAAAACGACGTCATTTCTTGAAACGGTTAATCTCTTTGTAAGTAGTTTAAATTCACCATCCGCTTACGTCACACAACTTGTCATGTGAGAGGAAAGGTAAAACTTCATATGATTCTAGGACCTAAAAGCAAGATAAAACGTTTATCACGTAAATATTGGGGCTTTCTATATGCGAACTTCAGAGTCCAACCCCAAATACTTGGGGTCACTTAACGCCACGTGTTTTCAGTTGGTTTACGGCGATGATAACCTTAGTGGTTTTTCGCTGGGAAAAAAAATTAATTTGGGTCTTCCTTTCTTTTTTATACAATAACTGGATTACTAAAATTCTATACAAATTTAACTAACTGCACTAAGACATTCACTCGGAATAGTTTCCATTTGCAATCATTTTTGGAATGCAAAAAATCAATTGGAAGATTTTATTGATACTTTTTCATCCTCTCCCTAATATTTGTTTTATTCATTAAGTAGGCCTACAACAAAAATCACTACATTGGTCTCAACGAAAACGGAATAAAAACAATATAGACGTGGACCTATCTATCTTTATAGGCTATTCTCCAATACATCTTATAATACTATTGATAACAATTTTGGGGCAAAAATTGGCTTGATTTTTTTTAATAAAAGATATAGGCAAAACATGATAACTTAATTTCATTGAAATCGATTAATTCGTTTCATTATCCATCTTTGTGCATAGACGTATGGAAAATTGTACAAAATAAGGCATTTTTCTAACTAATCAGTTTTTGTATTCAATCACTTTTAATTACATTAGAAGTGCTTAGTATTAAATAACTAATAACGTTGTCTAAATTTTGACAACTTTTTTTTGAGAAAATCAGTAGATGACCTTATGAAAGTCATCAAGACCATAAACCGTTGGAAAATAAAATATCTATTGGAGTGATTGCTTTGGCTATACACTATATTTAAAACTGATTAAGTCAATTATGGTATGGTCCTGTAGGTACCAGAAAATAACAGCGTAATTTATTTTAAGCGGATTAGGAATGTTCAATATTCTCGAGCCAGGGATTCAGGAACGCTCAGTATTCTCAAGCCAGAGATTCAGAATGCTCAATATTCTGGACTTAAGGATTCGGAACTCTTAATATTCTCGAACCAGAAATACTGAATGCTCAATATTCTCGAGTTAAAATTCGGAACTATTAATATTCTCTAGCCAGGGACTCAGAATGCTCAATATTTTCGAGTCAGCGATTTATATCTCGAGTCATTCTCTATATTCTCAAGCTAAGGATTTAGAACGCTCAATATTCTCCGAGTTAAGGATTCAGAACGCTTAAATTCTTGAGTTAAGCAATCGGAAAGCGCAATATTATCGAACAAGGGATTCGGAACTCTGGAACGAACAATATTCTCGAGCCAATGATTCGGAACGCTCAATATTCTTGAGTTAAGCCTTTGGAACGCTCAATATTCTCGAACAAGAGATTCGGAACACTTAATATCCTCGAGTTAAGGATTCGGAACACTCACTATTTTCGAGTTAAAGTTAAGTTAAGTGAATTTCACTTGGATCGCGCAAAATTCTCGGAGAAGGGATTCGGAAAACTTAATATTCTCGAGTTAAGGATTCAGAATGCGCAATATTCTCGAGTTAAGGATTCGGAACGACAATGTTTTCGAGCCAGGGATTCGGAACGCTTAATAGTCTCGAATTAAGGAATATTAACTATATTCTCGGAACGCACTGTATTTTCGAGCCAGGTATTCGGCAAGCTCCATATCATCGAGCTAGTTGTGGCAAATATATTCCTCATCGTGTTATACGTTACCCTAGGCAATCGGTCACAGTGCCTAGGGTTGAATTATCCCTTCCTATAGTATATAATTTAACGTATATAACGTATATAATCTATACGTTACCTGCTTCCTGGCAGAATACCTCTTTTCTCTGTAGTCGGCGATAGAGTGCTTATTCTCGAGTGGGGTCGGCGTTAGATTACTCAGTTTCGAGCATGGTCGGAGACCCTCATTGCCCTCTGCAGCTGCAATCGGTCTGCTTTTTTAGAAGCGAACGCAGAAAGAGATGTGCCAAGATGTTCTTGAAACAGTTTCACTTGAAACAATATCAGGCGTGAAATAGTTCCATAAGTGGTTCCATAACTGTTTCATATGTGCTATCATGTCGTGAGATGTGCCTGTGTCAAATTGTATCGAAGTGCAGCCAATAGAATACAATGTACGATGTTTCTAGCCTTCAGGTGTTTTTTATAACACTGTAAACATTATTATTATAATAATTAATAATTATATTAATTATTAATTAATATAATAATCATAATTATCACAGAAGAAAATAACGGGAATATCATTTTACCAGGGAAATAATTGAGTCTTTGAATATTTCCTCAAGATGAACGGTTTGCTGAAGACAAAAGCCTGTTAATTAGACTTACCATATGTCCGAGATAGCCCAGGATATGTCCGGATAGCCCCGAAAATCCGGTACTTAGGCATGCGTCCGGGATTTTCGGATATCCGGTCTTTTCAGATCAAAAGACCGGGCGGCTGGGAAATTTTGATTTTGCGATTGGCAGAATTGAAACCAAAGTGGGAAGGCCTATCTGAAGAAAGAAATCAGAGCACTCAAGACAAGTAGAAGGAAGTACAATATTAACGTACAATATTGAAGTCAAAAACATTTTCAGATTGGTGAAATCGAAATGTGCTTGCTTGGTGTACCAGCACCGGTGGAAAGATTCTATAAGGAGAAACGTTTGGTCGGCGGAGAGAAAATGTCAGTTTTGCGGTTGCAAGAGAGCTAGACAACATAAAAGTTACTTTAAAGATGTCTTGTGTGGATTTGTACGAAAAACTTAAAACTAATAAGGTGGTCCTAATACCTGAGAAATATCACACTCGTCCAACTCCCAAGGCAAGAGTAAGAACCCGTTGTACAGATATAATCCCAGGACCCAGGTCTAAGTAAATATTTGCAGGTTTTTGTGCTTACTTTTAGTTTATATTTTAATTCTAAAAATAACATTGTAAACCAATGTTTTCAAGTAAAAAAAGATTAATAAATGAATAAAAAATATTTTTAGTTTATTTTCTAAAAAAAAACAAGAACTTCCAAAAAAGTTCGGTATTGGAGTCCCGAAACGATAGTAAGCCTATCGTTAAGGGAATAGGAGGGTGTAAAATATAACGGTATTTACAAAATACACGGTAATTACAAAATAATGTTGGTGACGTTTACCGTATAGAAGTTCCAAGTTCAATGTTCAACGATTCCACGCTGGCCTCTCATTAAAAAAACTATTCTGTAGCACAGCCGAAACAGTTTCACTGTGGCACAGTCAATGAAACAGTGTCGGTATCTCTCGGCCACCTCTGGTAGAAATCATTTTGGGATTTTGGGGCAGTCGCTAGTTTCAATGGAAGCCATAAATCCTTTTTCAGACACTCGTTGACCTACCCTTTTGTTACGGTTGACTGCCTCGCCTTAGGCTACATAGAAGTGGCATTGGCATCCGTTTAGCGACAGGGTTAAATTTTAACCCGTTACAGAACAACTTATTTTAACGTTAGTGTTAAGATTAGCCTTATTTTCATATAGTTTATAGCACAATGTACAACCAATTAACAATGTTGGTTGAATCAAAACAAGAGTTTGTTTCAAAATAAAGTTTAGACAAGAATAAAAAAAAAGTAGTACACTGTGTTCAAGTTTAGCAGCTTACCGAAACAGCTGTAATAATTTATAATGTAAATCTTAGTTTTTAATCACACGTACCTAGTTAGTTTGTTATTTCAATCCTTATAGTTACTCTACCAAGGCATATTATAACATTTTCATACTTTAACACTCTCAGTAACACAAAGAGAATGGCAGTACATTTGTATTACTGGCACAACACACAAAACTTGTATAGTAACTCTGCAATGATACACAAGCTCTGCTTACTTCCGCCAGTGTTACCAGATGCTATATAATTATTTTCCCCCACCAGCTACATAAAATTTCCCCAATTCATATATATATATATATATAAGAAATGAAATAACTTAATAACACTATTAGATAGACGAAAAGCTTAATGAGGTCAAATGATCAAGCCTTTATTCTTTTTACTAAATTAACGCTAAAATTAATCTTTTAAAAAAACATTACATAAATTGTAATGATAAACACAAAATCTAACCTGAAAACTCTGGCTCAAGATTTTTTACGCTTTCAAGGTTTAAATACCCTCGTTTTACGGTCTTTTGTTGCCGATGTTGTCATCGTAAAAAATAGAAAACTAACACTGTATCAGCTGATGCCATTAAATGTTCAAATCCACCAATCACAAGGAAGATGGCGGACAAGACAGCACTTCAAAATACAGTAGTGTTGTTCTAAACTGACTGCCTAAAGACGAAAAGACGGAAGTGTTGCCAACTGCTGCATCACAGTTTTACAATCCTTATTCTTTAGACAGAAAAGAATCACAAATGGAAACAAGTGACGCGAAGGTCGACAGGCATGCGCACTAAAACCTAAAACTAAAATTTGATATTGTTTAATGATTATAGTAAAATAATAACGGTCAAGAACGATTGCAGATTTGGGCGTAAGTAGTGAAGTGGATTATTGTTGTATTGTCTAGGAATTCCAGTCGCCGGATTTCATAGATCAGCTGTTCAGTTAATTTAAGGAACAAAATACCGAAATCGGTCAAATGTGTTGACAGTTCATTGCAGTGTAATTACTGTAAGCGTATTTATTTTTAGAAATTCCATTCAAAAGGCAAATACTGCAACAATGACAAATAAAATGAGTAACTTATGGTGAAAATATACCCACGCCAAAAAAACACAGATATTTTACGTGTATGGTTTCTAAATGAAATGGTAATGCTAAAGCTTCAGTTGCAGAATTCTATGGATGGAATTCTATGAATGGATTAAAAGGTATTTTTTACGAATACACTTATTGTGAAGCTCTATTAACTCCATAATAGTATCAACAACACCAGAAATTTCTAATAACGATCACTTGACTACACTAGTCATTGTTAAATCAAAAGCCGCTATTTTGAAACAAGAATGAATAATAATAAACAAATCTCACAAATACGTCGTTTGGGCTTTATACAAGGTACCTTTTTTAATTAAAAAAAAAACTGTGCAATAAACAAAAAAAAAACGAACACACAAAACCAAATTTTGAACGGTCGAGTTGAACCAGACCACGCTACGATCGGTCAATAATGCGTAAACCAAACCTTGTACACTAAAAACATTAATTACGAATATGCTGCGAGGTCTGCCATTCTTTAAACCGCTAGTATGTAATTTTGAAAATCTAAAAAGCTATTTAGTACAGATTTTAACGATGACTACGATTTTCTTTTAATTTAAAATTAAGATAGCAAAGTTCTAATTTTTTTAAGATTTGAAAACACCGCCATTTTGAAACTATTGAACAACTTTTAGTGGGTAACTAACTTGTACAAGGTATTACCAAAATCGATTTTTGTGACAAGTTTGAATCAAATCGAATGAAAATTGCAAAGAGAGGTGCGTGTGCATGGGCGCGCGCGCGCGCGCGCGTGTGTGTGTGTATGTGCATTCGCACTCTCTCGCTTACAATTTTGATTCGATTTGATTCAAACCTGTTACAAAAATCGATTTAGGTAATACCTTTTACAAGATACCCACTAAAATCCGTTTAATAATTTCAAAATGACGGCCTTCTCAAATATTAAAAATTTAAACTTTGCTATCTTAATTTTAAATTTAGAAAAATCCGATTTTACCACAGTAATAATCGTTAAAAATCTGCATAAAATAGAGAGAGAGGGGGTAGGAGAGAGGGAGGGAGAGACAGAGATTGGGAGAGGGAAAATGTAAGAAGGAGACAGGGAGAGAGAGAAGAGGGAAATGTAAGAGGATTCAGGGAGAGGGAGGGCGAGAGGGATAGGAAGAGAGGGGGAGTGATAGGGAGAGACAGGGAGAGGAAAAGGAAGAGACAGGGAGAGGGAGACGGGAGAGCGAAAATGTAAGAGGGAGAGAGGGAGGGGAGAGAGAGACAGGCAGACAAACAGAAAAAGAGAGAGATCTACAGATAGATAGATCGATAAAATTTTTCTAACTGAAAGTCTTGTACTTATTTTGTGAAAGTTAAGCTAACTTATTTCATAGACTAAAGATGTTTATATTCAGTGAAAGTTCTAACACAATATTGACACTGTCTGATGATAAAACGTCTCAGTAATCATAGACAATAGGATAAAACTTAATCTCTGTCATTAACAACTGGTTAGCCCTATCGTACAAAAAACAGGCTTTAAATTTCTTGCTTTTCAATTTAAATCATATTTATTTAAATTACATATACGAGGGTTGATCAAATATAAACGAGACTGATTTTTTAAAAAAATTATTGCTTACTTACAAATTATTCTTGATACTATTGTGCATTTATTGTGCGTCGTTGATGGAGGAAATCGACGTGAAAGGCGCCTTGATTGTCGAAAAATACAGTGGCCATTACCTTCCCGGCCGACTATCGTGATTTGGCCTTCAGAGGCGCCCTCTCTCCCTCTTCCGCCACTCCATACTTGCCTGTTTCGACTCGGGAGTGTAATGGTGAACCCATGTTTCGTCACAGGTGACAATCCGGTTTAATAATGCCTCACCATCTCGTTCAAATTGGGTCAATAGTCGCTGGCAAATCTCCAAACGATTCCGTTTGTGAACGTCAGTCAAAATTCGTGGAACCCACCTTGCAGATACTTTGCTGAGTTCCAGGTTTGATGTAACGATTTTTGAACGCTACCATAGCTCAACTGGAGTTCATCTGCAATAAATCGCAGCGATATACGTCTGTCTTCGTCCAGGAGCTTCCGAACAGCATCAATGTTTTCGTCCGTGACGGAAGTGGTCGGGCGACGATCATGGCTGAGGTTTTCGCTTCCCGTCCTTCGGCGAATTCCTTGTGCCAAGCAAAAACGCGAGCTCTTGACAGGGTCCTGTCCCCGTATTGAGCCGTCAATCTACGAAAGATTTCAGTCGGATTGACCCCTCCTTAACCAAAAACTTAATAATAATTCTCTGCTCCACGGAAACGTGCACTTCACTCTCACTCATTGTATAGTTTTATACTGAAGGGTCCGAACGGAAATGTTGCCCGTCTACGCCCGTCCCAAACCTCCCAGGCTACCTGAAACCCCACCCTTTAGAGTTCAATGTCCAACGGAAAAGTTTTTAGAAAGTCAGTCTCGTTTATATTTGATCAACCCTCGTAATTATGTTGACCTGCAAAAGATGGGTGTTTTAAAACACAATTCTACAAAACAGAAGTGGATACTGTTTCGTTTCAGATTTCGAGATGCTTTAAGTTTAAATAGGCTGCACGAGTGATTCAAAGAGGACCGGCCTCTCTGTCCCTGATTAATTGCCATTTGGTAAATACGACTTACTTTAGGACTCGTGGTTATTTTCGCAGGTTTTTGCCAAAACACTTTATTAATGTTCTTCAGTAATAAAAGTGCGGAAACTAATGGAAGTTAAAGAAACTTCGAAAGTAAAAATGGCCCGTATAACCTCAAAACTAACGTGTTTTTCATCGCAAAAAAGATTAATTTAAATTTATGTAATTAGTAATAAACACAATATAAACTTTTCTGAAATTACCTAACTAAACTAACACGGGTTGTATGAAAGTATTGCGTGAAAAACCTAACATGGATTTGTGTAACACCTTTATTGCAAAAAATTTAGTAATCTTGTAATGACTGCATTAGCGGATATAAAACAGCCACTGTTTTAAAAACAATGTTGAATTTTTTGCTTATAGTTGCCATATTTAAATTTAAACATCTCATGAAGTAGTTTTTCTCTGACGCCAAAACGTAGAATTGTGTGTTGAACTTCACGCCAGCATCTTTCGACCGTTTTCTTATGTGTAACAGTCCCATAATGTACAGAAGTAAACGACTGGTTACCAAGGTGACCTTGGCGTAGTACATGTGGCGTGTTCCGCACACAATGTGAAGGGTAACGACGTCACGATATAGTTCTGTTGAAATTAGCATAAAATCGTAACAAGAAATGTAATATTCCGCGGATGAATATCTCTTAATTGAACAATAAAGTATGTAATTGAAGAAAAAATATTTTTTAAAAACATTAATTGTATAAGAGGCCCGAAATATCATAAATATCGCCATTTTAAACAGAAGTAAGAAATTACCTTTCGATTCAACAAGACTTTCAAGAAGGACCCCTCAATTTACTGTAAGGACAATATGTGAAGAATTTGCATGGTGCCACTTTCACTGCACTCTAAAGAATTTATATTTTTTTTAATTTGTTTTTTTTTAATTATTTTAAGGCGAAAAGCACATTGAGCTATTATCGCCTCCCTAAATGTAAGTGTGAGTGTTAAGTGTTAAAGTCGTAAGTGTAGTGTTGTAAATGTAAGTGTGTGTTAGATTCGGGTACCGCGAGGGACGTTTAACTCCTCCGGGGGAAATTTGTTTTTAAAAAGTGCTCATATTTTTAAAATTGTATAAAAAACTTATATATTTTAAAAACATATATACTTTCTGTTTCCATCATTATTTAAGGTTAAGTGGAACAGAGAATCTAGTTGTCATAACTTAATCTAAAATACAGACAAACAATCAAGCTTTCTCTTCTTCTCTCCCTCTTTCCAGAAAACCAAAAGAAGTACTCTAAGTAGCTCAGTAAAAAAAATGTTGGTGTATTTTCTTGAGTACATCTGACTTTCATAACTTCTAACATTTTATATTTGTTGACGCGTTTCGGAATACTTGCATTATCAAAACTTGTACTTATAGTAAAAGGTATAGAGTACAGTAAAATGTTTTGATAATGGAAGTATCCTGAAACGCACCAATAAATATGAAATGTTTGGAGTCAGGAAAAGCAGACGTATGTAAGGAACTAGAGGAATAAAGAAAAGTACGTTAAGAATTTCATTGTGGTGTAGTTAAAATGTAAACACATTTATGATCCGGCCAACAAGCGGTGACTTGTAACATATAACGTACTAGACTTACAATACCCGTTTTTGTTTTAAAGAATCGAACAAATTGCAATTAAAAGAAGTTGAACCGATATCTGTGGTAGGTCTGAACGATCAAAGGTCACCTTATATATTGACCGCTCTTATCAAGTAACCTTATCAGTAGTGAAGGAAAGCTTGCAAGTGGTTTTGACTCTCAAAGCTTATTTTACAGTGTTGTTTTGTGTTGTGTTTTCTGTGAGTGTGCGCCGGTGCTGTACTATGGGCTACACTCGGTCTTGTGTTATTTAAAAATGTAAATACAGAATCGGTACATGAGAGCTGCACCTGAGGCAAGTAAATGAATGCACTTAGAGCTTTGTTATTTCGTAGCGCTTAAGGAAATTAGAGACAATTTGATTTAGGCCTATTAAATAAACCGTTTACAGCATAAAATGGACTTATTAATTTGATACTTCAAAAGATTTTTTCACAAAGTATAGTTTTATTTATTTAGCCTTATTATTCAAATCAATGCTTTTATCACTGATACAAAGGAAACGGACAGCCATAAAGAATTTCTGAAATTCAGTTTATAGGATACTCAGCAATATGCAGGCCTAAAACGTATTTTGAATGACACCAAACACGACATGCTATTTAAAATGTTATTTTTGAAACCACTCTCTTTACGTAAATTTTGGATAAAAATTGTACTTTAAAGATTCAACTGACAACTGACCTATTGTGCAACTAAACCTCTTGAGTATTGATGCTCTTAGTAAGTTCCAACAATCAATTGACTATCTCATTCTGCTGAAGATCCGTAGGGTCCTGGAAATCAAAAAAACCTCTAGTCTCCTACTAGCAAGAGCCTCACAATCATGGATTATGTGCCCTACAATTTCCTTTTCTTTCCTGCACAACCTACACACGGTTTCTCCGTAGTACACCCTATCCTGCATGTACACCCTCAGACCGCAGTGCCCTGTAATGAGCCCTATAATTTTCCTCAGTTGTGCTCTGCCCAAGATATCTGCCTTTAAGCCCTTCATGCGGAACCTTGCTTAAGAAGCGCTAACTATAGGAATGCACATGAAGATTAACCCATCTTGCATGGTGTTGCTTGTTAATCCACCTATTAATAGCAGACCTGGCCAACGACAGAGATCCCTAAAGCCGGCTCAGGACCGATGAACTCAGATGCAGATAGATCCCAGTCCAGCCAGTCGATCTGCCTCCTCATTACCCTCAACTTCCTTATGTCCCGGAACCCAGTGAAGAGTTACCCTGTTACCCATGAACAGAGCGTTTAGGTTTTTAAAATGATGTATCATCTTTATGTTAGCTTCAATACTACGTTTAACTATAATTATTATTATTCGAATTTGCAGCCGAGAGCTTAGTGAACAAAATAAAAAAATGTACACATACGAGTGATAAAAAATAATTACTGTTTTAATCAATTTCAGCTTCTATAACAACCATTAACCGCTAATCGAAGATTAAACTCTTGTTAATTTAATATCCTAATATCGGTAAATTAAATATTTTAATTGTAGATTATTAATATTAAAATTTATATTGTTGTCAAACTTTATTATTTTACTTTCATTATGATTTAACTACAGTTTCAAAATTTCGTTTATGTTGTTATTGCATTCGATTTTATTAGAATGTTTAAATTTTCTTCATTATGTTTTTGGTGTTTACAAGTTCGTTTCTCTAAATTATTCATTGGCAATAACAATATAACGTATTAATTGATTTTAGGCATTACTTACAATGAGTTCACAAGTATTAAAAATTACGATAATAGTAGTTCAAATGAATAATCAACAGAAGTAATTAGGTTATTTAAGTATTAGAACTTAATTGTATTTAATTATTTTTCGAATGAATAATTCAAGATTAGATGGTTCAGTAAAGAAGGTTAAATTTTAAGTCTAATTTTTCAGTATCTGTCCCACACTATTACTAGGAGTGTGTCGCCTTTCCCAAGACATTAATAGCCTACAGTGCACAAAAACTTAAGCACAATGTAAACATTAACATTGTAACTATGGAAACAAAAAAATTAAACATTCAACATAACCTAAAAATTACATAATATGTTGATCATACGTTTGAAAACAACCATTTTTTCACCAATTAATCTTTCTTTGAAGTTAATCAGAGGTTAATTGGAGATTGGGTAACCTTTGATTAAATATTTTCTAGAAACAGTATGCAAAATTTAATTAGCCATTATGTTAATCTAGCGTTTACAATTGGAGCGTTAAATAAATGTTCTAAAAACCGGCTGAAATTCTTATAGCCTAATAACATTCAAGTATCGAGGTTGAACAAACAAAAGGTAGGCTATATAATTTTTAAAGCTGAGATTCATTTTACCTTTGAGGATTTTTGAAATTTGTATCAACGTTTTTTTAAAGAAAGATCTAAAAACTTACAATTTTTCTAAATTGTTGTGAATTTTCGTAAGTTTAATATTGTGTAAAATAGGTAAGATTACTGAATTTATAATTTCAAAGGTTGATTTGAAACAAATTATTTTGCAGCAAATATTTTTTTACTGAACCTTTAATAGTTCTAAATCAGTCGTTAAGCCACTAGCCAATATTGTATTTTATAAAGGTTTTAGCAATTTTATCTTAAAATTGCACCAATGACAAATTTATTTGTTCAAAACTGCAAATTGCCTTTATGCACTGAATTGGCATGGCATGCGTATATTTTTTAATTTATATGTTTGTTGTAATGTTCCAGCAAAATTTCGAGGTATTTAAAGAAATCTAATTTCTTTCATTAATTCACATTTCAATTAAGCCCACATTTATATTAAATTTGTATATTGTATTATTATAAAATGTGTTATATTCATTTAGATTGCAGATTTTATAATTTTTTTCTTTAATGATTTATAATTTTAAGAAAAAATTTAATTAAGCCTTACTGTCAAAATAAAAAGTTTTTTTAATAGTAAATTATCAACAACAAAAATTAATTTTCGTTGTGTTCTATTTATTATTATAAATAATAATACTATAATAAATAAATTCATTTTTTTTCAAATTACATTGAAAATTACATTATAGCTGCCTAACTGACTACTACATAATTACTGTATTAGTTATAATCATTATTAGCCTACATGCAGAGGATAATGTATTTGTTTTGTTTGAAAATATTTAATGTTGTATATTTTAGCCGATTAAAAAAATTAATAAAGGAAAATCTTTATAATATTGCATAAGGAAGCCATGTTGAAAACTAAACAATGTATTTGCATTTCAATTGTTAAGAAACAGCTGATATTTTACTTTCTTCGTTACGTTAACTTGTAGGTCACCAAGATATGTTTCAAAGTTGCCGAATGGAATAAATTTGCAGCTGCGAGCGTACTAAACAAAATGGAAAAGTCTCGAGGAAGCGCAGATAAGAGGGTTATTTCGTGATAGAATAGAATTGTTAATCACTGAAGTATTGAGCAAACGTACTTCGTTCAATAGGCTGTTTAATCAATTAAGTTTTAAAAAATTGCCTTTAGTAGCAGTATTAAAAATATTGTATATTAAAAATATTGCCTGGTCTAATAGAAGTCTGGGATAGTGCCTATTCCTTTTTAAGGAAGTAATAGGAAAAATTATAATTTTACAACAACAATTTATTAACAATGGTGAGGCTTAAAATTAAAAAAATAGGGTAATAATTTGGCTGTGGTATTTCAACAATTATAATTTTATGTAAATTACTTAATATTTACTGAAATAAAACTCTAAGGTGAAGTAAAATGCATTATAACCTAAAAGTTTTAATAGTGTAAGCTGCCATATTCCAAAATGTAGTCTTACTGCATATATTTAATTATAAAGTGACAATTGGTTTAGTTGTGTTAGCATTTTTATACGATCTTATGGAATAGATATACCGGTTTTAAAATTAATAATTTGGGTCTAGGTCAAGGTTAGTCTCATAAACAAACATGCACAGAATTGTCTATGCATGCTGATAACTTGCTTGCTGCCTGCCTTTAGCGACAAATTAACACGAGTATCTAAAAGCTTATATTGTATTCCATAATATCAAAGTAGCCTTACCATAATATACGAGATGCGAAAAAACACAGATGGAATTCAACGGTTTGCACACGAATTAAACAGGATAGGCCTTACATCCCTGCCTGCTTCACGGGCCAACCCTGCACTCCACGTTAGCAGCTCCAAAATACCGGCAACAATAGACAACAGGCATAACAAATAAATGTCAGTTTAGATTCTTAGACAGACAACTATCCAGCTGATTGATTTGACAAAACAGTGCTTACATATGTGTACTGTTCGTTTCCATATTATGCATTTTACAGATGTTTAAGCAATTTTATCTTGAAATTGCGTCAATGACAAATTTATTTGTTCAAAACTGCGAATTGCGTTTAAGCATTGGATTGGCATATAGTGCGCATTTTTTAATTTATATATTATATTTTTTCTGCACAATTACGGCATACAGGATTTTTATTTCTTTCAACTTTGTATAGATTAATTTTTTGTTTATTTATTTTAGTAATATTTCATCTTCGGCTTCTTCTAGCTCTTTCCTTATTTGGAAAATAACGTTTTTGGTTTTCGAAGTTTATCGTAAGATCCTTCACCTCAGTGTTCTAACACTTGCAGTCTAATAGTCAATCTATTATCGATTTATCGGTCAACCGATCTGTTGTATAACATTCGAAAAACTTCCTTTGCCTTTGGTTGCTGATGACGCTAATAGCTGTAAATGGCGTCAGGTATAATTGTGTGTGTGTGTGTGTGTGTGTGTGTGTGTGTGTGTGTGTGTGTGTGTGTGTGTGTGTGTGTGTGTGTGTGTGTGTGTGTGTGTGTGTGTGTGTGTGTGTGTGTGTGTGTGTGTGTGTGTGTGTGTGTGTGTGTGTGTGTGTGTGTGTGTGTGTGTGTGTGTGTGTGTGTGTGTGTGTGTGTGTGTGTGTGTGTGTGTGTGTGTGTGTGTGTGTGTGTGTGTGTGTGTGTGTGTGTGTGTGTGTGTGTGTGTGTGTGTGTGTGTGTGTGTGTGTGTGTGTGTGTGTGTGTGTGTGTGTGTGTGTGTGTGTGTGTGTGTGTGTGTGTGTGTGTGTGTGTGTGTGTGTGTGTGTGTGTGTGTGTGTGTGTGTGTGTGTGTGTGTGTGTGTGTGTTACTGTGTTTTGTGTGTGTGTGTGTGTTTGTGTGTTTCAGCACTTGTCGTTCTTAATTTTTGACCCGATTTGAATCAAACTTGGAAAAATAATATTTTGATAATATTTTCACTATTTCCGTTACCCAATGAACAGTTTAAAATTGTCGGTCATTTAATTCTTTTTAAAAAATTAATTATTATTTTTAATCGTATAATTAAAAAAGTCTGATTTCGTAACCATAATCAGCGTTAAAATCTACACAAAATTAAGATTATACATAAATTATCGTTAGGTGTCACTAAAAAAAGTACTGTTGGAAATGTGCATCAATCACGACAGCTACGCACGCACACACACACACACACACACACACACACACACACACACACACACACACACACACACACACACACACACACACACACACACACACACGAGGGACGTGCAGTGTTAATTTTGTTTTAAATAGCTTTCGAAATTATATTTTTGGGAAAATTTTATTGATAAATGAAGTATGTACCTTCATTTGAGTTTCAAATAAAAACTGAAACAATGAAAGCTCGTGCCAATCGCAATGTTTATCTACACTTCCTGTTCAACTGTCAAAATTGTTTGAAGTTTTTGCTCTGATAACAGACTACCGGTTAGAGTAACGTAGTGGTTATGACGTGACAAACGTAAACTGATAAAATCAACGGCAGCATCTGGGCTCGAACCTGTGACCTCATGATCTAATCTGCAAGTCCGATTTATAACACACTTGTTCGTTTTCAAGGCTGTTAGTAGCTTTCTAACCAACTGTTGTAGTCTCTAACAGTCTGTTCACTTTTGTATTTTTGTTATTTCACTCTTGTGTACTAATGAATCTTCAGAGTTTTAAATCCGTGAAAATGTCACAAATTTATCAGTGAGCAGGGTAACAGCACAGCGTGAATAAAAATCTGTGAGCGTATGGTGTTACGTTACATTAATTCCCTTTTTTGTTAATTCCCTAAATTAAAATGGTTTTTAAAAAACGCTAGATAATGTCAGGTGTAATTGTGTTTGTATGTGTGTGCGCGCGCGCGTGCGTGCGTGTGTGTGTGTGTGTGTGTGTGTGTGCGCGCGCGGTTCAAATTTTGATTATATCACAACAGTTATAAATCATTTAACTCAAGTCATTGTAGGGCCTGTAAAATTTGAATTTAAAATATTTACATTTTAAAAAAAGTAGGCGTTTTCTAATTTTCGATGACGTTATTGTACATAAAATATTTTTTTTAATTACGCGTAATATAATGTAAATTGCTTATTAGTGTATTTTATTTTTACTTAATGCTAATAAAAATAGTGCTTAACTGTAATGTTTAGTCAAAACATTTTCATTTAGGAAACAAATATGTAACCTAAGATTTCATTTAGGAAACAAATATGTAACCTAAGATTTCATTTAGGAAACAAAAATGTAACCTAAGATTTCATTTAGGAAACAAATATGTAACCTAAGATTTCATTTAGGAAACAAATATGTAACCTAAGATTTCATTTAGGAAACAAAAATGTAACCTAAGATTTCATTTAGGAAACAAATATGTAACCTAAGATTTCATTTAGGAAACAAGAATGTAACGTAAGAAAATAAAAACCTTAAAAAAAAGATAGTGTTAGGTTAATTTTGATAGATTATGTAAAATTAAAATTTTATTATTTTATAAACGACAATATTTTAAAAATAATTCACTCGGCAACAATAAATATCTGTTATTTACTTTGTAAGAGAATTTTCATTGAATATGATTTATTTGTGCGCCCATCATGATAAGATCAGACCCTGAACCATGCTGTGAGCACAGTACAGAAATTATGATTTTATGTTGTCAGTTTTTGGAACTTTAATTCCATCCGTCAACAAGACAGTTACACGCCAAAAACTAAAACAAAAAGTATACGTGTGGAACTCGGGCAGTTACCGACAGAAGCGATAGCCCAAGTGTGCACAATAGTCGGACATTAAACACCAAAAAAAATCCGACAGAAGAGAAGCTTTTTTTAATGATATCTTTGCTGCATATATCATTAGTTTGAAGATACGTTTACAAATATCTTGTTTTGTTTAAATAAATACGTAAAACTAGCTTAGATATTACTGACTGTAGTTATTGTAAAAGATCAGTTGTTTTATATTAATTCGTAAAGATCAGCTGATTTCATTGAACAGCTGATAGGCTATAAGTTTCAGGTTATGTTGTTAAAAACTAGCAATATTAATAACAATTATTATAAACGTTTATATTAATTTTGAATGTATTATAAACCGTTATAACGTGCACGTGTTCTTCAACTAAGGAAAAATACGGAAACCAAAGCAATACAACGTTTTCATATAATACGCGTGTACTGTTATCGAAAAGGATGAAGAAAAAGAAAGAGACAGAAATAGAGATGAAAATCGTTTACTAGTTCGTTCCGTATTTCCGTTACATTCTTCCGTTCGGCCGACGTTTTTCTATTCACTCCTCTCGCTAAAGCTAACATTAAAAGCTTAACTTCAATATTTTAGTTTACTTGGTAATCCATCTCTCGTTTCATGCCAAAGTAATTTAGTTTCTGCGTTAAAGTTCAATAAAAACTTTCACAACGATGCTTGGTGTTCTCCAGTTCTCTGTATCTATTAACACATGATAATAACAGCTGTAGATAGCAAAAAGAAAAACACGTTCGTATGAGATCAGCTGACTGGTCACGTTTGCACCATTCACTGTACAAAAAAAATAGTTGGCTACTATAAAAGATTTCATTTATCTATGTTGAATTTATTAAACTGATAAAATAAACTACTGAAATGACATAAAAACCATTTACTTATCAAACCACGTATGGTATTATTTCTACAATGTTTTTAACGATATCCAGACCGTATACGTCACAATTTTTGCAAATCCTGTTTTATAAAAAAATCTTTGAATTTTCATAAAATTCTACTTCTTTCAGATATTTCGGATTATCGGTGATTCTTTAAAGACACGGTTGAAGGAAACGTTTTGAATGTGCTTTTTGACTGCATACAGTAGGCTTTTCCATTTCCTTGTTAATTTTCCTTGTTTATAAGTTGTCTTCAGCACATGGATTCTGTATGCAGTTCGACGATTTCCTTATTACTTCATGTTAATAAAACATATGAATGATTTAACATATGTAATACGTGATTGCAACAATTCCAGTTAAAGTACAACTATGGAAATAACACTCACAATTGCTGTATTTTCAAGCACAAACAGCGCTCACTAAGTGGCTTATCCGTCCTTGACCTAGGACCTTGAAATAAAGGTCTACCCTGACTTCTAGATCACTTTTTTGGAATACATGAATTATTTGTAAATAAAAAATTAATTATAATATACAGTAAATATCAATATATAAAATACAATGCCTAACTGACTGACTTACTTATACGCAAAGCCAAAACTGCAACAGCTGGAGAATTTACACATTCCTTTTAGAACGTAAAGGTGCGCTAAGAAAGGAATTTTTTGAAAAACCATTTCTAAATAGAACAATTCAAAATCCATTTTCCTCATAAGATTTATTAATTTTCACAACTGTTGAATAAAAACAAACCTATAATTTCCGTAACATATGTTGAATAAACAAAATTATATATTAAAAATTAAGTTGTAATATTGGTTTCTATGGTAACAGTTTAAATAAATAAATTTAATAAACAGATATTTCATGTGGTTGGCTCACAAAGAGAGAGATATTTTCCTTTTTACATGTATAACTATAGGAATAGTTCTTCATTGTAAATTGTATTGATGGACTTTGTAAACTGCATTTTGTAAATACCCCAGTGACACATCAAAGTGCTATTAGATAAAAAGAAAAGCAAAACTGAATAAATATGAGCAAATCATTAAGTCCATTCATTGTAGTGTATTTATTGTACTCACTGGGGCAAAGTGCGAGGATTGAATACGTCACTAATACAGGAGTCACAAGCGGCTAGACAAGCTAATTTCAATTTAAGTATCCCATTGTCCAAACAAAACGTATGGGTCGCTTTCTATATTCACAAAACGAAATTCTGTTATTGAAAAAAATCAACTATCATGTTTTCTTTTCTTTTTCATTTTAATTACGTTATTTTTTTCGAAAACACGACAAAATTAACAGTTAGTTTTTAACAACATAAACTGAAACTTATTATAGCCTATCAGCTGTTCAATGAAATCAGCTGATCTTTACGAATTAATACAAAACAACTGATCTTTTCATATAACTACCAAAATTAAATTAACGATTTATTTTAAATACTTAAATCGGTCAAACTTTTTCGTAGTTTCCGTAGTGGTTATCGCGTCCACCTCATACGAGCATTGTCCCCGGTTCGATTCCAGACTAAAAGACAGTAATTTTTAATTATAATTAATTTATGTCAGACTTGCGACGCTCAAAACATTCTTTTATATATCAATATAAACGTGTTCCTCGCATCACGCGTCCCGCAAAATCCAACATCACAATCAGCTCAAAAAACACGATACATGTTAATTTTTTTTCAACTAGGCCATTGAGGCGGCGAGATACATGTTAAAATACGGTTCAAAAGCAATGGGAAAAAATCGGTAAAATTTCTCACCTTGACCTTAAAAGAACTTGAGACAGTGTAGCAAATTTGAAATTAAAGAAATTTTGTGTTCAGGAGTAAAAATGAGGCTGTTTGTCGTAGCCTATTTATTTATTTACCCTCAAACTGTAATATTCTATTATTTCAAATTTGGCAATTGGTTGTATAATCACAACTCATGTGATTCTTCAAATCGAGTAAAACTTTGAGCTAAATCTCACAAGCAATTTTATTGAAATGATTCCGAATTTTCCTCTTTTGTTTGTAGCTTCTAAGACGGCGATGATAACCCCATCGGTTTCTCGCCGGCAAAAAAATGTACTTTCTAAGCTGGAAAACATTTGAATGGAAGAAAGTCTGTTATGTTTTCTGCGCCATTTATTTTGTTTGTTTCAATTTTACGAGAACGATCATGGCGTATCACAGCTGTTCGGAACAACTCAACCACCAAACCTATACAAAGAACAACAGATACTTTTCTGTTGTCCAAAACCGTGCTGGAGTCTAATTAAATGCAGAGCTAGACTTGGAGTAAACACACGTATCTTGAATGACCTTGTAACCTTTAAGCGTAGCGAACCGTGGTAACCGATAAGTTGAACGAATGACTCACCGGACTAAGAAATGTTTATAGAGTATTAGAGTGTATTTAATTATGCTTGCTAATTATTTGTTTGATACGTTTAGGAATTTTGGGTTCTAACACGTACAAATTTTATCGGTATATTACACATAGCGTCTAAACGATAAGTGAGATTATTTTAAAATTCTGTAAAAATAAAGAGAGTCCTGCCTCCAATGCCACCTCACTGTGGTATAATATTGAATGAGTGGTTAAGGTGCACTGATGGATTAATGCAATTTAACCCGGTAGTAAAGCTGGTTTAATGTCAGGGCCGTATTTAGGTGTTCGGCGCCTGCAGGCCTACCCCCCCCCAACATCGTAATCTCCATTACTTCTAACATTAGATACTTGTATTTTATACGGGTGCGCCACCCCTAAAAAAATGCACAAAAAATCGACTTGATCCCTCATCACTATTCTACCGCGACTGAGATCTGTCGGGATCGATTCTTTATATTTTTCCTAATAAAAAACCTAACCAACAATTTTTTATTCGAGTGGCAAGTAATTTGTTATTAACAAATATATTGCAAAATTAGAAAATATTTAAAAATGGGTATGCAAATAATTTGTGAAGGTTAATTGGGCAAAAATAAACACTTTTTGTCACGGCATTGTTTTCGAAAAACGCGTCTTTTTTATTTATGGGCGATTTAAGGGCAAAAAAGGGTGAACAATTTGTCAACTTTAAAAATTCATATCTCAGAATCTACTGAACCGATTTGAGCTTACAACCTCGCAAAATGTTCCGCTTTACTTATACTTTAAGTTAGTATTTTTTTAAATAAATGTCCCCCGTATAATTTGACGACTAATATTTGCAATTGAATTTTTATTATTTTTAAGACTGACCACGTGGCCATTAACCCTAGAACTGGTGAAATACGTATTTTACCCTGTCTCTTTCTCAAATGGCAGCGCCGTATATTACGGCTAGACAGCTGTTACAGGATCGATTATTTACTGCACTTCTGATTGTTTAGCTATATTAAAATTTATACTAATCGATTTAAGACATTTCAAGCTTTCTTTTGATGGTAAAATCATCCAATAAGAATTTCTATTTTTAAATCTAAACAAGCCTAAAGATTGTGTTTCAACTGCAGTAATAAGCTGTAGGTTGTGTCAGCTGAGGCTCAGCTGTATGCGGGGGCCATTTACAAAAAAATACTAACTTAAAGTATAAGTAAATATGAACATTTTGCAAGGTTGTAAACTCAAATCGGTTCAGTAGATTCTGAGATATAAATTTTTAAAGTTGACAAATTTTCACCCTTTTTTGCCCGTAAATCGCCCATAAATAAAAAAAGACGCGTTTTTCGAAAAAATGCCTAGAGACAAAAGGTGTTTATTTTTGCCCAATTAACCTTCAAAAATTATTTGCGGACCCATTTTTAAATATTTTCTAATTTTGCAATATATTTATTAATAAAAAATTACTTGCCACTTGAATCAAAAAATGTTTAGGTTTTTTATTAGGAAAAATATAAATAATCGTTCCCGACAGGTCTCAGTTGGTAGAATAGTGATGAGGGGTCAAGTCGATTTTTGTGCATATTTTTAGGGGTGCAGGGGTGCGCCACTCGTATATTTCGTCTGTATACATATCAGTACCCAATTTAAGCATATAGTCGTTTTAAAAACATCACAAATTGATAATGTAACGCGAAAAAAACATTGTAAAACTAAAAATGTGACCTAAAATTAGACTGTTAGTTCAAATAAAAAATAGCGTTTATTCAAGACAGAATGTAATTGAGTTTACAATAAAACAATTAGAAATTGAGACTTACAATTTTACAATTTTCGCCTGTCTTTAATGTTTGAAAATTTGGAAATTATCTCTTTGTAGCCCAATGATGATGTCATGTCATTTTCAATTACCATTGCGGCAAAAGCATTTAACTTTATTTACACTGTCCATAGAATTCCTTGCTTTAGGGTTGAAGTCGACACATCCATAGGCCAACTTGTGTTCTAGTAAGCGCTTCTACTTAAAATGAAGCAATGATACTTATCGTCTTCTGCTTTCTTTCCATTTTTAAAATTTCTTAAAACTCTTTTCTTTATTTTAGCGCCTGTACGTTTTACCCAAAATGTTGCACCCTTAAGCCCGTGCCTGCTTATGCTAATGGGAAATGCTGCCCTGTTTACTATGTCTCCAAACTTGCGCATCTAAAGGTCGGAACTAGGTTCGAGACTATAGTTACTGCGGTTAGCGTTTCCTTTGTCAGTTACGTCGATCCCTCGTCCTATAAAGTAATGGACGTTAAGAAAAACAAACAAAACCATCATTTTTAAAATAGAGGCCATTCAGAATCTTATAAATCTTTACTAACAAATTTTTGGAAATTTTATTTTATAATCGTAATCAAAGTTAAATTCTGCGTAGATTATCAACTAAAAGTTATACGTTTGACTGGAAATATGAACATGAACCACGACCGTCTAAATATTTATTTCCGTACTTCCGATTAATTTAATTTTAACGCTGATTACTATTGTTACGGATTTTCAAAAATCTCGATTACGGTTTTGATTTTGTAAATGCTGCTGCCATTTTAAACGAAATTTATCTACGTTATTACCACTAATAGTTCAAAGAACAGTAGACCTCGCAGTAAATGCTTAATTAATTGTCTGGCTGCCACTTTACGACAGAGCTCTGACGTACTTGCAAAGTTTTCCGCCAATTTAACTGGCAACGGTAATATTTACGAAAAAATATTCTAGATCAACATTATTTGCAAATGTAGGCGTATGCTCTCTTCCCGTGAAACGGTCAAATTGTGATAGGACGAGCCTTTCAGCTAGTATTACAGGGAGCACGTTAAATTAAAGTCCGCCATCTTGAGAAAATCTTACGCATACGTCGTTCGGGCTTTGTATAAGGTGCCTTCGTACAAAGTGTCAAAACAATCGGTCAATCGGTTTGGTAAAAAATGCGAAATAACTAAGTCAAATTCCGAACGGTCGTGTTAAAATAAAAACCTCGTTTCGCTCGATCAGTTAATTTCGCCCCCCCCCCAGTTTGACTTTTGCGTATCAAAAACGTACGTTCAATGTTACTGGTATTTGGTGGTAAAAAATGTATTAAGAAATTATACCTTTACAATTAATTGCTTACTGTATTATTGCTTCGCTATACAGAAGTTTGTGCCTATAAAATTTGGTGATCACGAAAAGATTATGGTAGATCTTTAGGAACCAGGGTCTAAAAGAGTGGCTTCACATCGGCGTGTATTTGGGGGCGCACATCGATGGAGACTAAACAAATTGAGCGTTGATGAAATTTATATTTTGCTAAAATTTCGTTAAGATATAACGATTCGTGACTCAAGTTAATCGTGCAAAATTTTGGTAAAAGTAATTTTTTAATTCGGAGTAGGCCTAAACAGGAAGAAAAGCAAAATAAACCCTGACCGCGTTTTTTTCTCGGTTTACTCACAAACTGTAAAAATCTTTTATTTCAAATTTCTTGTACTGATTCCGTTTATGATTTTTTTACATACGAGTAAAGTAATACAGACGATTTTGAGAAATTATGACGAAAGTTTCATTGTTTTTCTAAACGAATTTCTAGAAATTCGAATCGTTTTAATCAATTTTCTATAATTACAAAATGAAATTTTCCTTATTATTTCAACAAAAACTAAATTTTTATCCGCAATGCTCTGGAGCCAGCATATTTGGAATAGCATGACATAAAAGACATGTCCAACACAAGGTCCATTTCGTATGCGGGAGAGTAAATTCCAATACATTTTCCCGGATAGTGAGGAAGTGGTTACGTCAGAAGGAAAGGAAATCCTCTGTGAATGCAGTTGTGCAGCTGACTTTCCTGCATACCAAGGTTAATTTCAACGTAATTATTGAAATCAATTGACGGTCCGAGTTGTTTTCGTTGAAGGAAAACATCTACGTGAAAAAAAAACATTAAGTGCCACAAATTGGAACTGCCCACGTTGTTCAATTAACGTTAATACTGGCGTCACAAGCAGGCGCGTCTGCTGCAAGACGAGCGACTTTTAAATACTGTTGGCCTAGCTTCTGTTTGTATATACAGGGTGTGGGCCTTGTGACGGAGAATGTAAAATAGAAAACTTTTATAATGTTTGTAAAGATTAAAATTTGGGAAACCATCAACCATTCGCTGCAAGCTACCTCGCTGAAGTTATAGAAACGAATATTTTGTTACACTTTTTTAAAAATCTGACCTCAGCATTGAAATCAACTTCTAAAACTTTTAAACTTTTCGCGTTTTCAAAAAATTTGAACATTTTTAAGACTGATTACAACGGTGAAAATCAGTTTTTCAAAACAGTCGTGATATTTTGGAATAGCCGCCATTTTGAAACTGTCAAACGGATTTTGTTGGGTAACGAACATATTCAAGTTATTTCCAAAATAGAGTTGTTTTAAGTTTAAACCGTATTAGGCATTCTAAATTTTTAAAATAAAATTTTGACTTACACCAGATTTTAACGCTAATTACGAAGGTGAAATCGGATTTTCAAAAAGGGTAACATATAAAAAAGCAATGAATTTTTAAGACTTTTAAATGGAAACCATTTTGAAACTGTTAACGTGCTGCGTAACTAATTTGTCTAAGCGTTTTTGCGCCAAGTTTTAAATCGAATCTGGTCAAAATTGTGAACGCTACAGCGCCAACATGCAGGCGCGCGCGCGCAGTTCCCAGGACTGGATCCACGATGAGTTTCCAGTTTCCATGAGTAACGTTAACTGTCTACACTGAAATAAAGTAAACACATTAATACTTTTATAAACTCATTTTATAATTCTGAGAAGAACCAATAACGCGGCGAGCAGCAGACTTGCTGACGTGTGAAGCAAATATCCAACAGTAATTTTTGTATCAGCATTAAAATTTAATGTGCTGACTTATACAGGTTTTAACACTGATTACGACGATATAATCATAATTTAAAATAAGGTTTTAGATAGAAAAAATATGACATAAGTTTTAAATGGCAGCCATTTTAAAACGGTCAAAAATTGTTTGGTGAAAAACAAACTTGTCGATTGTTGTACAATATTTGAATAAAATTAACATATTAAACTTTCAAATTTAAACTTTCAAATTAAATTGGGCAGATTTTAAATACGATTACTTGGGTAAATGATCATCCCATCGTCTGCATTAGCCCAAGTGTGCACAATAGTCGGATGTTTAAACACAAAAAAAAGATATTTTCATGATATAAAAAGATACGATTTTTTTCTATTAAGGGGCTCACACATTGTGAATACAAGTTTGGCAATCCCTAGCTAGATCTAACCTTTTATCTTCTTTCGGGTTAGATTCCATCACTGACGGATTAATGCGGTTTTGTAAATGGAGACGGTTGGTTAGAAGAGAGCCTCCCAGGGGGTGAACATTTTTGATAATACCTTCAAAAATATCACTGTTAAGCTATTTTGAGACTTAAAACAGATATAAAATAAGTGAATATTTTTTTTTTTATTTTGGTTTAACGTCCGACTATTGTGCACATTTGGGCAAATGCAGACCATGGAATGATTTATAGCGTATGAAAATGCCAAGCCCTGGCCGCGAATCGAACCCGGGTTCTCGGGGTGAAAGCCCAGTACACTATCAACTAGGCCACCGAGGCGGCTATTGTAAACAAAAAATTACTCCGTTTTAGAAAAAATCACTTATTTTTTTCAGATTCCAATTTTACAGTTGTTCTTATTATTATTTACAATGTCACTCATTTTGAAACAGAAGTTGTACTAGAGAAAACATGCTTTTCTTCTTTCCCATCTTCTCAATATTCTTACCCGTAATTTTGTATGTATTTCCGTTGCTTTACTCTTACCGTTAACACTGATCCCTTGTTGTCAATAGTTTTTTTTTCAATTCTAGAGTCGGGAAAGATCATTATGCTGTTGCAGTTAACACAGGGAATAAAGAGAGAACCAACATAAAATATCTAATTATATAACCCTGTTCTCCCCCTCAGTGCAGATCGGGATAATGTGACGGGTTTCGGAACCCTCAGAGGCCTTGACCCTTTTCCTCAATGCCTACGCGTATACTTCCATTTTATGGAAGTAAAATAGGAGTTTATATTTCTTTTTATTTTATTTATTTTATCTGGGGAGGGGCGATTGCCCCTTCGCCCCTCCCCCTTTAATCTGATCTTGGATCCCATCATCAAAAGCTAAGTTTACTTACCTAAGGAGAGCCAGAGCAATATGGACTCTGGACGGTAGATGCATGTGGGGCTCCTTATTCCTTATGGGAGGGGGCATAAACTAAAATGCCTATTTTAAAATGCCTATTTATACGATTGCGTCAAAGATGAAAAAGTTCTCAAAAAGAAATTATGATTAAAATGTTATGTTTTTTTAAAGATTGTAAATAGCCATTTTAAATAGTTTACCAACATTTTAAAAATTAAACATAAAATTTAAACATAATTTTAAAACCATAATTCGCCGAGTAACAAACTTGTTCAAGTTGTTCCCAAAATCGATTTTGTTCAGAGTTCGATTCAAATCGAGCCACCTGACACGAGAATGCTGACACACGTGCAGTGGTGTGCCCTGCCACCTGCATGCTTATAAATCAATGCCGTTCATTGCAGAGTGTGATCGCACAAGACGGAAAGGCCGCCCACATTGTATTAACACTTTCATACTTTACCGATGACGTCACACAAGACGACCATCAAAGGTGAAACATTTGTTTTTTTGCATATACTGGGCAAATCTCAGCTGAGCAACAATACTCACTCAGCCAATAATTACAATTGGATTTCAATAATATGTTTCTTGTGAAATCTGTTATCTCTGTTACAAAATACGACATAGCCTACTAACTGTGAACCAGCCTTTCGCTACGGTATTTTTCACGGAATAAAAATTACATTTTATTAAATTGAAAGTTGACTTAAAAATTTTGTTAAAAAAGTAAACTACAGCGTTTGTATGTTTGCGAGAGAAGCTTTTGTAATAAAAAGAACGTTATTGTTATTGGTGGATATAGTAAGTATTTGGTTAAACCCTCCTCCAAAAAACACCACAAATACAGGAATTAAGTTATTGCAATTCCCCCGGGTGTACAGACAAGACGGCTTCTAGAGCCATAAACCCGGCTTTAAAATAATCAAGCATTTTGAGTGGCCGAAATTTTGTTTTGAACGTGGCAGTTTAAGGTACCCTAAAATCTGATCACGATTGTATTTGATAAACAACGATTTTCTTTGAAATCTACGAAGCCCAGTCTTAGTGAAAAGCTGACAACAAGCTTTTAAACGTAACAAAAATAAAGCAGACATTTTGAATGCCCTTCGCATATACAACATAAGGCAGCTAATATACAATATTTAGGCCTTGTCGAAATTATAATCGATATATAACAGTAGACATTATGAAATTTCACAGTTTTGTATGTATAGCCTCGTATCTAGGAAAAATAGAGGCTTCAAATTGCTCTTTTGAATAACAGTTACGTAAAAATTAATATAAATTCTAAAATTGCACCTGTTTACAATGTTTAATGTAATAAATTATTTCTCTGCGTTGCCGCCACGTTTTTTAGGTTACAGAAAAAACTTTCAAGATGACTTACAACAGACCATTGTTCAGCAAAGGGTGATTAATCCCCTACCATCGGCCACAGCGGGGGAGGATTACCCTAATACCTGGTTTTATTGTTGTAGGCTAGCCGTTTTAGTAAAATAGCCTCTACCCAGACAAAGCCGTTTTTTAGGCTTTAGCTTAGGCTAAATATTTCTTGTGTGGATAATTTAACAATTCATAAGAAATTAGCAAGTAACTGATCGTAGGCTATATAAAAATGTTTGTTTCCTTAACCTCTACTATATGGAAGTCTGGAACTCTGTGAATTAGCCTAAAGAGGATTTATTTAAAGTTAATTTATTAATTGTAATTAACTTGTTACCATGGCAACGACTTTGTTATCACATTAACAACTGTACATTGTAAATGTGTAGTAAAGCGCTCTGATTTGTGGTGATTTCAAGAATTAATAACTTAAAAATTAATTGTTTAATGTAGTAATAAATAGTAGCATTGAATATAAACATAGGCCTACTAGAATAACCCTTGTGACAACTTTGTGCATAATATTCAGTATGCCGACACTTCATTCATAGTGCGTCAACTGAATCCAGTGTTCTGTGACTATTACATTTTACAAGTAGTGCATTACTTTTGTATACTTTTACAATAAAGTGTATTTTGCATTTAAACGGAAAACTTTATTGTGAAGGTTAGAGTTTAGAGTTAGATAAAGGTGTGAAGCAAGTAGATGTTTCCTGAAATTTTAATTTAGCTAGTTCTTCTGTTGGCACGAAATTGAAAAATAAAATAATGAAGGCCTATAATAAAGGGAAGAGCTTCAAATTCGAAAACCAGAATTTGAAGGAATCGATGAAATGGTTCTGCAGTAGTTTGGGCAAAATATTGCCTTTTGCAACAATATTGCCTTATTTGCAAAATATTGCAAAATAACAATTACCGTATGTTATTCATATAGGCCTATGTTACTTAATAAATATTGTTTTAAGACTGTTTTATTTCAATAAACTTTGCACTCAATACTTCAAATTAAAAATAGTGTATAACACGTTTTACAAATAAAAACACATTTTATACACGTTTCGGTTGAGCTCTCTCTATAGAGAGCTTCAATGCCGCTATAGAGAGATTTTACTGTGGCTCTGCCTCTCTGTGGCATTTGAACGCCGAGCTTCTGTATATAAAAATATATTTTATTTTATAAATAAACTTAAATTTAATTTTTAATTTTCCTCAAAACATGTTCTAGACGTCACACGATCGATGTTCATTTTATAGTCCTGGGAAATGGATCTTACCATGATGGCCGCCATTGTTTCTATTGATTATGTCTGCGAACTACTTAATATAGAATTCAATTCAAAATTATTCAATTTCACTAAAAATGTATTAAAAAGGTATTGTGTACAATTATTAGATCTATCCGTTTTGTAATTTATAAATTCGTAGGGAACATTTGGTATGTTCCCAGGGATAATATTTACAACATCCAACAACACACTTTGGTATGCTGGTTTTTCTAGTTACGACATTTGTTATTAACCAGTTACAAAAGTTATTATTTAACCGTTGCACATATAATGAGTGTCATTATTTGTCTACTTAGCAACACGGAAAACCTGAAAACAGTAATTGTTTTAAATTAATCAATTTGTTTCTGGATGAATTGTATGAGAATATAACACAAGAATGGAACAATAGAAGCCTACCTATGTAGCACGTTAACATATTTCGAATAATTTAATATTTGAAAATTAGAAAACGTTTTGACATTTTGCATCAGTTCAATTCATGTTAATAATAAAAAAATAAAATTATCTTCTTTCGGTCCGACATAATTATTGAGCAGCTTGTCTTTTACTGTTTTCAAATTCTAATTACCATAATCGCAAATTTAAACCGAGAATTGCTAATTTGTTAAAATTAGCTGCTTAATTTACAATGTTATTGTTGACTCTTGTATTTTTTGTACAGTTTCGTTTTAAATTGCGGTAAAGAGTCAAAAATTGTTGGCTTACTAGTTTAAAGGCCTACTCTAAGTTACAATATCTTTGTTAGCTTAGTAGCCTAAAAAACGGTTCGCTTCTCGTCGTGATACAAGCGTATTTCCAAAAACTAACCACAATGAATAACTTTCCATAAACGACATTTTCGATATGCATTTATTTCGGTTATTTGGTGCAGATTAAACACGTTCATTATCCATTAACGAATGAATAAACATTTATTACTCACCCCGTTCATCGCCGACGGCCTTATTTTCGTAATTCCAATGAAATTTAAAATGCTTTTTTTCAGACTTTAACGGTTTTTACGAAGCTAAACACAAAAACTTTTTATGTTTTTATATTTAGTCACAAAACGCGATTGTTAAATCTAACCCGCGGTGTTTTTCTGCAGTAACTGGGTCAGAAAAATATGTTTCTACCACAAATCAAAGTAAACAAAGTTGTTGGCCTATAATTTTTTAGCAATGGGTATAGCCGTAAGCCTAAAATGAATTGGAAACAATATTGTCGGTAATAAATAAATTTGTGTGTATTTTAATATCGATGTTAAATATATATTAGCAATTTGAAAAAAAATGGAGCGACTTTGCGATTCCTAGTGTCCGTGTATCGACATGCATTTACTGAGACACAATATGTCTCGTATTTATAAATTATTGGCAGTCATCTTAGGAAAAGACATTTTTGTCAATTTTACGTGTTTCTACTCGTGGGAAACTTAACTTGAAGATTACGGAAGGTAAATCTTTCGTCATTTTTAACGTTCGTGGCGTAGACAAAAAGCCACGTGACTATTGTGTTTATGTAAAATTGTTTGCCTTTGTAGAGCAAATGCGTTATTTGTTAGTTCAGTTTTATTATTTGTGTTCTCTCTTAAAAAGGTTAATAATGAATGATAATTCAGGAGTTATCGTAAAAAACAAGTTATTTTGTAATATCTCACAAACAATTAAAGTAATTTTTTTCACCGCTTACATTATGTCTAGGCTCAATTTATTGTTAATTTTTCATCACACATATTATTGCTAAAAACCGCAATGAATTCAAATTATGCCAAGGTTAGGTCAAACGTCTGCCTCTCGGTTTAAATTATTCATGGTTCTGATCCTGGAATGTTAACTTGTTTGCCATTATGTCATCGCAGATTACGATTGGGCTGGAATTCCGCGACACCATATCTTAATTAAAACGGAAGATTACGATAATTTCTCGGAATCCGACAGAACGATCTTTTTAAAAATATATGTTTTTGGTTTTTGTTCGCAGTTGGTGACAGTGGTGGGGAGTACCAAAAGAATTAACTGTGAAGCACAGAGACGCTGCCTTTCGTCAGAAACGATAACTATTGCCAAGTACACGATTCAAATGGTAGGTAGCTAGGCCGAAGCGATCGTAGTGTGGGAAAGAGACCGGTGGTGCATTGTCGTCAAACCTAGTGTAGTGTTCGGGTGTTCTGTTAGTGGTCCGACCCTACGTGATGCCTTCTCTGTGGACTTTGATATTTCAATTGGTTATTGTAAATACATTCTTGTACAGTTTGTTGGGACTAACAGTCGGTACGTCGTTCCATTGTGCCGTCAGGCGGGAGATCTCGCCGTGTACCTGCAAACACCAGGAAGAGAATGCGGGCGGCATCCAAGTGACTTGCGAGAGGATGTCGTCGTTCTCTCAGGTCGTCAGCGCTCTGCAGGACAGGTTCGAGCCAGACATTAAAATAGCCCTCACGATATCGTATTCGCAGATGGAGGACCTCCCCTTGTTGAGTTTCCAGAACCTCGGCTTGTACGTGAACTCGCTTAAGCTGAACTTCGACAACCTCAGGTAAGGCACGCAAATAGGCCTAACGGTTTTGTGTTAGGCAACTCATATTTCTCTAAAAAAATATGACAAATTAATGTTACAATCTAATTGCATAAGTAACTTCAGAAATTACATTTACCAGTCTGTACTGGCCCGCATTGTCGTAGTTCAATTTTTGTCCAAAAAAAATAATAAAATCAACTTAACTATGTAATAAACCTTTTTGGAATGAACACAACCACAATACAAAATGGATGTGTAAAAAATTATAATTAAATAAATCTGTCAGTACTGACATTTGAAAATTTTATTTTAACCCGCCATTTTTACTATCCCATTTTTAAAAGTATGACTTTAAACATTTGCTAAATCTTAGATTGGAAATTTTATAAAAATACAACCCACTCGTTGAACAAACATAATTTGTAAATATAAATTTAACGATATTAACTAGAAAGTAAGACATGAGGCATATTAACCAAAAAAAGACAAAAACAACATTTTTTAATCTTTTGTAACCCCGCCCCGATCCTCTGACCGACCCAAATTTACATGAGACCATGTGCCGTGCCATCCCAAAATGTCAAGACATGAATATGTTGGCAGTTGCAAGATATAACTAGTGGAGTAAGCTTATCATTAAAAGTGCTTTCCTTTCTGTAAATACACGAACGTCGATGAAATCTCGCCTGTTGTAAATTACATTTTAGAATTTTGTATTTATCCTACTGAAAATATTATTGGATAATTTTGTTTAATTCATCTGTTGGGAATTAATCGCTAACTTCTTCGTTGTATTTGTGTTATTTTCTTAATTTCAACATTACTAATTACATTTCTGAATTTATTTAATTTGTATAAATAAAGGACATAATTAACATTTTTAAACCGTATTTTAGCTGTAAAAGTGTTTTGCATAAATTGTTTTTTTAACTAATTAATTTACTTATAAGTAGGCCTATTATTAACATTTTAAATATTAGAAAAGTAATAATAAATTTTATTAGGCCTACTTATGAAATCATTATTACTGAAGTAATACGTATTATGAAAATGATTTATTCAGTTTTACTTGGTTTTTTAATAATAGGATATAATACGCTTCTGTACAGTATACGGTTAAGGTAATACAGAATTTTAGACTATGATTCAGACAAAACTGCTGCTGTTTAGACAAGTTCGTCCAGCTAAAACCGTTTATCTACTTCAAAACAGCTGTGAATAAACATTTTAACTTTTTATTTTACACTTTTAGGAACAGCTGATCAATTTTTTAAATCAGCTTTAAAATGTCCTTAACTTATTAACAGCGTAAATTCTCAAAGTATATTGACAAAATATAATAAATGACGAAAATATTAACAAACAGATATTTTATTTTTATTTTTTTAAAGTCTTACTGCAGAAGAAAGGTTTAGCTATGGTTCAAAAAATTACAAAGTTAAGATTATTTATGGAGGCCTATACGTTTTTTAAGATAATTTTATAACTTTCTTTATTTACATTGAAATTGGTTTTATGAGACACATTGAATATAAATTCTTAGATTCTAAATACTTAAATGAACCTAATAATAGTAAATTTTGTTCGAATTTTCCGATTATAACCTAGCTTGATTAACGTAGTCGCGATCAATTCCTCACACTTCTAGTAGAAAGCTAATATTTTGACGGTCCTGACGTTTTTAGGTGTTAATTGTTGTTTACTAACACAAACCCTTAAGCTAATGACAAGTCAGCTTTGTTCTTTTCTTCATTTCAGGAAGTCTAGAAAAAAAAATAGCTTTAGGTTTTTAATACAATGTGTCGTGATTCGATATGTACAAAAATTAACATTCCCATAGAATTAAAATAGCGTTGAAATACACGGCAACATTTTTACCCATAATTCTCTGATTCCTTAATGAACAAAATGCTATTGTTTAGCATTTTCAGAACGAATTGCTCGAAACCAATTATTTTGGATTTTTCAGTATAATTAAATCTAAAATAATACAAAGTTTTGTTTAGGATATTCAAGAAAAACGACCATTTGCAAAACTAATTTCCAAAATGTTACACTCACTTTAAATTAGGATAGGTAAAAGTTCAGAACAAAGCGCCAAAATTCAGCCAGTAATTCTATTTAAGAACGAAACAGTGTTCATTCCTGTCAAAACAAGCCAGTCCCTGTAGCTCATAGAAAGGACTATACAGTAAGCTTACGTGAAAATAACAAGTTTACATGGTTTAGCTATTAACTACGTAAAAACAAAGGCAGTTAGGCCTATAGGATTTACTTTTAAAAACATCAAAAGGGCGTAACAAATTGATGAAATTAATGTATAATCTGTTTCTTTACTTTCTAAAATCTATTTAGTAGAAACGGAGAAACAAAGGTTTGAATATAGTAATATTTTAAGTTTTCATTCGTCCCCTCTCCTTTTCTTTTTCTTTATCTTCTTCTTCTGCTTACATTTTGACGCAGTTACTGAACCGATTTTGACGAATAAGGTCTCATTTTTCTCGTTATGGTGGTAAGTTACTATGAATAACACCGGGCAAGTTATGAATAATGGTGCCAAGTTATTGCTGCCTTTTGTATGAATAATACGAAAAGTTAATTCTTCCTGACTGAAAAATTCAAACAACCAAAAAAATCAGTTAAGAACTTTGAAATACTTAGAACTGCTAGACCAATGTTAAGGAAAAAGGAGATAATAGATAATGATTTTTGTATTGATATTAATAATAAATTAACTCTACTGAAAAATTTCAAAACCTGTAAAAATATATGTAAACACTTTTGAAATTTCATGATCTACAGGACAATTTTGACGAAAAAGAATTCATTCTGTTCAGTGTGGTTGTAAATAATGCCTTTTGTATAGATTTGATTAATACACTGTGATTTTTTATGATATACAAAATTTAAAATTCATAATATTATTACAGTAGAATGTGATTAATTTGATTTAATTAAACTCGATATTGTTGATTTTTAATTTGGTTAGAAATTGTTATTACATCAGTGATAATAATATTAATTGATTCGAATAAATATTTTTTTGCGTATAAAAGTACAAAAATATGCTTGAAAATAAGTGTTTACAAAACGGCACACTGAGGTGGGATGGTCGGTCTTGAAAACAAGACTACGTCAGTGCGTTGACCTAGGAAACCCCATGGACCAGAGAACAACCCTCACCTTTGTTATGGCCACCTGCTTTCTCTTTTCCCTATTGTTCTGATCGCTTCCTACATAAACATTCCGTTACTTCGCAGTCATGCGGTAAAGTGCTTTCGATATTTTTTCTTAAAAGTTGTTCTTATTGTTCAATAAGAATGTGGTTTGTTTTATAGATATTCGAATTTGCCAACTTTCCAAATGTATTTTTATTCAAAGTTTTCTTGTAATTCGAATTCTTAGAGTACTTCCTCTAGCACAGTAAAACAGTTGAAATAGAATAAACTACTCAACAATTTTGACGAAAAAGAGATAAATTTGTTCTTTATGTATTACATTTAAAAATTTATTGTTCAAATTTTCAAAATGTTTTTGAAAATATATAAGAAAACGTTATAATCTTACGCCTTATTAAACTATTTTTTTACAAAATTTGGCTCGTTATGTCCGTTCTAATAGTGGGCAGTATATTTTGAATAAATACCATGAAAGATTATACCGTATGAAAAATTATAAAAGTGTAAAAAACTTTAAAAATCTTAATAACAAACAAAATGCCAAAGTAGGTAGTCGAGCGTAGCAAGCAAAAAAGAAGGTCTAGCCTGCTGTAAAGTCTTTTTACAGCAATATTCTGCTAATGCAATATTCAATAAACCTTCTACGAATCAGTAAGGTTTATGAAATAAATTTCTTTTAAGTAAGAGCCCTTAGTTATACATTGATTCATCGCTTGGTTTACGAAATTCACCAACAGCAGCAACATTATAATCTTTAGTAATAATAATTCAAATTTTTTCTTTTTTATTTATTTTCCTACGAGCAGAAGGCCTACTGGGAACTGTACAAAAGTAGGCCTAAACTTAAAATTTATTCGTAGTTTTAAAATAAATAGCCCAACAATGTGCTAACTACTTATGTCTTCTCGATGAACTTGACTTATAATAGGCTAGGTTTTACAAGAAAGAAAATGGTTATTTTTTGTTATTTTGGTTATTATTGTTATTTTTTCTCGTTTACTAACAAAGGAAACAGTTTATTATAATTTCAAGTTCTTGTGCCAAAACTGGATGTTAACTTGTACTTGCAAATCAATTTCTTACTTTTTATGTATACTGTTACACCATTAGGTTTTAGTTTTTCAAAATCTATCATTCCAATATTACTTAAGATAATGCCGCCAAATTGAATTTGTAATCTATAATTATGCTTACCCAAATAACATAATTTATAGATCAAATTACAGTTTTAAAAATTTTACAAAGATATAATCAGGTCAAAAGTATGACTTTTGTCTGTATGTTTCATAAGGAGGTAACATTTTGTATTTTCAATTACTATTTTTGAAACAAATGTTTAGGGCCTATGTTTTAATTTATTTTATAGATAATAAATAGTAGGCCTATATTTAAATTAAATTCAGATCGTAATGTAGACCTTCTTTCTATTACGAAAGATTTTATAGAATTTTGAAAGTTATAAAATTCATATTTTTATCATATTGAAGCTTTAATTTTATCGTATTAAAAAAATATAACTTAACCTAACTTTAAGAATAAAGTAACTTAAGCCTAACTAAATTTTGCGGGCAAAGCAAAGTGTACAGTGTACACTGAACTTAAATTTCTTAAATCCATTGCCCTATTTTTTGTTCGGTTTCATTCAAAATTAATGCGATTCGTAGTAAAAAAAGCCGATTTTGGAAACAATAATGCAATGCTTTTATACGTGACGAAGAAAAACAATGTAAATAGTACTTGAATCCATCAGAAAAATAATAAAATCAGTATAAATCAACTTCCTTTTTAACACTTCCTAAATTATTTGACATAAGTGTGCGTTATAAGATGTTTATTATGAAATCAATTAAAAGTATTTCTAAAATAAGATTTTTTTAAAGGTATAGGCTATCATGTTTTAGGGCTGGTTGTGATGTTGGATTTTGCGCATCGCGTGATGCAAGGAACTCACACACACACACACACACACACACACACACACACACACACACACACACACACACACACACACACACACACACACACACACACACACACACACACACACACACACACACACACACACACACACACACACACACACACACACACACACACACACACACACACACACACACACACACACACACACACACACACACACACACACACACACACACACACATACACACATACACACACATACACATATACACACATACACACATATACACATACATATATATATATATATATATATATATATATATATATATATATATATATATATATATATATATATGTGTGTGTGTGTGTGTGTGTGTGTGTGTGTGATTTTATTATTTTCTGATGGATTCAAGTACTATTTACATTGTTTTTCTTCGTCACGTATTAAGGCATTGCATTATTGTTTCCAAAATCGGCTTTTTTTACTACGAATCGCATTAATTTTGAATGAAACCGAACAAAAAATAGGGCAATGGATTTAAGAAATTTAAGTTCAGTGTACACTGTACACTTGCTTTGGCCGCAAAATTTAGTTAGGCTTAAGTTACTTTATTCTTAAAGTATATATATATATATATATATATATATATATATATATATATATATATATGTGTGTGTGTGTGTGTGTGTGTGTGTGTGTGTAATAGTATATTTTTCTCGTCGAAAGTCTCATATTAAATTAATTATAATTAAAAATTTCCTGTTTCCGCCCGGGATCGAACCGGTAGCCTTGCTCGTGTAAGGTACACATCATAACCACTACTCTACGGAAACTACGAACAAGTTTGACCGATGTAAATATATGAAATGAATTGTTAATTTAATTTTGGTAGTTATATTAAAAGATCAGTTGTTTTATGTTAATTCGTAACGATCAGCTGAGTACGTAAGTTAGGTTGTGTGGTTAAAAAGTGGCTTTGTTAATTTGTCGTTTATATTAATTCGTAACGATCAGCTGATTTTATTTCACAGAAAATAGGTTATAATAAAATGCAAGTTATGTTGTTAATAACTAGCTATTTTAATTTATAGTGTTTTCGAAAAAAATCGTAATTAAAATAACAATTAATACAATAAATATAAGATTATTTAATTAAATACAATACGTGTAATTACAATTTGTAAGAAAAAAAAATAAAATTCTGTGACTAAACCAAAATAAAATCATATGTCGCGTTTTCGAACAAATTATCCTAATTAAAATAAAAAGGAGAAGAAAATACGATACGTGATTTTTGTTTTTAGTTCAATAACCGATTTTTTTACAGTTATGAACTGATGTTAAAATAAGTAATTAAATAGAACGATTAATTACTTATTAACTCACTAAATTAATAAAAATCCTAAAATCCGTTGAAGGAGCTTTTAATATTTGAAAAATTGTAGCCTTTAAATTGTCGAGGCTAACTTGACGGCTTTTTAGGAAACAACATACTTTTTATTAGGCCTACTTGAACAAACGATAGTAGGCACTTAATATTTTTGTAATTGAGACTTTTGTTATCTAGAATGAAAAACTTGTAATCAGATTATCACTAGTACAAAAGCTACTAAATCATGAACAACTATTGTCATAAATGTTGTAAATCCACGGAAGAAAGAGACCCTGTCGAACAAAAGCCTCCTTAATCGTATGCACCATCAAAATATCAACTTCCAAATGTTAATTTGTAAAGTGCTAAAAATACCGTAGCAAACACATATATTTCTTAATAAATTATCGAAACTTTTATCAATGAATACATTTGCTGATTCTTTATCAATAAGAATGGACCAAGTTCATCGCTTGACTGGTTTACTGTCGCTTCTCTTCTCTTAAGAACTAAATAAATTAATTTAATTAATTTATTAATTTAAGCTTCAGTAATGTATAATAGCTTCACCTGGTAAATTACTGCTTAACTAGTTTATTATCACTTTAGTTGCTAGTTTATCGGTTTATTAGTTTACTGTCGCTTCTCTTAAGAACTGATCGCTTAAGTAATTTTATCTAATAGCTTCACCTGGTAAATTACTACTTAAATAGTTTATTATCACTTCAGTCGCTAGTTTATCGGTTTATTAGTTTACTGTCGCTTCTCTTAAGAACTGATCGCTTAAGTAATTTTATCCAATAGCTTCACCTGGTAAATTACTGCTTAACTAGTTTATTATCACTTTAGTTGCTAGTTTATCGGTTTATTACTTTACTGTCGCTTCTCTAAAGAACTGATCGCTTAAGTAATTTTATCCAATAGCTTCACCTGGTAAATTACTGCTTAACTAGTTTATTATCACTTTAGTTGCTAGTTTATCAGTTTATTAGTTTACTGTCGCTTCTCTTAAGAACTGATCGCTTAAGTAATTTTATCTAATAGCTTCACCTGGTAAATTACTGCTTAAATAGTTTATTATCACTTTAGTTGCTAGTTTATCGGTTTATTAGTTTACTGTCGCTTCTCTTAAGAACTGATCGCTTAAGTAATTTTATCTAATAGCTTCACCTGGTAAATTACTGCTTAACTAGTTTATTATCACTTTAGTTGCTAGTTTATCGGTTTATTAGTTTACTGTCGCTTCTCTAAAGAACTGATCGCTTAAGTAATTTTATCTAATAGCTTCACCTGGTAAATTACTGCTTAACTAGTTTATTATCACTTTAGTTGCTAGTTTATCGGTTTATTAGTTTACTGTCGCTTCTCTTAAGAACTGATCGCTTAAGTAATTTTATCTAATAGCTTCACCTGGTAAATTACTGCTTAACTAGTTTATTATCACTTTAGTTGCTAGTTTATCGGTTTATTAGTTTACTGTCGCTTCTCTTAAGAACTGATCGCTTAAGTAATTTTATCTAATAGCTTCACCTGGTAAATTACTGCTTAACTAGTTTATTATCACTTTAGTTGCTAGTTTATCGGTTTATTAGTTTACTGTCGCTTCTCTTTGAACTGATCGCTTAAGTAATTTTATCTAATAGCTTCACCTGGTAAATTACTGCTTAACTAGTTTATTATCACTTTAGTTGCTAGTTTATCGGTTTATTAGTTTACTGTCGCTTCTCTTAAGAACTGATCGCTTAAGTAATTTTATCTAATAGCTTCACCTGGTAAATTACTGCTTAACTAGTTTATTATCACTTTAGTTGCTAGTTTATCGGTTTATTAGTTTACTGTCGCTTCTCTTAAGAACTGATCGCTTAAGTAATTTTATCTAATAGCTTCACCTGGTAAATTACTGCTTAACTAGTTTATTATCACTTTAGTTGCTAGTTTATCGGTTTATTAGTTTACTGTCGCTTCTCTTAAGAACTGATCGCTTAAGTAATTTTATCTAATAGCTTCACCTGGTAAATTACTGCTTAACTAGTTTATTATCACTTTAGTTGCTAGTTTATCGGTTTATTAGTTTACTGTCGCTTCTCTAAAGAACTGATCGCTTAAGTAATTTTATCCAATAGCTTCACCTGGTAAATTACTGCTTAACTAGTTTATTATCACTTTAGTTGCTAGTTTATCAGTTTATTAGTTTACTGTCGCTTCTCTTAAGAACTGATCGCTTAAGTAATTTTATCTAATAGCTTCACCTGGTAAATTACTGCTTAACTAGTTTATTATCACTTTACTTTAGTTGCTAGTTTATCGGTTTATTAGTTTACTGTCGCTTCTCTTAAGAACTGATCGCTTAAGTAATTTTATCTAATAGCTTCACCTGGTAAATTACTGCTTAACTAGTTTATTATCACTTTAGTTGCTAGTTTATCGGTTTATTAGTTTACTGTCGCTTCTCTTAAGAACTGATCGCTTAAGTAATTTTATCCAATAGCTTCACCTGGTAAATTACTGCTTAACTAGTTTATTATCACTTTAGTTGCTAGTTTATCGGTTTATTAGTTTACTGTCGCTTCTCTTAAGAACTGATCGCTTAAGTAATTTTATCTAATAGCTTCACCTGGTAAATTACTGCTTAACTAGTTTATTATCACTTTAGTTGCTAGTTTATCAGTTTATTAGTTTACTGTCGCTTCTCTTAAGAACTGATCGCTTAAGTAATTTTATCTAATAGCTTCACCTGGTAAATTACTGCTTAACTAGTTTATTATCACTTTAGTTGCTAGTTTATCGGTTTATTAGTTTACTGTCGCTTCTCTTAAGAACTGATCGCTTAAGTAATTTTATCTAATAGCTTCACCTGGTAAATTACTGCTTAACTAGTTTATTATCACTTTAGTTGCTGGTTTATCGGTTTATTAGTTTACTGTCGCTTCTCTTAAGAACTGATCGCTTAAGTAATTTTATCTAATAGCTTCACCTGGTAAATTACTGCTTAAATAGTTTATTATCACTTTAGTTGCTAGTTTATCGGTTTATTACTTTACTGTCGCTTCTCTAAAGAACTGATCGCTTAAGTAATTTTATCCAATAGCTTCACCTGGTAAATTACTGCTTAACTAGTTTATTATCACTTCAGTCGCTAGTTTATCGGTTTATTAGTTTACTGTCGCTTCACTTAAGAACTGATCGCTTAAGTAATTTTATCTAATAGCTTCACCTGGTAAATTACTGCTTAACTAGTTTATTATCACTTTAGTTGCTAGTTTATCAGTTTATTAGTTTACTGTCGCTTCTCTTAAGAACTGATCGCTTAAGTAATTTTATCTAATAGCTTCACCTGGTAAATTACTGCTTAACTAGTTTATTATCACTTCAGTCGCTAGTTTATCGGTTTATTAGTTTACTGTCGCTTCACTTAAGAACTGATCGCTTAAGTAATTTTATCTAATAGCTTCACCTGGTAAATTACTGCTTAAATAGTTTATTATCACTTTAGTTGCTAGTTTATCAGTTTATTAGTTTACTGTCGCTTCTCTTAAGAACTGATCGCTTAAGTAATTTTATCCAATAGCTTCACCTGGTAAATTACTGCTTAACTAGTTTATTATCACTTCAGTCGCTAGTTTATCGGTTTATTAGTTTACTGTCGCTTCTCTTAAGAACTGATCGCTTAAGTAATTTTATCTAATAGCTTCACCTGGTAAATTACTGCTTAACTAGTTTATTATCACTTTAGTTGCTAGTTTATCACTTTATTAGTTTACTGTCGCTTCTCTTAAGAACTGATCGCTTAAGTAATTTTATCTAATAGCTTCACCTGGTAAATTACTGCTTAACTAGTTTATTATCACTTTAGTTGCTAGTTTATCAGTTTATTAGTTTACTGTCGCTTCAATTGATAGTTTTTAAATGACTTTCTCGCTCTGCATTTTCCAATCGTTCTGAAAACTATTAACCAATAGGAAGTCATAAATAAGTAATAAGTAGGCACATCATTAATAAACAATAAGTCAGTTTTTAACAAATTATTTATTTTTTGTTAAAAACAATTATACAGTAATTAAACAGATATTACAAATTCTAATGTTACGTGGGTCAATTTGAAATAACAAAGCACAGAATTCTAGGGAAAATTCTTTAAATATTTTTTTTTAATTACAGAGTAAATTACCTAATTTTAAATGATACTTAAAACCTATATTTCTGAGGTAAATATCTACTTTTCAATTTTTTAAATTGAAATTGTAATTTAATTTATCTAAATGTAGTCTGTTCAGTGTTATGTGATGCAATACCATCTTCACACACTTAGTGTATTTCTTAACGACTGTAGAAGTTCGGTTAGCTCATACGCCTGGTTATTAAGAAACACTATTTCAGTATTTCAGCAAATACAGAATACCCACAATGCGTTGAGGACAAATTCCAATTGTGGAAACTTACTATAGGTAGAGTATATCTGTTTACTTGAAAGACTTTGAGGGTGTAAAGTAGGCTACCAGTGACCGAATAGATTTATTCAAGTCCCGTTGCGTATATTTTGGTATACATCTATTATTCTAGGTAAAAACGTTGTTCAACCGCCAAATTCGGAGTTTGAGATAACACAGGTGCCAATTGGGGGGTAATTTTGAAGCAATGAAAGAAAATCGGGCAGTAGTGGGTATCTTTTGTCTCATCGAGGTAGACAGACATTATCAAAAAACGAGTTACTTTACTAGCATTCCTCTTTTGACTCCATTGTAACTGTGGCTCACACTAAATTTTACATGTGATCTATAATCGGTTCGTTTTTTTCTGTTCCTCAGTCAGCTGATTTTTAGGTTAATTTTATTTTTTGAAGGTACTGTTTTACTGCTTGTTTGCATGCATAGCGTAGTTTCTATAGCAACCTAACTGCGGGTACCCGTGTTGATTGTTCTGCATAAAATGATTACAGTTCACTACGGTAATTACAAGGAAACCCTTATAAGACTCAATAAAATTATTTTGTTTAAGAGTTGGAGGTCAAGAGTCTCTATGGGGAAATTTTAGATTTCGTGAAGAACAACATTGCTAAAGATCGTGGACAAATATTTTTGATGATATAACTGAAGCGAGAAAAATAGTGATTTTTGTTGCAGAGGTAGGAGTGAAGCACTAAAACCTCCACAGTATTAGTGCTTAGCCCTAAACAGCCCCTGTGTGAAATTTTGTACGAATATCTCAAAAGATAAAAGCTTTCAGTTTTATATATACATTTTTATATATACACTTTGGTAATGTACGGGTAATTTTGTTATCTGGATGCGGGAAATTATTATGGTTGATATTGGCAACACTGGTCCCTATATTACACTAGACCTATTATTTACAGCATGTAACTGTTGGAAAGACTAGTCAGTCGATCTAAAACAATTAGTTCTAGTAAAGGATGGACCCATTAAGATAACAACAATGTAAAACGATTTTTATTTAATAATTATGCCGTCATTAACTAACATAACAAACAGCAGAACAAACAAAAAAAACATTACGAAATTTATTTAAAATGTAAAATTTCTCTATTGTGCAAAAAACGTTTAGTGGCTTATTTCTGCAAAACTCGCAACTTCCCTCACTTTGCATCCGCTACGTAAATTTGTGTTTACGCCGAGCAGAAATGCAAAGTGAAAATAACAGCGCCAAGATTAGCGTTATCTGGCGTAAAAGTTCGAGTAATTATTAAAATAGCAATTATATCTTAAACTAATTGTCTTTAATACTTTTAGTAACAGCGAATCAATTATCAGTTACAAAACGTTTTTTTCATCGAGTGCTTTTATAGTAGCTAGCCTTAAAGCAGTTGCAACCAGTATGCTACTTCATCGCAATCAACAGTTGATTAATTAATCGGGCAAATATAAAAGTGATTTCCTAATCAAGACTATCTTACATAGCATGTCCAAGAGCAATTTTATTTACGTTTGAGTTATGATTTAATTTGGTTAAACGGTTTTACATATTTGGTCAGCCTCATTTAAAGGTGTTGGACAGTAACAATTAATTATTTAAAAAACCACTTATTCAATTGCAAATTGCGCGGATTAATTGTCAGAACCATGAATGATTGTTGTGCCAACTTGATATCTTTTATTTCTACGGAAGCCTGAAATTAACCAAGTAAATAGTCCGTGAAAACTTAGTTTAAAAAGTAATTAGTTGTATTAAATTCATCCGAAGTTACCCGAAAAACCAAGGAAAAAAAGATGTTTACGAAACAATGAGATGTAAAAAAAGAAATATGTTTAGGAAACAATCAGATGTAAAGAAAGAAATATGTTTAGGAAACAATCAGATGTAAAGAAAGAAATATGCTTAGGAAACAATGAGATGTAAAGAAAGACGTTTAGGAAACAATGAGATGTAAAGAAAGAAAGATGTTTAGGAAACAATGAGATGTAAAGAAAGAAAGATATTTAGGAAACAATGAGATGTAAAGAAAGAAAGATGTTTAGGAAACAATGAGATGTAAAGAAAGAAAGATGTTTAGGAAACAATGGGATGTAAAGAAAGAAAGATGTTTAGGAAACAATGAGATGTAAAGAAAGAAAGATGTTTAGGAAACAATGAGATGTAAAGAAAGAAAAGTGTTTAGGAAACAATGGGATGTAAAGAAAGAAAGATGTTTAGGAAACAATGAGATGTAAAGAAAGAAAGATGTTTAGGAAACAATGAGATGTAAAGAAAGAAAAGTGTTTAGGAAACAATCAGATGTAAAGAAAGAAAGATGTTTAGGAAACAATGAGATGTAAAGAAAGAAAGGTGTTTAGGAAACAATGAGATGTAAAGAAAGAAAGATGTTTAGCAAACAATGAGATGTAAAGAAAGAAAGATGTTTAGGAAACAATGAGAGTTAAAGAAAGAAAGGTGTTAGGAAACAATGAGAGTTAAAGAAAGAAAGGTGTTAGGAAACAATGAGATGTAAAGAAAGAAAGATGTTTAGGAAACAATGAGATGAAAAGAAAGAAAGGTGTTTAGGAAACAATGAGGGTTAAAGAAAGAAAAGTGTTAGGAAACAATGAGATGTAAAGAAAGAAAGATGTTTAGAAAACAATGAGATGTAAAGAAAGAAAGATGTTTAGGAAACAATGAGATATAAAGAAAGAAAGATGTTTAGGAAACAATGAGATGTAAAGAAAGAAAGATGTTTAAGAAACAATTAGATGTAAAGAAAGAAAGATTCTAGGGGTCTTTCGAGCTGTAAAAAAGCTTGTTCCGAGGGCTTCATGAGGTATGGTACAGTATTTTGTGATAAGGATGCGCCGGTAAACCACGACTGTCTTGTAAGGATCAGCCAACAGGTTTCAAATGGAGTATGTTTCTTTCGAAATTTAAGAAAGGAGCACTTGTTCTGAATGAATCAACCACCAGACAACAAAAGTGATTATAATCTTCCTGCCAGAGATTATACAGTAAACAATAGTTAAGGAAGAAATACTTGTTGCATCAGACAACAAACGATATTTTGTGCAGTCGTGATAAGACGAGAAGAAATACACGAAAACGATAAAATAAAGTGAATGTCAGTGGTAGAGAGATAAAGAGAAGAGTGTTTATTTGAAACTGACTTTGGTGTTTTATCAGACTTGGCCACGGACTCCTGAAAGAAGCTACGCCCTCATTGTGACCATCCTAATGCGCACAAATTAAGTACAGTACCTCTTTGGCGATAGATGGAATAAGAAATTGTTGTTAATGTTCAAAGCTGAAGATCATTTCTTCGGGTACAACAAGAACGCACGATAATTCTTAGTCCGAATTTTGAAAGTCGGCCTTCGAACGAGAAATATCCTTTGTTGTCTAGTTTACTTTTATACAGAGCGCTCTTGCTTTATAAGCAATTGTCAGTTTTTCTTTTATAAACTTTATAACTTCACTGGTTCTTGTACAAATCGTTATTATAAAAGTAATAAACGAGAACTCGGTAAGTTTGTTAATTTGACAGCTATTCCTGCTTAGCTAATTTCAATTGAAAAATGAGCTATTGGAGCAGCCATCATCGTAACATCCAAATACGAAACCTTGAAATGCTGACGTCAGAATCACTTTTTAAGAGATCGTTTTGTATATATATATATATATATATATATATATATATATATATATATATATATAGAGAGAGAGAGAGAGAGAGAGAGAGAGAGAGACATAAAACCGGAGGTATTATATGCAAGCGAGACGTGGATATATATTATATTATATTATAAACTTCACACAAAAGCTACCATGGAGGATATTTTGAAGGAAGAACGCAAAATCTTGAGGAAGATCCTTGGCCCGCGATTAACAGATGGATACAGGTTGCACTCCCGGAAGACCACAGAGAAGATATCGAACCTGGCAGCAGATATCAGAAGAAGGAGGCTTCGGTTCTATGGACACATCAGTAGACTCCCAACAACGAGACTTGCAACAGAATCCTTAAGTATATACAAGGTGTCAAATCAACAACGTCGTGGATCGCACAAGTCAGAATAGACCTACATGACGCAGAAATAGACTCAACAGACGTTGAAGACAGGAACGCATACAGGAGAAAGATGCTCGGTTGGAAGGTCCCAGAGAATGAAATCCCAAAGAAAGCAGGGGTAAAATGGACGGAGGAGCTGGAGAGGATCCATGGGGACAGGATGAGGGAGGTGTGGAAGATTAGAAGGAGCAAGACATGAGTCGGAGTGCTTTGCGTGATCCAACAGGGTCTATACGCAGATAATAATAATAATAATTATATATATATATATATATATATATATATATATATATCGATTTTGTATGAATCAAATAGGACTAAAATTGCGAACGTGAGCACTGAAACAAGTGCTCGCTTTATTTTATTAAGAAGCAATTAAATTTTGAAATTATGAAGTTTTAATTTGACTGCGGAGTTGATTTTCGTATTTCCAATGAATTTAAAAGTTCAAAACGCTAGTACAGTGCACGAAGATTTTAATGCTGATTATTATTGTGAAATTAGAATTTCAAAAAGAGGTTAAAATTTACTTTTGGAAATTCGCTTTTATCACGTCAGCGAAATAGATCGTCGCGAGATTATCTTAAAATTACCTTTTCACTAATTACTTGATAAAAAAAGGTTTCATAGAATTTTATACCTTTTTCTATTAATGTATTAAATACCGGGTGACCAAGCTCCGCTCGTGTTGTTTGTCTTTGAAAATTGTTTGAAATACTTGAAATCTTTTGTTCAACATTTTGTTAAATGATGTTCAATATAATAAAATTAAATAACACGTACAACATATTTACAAAACAAACGTATATACACGTGGATGCGTTCAGTAAAAAATGAACATGTATTAAAGAATTGTATAATGTAGCCTTTTTCTAATAAAAATCAATAAATAATTAATATAAAAATATTGTTATTTAAAGCATTATAAAACTCTGCAAATAAAATAACAAAAAATGTATCTTCAATAATCATGCAAGTGATCAAATATTAAAATCTTCAAAGTTGTCAGGAAAATTCCAAGTCTACAACATTTCCATCGATGTGCATATTTGTTGTCGGAACATAATTATTCGAATGTTCTTGTAATACTTCTTTCCAAACAACATTTCTTGTGTGGCGAGTGTTTTCTGGGGGCAAGAGAATTTTCAGTACATTTCGCTTTTTAACTCTGGAGAAAGCTACGTATAACATTCCATGCATAAAAACTGCTGTTAGTAGGAATATCCCAAGTGAAACAAATGTCTGCCCTTGGGCCTTATGTATAGCAAAAGCTGGCCTAACGGGAAACTGATGTCTGCATTGTGCATCGAAGTTTACTTTTACTTGAACCTAATGTGATTCTAGGAATATGAACTTCTCTACCTGAGAACCGGCAATGTATATAGGTATACATTACATATAAATTTAAGACTAGAAATTCTCCGTTTCGCGATTTTTACGGGCATGAGAACTAGCGTGATCGAATCTGCATTCTTCAAAACCATTATGTACGAAGTTTTGTGAAATTCGTTAGAGCCGTTTTCGAGATACGCTGAACATACAAACATACGTACATAAATTGCTCGTTTAAAATTACAGGATTTAAAAACAAAACAAAATTAGAATTAACTTACTTTAAATAAATAAACAAATAAGTAATAACTTTGTAGGTTAAATATTGTTTTAACAAAATATCTCCGATTTAAAAATATTATAACAATCAATACATTGATAAAAATATCCAACTAGCTGACTCATTATTTTATATTAATAATTAAATTGTTGAAGAACTTCAACACAAATTTTGAAGTTGTTGATTTTCTTCGCCAAATACTAATAAGATTTTTTTGTCCGACTTTTGTATTGGCCTTTTATTTCTTAATCATTGTATTGATTCAATACAACTTTCCTTTGTATTGAACTAAATTTTTCGCCATTCCTTAAATCGAAAACTTGGCTAGGCTTTTAGAATTAATTCGAATATTCCACTGACATAAAACAAATTGCATTTTAAGTTTTAGGCTAATGTCTATTGGGGCCGCCATCAATATAAGACCTACACCTAATTTATGAACTTGAAATTACCGTCGGTACTGACTTTAAGACCACTTTGTGTGTGTGTGTGTGTGTGTGTTTGTGTACGTTCGCGTTGGCCAGTAAAACTCTTTTAAAACAGTCTCAAAATGACAGCAATTTAAAAAGATAATAACTTTTCATCTTACATTATTTTTGAAAATCTGAATTCACAGTCGTAATCGGCAAATAAATCTGCAAAAATCAGCATTTAAAATTTCATCTGAAATTCGAAAATAGATCTGACCGTGGTCAGGGTTCATTTCCGTATTTTCAACGTAATTTAATACATTAATTTTTGTCGCTTTATCGCTGATTACGATGGTAAAATCAAATTTTTGAAAGAGAGTAGGCCTAAGGTAAAACAATGATTGTGATACTTTTATTTTTTGGAATTACGCTTCCATCACGTCAAGTGTTGTAATTGTTTAAAACCAAACTGAACATTTTGCAATATATTAACTTGCATGAATACGTAAATGTATGTCAACATTAATTTAAATGCCACTTTAAATCAAAATAAATATTACAGCAAATTCTACTAATCTTCTTGCAAATATGTCTAATTAATAAAGTATCTTATATATTGGCCACACTTTTTCTTAATATTTAAGTCAACAAATAATAATAACAAAATTCAAAACGAATTTAAAAAACTAATTTCTAAAAAAAAATTAGTAATCATATAAAGGAAGAACCGATACCCCAAAACCGGTTAAAAATGTTTGACTTAAATTGTAATCATACATGCATAGTCAAAATGCAAGTCATTAAGCGAAATTTTACATAATAAAATTATAGTTTGCAAAAAAAATTTTAAACACAAAACTGACTGCAGCAATGAAGCAACCCAACTGGCAGTCCAGCAATGCATGTTGCCTTGTAAATATTTGAAGGCGTTAAGATATTTTATTTTTGTTTTTGTAAATGTCACTTGTTAATAAAAACACTTTTTGAACAACAGAAAATAGATCTTCTAAAGTACACCGTACGTAATCATAGAACCGAATTCTTTATAAAGAATACTTAATATCTTTCTTTTGATAGCACACTGTTCAAAATCAATAAGAAGATTTTAATCAATAAAGTGCACAATAGTCGGACATTAAACACCAAAAAAAAAAAAAAAAAAAAATTAATTAATAAAACATTGAATTACAAATTTTTAATTTCCTTAATACTTATTTAAAGTTATTAAACTACTATTTTAATTTTTTTTTATTTGAAAATAATGAAATTATTCGTAGCACTGAAATAAATTCCGATAGAAAAACACTGCACAAACTTTCTTTCAATGCTCTTAAATTCTTACAGTAAACATGTAGGTATCGATATTTTCCTTAAAAAGTCCTGTTTGCGAGATATCGATTAAAAACGGGAAAATCTATTTAACTTCTCGAAATCGTTTTGTTACATTATCAAATTTTAGTCGTGTACGAAGAATCATGACTCATGTTTAACAAATTTTAAGTTTTTAATTCACGGTTCAAGAAAATAAAATAAAATCTGTATTTCCAGGAAATCATTTATTCAGAAGTAACTTAACCAGTACAACGGAGTACAATGAGTAGTGTTGTATAAACAAATTATCGTTATCAAGTAAACGTTATCATGTATTCTCAGAATGTATGAAACTATTTTACTGATAATAATACTTTCTTATTTTTTGTTTCAATGTGTAGCTTTGCGGGCGTAAAATAACGATAAATTATGACAATATAATCCCACATATTTATCTTAAAGGTTATGTTATTAACCTACAATATTTTATGTATAGTTCAGTGTTATTTATTGAACTTTGTTTGAACTAAGAATATCTGTTTACTGTAACAAATACAATTTCATTAAACTATCTGAGATACTGGTAACAGTGCAGAAGATCTGAACAAAAAGGATAACCCTTATGGGAAATGTGTGAACCTAGCAGCTGGCGGCATCTACCGGCAGAGTGTTCACTACAGTTAAAATTATAAAAGTACTTTCTATTTTCTCAAACGTCTTCTTTCCTTGTCCTTGCAGCTTGCAGCATTCGTAGCGGCAAATAGTCCAATTACTTGGACTTCAGCCTCTGATATCTAGCACGTTTTTTATAATGGTGGCTGTTCTTTGAGTCCATTTATATTCAACGGCAGACGTGCACGGTTGGAAGTCGTTAAACCCGCGGTAATGATTATATTAATCATTTCAAAATTATGTCTAGTGATTCAACAAAATAAGTTATGAAGTTCCACTAAAAAATTAATAATAATGTGCCACTTATACAGTTGAGAAATTATTTATACAGTATTTCCGTTTTAATAATTTTAATACCTTTTTTTAGATACGCAAATCCATTTGCAACTAGTGAACGAATATTTTACACAAATGTTCTCTTGCTATATCTTCATTAATGTATAGGGACTATGTCACGAGTATCATCCAGTAAAGTGATTTATATCACATACAAAATAAAAATAATAATATAAATGGTATAATTTCCACCTCACTTTATGCGCACTTTGAACTGGCAAAATGGTTTTAAAAATATATCATGGCGTGTTTAAAATCAGCTTTTGTTTTGGTTATGTCTGAGTTTTACTTTATTTTGTTTTTATATTTGAATTAGATTCAATAATATTAATTCTTTGCCAACTAGCAACTGCAGTACAGTGATTCCATTGTCTGTGAGTAGAATATTGCTTTTAATATCCTTCTCCAGTTAATATTTAAAAAAAGATGTTTTCGCCAAAACATTCTTATTTTTTCACTCTCATTCATCCTTTCTTTCATTCCCTTTTTCTTTTCTTTTTCCATGTTTAGTTCAGATTTATTTATTTACTTCTTGCTTCACGTATTCACTCTCGATATTGGCTTTTCTTTACAGGGTTGTTCCTGACTGTATCGGTTTGTCCTAAGGCATTTTCGAAAGTGCGATTTTCAGCAAATTATCATCGAAGTAGTCGAAGAACTGGGCGACGTTCTGGAAGACCGAAGTTCGGCAGTGGATTCCCAACCATCCGTTAGGCTAAATAAATCTTCTGATTTTAAAAACTAAGTTCTGTACGCATGCGTGCTTACAAGTAGATTTTTTTATTTTCTCGGTGCTTCACCGACAACTCGAGGTCATTTTTTTGTGCCACAGGCATTTGGAAAAGTAATCAAAGGGAACATTTTGCCAGGTACCTAACTTGACAGTGCAGCAGCCGCCCCCAAGAATGTAACATATGTTCGCATATTTCGACTGTAATGATTAAATGTTGTATAATCAGCTGTCCGGGGACACCCGTAATGTGCACACCATTCGCGCATGCAAGCGCATTTTTGGTTTGCGTAACAATAACTTTAACCGCCTTCTAACTGTGCTAGTGTCGCACTATGTAGTCTGCAACCCAATTTGATTACTTAATATTTAATAAAATATTATCGTTTTCAATGTTGATCATTGTACTACATTGTACGCTATTCGAAATAGGTTATGCTTCGCCATTTGGTTACAGTAAGCAGATACTATAGGCCAGCCACTTAGTAAACGACCCGCGCGAGAATTCCCCTCCAGCACCCTCCAACAGTCCAGTGACACAGAGTCTGCCAGTATGAGTCTACAAAATGTTACTACTCAGCGATACTGAAGGAAAAGGAGGAGTTGTGGCGAGAGAGTAGGTACTCGAACTTTCACTCGCACATTTTCCCACTCTGTCTCGCTGGTGTAGCAGGCCGTTTTCTAAGCGGTTGATGTATAGCGTTTGTATGAATAAAACAGGACATTATCATTTGTTCAGCTGATCAGGTTCTCAAATGTAACGTTGCGAGCGCCTACTAGTTTTTTAATATGATTCATGTTGAAAAGGTGTTCCGATGTGGAACACCTTCTGTATGTCTTGTAGTGAACTCACTAATTGTAAAGTGTTTTAAAAATGGCAAAGCTTTGAACCATTTTAATTAAATGTCGTGTACCACTGAAATTAAACTTTCGTACTGGTTACACCGATTTAATCAAGGAAAGTGAAGTGGGGAACCATTTTTTTCAGACGAAAAGTCTGAAGGCGAGGAGAAGTTTTGAGCAGCGAAGAAAAATACTAGTTTTTTCGCTACGTGATTGATCCGGGACTTCAAAATATTGAAGGTGAACACGTTGATCAGTCAATTATTTCAAAACCCGTTAAGTTTCGTGTGACTGCAATTTCCGAAAAACAAATGCGTGTATCAAGTTTCCGTCTTTATAGCCTACAATAGGCCGCATTATATCGGCATCGATCGCTCTAAAAAATGCTATTAGGTTCACATTTAATCTTTGAACTATTTGGTTATGAATCGCAAATTGAGTAGGCACAGGAACTCACCTCGGGGACAAATTGATTGGAAGGAATGTTGGACAATTGTCGTCAATCATAGTTCTAGCATTCTGTGATTTGTCCCATTGGCCTGCGAGAGCGACGGGACTATTTTATGAATGACTCGGCCATCTAACCTGCCGACCTCGCGCCAGTCTGTCATCTCGGGCTCAATCTTTGGATTCGCTTCCAGGTCGCTGTTATTTATTCAGCAAAAAATGTAGCGGGCCAGAAAAATAATAAAGAAAAGTTCATTGATTTCGTTCCGAGAAAATGTGTAACTGTACCACTAGGTGTTGTTGAGGAGCTTATTAGCAAAAATCGTGTGCAGGTTTCTTAAGAAACATTTGAAAATACTCGTTTTTAAAGCTTAAGATTGCTTGAAACATTTTTCGCAAGCGAATTTTCGCGGAATTGATTAGACACGAGTGGAAACCACTAGATTAAATCAATTTAAAAAAAGTTTTATTACCCTTTTAGAATAAACGAATTTACAAACCAATTATATTATCCTTCGATATACCCTAAGGAAATAGTGTAAATTGAATTTTCATGAAACTCAAATATAATTATTACATTAAATTTGTATAATTTATATAAATAAATATAAATTCTTGTGATATATAAAATTAATATCGTTTTTATTATTAGCGAATTTTCATTTGAAAATAAACTATTGGAGCAGCCATCATGGTAAGAACCAGACCCGGGACTTTAAAATGAGCGCCGATTCTGGTTTATAGATAACTTTTTTGAGGGTTTGTTAAAAAATGTGTGTGTGTGTGTGTGTGTGTGTGTGTGTGTGTGTGTTTGTGTTTGCGTTAGTATGCTCAAGTTCGCAATTTTAGTCTAATTTGATTCACTTAGCACAAAAATCGATTTTGGTAACAGCTTGAACAAGTTCAGTAAACAGTAAAATTCTTTCAATTCAGTTTCAAAATGGCGGCCATTTCAAATATTTAAGAAGTCATACACTTTTTGTATAAATATAGTTTTGAAAATTTGATTTTACTGTCGTAATCAGTGTTAGGAACTGCATATATTAAAATTTTTAATTATAAAAAATTAAGAAATTTAATTTGAAGAAGGTCATGATTAATTTTTCGTATTTTCAGTGAAATCTGAAAGTTTAGAATGTTAACATATGCAGATTTTAATGCGGGCTTTCTGATGTTGAAATAAAGAGTTTCAAAAAGAGTGTTAAGATAACTTTGGCGACTCGTTTGCATCACGTCAGCGAGACAGTTGCATGCCGCCATTATTTTTTTAAAAATTGAAAAAATATAGGTTATTTTACAATTTTTTTAATCAACAGTTTTTAAACAGATGTACTACTTACGTTCGAAAGTAGATTGAAAATAAATTGTGCAAAATCATTGCACTAACTCTCACATTCAATCAGTTTCAACGAAAAATCTGATTTAGAAACAACAAACAAAAAACACAAATCTGCCTAGTTTTTCAAGATCGGCTCATCAGATTTTACTCAAAATTTGGTCATATTTAAAAATAATACTCAAGTCAATGTAAGAAAGTTTAAACTTAAAAACATAACTGTTACTAAGTAGGCCTAAATTGAAAAATACAAATAAACCAACGGTTTTGTACGCAGTAATTTAGTTACACAATACATTTAACAAAACCTTTTGCTCAGGCATATTTCGCATTTGGCCGTCCTTCCTGGCCATCACGGGCTGATACTAAGTTTATCAAAAATGAAAATAAACACTTCAGAAACATTTTCAAACAAACAAAAAGTAGTTTATCGATGAATTTGTGAAAATATATGTATTTTTTTACTGAATGACGGAATATAATGAAAAAATGTTCTCAAAAACTGCACAGAACTTTTCGAACTATCTGTGAAGAGCTGTACTTAAAGATTTTAAGTTTATTTCAATTAATAACTTATTAAAGATTTATGTGCTTTTATCAGAAAATATAAAAATCCAAATTTGGTATGTAAAATAAAAATTATAGCTTCATAGACTCAAAGAGCTGGAAGAGGGTTTTGAAATGATTTGTATGTATATTTTTTATATATATATATATATATATATATATATATATATATATATATATATATATATATAAAGGGTGTCCATTTCACTATTATGATCTCTGAAAGTACAAGATTTACAGTAACCTATAAATGTGATGCTTCGTTTATGTTTTTGTGACTTAAAAACATGTGACCCCGCTGGGAGTGCAGACTATTTGAGAAGATTTAGACGTTCCTCGCGGTACCCGAGTCTAACACACACTTACACTTACAGCACTACACTTACGACTTTAACACTTTACACTCACACTTACATTTAGGGAGGCGATAATAGCCTCAATGTGCTTCTTATTTAAAATAGCAAAAAAATAAATAAAAACATGTGAAATTGGATTAAAGATTTGCCCGTCATTTCTAAAAAAGCGGTCAACTCTAAAATTTCTAATAGAACACCATGTACTTAATCATGTTTTTCCGATTTTAAACATTTTAAAATTGTTTTGTTTTTGAAATAATTTTTGTTTACCTAACCGTTTACGAGATAAAGCTCTCGAAAGATTTGGAAATGTAGTTTTTTGCTCATAATTAAAAGCGCCATTTTATAATTACTGTATTTAAAAATTAATTTAACAATGTAATACAATAATTGTGAAGTCGGCAAGTTGTCCATCAGTAAAACGAATTCGTTTCTTAATTGTACAAGCAATCTCATTAAAAATGGGAAGAAGTCATAGTAGGCCTAAGTTACTTTTTGAACGTTTATTTACATTGTATTTTTTTTATTATCTAAACTGTAATATTGTGATATGTTTAAAAACAGTAAACAATAAACAACTCTAACATACGAAATGGCTTTAAGCAAGTGCAGCCCATTGGCAACCAATCTTAATGTTGACTGTTATATAACTTTCTACACATTAAATAGATTTCTTAAATCTACTCCATAATGTCTGTTAAGTCATTATAGTTAACGGTTCAGACATTGCCCCGCTGGGGGTTGCAGACTAGCTGCACCTATTCAGAGGATTTATACTTACATTTAGGGAGGCGATAATAGCCTCAATGTGATTTTCGCCTTAAAATAACAACAACAAAAACGTTAATACATTGGTTAACGGCACCAATGTTCAGCAAATCCATTGCTAAAGAGTTGGATGTTTCTTCAGTCGCTTTTGATTATAATTACCAAATCTGGCAATTTTCATGCTGATGGTATTGATATTTAGATAATTGTATATATACTTATTACTGAAAATAACAACTTATATTGAAAATAATCATTGTTTTCGTTTGGAATCGCTGCAGCACCTCGATGTTGGAATTACTGACAGTACCACTTAATACGATATCACATGTCCGTACTGGTTTTAAGATAGCTTTGTATAATCAGTTTCTGTTGATAACTTTGACCTTGGATTTAGTAGCAAGTATATTCGGTTGAACTTCGTATTGAATTGTTTCCGTTTTGTGTTTATATGCTTTTCCAAGATGTATAACCGGGTACTTTTCACTTCATCAACTGCATGGAGCACGGCTTCTTCATTTCCGTGACTCCCAGTAGCCTCAAAAATTAGTTCTACATGACTCGTTTTGCTACTGTTGATGATATTCAAGCTAAAATAGTGAACATATTACTCTCCATTCATCACAGTAAAAAAACAAGAGCAAGGCACAGTGTACGAGCTGATGAGGTACAGTATTTATAAGGATGGGATCTCACTTGGATTTTTTTTTACGCTAAACGTCCGACTATTGTGCACACTTGGGCTAATGCAGACGATGGGATGATTTATAGCGTATGAAAATGCCAAGCCATGGCCGGGAATCGAACCCGGGTCCTCGGGGTGAAAGCCTAGTACGCTATCAACTAGGCCACCGAGGCGGCTGATCTCACTTGGAACAGCTGATTTTAAGATAATGAGTTTTTTGTGTGATATTGTCATAAATTAAACGAATTATTTTGGCTTATTTTTATTAAGTTGTAGTAAAACACGTTAATTATAATTTGTTTACGTGATTCTAGCAATTGGGTAATTAAGAAACGAAATGGTTTCGTTTTTTTATATACAATTGTTGCCTTCACATAATTCAATTGAATGATTATTTAAAAATTAATAATTAAATAATTATATAGGCCTATATTGTTATTTAAAGGCGTAAAGCAAATTGAGGCTATTATCGCCTCCCTAAATGTAAATGTGAATGTAAAGTGTTAAAGTCGTAAGTGTAGTGTTGTAAGTGTAAGTGTGTGTTAGACTCGGGTACCGCGAGGAACGTCTAAATCCTCTCAATAGGTGCAGCGGGTTTAAATAATTATAAAATGGCGCTTAAGTATAAGCGGAAAATTACATTTTTCAATCTTTTGAAGGGTTCAGCTCATAAACAGTTTAATTTATAAAAATTAAGTCGAGAACAAATAAATCTCAAAATGTTCTATTATAAAGTTCAAAGTGGCCGCCGTATTTGAAATTTTGAAATTGCAACTAGAGTAGAAGCCGGCATGTCCGTCCGACCTCTGCGTATCCCTCACCTCAGCATAACCGACTGATAGCCTTTGTTCAAAGTGTTACAACCGATGCTGATAAAGCTAAAAGTGTAGGCCTACATATCAGACGGTTTTGTTTTGGTATTTCACGACTTGATGTACAAGGTAGCCTACATTGTTATGTGCAAATTTGTACACTCAATTCAAATCCTTCAAGTGGTTATCTGTGTGAAAGCTTAAGTATAGAGAAACAGTTTATGGTTTTCACACAATGTTGCGCTGTACAAGAGATTGCTATACTTTTTTTGAAACACATTTAACCCACTTCATGAAGTTGTGGTGGACTTAAACATGACGTAGTGCTGTATTTTTAATAAAGTTTTTTGGCTCATCTTATCATTCGACCCGAGAGTACCGGATAAACAACGTTCTAGTTATACACATTTTATAGTCAATAAAAAGCAAGTAAAGTCCCCATTTTTTAAAATGTTTACTGAAAATTTTGTATTTTCGAAATCTGACATTGTTGATCCAAATAAAATGAACACCTTGTCTGTAGTCCAGTCATTGAAGATAAAATAAGGCGATACTGTATAATTTTGCTAAACAGCACCGATTTGCACAAAAATGTGCATTTAGGTTCTACTTACTTCCTACTTCAAAAATTGACCTTGTGCCGGGGATTACTTTTTAATTTTTAGGGGTGAAAACTACCCCTATTCGAAAATAATTTCAGAATTGTAGATTCGAGCGTGTAATCGGTTGAAATCGTCTTTAAATAAGTTGAAAGAACGTCAGTTGACATTGAGGGGCTTAATTTGTGATTTATTAAACAGTTTCTACCAGTAAAAAGCCATATATATATATATATATATATATATATATATATATATATATATAATTATTATTATTATTATTATTATTATTATTATTATTATTATTATTATTATTATTATTATTATCTGCGTATAGACCCTGTTGGATCACGCAAAGCACTCCGACTCATGTCTTGTTCCTTCTAATCCTCCACACCTCCCTCATCCTGTCCCCATGGATCATCTTCCTCTCCTCCGTCCATTTTACCCCTGCTCTCTTTGGGATTTCATTCTCTGGGACCTTCCAACCGAGCATCTTTCTCCTGTATGCGTGCCTATCTTCAACATTTGTTGAGTCTATTCCTGCGTCATGTAGGTCTATTCTGACTTGAGCGATCCACGACGTTGTTGATTTGACGCCTTGTATATACTTAAGGATTCTGTTGGCAAGTCTCGTTGTTGGGAGTCTACTGATGTGTCCATAGAACCGAAGCCTCCTTCTTCTGATATCTGCTGCCAGGTTCGATATCTTCTCTGTGGTCTTCCGGGAGTGCAACCTGTATCCATCTTCTGTTAATCTCGGACCAAGGATCTTCTTCAAGATTTTGCGTTCTTCCTTCAAAATACCCTCCATGGTAGCTTTTGTGTGGAGTGCTAGCGTCTCGCTTGCATATAATACCTCCGGTTTTATGACTGTGTTGTAGTGTCTGATTTTTGTGTTATATATATATATATATATATATATATATATATATATATATATATATAAAACATACACTGTACATTGTAATACTGTACAAGTTTACACTCAGTTTAATGGTTATTTATTGTTTTAACAAAAAAAACAAATCTTTTAGTAACTTTAATTTTACTATAAAAAATATTAAAAACGTTTTTACATTTTTCTGTATTTCAGCGCGCTTCCTGAGATTTCCTTCGAAGGTTTGGGAAGAACTGAATTCCTGAGTCTGTCGGACAACGCTCTGTACGTGGTTCCGCATCACATTCTCCAGCTGATGCCCATCGTCAAGACTCTAGACCTTTCTAGAAGTCAAATAAAAAATCTTACATCTATAGATTTTCAGGTAACACAGAAATGTTTGTTTTAATATGGTGAAGATTAAATGCATATTCGAAAATATATGTGTAGGCCTACTGATTCAATATCACAAAACTGATATAAGTTCAATATCACAAAACTGATATAATTTAATATTAGTGTTGACAGCAAAGTATTGTGATTTTTTTTTTTAATTAACAGCATTGATTTAATATCAAATGAAAAAAACATTGTATATGGAAAATAAAAACTACAAATATGAACCCTGACTGCAGATAATTTCACAATAGTTGAAAATTAAACGTAGGCCTACTAATTCATGTGACTTTTGCACAGATTAAATGAAATCATATTTATATAGCCACAGCCCCTCTCAGTGGCGGCCACCAAATACCAGATGTATTGTACAATTGTATTACACAATGTATCGTACAATACGTATTATGCAAGTAACAAATTTAACAGAGTATAAAACATGTTATTTAAAAATAAAATCCATTCTCTTACCTTTACGTTGACAAACATTTACAATAAACTTTTCATTAAAGTTTGTTATTTTTAAAATCATTTTTCCCCAAATTTGTACCGTATTATATTTAGTCCTTTTTCATTGCGTTCCTTAAATACGTTATTCTTTTTAGCTTAGAAAAACAGCATTCTGGTTCTGTCGTCATTGGAATTGTTACTAACAAACTTTAATGGTTTCGCTGAACACAAATACAAGATTGCACTTTAAATGAAATTATACCATTAAAGTAGTGAAATTCGTTTCTAGAGTAAATCGACAAATCTAGTTAGGCTATTTCACTACTCAAATAATGAAAGGAACTGCGAAACTCGCAGTGCTGTTTTGCTTCTTAACCACAAGGCAATCGAATGCCGGCGAATGTCTAACTGAATGCAACGATTAATTTTAGATTGCTTTTGGAGTGTTGCAGTTTCTTTCACAGTGCCATTGAATACAAACGTACTAAAATTATAACCCTTATATGAGCGCTTGTTGTTGATGACATCTTGCGGCAGCGTGTTCAACTACACTTAAAAATAAATACTGTCTATTTTCTCAAACTTCTCTACCCCTGTCCTTATAGTTTACAGCGTTCGTAGCGGCAGATAGTCCAACTACTTGGAATTCAGCCGTTACTAACCAGCACGTTTTTTATAACGGTGGCTGTACTTCTAGTCCGTTTATATTCAATAACAGTGCTAATACACCAGCTGCCACTGCCATAACCTAAATTTAATACAGATAAAATTTAATTGTTTGTGTTTATTTCACACATTGCCATTCTTTTGTTTTCTAAATTTACACTTATATTTTATATTTTCGACCTATGCATGCCACTGTCAGCAACAAAATATTAGGCGAATGAGCGTTACAACAGTCAATTCTGCCCAACGTCGTCTCCGTCTGGTCTTCAGGGATTGTCGGAATGGGCTAGCTAGGCGGGCTTCTTAATCTGATCTACTTAATATGGTTCACAAAACATAAACTGCAATTGCCGCCTTAAAAGATTGATAGTTGGAAAAGTAAAACAGTAGGCATACAGTATAGATACTGAGGTAAATATTTATACCAATATAATTCATATCGTAAGTTTTACGGGACGTTAAGCACATGCTTTTAAGCACGTACAGTGAGGTTTACAAGCACACCTTATCTCTTCTCCTTGTAAAATTTCTTGAAGGCTGAAATATAAACGTCAGTGCTTTACAACTAAAATGCAGCGATTATGTGCATTTGTATTCTGATGGTTACAATGACTTACACATCAAATATAAACTATTAACAAGAATGCATCAGCTGACTGCCTGCCAAGACACAGCAAGGACTCATGTAGCATAAGATTTAAAGGATCCTTTCGAAAGTTGTTTGACTTTAACCAATACAAATGACTTCTTAGGCCTAAGTACTTTTACCCACACTGCAAAAAGGTCAAGCGGCGTAAAACCATTTAAAATTGATGAATTTTTCGAAACAAGCTACTTTTGAAGTACATAAATACAAAAAATATGTAAAATATCATAAAATCACGAAAAATTCGTTTCGATCCGAACTAGGTTTATAAATTTTTCTGTCGAAATTAGAGAAAAGAAATGAAATCTTGACTTTTGGAAAGTTCTGGCGATTTTACTTCCAAAATATTTTTGTCCGTTAGGTTTTACCCTGTAGCTACCACTAAACACTTTTTACCATCAACCCGTTTTTTCTGTGTTCGGGCCTAAGAAAGACCTTTTTCACCAAATTTTACTGTGATCGGTCTCATAGTTTATGAGTTAAATGTGTGTTACCGACAGATAGACAAGCAGGACACGCGCGCGAACTTATGATAATAAAATATTTAGTTACTAATAAAAACATATAATCGTTTTTATGATCTTTGTTCTATAAAATATTTTTCTGTCGGATTTAAATTTAAATCAGTATTAACTTCAATATTTCGTTGTGTCCCCAGTGCATTACTTTTTGTTTAATTTTATTGGGCAATCGCAGTGTAACTTACACCCATACCTACGCCTCATGTTTCGAGTTATTTTTACAATAACCTTGGGCAAATATGAGCTCTTTAAGCTTGGCTAGGTAGCCTTTCTAAAATGTAACAATCAATATCAAAAGTGTTTTTTCAAGTAATAGATATACCAATACAAATCATAACTACACATTACATCGCCTTATTTTCTGTAAGACTTATATTTTTAGTAATCTATAATTCAAAGACCAGGCACGCATATTATTACCCAATGTTCACACTGGTAAGGTGTGTCTCTCACTACACTGGGAAACGCCTACTATTTAACTGTTAAAGTTATTACAATATTTATACGGACCTTTGAACTGGGCAATTAAATAACTTTTAAATTTGTTTTATAGTATATTTAAGTATAAAAAGGTATAGAATTTTTGTTTTTTAGGCTTTAAATTAACAAATTCCCCCTCATGTACTGTGGGGTAAGTGATCTTGACCCCTCCCTGTGTATGTTTTTTTAAATTCCACAATCGTTTTTCTTTTAAATATGTTAACATTTTTTGAGTCAAACATTCGGCATTATTAAGAATTAATTATCAAATTTAAATGTCCTTAAAAGTGCTTGTATTACATCATCAGATTAAATTAAATGTTTAATGCAAAACATTAATTTAGGCCTTTCCATTCAAGATCTCATTCTTAATTTTTTTTAAAATAATTGCAACTTTAATTTAATAAAAATGATTATATTTCTAAATTTTCTTCACACAAAATATCGTGTATGCAGAGAAGTTTATGTGAACTTTTTACACTATTCTACTTACACATTTTCGCTGCAATTCCATTGATTAGATCGATATTCATTTTGAAGTCTTCATAGTCCAAAAAATTGGTTTTCAAAAGATGTTTGTTATGTTTTGCTCAAAATTTTAGACTCATATCATGACCTCGTGTTAATCTTTGAATGGATTGTTAGGATTAGTGTTAGAATATAAGTTTTATATGAAATTCTAAAACGTTTTTCACTTTACATTCATTTAAGGACTATTTACGTAGTTATTCCACCTTGTGCTGTAATTTATAGAAAAGAATTTACTTGTTAGGAGTAAATTATAAAACTCTGAAATAAACCTTGATCATATCTTCACAACAAAAACTAAAATTTCAGCCAGTTTTAAGAATTTAGGTTTCATAATATTTATATTGAATAGATACTGAACTATATTTTTTATATTTTTTTAATTTTAGTGTCAACAAATACACACACACACACACACACACACACACACACACACACACACAAATACATATTTCATTGTTGTTGTTGTTGTTGTTGTTGTTATTTTAAGGCAAAAAGCACATCGCCTCCCTAAATGTAAGTGTGAGTGTAAAGTGTTACAGTTGTAAGTGTAGTGTTGTGTGTACAACAGTGTACACTGTGTAAATGTATGTTAGACTCGGGTACTGTGAGGGACATCTAAATCACCTCAATAGGCTATATATATATATATATATATATATATATATATATATATATATATATATATATATATATATATATATATAGAGAGAGAGAGAGAGAGAGAGAGAGAGAGAGAGAGAGAGAGAGAGAGAGAGAGTGAGAGAGAGAGTGACTAAAAGCTATAGTTTGATCTAAATTTAATTAACCAAACAAGCTATTAAAGAAAATTTGAATTCTGTATTAGTTATTTCAACTAAAGAAAGTTTGTGTAAATTTTTGTACTGTTTATTTATTTTAATAGGGTTTGTTTAGGCAGTTCCACAAATTGCCAAACTGCAGGAAAGAAGCAATTTATACATTTATTTCCTATAGACAATTTTTATTTCAAAACTTTGATATGCAACTAATATAATATAATAGTTGTCAAAACTTGTTCAATAGAGCCTGAAAATCAACACTATTACACAAGAATATTACATGATTTGTTAAACATACATAGCTAATTGAGATTTTACTAATTATAAAATAAGTTTATTAAGTATCTATAGGCTATTATTAAAATTTTATTTGGTACACCTGATACTTGTATTTTCTGCCAATATTAAACTTGTATGTAATAATTATTGCTAGATGTTATATGTACAACAGAAATTTTTTGTATATTCTGGCAATATTAAGCTTGTAGAGAAAATAACCACTGTTTATTCTGGTTATATTAAACTAATTCATAATAATCATTATTTAGATCAAGGAATACATCAAGAATACCTCTCATTATTTATCAAGAGAAGATAATAATCTTCTCTTTATTTGTTTCATCCAACTTTGGGGTACACTAAATCAATCACTTTTTAATGTTCTGTGCCTTCTTCGTAGCCCAGTATTGCTTCATTCGTTGTGATCTTGCTTTTCTTTCTTCGTCAGAGATTTGGATTGTTCGCTTGGATTTGACTTTGCCTTGGAACCGTTGCTTCTTGTCCTTGGTTATTGTTTTGGCTTTTCTGTCCATGAGCATAGTGTCAGTGATTTGTAATTCTGTCATGTCTTTCTCTGTTTCTCTAAACAAAGTGGTTTGGCTCTTCTATTGCGAAAGTAGTCAAATATTTTTTTGGTTAGTCTATTTTTGTCCATTCGGAGGATGTGCCCATAAAAATCAATTCTCCTTTTTCTTATTGTGTCTGATAGTGTTTCAGTTTTTTGGTAAAGAGTTTCATTACTGATGTGGAGTAATTGGTTGTTACGGAATTTGGGGCCTAACATTTTTCGTAATATCTTTCTTTCTTTGATCTCCAGCCTTTCAAGTGTGCCTTTCAAGTGAGAGATAATGTTTCAGCTGCATATAAGGCTTCTGATTTAATTACTATATGATAATGCCTTATCTTTGTATTCCAGGAAATTCTTTTTGTATGTGTCCTTGGTAAGTTGGAAGGCTAATTCAACTTTATTTCTCCATAGATTCCATAGCTTTTTTCTCTAGGGCATTCCAGCTAATCCATTCCCCAAGATATTTGAATTCTTTGACTATCTCAATGTATTGTTCTCCCACTTGAAGCTTTTTTGGTGGTTTTTGTATGTTTGTCAATATTTTAGTCTTTTCAAATGAAACTTTGAGACCCATTTTTAACGCTTGTTTCTGGAGTTCAAGAGTCTGTTCCTTAGCTTCTTCCAATGTCTCAGCTAGTAAGGCCATGTCATCCGCAAAAGCCAAACAATTTACCTTAATGCCTCTGTTCTTAGTTTCTAGTCTGATTCCCCTATGCGTATTCATGTTCCACTCTCTAACTACTTTTTCTAGAGCACAATTAAATATCAATGGAGAGAGTCCATCTCCTTATCGTACTCCTGTTTTAATCTCAAAAGGTGTGGAAAGTTCTCCCCTGAATTGAACTTTGGAGAATGTATTAGTTAATGTTTCCTTGATAAGATTTGTGGTTTTGTTATCAAGGTCTAGTTCTTTCAGAACCGAGAATAAGGATTCTTTATCTATAGAGTCATATGCTTTTTGAAAGTCAATAAAAGAGATAACATATGATTTAGCCCTTGACTTTTGGTAGTTCATGATGTGTTTGAGGTTAAGGATTTGTTCCGGACAGGATCTCCTTTTCCGGAAACCCGCCTGGTATTCTCCAAGTTGATGGTCCAATTGAGGTTCTGCCCTATGTAGTAGGACTGTTGAGAATATCTTGTAATATTGTATTGTATATTGTAATACCTGTTGAGAATATCAAGGTATTGTATTGTATTACAAGATATTATATTTGCATCTGAAATTTGTATATTCTGACAATAATGAACTTGTATGTAATAATCATTGTTGGATATCACGTTTACACCTGAAATTTGTACATTCATTTAATAATAAAATTTTAATAAATTGCACGTAATATGGTTATACTTTTTTGGACTTAACAGGTTTGTCTTGTTTCAGAGTCTGCCTATGCTGAGGAATCTTATCCTGGCTAGTAACGAACTGTCGTTCATGGATAATAATTCTATTCCAGATTCTTTGCGAAAGTTGCATATAGGAAACAATACTTTGAATACCTTGAATGGCACTCTAAGGTAACTCAAACTTCAAAAATATAATAATTAAAACAAGGATACGGGTTTAAAGCAAACTTGTGCTCAAATAATATTCAATAAAAAAAAGGTTCTAAAATTAAATAGACAATTTCATGGCAGTATTTTCCATTAGGCTGAGATACCTAGAACATAAAATTTTCAAAGTCGCAAAAAATAATTCATAAACAAAGAAAAATAATTATAAAATTTGGGGTAAGAATTTATGGAATAAGTAATATCTATATTTGTGTAGATTATTGATGAAAAATAATAAGGTTTTAATATTCTTGAAAATGAAGAATTCTTTTTCATTCTTTTTTGTGAACTTCTCGGTATAAAATGGATCCCTTTTTTATGAAAAATTGCACTCTACTTTTCCAAAACACATTCCAGCGTAGACAGCATTTTAGCTGGAAGTTTATATGTTGATGGGTTAAGTGATCTTACTGTATCTTCAGCTCATATTACTCTCATTCACCTACTAAACACACAGTCATTACTCTATGTAACCTGGCTAACCTTAAAGTGTACAGCGATCCATGCTGATGGCGTGTATAATACCTAATGGTGTAACAAACGGAGCATGCAGATATTTGACAACTTCCCAGTGTACCTTTAGCCTTACCCATATATGCAGGGTTCTGTGTGGGCGGACATAATTTTCCTAGTTACTTATGTTCCCATGAGTAAGAATGTAAATAGAATGAGCGGGAACTCACCGAAAAACAAACATCTGGACAAATGAGGCACAATCTCCGTGATAAGGGTCAAGAGTTAGGGGGAGAAATTGAAAGGTAATTAGTAGAGCAATCATCTGTAAGTACCTCAATAATTAATTGGGAAGTCACTGATTAGAAGTGGGGGAGTTATCCACCTTGAATCCTCTCCAAATCCTGGACTTTATGAAGAGAGTAGGACTGGAAAAGGTGCTGCAACTAAGCATCTCAAGAATATAGAACAGGGGCATAACAAACCTATAAGGTCACAGTGCAATATTAACTCAAGAAAGTCATTCATTCATTGACTCCGAGGAACACTTGGCCCTCATAGTTGTGGACCGATGGGGCTAAAACATGTTATGGGCCAGGCGGCAGTCAATTCGTAGCTTATCCCACATAGCGTAATGTTCTAAAATTATATTTCCTGTAAATATGAGCTTAATCAAAGCTGGTTCCTCAGGTTATTCATGTTGGGTGTCTGAGCGGGTGCAAAAGCAAAGATCTATGGCCCTGTCAAAAATATTAAGCCAGTTAAAACAGTACTGGAACTAAACGATAATTGGTACCGTTTGGGCATTGTCCTGCATTTCATATTTCCAGGCCATTTTTTCGTTACATAATTGCCTGACACCTGTATTCTAATGAAGGCAAATTTCAAAAATAAAAAGGGAAAAATATAATTTTACTTTACATAATCGTAAATGCTGTATAGGATGCCAGAGTTTTGATAATGGTGGCTTATATTCTGTCATAAAAAGAACAATTTTTTTGAGTCTGTCATTATTACTGTAGTACCTACAGTGTGTATGTTATATTTTATATTTGCAGAGGATTGGCAGGATTGGAGTGGCTATTCATCAATCGCAATAAATTGACAACAATTGATGGTGAATTACCTCAAATTTTTCCGAACACAAAATTGACAATGATAGATGCATCAGATAATCACCTTGAATGGTTGCCAATGGAACTGCGTCACTTTCAAGTTTTGGATGTACTTTTTGCCCATGACAATAAAATAAAATCTCTAAATGGAACACTGTCTAAAAGTCGTAGACTTGAGAGACTTCACTTAGATTGCAATAACTTAACTTCGGTAAGATTTACATAATAAATGGTTAGTAATAATGTTTAGAAGGAAAAAGTTTGTTGTATAGAATATTATAAGTTTAATACTTAATGTATTAATTCAAACTTACATAAAGTATTTACTGACAATTTGTCAACAAAAAAACAATCATTGCAAAAACATCATTTGCACCTACTCATGCATGGTACTTTTTATTAAAGTATGGAATGTATTATATTAGTCAATTTCAAATTTAAAAATAGGTACAGTTAAAAATTAATATGATAAAACTAAATTGATATATTTTTTACCATTATACAATTTGTCCAAGCAAATAGTTGAAAAATGTTATTGTTTAAATTTAACTTGATAAATTCTCTTTTTGACTGTTTACTTTGTCATATTAGTAAATATGTATGATGTAAAATATATTTATCCTTATACAATACTTATACTAAATACTATTAAAAAAATATATACAATTAAAATATATTTTACAGCTTGCGGAGGATGATTTTGCAGAAACAGAAAAACTGGAATTTTTACAATTAGGTTTCAATCAGCTTACGTCACTCAATTCATCACTATTACCTCTTAGAAACCTTCGTTTCCTCAATCTTACACACAACTTACTACCTGAGTTTTCTCTACAAGAAATCCGAGGACTTCGATACTTAAATATTGTAGATTTGTCTTACAATAAAATTGCAAAGCTAAAAGGTCGTATGGAGGTGGGTAATTTTATTAAATTTTCGATTAAAGTAATAATTATAACCGATTAACATTATTACTAATAATAATTGTTTACAGTAAATTATTACTCTACCATAATATTTCAGTGTCATTTAAATTTAAATTAATGTAATTTTTTTATCAAAAGATCTATCTTAAGTTTTTAACATGTATTTATTTTAAACAGCGTATTTCTAAAAAGTGAAGAAGAAAAATTTAATTTTATTTTCAGAATCTTGTAGAGCTCGAAACTCGAGTGACAGAATTGCGTTTGGACCATAATGAATTGGAATCTCTATCGGGTGCATTAATGGGTCTAAACAAATTGCAAAGGCTAAACATTAGTCATAACCGCTTGGCACATATTTCCACTGATGACCTGATTGTGCTTGATGACCTTAGAATCCTTGATATATCTTACAACAAACTTACAACACTGGATGAACTATCTAAGGTATATTGCAGAAATTAAATTTGTTTAAGTACAGTAAAAGAAAATTTATTAATGAATGAAAAATATACTAAAATGAGTAATTTTACTAAGCTCATTTTTTTCAATATTTGGGAACAACATTTAAAGTAAAATAGTCAATTTATAAAGAGGAACATAAATTAAAATTTGTGTAAATTTTATATTTTGGTGGCTTATATTTATTTAGTAAAAATATATACTACATTTAAAAGTTAATTCTTATTTGTTTGCCCTGAGAATGGATTTTATATTCAAACAAATAACGACAAATGGACTGCATTTAATAACTTGTAAGAATTAAAATTAATTATAGTTCAGAATTAGGCCTAGTGGTCACCAAATGCAGAGCAGATTTGCTCTGAGCAGGGCGGACTACATATTCAAAACCTAACCTATTGTTTTTAATGTAAGTGGAAGCTGCACACAACACTTGATTCCACTCAGCTCTGTTGCACTTTTAGTGACTGCACAAAAATTAAAAACAATATGTTAGATTTGAGTGTGTAGTCCACTACACTCAGCACAACTCCACTCAACATTTGCTGGCTACCAGCCTTACTAATGACACAAGTAGTTGATTACCAAAAATGTACAATTAAACTATATTACCTGTGTAACTTTATTTACTAAAAATATATTATAAAATTACAATCTCTGGGCTTAAAATGTGATTTTTTCTTATCAATTAGTATTTTAGAAATATCTGAAAGCAGTCGGAATTTTAGTATAAAGACCTAAGAATGCAGTTCCCCTTTTAATTAAAAAAATTGACCCAGAAAGGTATGGTCAGATAGATAGCATTGAAGTTTCAAAGAAAATTGGTATTAAGAGAATAGTAAAGTAGAGAATAGGGCATGTTGTACATGGGCTGGAGCACTATGAATCTATGTACAAGGATTATTAAAAAGTAAAAGAACATTTAAAATTGACACACCATTACTGCCATTCAATGACCTTCAACGACTTCAGTCTGGTTCAGGCAGTGAGCTGCTGTGAACATTTTGTTTATATGTATAAATATAAAATGTGTAATAAAATCTGTACCAAGTTTATATGTTGATAGCGTGATTCACTTTTGAAAAGTAAAAAAGTTTATCCTGTCAACAATTATAAAATAATTACAGGTTTTTACATTAAAAGTTATATACAAAGCTTCAGTTTGTAATTTGATATAATATATTTATTGACAAACAAAAAAACATTTAAAAAATGATTAAGCTGATTTTATGTCGTGACATTTACCCAAGTAAAAAGTTGAGGAAAACATTCAAGAAGGCAGACATTTTTTTGAGAGTTTGAATCCTTTATTTCTGATATATTTAAATATTGTCAATATACAGATATCCTTTTTCTGTATATCTTATCAACTGTTAAATTATCAAACGTAAAATAGGGTAACTCGTAACTGAAAGAAACTGTTATTAACCTTGATAACGAAAAAGGCATAGAAATATTTAGAAAACATTATAAGTGTTTGAACTTGAAGAGATACTAAGTAGAAAAGTAGTGTAGATATCATGGAAAGCATAAAACAAATTTTATTTAATTATTTTAAACTAAAAACTATTAATAGAAAAATGGGTTATACCTTCTGAGTAACTCTTCAATGTGTGGAAGAATAGCTTTTTATTTGAACCATGCTTTTTGTTTTTTCAGACTGCACTACCAAACTTGGAAGAGTTGATAGCTACGCACAATGCCCTTACAATTCTGGAACAGGACTTCCATGGTTTGCCAGGGCTTTGTTGGGCAGATCTTTCTCATAATCATATCCAATTTATAAGCGAAGAACTTGCAGAAAAAACGCAGTGCCGACTTCACGGTGTCAACCGAGCCCTTAATATTTATTTGAATGGTAATTAATAATTATGGATCCTATGAAATACAAATATAATATTTATAAATTGCATGTTGGAATTCTATATTGAAATATTGTAAAAGTATACGACAACAAATGAAACAAACGTTTTTGCTAATTTACAATCAGGTAGAATAATACGATAGTATTAGTCTCTTTTTTGTTAATATTCAGGTTCATAAGCTCATTACAAAAAATACACCCTGTAGAATAGGGCCTTTGCCAGAATTTTTTCTGAGGGATTACTTTGTCATATTTCTTATTATAATTTTATGACTAAAACTAATAAACTGAAATGCTTAACTCCTCAAATGTTTTTAATATAATATTTCAGACAATTTTATTTGCATTGTTTTTTACATAATATTAAGTGTGAAACTTTAGGTAGCTCTCTATGTTGTTTTGAATGTAATATTAGAGTCATAGAAAAAATTGAAATTAAAAATTGAGTTAATATAGACCTACATTATCTTATCTACAATGGACGAATCACCTTAATCACAACCATGAAGGTTCACTTACTTCCATTGTTTTGTTTATATAAACTTGTACAATTTATTTTTTGATTAATTTATAATTCAATAAGGTACATTCAGGCACACAATATGTACACACACAATATGTGCACACACTTATAATCTGTTTTAACTGCTTTAGTATTGAGGGAGCAACTGCTTTAGTATTTAACTGTGTTAGTATTGAGGGAGCAACTGTTATAGTTTTTAACTGCTTTAGCATTGAGGGAGCAACTGCTTTAGTATTTAACTGTGTTAGTATAGAGGGAGCAACTGCTATAGTTTTTAACTGCTTTAGTATTGAGGGAGCAACTGCTTTAGTTTTTAACTGCTTTAGTATTGAGGGAGCAACTGCTATAGTTTTTAACTGCTTTAGTATTGAGGGAGCAACTGCTATAGTTTTTAACTGCTTTAGTATTGAGGGAGCAACTGCTTTAGTTTTTAACTGCTTTAGTATTGAGGGAGCAACTGCTATAGTTTTTAACTGCTTTAGTATTGAGGGAGCAACTGCTATAGTTTTTAACTGCTTTAGTATTGAGGGAGCAACTGCTTTAGTTTTTAACTGTGGGCCTTAGGGTACTGGAAGCGTTCCTCAGTATTAAAGCTGTTAAAAACAGACTATAGATTCATTCACAAATAAACAGACACAAAAAGTGTAAAGTCATTAAATTACTTATTGTACTAGATACTAGTTTAAAGGTTAAATTACAAATATTATATTTTGTTTAAAAAAATATTTCTATTAGTCACTCATTTTAATTTAACCTCATCTTACCTAAAAGAACAATTAGCTTAGAAGTCCAGACGTTCTTGGAGCGAAAGATGTTTCTCGAATGTAACAAGTAATTAATTACGTGTGCATTTTTTAATAAACAAAGCACATTTTTAGTGTTTACATGACCCAAGAAACATGTAAAAATGTTGCAAGTTCTCCCAAAAAAATCTAGTTTTTAACAAGTGAATATATATATATATATATATATATATATATATATATATATATATATGTGTGTGTGTGTGTGTGTGTGTGTGTGTGTGTGTGTGTGTATGTAATCGATTAATTTCTCAAAATTTGCTAAAATATTGATGATATATTATGTTGATTAATAACTCAAACCTGTATACTAAATTTGAAATGAAAAAATTATCATTTGAGAGTAAATCAAAAATAAAATTTGTATGGAGATCAAAGATTTCTTTGACTTTTTTCAATTTACTCTGTAAACGCCACTTTTTATATTTTTTATCTGATCTTAGTTATAAATTTTAATAATTTTGTACAAATTCCTTCCTCGCTTTGAATCTTCAATGTTTTTCAAGCATTGTGCTGTTACAATTTGTTTATTATGTACATCTACGCAACGCAACAGGGAGTAAAAAGTAGGTTAAAAAGCTCTATGTTGAACTTTCTATCTTTTGAATATTGAACATTTTTGCTTCTTCTACAATACTCAGTTGTGTAAAACTAGTTTTTTTAACATATTTACTAGTTTTACCATTTTACTAGTTTTATCTAGTATTCTAAAAACAGAAGGACAATGAACTCTTGGTTTTAGGCGTATATATTTGAGATAAGTATTTATAATTTTTTTTAAGCAATCACACAATTTCTCATTTACAAGATGGCAATTAATTCCAAAAACTAGGAACATTGAATAACATCACATAGACAAATATTTCAGTATGTAAACAACTAACGGTACAAAAATTGATTTTGCAAATAGCCTGCCAGCTTGTTACTCAGTAAAACATGTTAACCTATTTCAAAATTACAATCAATCGAATCTTTACAAAATGTTAACTGTTTTATCTTTTATTTTTTGAAAATTTGATTTCACTATTGTAAACTAAGTTAACATATGTATAAATAATTACTAATTAACATTAAAAACATTTCAAACATGAACCTAACAGGGGTTAGATTTCATTCCTTTGTTTTCAATGAAATTTAAGATTTTAAATGTTGATTTAAGGCCAATTTAAACCTTACATAAACATAGTTTTCAGCTATTTTTAGATCTCCTTTCTTGTAATCAATCGCTGTTCTCCTTCTTCCTTAATGTTACATTTAAAAAATTATTTTCGTTTATCACTAAAATATGTTACAATTACAGATATAAGCTGCAATAACGTTTTCAAAACCATTTAACTTTCTGACCTTAAACTTACTGTTTTGAAACTGCAAAGTTCAGAGTAAAAAGTAGTCAAAAATTCTCAATTAAAAAAAACATTGACATTGTTTTTGAAATTTTCATTAAAAAAATTTTCAGCTCAAGAAACATTCTTATTTTCAAAAAATACAAGAACTTTTACATTAATTACGAAAGCAATCTAAAAATGCTTTAAAAACTTTATAAAAATTAATTTTTGGTACCTACATAACTACACATACTCAACCTGATGCAAGTCTTTAGTCAAAAACTTGTGTTCTTTTTATGTATACTTGTGAGTAAAGGAAATGTATCTAGATCAGGCATATCCTGTTTCAATACTTGTATCTTACTGTACTTTTACTTGTGTTGAACTGCATTTTAAACAGCAATTAAAACAATGTTGATTAAAAAACACTTTAGTAAAATATTTTTAACCATTTTTATGAATATTTTTTTTTAATTTAAAGTTATCTGCCATTTTACTTTTGAATTTATTGCTTGTAATCAAATCTCTAACACCCTTCCTCTAACACAATTACATAATATATGAATCACTCACTATTTATATTCAGTATTGGTGGAATCAATAAAAAAACTGAAAAATAAAGGTTTTGATTTTTTTAATAAGTTTTATACCCATCATTTGAAATGGATTTTGCTGATGCCAAGTTTTAATCAAGTCGAGTTTAAATTCCAAACTCGCACTCATAAATATATATCAAGTAACACAGCAGTGTTCTGCCCCGCCAAGTCATCCAAGCTGTTACAGCGTATATATACAGAAGAAGATGGTTAGCAGTTATCAAGCATCCATAAATTAAAAACAAAAGTCTACTAAAAGTTGGCAATACTATTACCTTAAGTAGCAAGAATTAAGAAAAAATTAATCTGTAGAGTTGCATTATGAATTTAAAACATAGAAAAAACTACTTCTATTAGGCACTTTTAACCACTTTCTTCTTCTTCAACCTAAACTACTGAACCAATTTTGAATAACAGTGACTAACTTAATCCGTTCTGTTTGCAGGGTGTACTTGCTAAAAAAAATAATCTAAAATTAAGTTGGTTATGCTTGTAAAATTGTAAAAAAACAAGAAGCTAGTACATTTAAATATTTATGCACCTACAGCCTAAACTACTTAACCAATTTTGATCAACGGTGACTTATTCTACTCATCAGAATAGAATAAGTCATCATTGATCAAAAGTGGTTAAGTAGTTTAGGCTATAACGTTGGTTATAGAACATTCCTTTTGCATAAATGTAAAAAAATATGATAGAAATTATTAAAATTTAAAAACCATCAGAAATTATTAAAATTGGACATATTGAGCTCCTACATTTTAACTAGTGAACCAATTTTCATCAATAATCACTCATTTCATTCATCATGGTTGCAGTATTCACCTTTTGTATACAAATTATAAAAATAAGTATGTTTACAATTCTAACATTACAATAAACTTATAAAACATTCATTGATTTCATAATTTTGTACCTTTACTAAACAGCTGATCTATGAAAGATGAAAAAAAAATATTTTTTTTTTTAATTCTGTACAACCTTAAAAAATATTTGCCTCTTACAGTCTTGAGCTGTCATAATTGAGGTAAGTAAGTAAAATAATTTCTTGTCATACACATTTCATTTTCTTCTGCATTTATTATATAATTTATCATGACCGTCTTTCACAGTATCAAGTAAAAGTAACACTCCTACAAAAATAATCACAACGAAACAAAAACCACTAAGTAGTACAAAGTTCCCCATCAAATCTACAATTAAAAGACCAGTCATCAGTCTGAATTCTGCCATAAACCATTCACCAGTTTATGCAGTTTACTGAACAATATCAATCTTTGCACTTCGTGGCAGTGTGTCTTCCATGTTAACCCTGATTACTGTCTGTAATGACAATGGTTGTCTTCCATGTTGTTCCTTGCACTCAGTGTTTTGGTAAAAGTTTTAATGTAGATGTAAAATCATGAACCATGCGTTTAACAAAAACCATATCATTTAAGAAGGCCACTTACACTGAAAAGATCTATTTGTCCTTAAACTAAAATACTTCTTGATCTGGAAATGTTTCAGTACTTTACATACTTATTTATAAAATGTATGTGCAATTGAAATCAGATAGCTATTTTGATGGAGAAAGGCATGCAGCAGCCAAGTGCAAAGATTGATATTGTTCAGTAAACTGCATAACTGGTTCTTGGTGGAATTCAAAGGTGATTTAGCATGTTTTTTTTTTAATTATAGATTTGGCAGGGAATTTTTTACCATTTGGTGGTTTTTGATTAGATAATTTTATTGTTAAAAACACTGAAAAAATGGTACAGTTCAACATTGGTGTATATTTTATAGTTCTGGGCAATTGTATTGCTATTACAGTAGCTCATTTGCAAAAAAATCTTTAAAAAAAAGTTTATGGCAATATTTGAAAAAAATAAAAATAAAATTGTTGAAATTCCATTATGAGACTAGTAGGCTTATAGTAAATTTTATTTACTTGTAAAAAAATATTTAATATAGTTTTTCTAATATTTTAATTTAGATATCTTAATTAACTATAATCTATAACTATAATCAATTAACTATAATTGAACAACAAATGATCATCTTGTATTTTCAGATAATCCATTATGGTGTGATGATGCAATGCTGCTTGTAATCAAACAAATGGAATCGAGCAACAATACAAAGATTCATGGATCTGTAGATTGCATAACAGAAGTGAACAATACTCTTGTTGTTCCACTACCATATATCGCTTAAGTAACAATAGAGCAACTGCTTTCATGATTTTTAAGCAAGCACCATTTTAAAATGTGATATTTTTGTAAATGTTTTGATTGTATTATTTTAATTTTAAGCTATTTTTATGCATTGGAATGAAACCCATATTCTAGGAGCATATTTTTTATAACATGCTTCAAAACAAGTTATAGTTACAAGAAACTCATCAAAAAAAAACCAAATACATGTCATTTGTTTATAACAAAAAGAGTTTGTCAAATTGCAAACTCTCTACTTGTTTACTCTCTGTTTTGCTTATTTATTTATTTACTTATTATTGCTTATTTTACTGTAGATATACTTCAAACAAGTTATAGTTACCACCATATTTTATTATATCACCACTTTTTTTAATTAAAGCAATAATCTTTAAACAATTTCTCTATGCTCTTTAAGCTACTTTTAAAATATTTTGAATGCAATTTGTCAATTAATTTTAGTCATTAGAATAATACATAATATAGTTAGATTAACTGAAAGTAGTGTAATTTTTTTAAATATTTATAATGCCATAATTTTATAGTTTAATTTTATTTTAATTTTACAAAATAATACATTTTGTAATCATCTTTTAATGTACAATTTATTGTATAAATTAAAAATTTATAAGTTAATACTTTTTATTGTCATATATTTATGTTTTTGTATCAAGTGAGACAGTTAATATACAACTTAATGACAACAATCCTGATGTTAAATTGTACTTGATTTGTAGTTAATCAACAGGTTTGCTTTTAAATTAAGACACAAATATTATAAATACTCTATGTAGGGCTCATACCTAGTAATAAAATTATTTTAGATTGTCAAATTGCAATCTAATATTAATTTTATTACTAAAGGTGAGAGCCCTACATATAGTTCTTATAATATTTGTGTCAATTTAAAATCAACCCTGTTGATTAACTACAAATTTATCGAGTACTGTTTAACATTAGGACCGCTGTCATTTTAGTTGTACATTTTCTGTCTCACTTGCTATAAAAACATAAATATAACATATATATGGCGATAAAAATTATTAACTTATAAATTTTTAATTTATACAACAAATTGTATTCAAAGTTGATTACAAAATGTATTATTTAGTACATTAAATTAACAAAAAATTAAACTATAAAATTATAGCATTATAAATATTTTTTTTAAATTACACTACTTTCAGTTAATCTAACTATATTATGTATTATTCTACTGACTAAAATTAATTGAAAAATTGCATTCAAAATATTTTAAAAGTAGCTTAAAGAGCATAGAGAAATTGTTTAAAGATTATTGCTTTAATTAAAAAAAGTGGTGATATAATAAAATATGGTGGTAACTATAACTTGTTTGAAGTATATCTAGAGTAAAATAAGCAATAATAAGTAAATAAGCAAAAAATAGAGTAAAACAAATAGAGAGTTTGCAATTTGACAATCTCTGTTTGTTATAAACAAATGAAATGTATTTGGTTTTGTTTTGATGTGGTTTTTCTTTGTAACTATAACTTGTTCGAAGCATATTATAAAAAATATGCTACTGGAAAACAGTTTTCATTTCCAATACTTTAAAATTGGAAAGTAAAAACCATTTATTGTTATGTACACATGAATCCTGTTAAGTAAATATAGTTTATAATTTGTAATTAATACAATCAAAACAGTTACAAAAATATCACATTTTGTTGTATTTGTTTTTTTTTTGTTTTGGTGAGTTTTTTTTAATAGTAAGACTATATTTTATGGCAGTACTGATTGTTTTAATTGTAATTGTTTTGTTTGTGTTTTATAATATTGTAATTAATTGTCTTTTATTGTATGTTTTGGTAAAATAAATCAGGTAAAAACCATTACTAAACAAAGATATACAATGTAGTTGTTATTTTTTAATTTTGCCATATTAGCATTGAGGTGTTATGGTCTTAATTTTGTAAAAAAAATTGATCAGTTACACACAGTCCTTCATTATCTGTGGGAGTACGTTCATTATGTTCTCAGGATATCCCGTGCATAATGGAACTATGAGGCATTATAAAAACGTGGGTTCAGGGTAGTATTAACCATTTCTACAAGAAAGTAAATTACAATAGAAAAACACCAGTACAATATGCACTTGAAATACCTCTGTACAAAAAACAGTTTTAATATTGTTCAGTAAAATATATTAAGCAAGAGAAAACAGTGGTATTTAACTTCATTTCTGCTCTTGTTAATGCTTTTACAGATTTTTTTTGTAATGCTTTAATGAATTTAGAATCTACCTTTTAAAATTCAGTCCTGATTCCACTGAAAGATCCAATTTGAGGACACTATCGCTCAATCGTTTAGTTTAAGACAAATTTAATTTAATGTTTTAATTGAGAACTCTGGCTCTAACAGTTTCCACTTCTACTTCATCTTCTGCCATCAGCTCTTCATTAGGGATTGTGACATCTATTCTAGTTCCACCAATGTTAGCTACTGACAATCGTTTGATAAAACCATTTCTTCTACATCAGTTTCCTTATTGTATCAAAACTTTCTCCTTCTACGTCTATGTTTATGTATGTATCTTCATATATATATTTAAAAATTCAAGCAATATCTGATAACTGATTTTGAGAAATCACACCAAATTATTTTCCCACAATAACTCCTGAACCAATTTTTTTTTTTTTAATTGTACTTATGTTTTGTTTGAGTACTTATGGAGTGAATTTGAGCAAAATCGTAGAGCTGATTTTAAGAAAATCGAATTTTTTAACAGTTTTTAAACAAAAAGAAAAAAGACTTCACAAAACATTTTTTTAATGAAAAAAACATTTCTGACAAATATGCAGAACAGATCATAAAATAAATGTCATCTAAATTAGTTAATTAGTATAATCTCTGATGATTTGTGTAGATTTACAAACAAAAATTCAATTAAAAGCACTTTTTTTGGATTCTGAATGTAGTTTCATCAATTTCTCAAAACTGATTTTCTTTCAACATCATTATTCTTTTTTTATATTTTGTATTACAAGACAGTAAAACTGCAGATTCCTTTCCATTTCACAAGTAAAATAAAATAGGCCTATTGTATCAGGGAAAAATTACAGAATTATTTTTTCAACATAATTGACAGTTAGGTGACAGATAATTTATAATAGATTTAAATGCATTAAAAATTAGGTCTGTTCTACTTAGTTCAGATGTTAGGATAGCAAGTAGTGTGATACAATTCTGACCTGTACACTGAGTCTAGTTACTACTATTGGCTTTTTTTGTGTTACATCTTTTTGTTTTCATTACATTAAGTGCCATTAAGTAAATTAGCACAAAAACACAAAAAATATTATGGTACAACATAGCATTTAATGTTGGTTGGTAGATGTGGTTAAATATTATTCACATGAGTCACAAAATACATTTCTTATATCAGAGAAATACATTTCATTCATTACTTGTTACAATTACATTATTGTTTTAAGGTGAAAAGCACATTTATGTTTATGAACTTGCTACATTCTGATCTGTACAGAATTATAAAAAACTGTTGTGTGCAGACATACCAGAATTAACATTTATTTTTACCAGAATTAAGTAGGAACATTTTTTCTGCAAAAATATTTGAAATAACTAATTTTTTTTTGCATTTACAGAACACTAGGGGACAAAAGATTTTCATCACTGAAACACATCAAGACAATTTCTCTCCACTAATCATTTTAAATACAGGGGCATGGTGATGGCAATTTTTATGAATTACAGGGTCATTACCATTTCACAATTTCGCTTCTATTTTAAACTTACTGGTTTTAAAAAAATAATTATTGTAGAGTGATTTGTGTTTGATTCAATTTTTTATCTGCAAGCAATAATTCTTTTAATCTTTGTTCATTTGTCCCCCTCCTAAGCTCATAAACTCCAGTTCGACTCCCTACAAAAATTTTAAAGTAATGAACTATAAATACTAAAACTGGTACAAAGTAAACAACTAATAATTGGTAATTTCCTAGTATTTTTTTTTTTTTTTTTAAGGCGAAAAGCATATTGTGGTTATTATCACCTCCCTAAATGTAAGTGTGAGAGTAAAGTGTTAAAAGTCATAAGTTTAGTGTTGTAAGTGTAAGTGTGTGTTAGATTCGGTTACCGCGAGGTACGTCTAAATCCTCTCAATATGTGCAGCTAGTCTGCACCCCCCTGCGGGGCGTTTCCTAGTATTGTGCATAGGAAGAGTATGCAAACTCAACATTGTAGGCCTATAATATATGTAACCTCAAACTGTCAAGGTCATTCATAGAACTCTACATCACCTTAACTTACAATAACTTAACCTTTTGTACAATAATTTAACTAAAAAGAAACTATACAATAAAAGAAAACTTTTCCAACACAGTTCATTCCATTTTATGTACTTTTGAGAGTATAGATAAATATTTAGCACTCGTTAGCAAACAAGTTTCATTGTAATGTACCTTGTACTATAAGCTTTGTTTATAAACATTTTGTTTGTTAGTATTAGTCATCACTGAGTCACCTAAAAGTGCTTGTTTTGTTATGCCTATCAGTTGTAGTTATAGTGTATATTTCTGCAGACACCACTGCATTTTTATCTTAGAATACCATTATCTATTACCATTATTACCATTATCTACTATCATTACACTGCAATATTTCATCTGCTATCAAGACAATAGTGTGGTTTCATTTTGAGAAAGGTCAGTGTACATTCCGTTTTTTTTTTTTTTTTTTTTTTTTTTTTGACATGAAAACAACTTTTTTTTCTGCCTACACATCAGAAACTTGTATTGATTTTCAAATAAGATCAATAGACAAATGTCACACTATTTAGATTTTACTGTATATAGCACTTCTCACACTGCAAAATGGATGCAAGAAACCCTTTGTGTGAATAAACATCAAACTGGCTGGTAATCCTGCCAATAGAGTGGCTACTCTAATCTACCCTCTGCTACTTAGTGACTTCCTTGAGTGTACAGATACACTCAGAATTACAGTGCAATGACAGAAATTCTTGAATCTGAAATTTGCTCGAGTGAATGTCATTAGGCAGTAAAAAGGTAGCTGTACCTCTTAACTGCTCTACCACCCAGCTTCATGTTCATAATGTTCTTACTGGGTAAAAATGAGATTTAGAGCCTGACAGATACGTCGAGCCTAGTGAGCACGCAACAATTAATTAAAAGGCTGAAATTAAAACAAAATTAATCACCATGACCAAATATATTTGTACTGTGTGTAATTAGGGCAGAAAAAAAACATTTACATTACCTCTGCTAGAAACAATGAACTACTGCAACCCTTATTCCCAGCTACAAATGCAAGGGTATTCTATAAAACTATTATTAAAAACTGTCAATGAATTTTTAAAAAAATAACTGTTCATCAGTACCAAGCAGAAAACTATATGTCAAAGCAAAGCAGTTAGTACAATCCAACTCTGCAAAATGATTTCATTTCTAATTTTTGTTTCTAATTAAAAATACAAAACGTTTTCCCAGGATATATAAGAAATAGAGTTTTAAGTTAAAAGATTAAAAAATAAGTTTAACATTGGCCTAACCGTAAACAATACAAATATATTTGGTTGTGGTGATTAATTTTGTTTTTATTTCAGCCTTTTAACTCATTATGTTGTTATAGTTGTGTACCCCAACAGTAGGTTCTCGTAGATATAGTGACAAACTGTATTAACAGCGTCAGAGATAGATAATGTGAGAGTGTGCAGCAACTTTTTATTCAACATCATACCATGTATTCCGTTATTCTGGGAATAACAACTAGAAGTTCACCTGACTCATTCCTCTGGCTCTGGAGAGTAATGTGGAGAAAAGATACTGTATGCGAGTATTGTTAAAGTTTCAGAAGGGTGCTTATTTAAATAGTTATTGAGCCAGTGTGTGAGTGTGTGTGTTTAACACTACCTTTTCAAGTCTGAAGTCAAACTGAAGTCCTATACCTACAACTAGAAAGAAAGGAGAGTTAACAGATAATTATGTGTTAATGGGAATAATTGCTCATGTCCAAATGGAAATGCTAACAGAATTAGTTTGTCTAGCTAGTAAATTAATTACAGTAAAGTCCTACTAATCCAAACAAATTTTAAGAAAAAATTTGTTTTTGTATTTGTTACTTGTATTAATACTGTTTAAAGGATGACTGCAACAATGCTGATGGTGCAAAGATTTAAGTAAGCTAAGGATTGCACATAAAACACCTGTATTTTACTATAAAGTGCTCATAAATAATGCATTAAACTCTATAAACAATACTGGACTTAAACAATATGTATAGCATTGTAGTCCTGTAATATATGTATGGTTTAAACAATACATAACTACCTCTGCTAAATAATTAAAAGATTGATTGTATTGTAACTAAACAAAGACAAAACATAAAACAAACTGGGAACAACATAACAAATGACAACATTGTGTGTAGTAGCAAAAGTTATCAAAACGAATAAACCGTTATTTTTTATGGTGTAATTATGTCGGCTAGAAGGTGCAATGTTTCACCATTGCCTCATAAACATAATCTGTAGGCCCTATGCTGGCGTGTTGTTTGAGATATTCTTGTGAACTGAGCATGCTGTCAATCACTACGCTGTTAGCATGACATTCAAATGCTAACGTACATAGTTAAACAAATTTAGCTTAGAAAATATGTCTACAGTTTACAATATATAGGTACTGTACATGTAATACTGCGTAAAAAAAGCTTTGTATAAAGTTTTTCTGAATTAACATGTTTATTCATTGTCACTGTTTTTCTACTTGTGTTAGTGTTATCATTGCTGTACTCATTAATTTAGACCTGTTCTACTGCTTTTCACCTGAATTATTAAAATTATTTTAAATAATCCAAACAAGACTCAGCCCTAATTAGTTTGGATTATAAAGACTCCACTGTATCAGCACAAGAGCATTCATTTCCTTTAAAAATGTCTGCGTTAGAGATTAGCCTACACAATATACAAATAAAAAGTTCCTTGTTTATTTTATGGAACCTGTCTTATCACTTACATACATTAGATTTGATTCAAACTAGAGGAAGTAATTATACAACCCTAGGCACTGCGATCAACATACCAAGGATAGCAAACTATTGTGCAACTAAACCTCTTGAATACTAGTTCAGCAGATTGGTACAATAGTAAGTTCCAACAATTCACTAACTAGCTCATTTTAGTGAAAATCCCTAGGAGAAACCAAAACATCCTTAGCCTCCTACTAGCAAGAGCCTCATAGTCAAGAATTATGTGTTCTGAGTTTCCTCCTCTTTGCTGCACAATCTACACATGGTTTCTATCTATCCTGTTTATGTGCAACCTCGGATCACAGTGTCCTGTAATGAGCCCCATTATATTCCTAAGTTGTGCTCTGTCCAAGACGTCTGCCACCCCTCTAAGCTCCTCTATAAGGAACTTATAGGAGCGCTTGCTGCGGGAATGCCCATAAAGGCTACCTCATCTTGCCTGATGTTGCTTATTATTACACCTATTAATAATAGATAGGCCAAAGATAGAGAAATCCCTATAATAGGCTCTGGTCCGATAAACTCAGGTGCAGATCCCAGTCCAGCCACTCGGTCTAGCGCCTCATTATCCTCAACCCCTTTGACTATTGGTATAAATATGAGCCTTGTTGAACACCCATTTCAAATTCTTCCGAACACAGTCATTACTTCAGCCTGGAATACTATTGCATGCTATTTCAGGGTAATAACTTTCTTCAACCCTGGTCTCAGGCAGTACACTCTAGCATCAGTGCCTGTCTTTGTCTTGGAGTCATCCATATACCACACTAGGTCTCCAGTTACCTAATACATGATCTCCGTGCTCAAATTCAGCTTGGCATCAAATGGTTTAGAGACCTTGTGTTGACTATCTGATCTGTCCCCATGATAAGAATGGTTACTGATGTTTTCTGTAATTCTGCCATGTCCCAAAGTTGAGGATAGCCACATACCACCTTTCTGCAGTCTCTATATTACTTAACGTGCCTTCCCCATGACATAAAGGTCAATGGGGGAAAACCAAATGATCTCCATAGTACCATTGGTTTCCTGGTGTTGTCAGGAGAACCTAGGGATTAACCTCACTGGTGTCGTGTTCATAGAGCTGGTAATGCACAAGCAGGACAACCTCTAAATTTTAGTCAGAAATTCTCTGCCCCCTTCTGCTCGGCCATAGTACACCACACCATATGGGTCTATTGATGTCAGTACAAATGTTCAACATGCCTGGTCTCAGCCCCTATGTTTTGCCAATCATTCTTCTAACTGCCATCAATGACTTGTTGCCTTTCCCCATGATGCACATACCAAGTTACTTTGGTGTCTAGCACAAAGCCTAGGTACTTCAAATCGTTCGCAACAGGGATAGGCTCCTCAAAGGGCTTAAGCCCTCCTAAATACAGGGTGATCCTTCTTTTAGTAAAAGAAACCAGAGTAGTTTTCCTGAGGTTAATCCCTAGGTTCTGACAACACCAGGAAACCTACCTATCTCTCTTCATGAGATCCACCACAATATTACTATGCCATCCCCAGATTAGTATCTATGTCATCTGCACATCCTTGAGTATAGCATACCTCCAGAGAAAAAGATCCACAATGAGTCAACCAGCAGGTTCTATAAGGGGAGAGTGGGGACAAAACTCCCTCTGCGGATAGCCCCTGACAACCTTCACCTCCACCTCTTCTCTTAGGGTTTTAGCTACAACTGTTCTCCCTCTCAGTTCAAATATAATACTCTACAATATGTTTTGTTAATTACCCTCAGTAATTTGAATGCTATCCTTATAATCTGACAGGTGTCCAGTAGGGAATGTAATGATTAAAAATACTCTAGAAACCATTTTTAACAGGCACCACTGACTGATATCGCTACAATATTATATCGCCTTAACTAATCATGTATGTATGTCTCAACAACATACCAGTGTTGTCAGCATGTATGTCAAAACAAAACAGCAGCTAGTGGCTGTTTTATAAGATGCTGTGAGACCTTCACAGCCAATGCTGCCAGACGTTTGAGTTTTTACATGACTGCCAAAAAAGGAGTGTTATGTTTTCAGTACCTGTGTAAGTATGTACGTATGCATGTTTGTTCCATCATAAATTCTTAACAGCTCGTCCGATTTTGATCTACCTTAGCTTGTTGAATTTCTCATGTCACCAGGAGTGTCACAGGCTACATAACTTTCACCCAAACCACCCCCAATGGAGTAAAATGATAGGATGAACTTGAAACTAAATTCATATAGGATAAATACATTGCTAGGATGAAATCATAAACTCTTAAATAACAAATGTACTCATACATTCTTAAATAACTGATGTACAAGTGTAAAAATAATTACTAGAGACTATACAATAGGAATCACTCATATTCAACCATGGAAAGCAATAGAAAAATACTCACTTCGGAACCAATAGGTCTAGAATTACCACTCAAGTTTCAGCTGATTCAGGGCATTGAGCTGGGAAAAATGACACCATGAACATAAAAATCGGCTGAGCCAAATCTGTGTTATGAAAATCGGAAGGAATGGTAGATAATCTAGCGATAGGCTTTGTCTAAAGATTAGGCTCGGGGACGACACCGGCTTTTCAAATTAAGCGAACAATGTTCAATCACTGACACGACAAAAATTAAAAATCACAAATAATTGATTTAAATTGAAATAAAAATTTTTCAATCCCAAACATGCTAACTCCAGTCATGCCGTATATGGGTACAGGACCAGAACTTTGCAGTGCCTACTTTACAATTTTGTTCTTTTTTAAAATGGCAAAATGTCTAAAAAGGGTATTTTTTTAGTAACTTAGTCACTAAAAATGACTAAATAAAAATTATTTAAAAAATAAAAAAAAAAAAAATATATATTTCATATTAAAAACCTAAAATACAATTGATTTTAAAAAGATGAAAACAAGATATTAGAATAAATGCTGAAGAATATTTCCGAGTATTTAGTTAATAAATCATGAACTTACAATAAGATGCTTCATGCAAAATAGCTGTAGCAAATTTCCTCTTGGAAACTGGTCACGATTGACTTGCCAAGCATCTCCATAGGATGAGACTAATAACCTCTGACAAGTGCAAGATTTGTTCAAAAGATGTGTATGTTATGGACAAGGATCACTTACTGATCTGTGAGGGCCTAGATAGTGGGAAGCAGGGACGAAGGGACTTTCCTGGATTGTATTGGGAGGCAAGATCCAAAATGGTGCGAACCAAAAGGAGCCATTGGAAGAAGAATTATGAACTTACATGTTAAGTTTATACAATAAATGCAGTCAGGAGCTGTTTAGTGCAAATATATTGAGATGCAGCCCCTGACTGCATTTATTGTATGAAATTAACATGTAAATTCATAATTTATTAAATACTCAGAAAATATTCTTCAGCATTTATTCTAATACCTTGTTTTCATCTTTTTAAATCAATTGTATTTCAGAATAATTTCTTTTAATTATGAAATATATAATTTTTGTGTATATTTTTTGTATTTAGTGTTTTTTATTTTTTAAATAATTACTTTTATTTAATCATCAGTTTAAAAACAAGAAGTATAATTGACTTATCATGTAGTGTATTATTTTAAAGTACAAATTTTGCAACTTGACTATTTTCTCTTTTGTGTTTTACTAGGCACCAAAAAAAAAAATACTACTGATAGCTCTGTACAGTTACAAAATAGTGCTGACATGCAGTTTTAAGCCTATAAATCACGCTCACCATCAGGCTATTCACACCACTATTCATGATGCACACACAATAACCACTACACTACGGAAACAACACGGACATTTGACAATTAACTTAATGTTAATTTTGGTAGTTATATTGAAAGATCAGTTGTTTTATATTAATTCATAAAGATCAGCTGATAGGCTGTAATAAGTTTTAGGTTATGTTATTAAAAACTAGCTGTTAATTTGTCATTTATATTACTTCCTAACATCAGATTTCATTGAACAGCTGACAGGTTATGTTGTTAAAAACTAGATATGTTAATTTAGCATGTTTTCAAACAAATTATTGTAATTAAAATAAAAAAGGAAATTACCCCAATGGACTGGTAAACATTTTGTATATTACATGTCAGTGTTATGTCAACAAGAATCTTTTAATATACAAAATAATCAGATTGGTATAAAATAATATTACCTTCACCCGCTACACACTATAGTTCCATAAAACATCACTGTTTTTACCTAAATGCAAGATAGATTTTTTTTTTTAACGTCCTACTATTTTGCACACTTGGGCTTAAGCAGACGATGGGATGATTTATAGCGTATGAAAATGCCAAGCCCTGGCCTGGAATCGAACCCGGGTCCTCAGGGTGAAAGCCCAGTATGCTACCAACTAGGCCACCAAGGCGGCTAGTGCAAGGTAGAGACAGTACAAACCTGTGCATAGACTACAATTATAACTTGAACTTTCATTTAGCATAAAAGTTTTTCCACCTACAATAGCAATTGTGGCCCTGCTACAAATGCATAATTTTTAATAAAGATCCATTTATCTACTGATTGATGTGCCTATATTTCCTTTCACCCTCCATCAGTCGCACTATAAAAATAATGTAGCACATTCCAGTGTATTAGAATGAAAAATTTGTATTAAAAATTTTCAGATACATTATTTGTAATCCTTGGACTTTTAAACTGTTGAATATATGCTGTAACATGTTTTATCACATTATTTAATTTTAATTGTAAAGTTAAAAAAATGTTGGTTGTAAAAAAAATGGACCCTAATTCATTATTTAATTATATGTATGAGGGTGTTATATACATATTGTGGTTTTCAGAATATGCTACACAACATGAAAGAAAATGGCTGCAAAAATGTCACCTATGCATCAATTTGATAAAATATGAAAAACAGGATTAAAAGAACAATATAACTTTTTTGAAATACAGTTTTGTTGGCAGTAATGTTTTTCTTGTATTTAATGAAATATTTGATTTTACATAATTAAGAATTGATAAAAATAAAGTAAATATATTTTCTATAGTATTTTTGCCATTAAAAAATTTGAGCTTCCTCTAAAACATGCTTCTAGAAGACCTCCAAAGCCCATAACAGCTGTGGCATCATGGACTTATATATAGGGAATAAAGGATATATTCCTATTCATTCGGCACTGTCCTTAAATTAATCAAGGATAAAACAAAGAGAGGTACCGTAATGTAAAGGAAATTACTTTGTAAACCACACGCATTTCTTTTTATTTTGAACCAAAATCAACAGAAAAAAAACCAAAACAATTATAATAAACACCAGTTTACTCAATAAATCTGAATTTAAATCCTGTACATTATATAATGGCTTATATATTATATTTTAATATTAATTATTTATTTATTTAAGACACCGCTTTTGCTTACAATGAAGGACTGGGAGGGTTACATTACAAAACTTTATTTTTTTTCCTTTTCCTTTTTTTACAGCTTGAGAATTAAAATTAAGGCTTCTTATTTACCACAAACACATGGAGTCATATATGTTAAAACATTTAATGCTTTGACACAGAGACAATGGACATTTAAATATTTAAAACTAAAAAAACTCCATGTCAAATGTATTTTATACCATGTGCACGAACAATTTGCCCCTTTCATACTGCCCTCGTTAATTAAAAAACAGAAAATTGCAATGCAAAAATGAAATTTTGGAACAATAAAAAGCTGAATAACTTTTTGAGAAATTATTTCATGTACTGTAGCAGTATTCATTTTAAAACATTTTATTTTTTTCTTTAAAGGTATATTTTTAAAGAATATAAAAGAACATTTTCCTCACAAATAAAACACTATGAAATAAATATATTTTTTAAAAACAAAAATGCGATAATCTTATGAAATTTAATAACTTCTTTATATATAATATATCCGTGTTATCAACAAAATATCAATATACATTTATTTACTTATTCTGTTGATTCACAACTTGATTTAACATAAAATCCAATTACAATGATTTGTCAACAAATTACCTACATCAAATCTACTATACATACATAAATTGATTCAAATGGAAACAAAACTTAATAAGTAGTTCAATGATCTTAGTGGCATTTCAAAAAAAACAATTAAAATCAAAATTAAAATGTATGATACAATAACTTTGTAATAACAGAAGAGACAAATTTTCGAACACATAGCACAAGTAGTAGTAGTAGTGTGATATAATACAGTTTACAGGCAATATAAAAGTATATATTATGTACTCTTGAAGCCGGATTGATAACTACAATATAGTCGATGTGTATTAGTAAAGTTAAGTCAGCTAGCTGAGAAACACTTCTCTTCACACAGTGGCAACCAAAACCTTCACATTAAAATTAAAATAATTCATATAAAATATATTATTTCTCAGAATGAACAGCATTCGATATTATGCTAAATATATAAAACTCACAGATAAAAACAATCAGTTGAAGATTGATGCCTTATGTAAACCACAAATGCAAAAATGGTGTCTACAAAATATATATACTTTTCACAATTAACTTACAATAATTCATTGTATTAATAACCAAACAAACCTAATCACAGATGCTTTACACAACTCCTCACTTAATTAGGAATAATAAATTGTAATTTACTTAGCCATTTACTAATTAAATATGATTACCGTACCGAGGAGGATATAATCAGTACAGTCCCAAATATACAACAATAACAGCTTAATTTGGTGACCATACATAACGTAACAGTACACTAGAGGATAGAATTATGTTAAATGCACCAGCAGTGTGCAAGAGAAGTTTTTAACAGCACAAACAGTCATCACATCAAACAGCCTAATTAGTAAATAGTTCTTAAACGTACGTTTTAAACGAACTTCACTTTTAACCACATATCACGCACTTCAATCCACTTGTACCTAAAAACTAACAACCGAAATTCATTTTTGGCCTTAAATTAGGATGTCCAAAACATCCAACAGTGCAAGGCCTTTTTAAAAATAAACTGACTTTTCCCCAACCAAATCACTAACTGGTCACAAAATAAAAAATTTTATTGGTCGCTTACATAGGTCTAACCCAACCCTAAGCAATCTCTAATACAGTACATAGTATGATTCAGCTTCTCGTAAGCAACAGATAACTAAGTGATTTTGTTATTTTTAAAGTATATATATAATATTGTTATATATATTTTTTAAACAGTTGTTTTGTATTGAAATTGCCTAACATAGCTTGTTATAGGTCTGGCTTAGCTTTATTAAAGCCCTAATTAAGAGGCAATAATCTTAGTTTGCAACTACAGTAGTTTTGATCCTTTATGCTTAAAAAAAAAAATGCTTTTACCAAACTGCATGAGGCAATTTCCAACACAATCAAACTATCTATGATTTGGTAACACTCGTTCTTTCTTTGTCTAAAATACCAGTTAGAATTATATATTATGAGTAAAAATCCAACAATTTTCAAACAAGAGATAATCCTTGGACAGGAATTATTATTATTACCATAACTTTGCTATTAATTAATGCCTACAAAGATAACTAGTTTTGCAATCTATACATGTCAAAAATAATTTTTAATTAAAGGTTATTTACAGAAATGTTGCTTTCGTACAACACATTTACACCTTTACCGCTAGCGCCGAAGTCAAGTCATCAGTTCAAAAATAATTTAATACCGGTTTTAGGCTTTAAAATTTTCCTCAAAACTCTCAACAAAGCCTTATCTAACAATAGTGTAATAATTCACATTATGCACAATATCCCTGATATAATACACCAATAGTTATTTATAACACTTTTATACTTTTACAATATTTTTCGTCACATTATTAAATTAAATAAGGGCTATCACAGTTTCTGCATACAGCCTCCCACACAACGTGGCCAGAAACAAACATGTTTTGTGATCCAGCACTTAAGAGGCACTTGGTGCCAGTGAGAAACGAAATAAGAGTCTCTTTCTTGTCTCACACAGCAGCCACTTGTGTGGCACCAAATCTCGTTCTCAGCTGGCGTCCGCCACTGCAGGCCAACATTCCTGTCTACAAACAAATTACATAATTTTAAAATAGAAAAACTACTAAAATCAATATAAAGTGTAATCTGAAAAGGACTTTACAAATATAAGCAAATCCAGATAACCAGTAAACGTGTATGTCAATTTTAAAACAAAACACATCAGGTTTGACTCAGTTCATCAGTACCAAATTCCACCACCCTTCTTACTTTTACTTGTGAGTTAGTCTATATCAAATCATCAAGAAAATTTGAGATTTTTTTATAGTCACCATTTCACATTGTACTTTCAATGAAAACAATTTGTATCTCTGATATTTTAATGCAATTCCATAAAAATTTTAAATGTTAAAAGGTGAATTATGCTGACTGGAAACATTTTTGATAATTTTCCAAACAAACTTTTTAATAAGAAAACATTTTTTACACACAAATCATATCCCTTTAAAAAGCATGAGATGTCCTTTTTCAATTACTAAAATTTATATTTGCTATCATCTCAAATAATAGCATTTTATTTGCTTAACAAAATAAATAATTTAAATTTGCTTAAACCACTGGTACACCACCTGAATGCTATAGGGCATCGTACAAAACAAATAGCCACAATTTTGTCTTTAAAAACATAAGGACTTTTAATTACACTGAAATAAAAGGAACAGTTAAACATGACCTAATAACAGAAAATTTGCACTTGGTCCTGGCAATACTATCACTATAGTGGCTAAACTTTTAGTTTTGCCAACAAAGAACAAATAATTTTTATGGTAAAAAAATAATTTATTCACTTGCTGGCAACAACATTTTTTATTGTCAGCTATACAATATCCACAACTATAGTAGAGGACACAAAATTTGGCGGATGGCCGATTTTGCATAGCTCTATGTACTTCACTTCTAAACAAAACTGTTCTTAACAAGACTTAATTTTTAACATACAGTTAACTGTCCTTAAGAAAAAAGCACAATCTAGTAGAAAAAGACATTGTGTTGTGTTCATTTCATTTTATCCCTTTAAAAATGGCTGGGTATTGTGAAACAGAATTTTAATTAAAACAGATTATGAATTTTTTTAGAAACTATAGATTTTTGTTTTATTTCTGCTTTTCAATTAGTGAAGTTTTACCAGTGAAAAAGTTTGGAGAAAACTTATCCAACCAAACTAATCTCTTTTAACTAATATTAGGCCCAAGTGTAGGCGAGTTTAAAGATAAATTTAGAAGTTTCTTTATATTAGCTTTTACATGTTATAATTTAAAACGCTTGAATTTTAAAATTGTTATGTTATAAAACAAATGGTGGCTATTTGATTATTCTCAAGATACCCTATAGCATCTGCACAGACAGGTACCAGTAGTTAAATAACTGACACATTGTTTTCACTGTAAGTACAAGTTTGTGCAAAGGCCTCGTAAACAGCAGAAGTATCTATTTTACCTACACAAGTTCCTATAAAAAAGAACTTTTAAGACAGATAAAATTTTGTATACTTCCATACATATATGGCAACACTGGTTTATCAAAAAATCTCAGGGGTGGCTGTCATGGCATGATTGGCCCTAGTGTGGAACATGTTCACATTCATGATACAAAGCACTTACAAGTATTAAACAAAATGCGTTCACTGGTAATATTGGAAAAACTGAAGCATAATTCAAGGTTTTCAAAATGGAATTTTAAAAATATAACAACACAGTCATATTTCAGGTTAGTTTCCAAATTTATTAATTGAAATTTTTGCTTGGTTATATAAAAGTAATTAGTTAATTATATAGGAAGAATACTACCCATTGATGAAGATTAAAGTGGTCCTTGGAACTCTGATATTGCTTACGAGTATAGTAAGTAGTAAAACACTTCTTATACAAGAGGAATTTGCAAAAAAGTTTAGGAAGGTTCTATTTGAAAAGGTTAAGATATTAATGTACACCAGCATGAAAGAAGTTTCATTCAGGAATCGGTTATCGTTTTGTAAGTGAAGATAAGGTTCAAAACGACTTCAATGAAATAGTTGCAATAACAGATGGTGTAAAATCGATGGGAGAATTAAGACCCATGATAGGAGATACTGTAGATATGTCTTTAGGAGCTGAGTTTGTTTCTCGGCATGTTCAACCGCTGGCAACAAAAGAAGTAGTGGAGTTTGTGGAATGTTTAAGCACAGGATTGCCAACTCTAGCATGTGCACCGACATGTTAAAAATATGAAAGATATTTTCTGAGGGAGGAGAACCTAGGGATAAATGTTGATGGACAAGAGAAGCTTACAAAAGGCTGGCCAGGGAGATGCTTACATGTGAGTGAAACTGACATAGTTGGCTGTGGCTTGTTACATCTATCCTAACCTGGGTTCAATTAAAATCCATCTTTACATACTATTTGCGATGTACATGAAAGAAAAATAATGTATGATGTAGTGCACATACAACATTAAAGATTGAATAATTAAAAAACACTGTTTTCATGTCGTTTTTTTTTTTTTTTTTTTTTTTTTTTTGAAGGGAGAGCTCAGTTACTTAAGAAATAGTTTTAAAACTCTGTATCATTATTTTAAAACTGCAACATTATAAATGTTTTTTATAAAACAATTTACTAGGTTTCTGTTTTTAAGTAAAGAATCACAAACATTGAAAATGGTTGGAAATACCTAAAATTAATGTGATTAGAATCAGTGGCAGTGCTACATGTATGGGGTTGCTCACAACGCATGGGCCTGGGTCTTTTTGCCACCACTGATTAGAAAAATGAAACTATTGCAGATGAAGGGCCTACAAATACCAAAAAAGAGGGTTTGAAATTTCTGTTCTCCATCTAAAAATTAATTTTAATTTTTTTATACGAGGTACGTCCAGAAAGCAAGTTCCCTTTGGTAATAAAATTAAATTGTGTACAGATACAGAAAAATTATTTATTGCACAAAATTCTACAACTCTTAATCTACTTTTCCACATAACTGCCGAAATTTTGCAGGCATTTGTTATAGCGTGGCACAAGTTTTTGTATACCTTTTTCATAGAAGTTTGCCACCTGTGTCTTCAACCAGTTGGAAACATTTTCTTTCAGCTCTTCATCATTGTTGAAGTGTTGACCACCAAGGAAAGACTTGAGATGTAAGAACAGATGAAAGTCGCTAGGAGCGAGGTCAGGGCTATATGTTGATGTTGGGAGGATGGTCAAACATGTCCCAGCCAAATCCCTGTAGGTTTTCCGTCACATTTGCAGTGTGTGGTCGTGTGTTGTCGTGAAGAAAAACAACACCTTTTGACAGCAATCCTCGGCGCTTATTCTGTATTGCGCGGCGCAATTTCCTAAGTGTCTTGCAATAAACATCTGCTTTGATTGTTTGACCACGCGGTAAGAAATCAATGAGTAAGATGCCTTTCCAGTCCCAGAACACTGTGCACATCATTTTTCGAGGTGTCAAGATTTGTTTCGGCTTAACCTTTGCTGGGGATGAAGTGTGCCTCCATTCCATTGACTGCCGCTTACTTTCAGGGGTGTCATAAGTAACCCAAGTTTCATCTCCTGTGACTATCTCTGCCACAAATTCTTCGCCGCCTTCATCATAACGGGTCAAAAACTGAAGTGCACTACCCATCCGGTTTGTTTTGTGTTGCTCAGTAAGAATCTTTGGTACCCAACGTGAGCAAAGTTTACGAAATTTCAGTTTTTCGGTAACAATTTCATGAATTAGTGATCGTGAGATTTGGGGAAATTCCATAGCGAGAGAACTAATTGTAAACTTGCGGTTTTCCTGGATCTTGTCATCAATCGCGTGAACCAGTTCTTCTGTAACCAAAGATGGACGCCCACTTCGTTCTTCATTGTGCACTTCACTACATCCTTCATTGAACTGTCGGACCCATCTTCTCACCATTGAATCACTCATTGCATTTTGTCCGTAAACTTCGCAAATTTGCCGATAAATTTCAATTGGTTTCACTTTCCTAGCATTCAGAAAACGGATCACAGATCTGATTTCACAAGCAGCGGAATTTTCAATCAACACCGACATTGTAAACAAGCACAACAAAGCGTACGTGGCTGACAGCGATCTCAAAATTGCGCATGTTTCTTCTCCTTGATACAGAGCGTCTACCGTGCATGTGCGGAACTACAATCGCAGCGCTGCAGCGTAGAGAAATTGAAACGGGACTTACTTTCTGGACGTACCTCGTATGTAAGAATTCAATTTTTTTTCAAGAATAATACAGTAAATCAAGGTTAATAAAATTCAGAATACAACTGTTTTTCCTACTTTATTAAATGTTGCTTTTTTCAAGCAAACATTAAAAATAAGATCAGGAAAGATAGTTTATATTTTCTTTTGTAATAGAAACCAACAAGTTTAACGTATGTAAAATTGTATTGTGCGATTGAATTAAATTAATAGTGCTGATGATATATGACTTTTATAATGTATTATGCCATTTAAAGTAAATATAACTTTTAATAATGTAGTGTACAACATTCAACGACATATTCAACATTTACCCTTCAACACAATATTGTTTAAAAGGATTTTTTTTAGGTTGGGTTAAATTAGACCACCCCTAACCATAATTGTAGTAGTAAAGATTTTGAAAGATATTTTGTTTAAGTGGTCCAAAATAAAATACACTAAAACATCAAGTGGGCTGAGATCTTAATTGCAAGAAATATGCACTGGGGGAATCATCACAAATAAACCAGAGGAAGAGGATAGATTTTTTAAAATGCTTGGACAAACTGAACTTGTATATCCCAAATATTGGTGATGAGCCGACTTGGTACAGGAAAAATATTTCCTCTTACACAGATGTAAGACTGTGACGAAAACCTCCTGATACCTTCAGAAAAGAAGTTCTGCTGCATAAGAATCTAAGCAACTCTACATAGGGATATTGCTTCAAAATTTACAAATTAGTAAAGATACAATCTAGGTGGAAGATCTCTTCTCAGGAATAGAAGATTTTGACAAAGAGTTAAGGAGAACATGTATAAACGATAGGGGGGACAGTTTTCCCAAACCATGCATGGAAACAGTCAAGTGGGCCTGCCTCTACTGGGGTAACAGCGTTGCATTAGCTAGAAAATCAAAGAGGAAACCGACCAGAGATAAGAAGCAAAAAGTTATAATGGATGACTAAAGAGCGCAAAAAAACCTACATGGTTAAAAACATTTAAAGTGAATTTTTTATAAATAGGTTTTTTGTGCAGCAGTTTATGAACTATATTATTATATACAAAATAATTACCGTGATGGGTTGTGCTATTTTGGTGAACGTAGTCGAGAATTAAATCTTTGTAAATCTCTATCCCGCCTTCTAGGTCCTCTTTCTCGATCCTGTCCCACACCTCTTGGTACACCTCTTCCTAAGCCTCCACTTCTACTCCCTGCAGTATTTTCTGCAAAAAAGAACAAGTAATTTTTATTTCCTAAATTTCAATCAATATTCCACCAATATTAACTTAAAATTTCTTTCTGACAGCAAAATACCAAGTGTGCTTTCAATAATTTATATTTACAAATATCCTTATATATTTTAGGATGTTTCCAGATTTACATCTTTTAACATAATTTTCTGGAAATAAATAATATTACATCACACTCGTTACCAGCTCTTAAGTATATGTATTTTTAATGAGTGAATGTGTACACAATGTTGAAATGAAAAACGTTGACGGTTGATTTAATCTATTCATGAACTTGTCTCATATTAATACGATTTTCTTCCAAAATTTTAACAGAATGAACTCAGTAATGAGAAAGTTCCTGATATTTTAAAACATATTTGGAATCAAATACTGTAATCTGAATTCACTTGTCACTAAGGGAAACACAGATAACCCAATTACTGCCTCCTGTTTTAATCGACCTGGACATTTATCATTATGATTCCCGTTATTACATAATTGCATTGCAGATATGTCGCAGTGAATATAGATAACAGCTTCAGTTGTTCAGTTCTACTTAACCTAGACTTCAGTAAGAATTCCTACCACTAAGAAATGTATGACTTTGTTGTCTTTATGTTGTCATTGCAGCTTGTGTACACATTGATCAAAATGAATGAAGACGCTTGGAAGGAACAAACTATTAAAATAAGTAATTTGTTTTAAAATACATATTACTTCATGAAGGGGTAAAAAAATAAAATAGCACACTACAATACATTATAGCAATCTCTTACCAACCACTAACACTAGGAAGCAACAATAATTGCTAAAACTTATAAACAATGAGCTGCTTATCTATATGTACTGTATATGCAAGCTGTCACAAGATTCCCACTTGTATGAAATTAGTGGTTTTATAACCATTATTTTGTCTTTTCAAGTTTGTATATTACAATATAGGCTACCCTGTTTTATCAAGCTGAGACATCACCAAAAACAAAACTGTTCCATAAGTGTACTTTGTCAGCATAGATTAGACAAAGGCTATCAGAAGACTGCTTATCATGCAATGTAACAAATAAATAAGCATTCAGAAAGCTAGATGTGCATTTCGTAGACATGATGACTCACCTCAGCAGAGATGCCAACCGATATTCAGGTGTCCGATATGCTAGGTTCTACTAATATCTTAAAAGTGAAGTGCCTATTTATTAATATTTAAATTTTATGTTATTTAGTAGTGTATCCTTATATTTTCCTTTTTTTCCTTTTAACTATAGCACATTAACCCTTTCATTGCCAATGTCTACCTTAACCAGAGGTCTGTTTTAAATCTAATCCCACCGTTCTTTAGCTCGAACAATGTTTTTTTCAAAAATAAATTTTTTTAAAATATTAAGTCGTAAACAGTAATTTGTTTAACATAACAAAACAATAATAGTAATAATAAGGTAATCAATGACTTATAAGACTTATTAAATAAACAAACGGCCGAGCAGTCTAAGGCCAGTACAGTACAGCAGGTTTGTACTCCGCAATGGCAGTTGATGTTTCTGTGCAATTCACTTATGAGTTAAATTGCTTGCCTGTGGCAGAGGCAAGGCTCAGCTTAAATAAACAGTTTTTAATGGAGGCTGACAAGGTGAATTCTTTATGAGCTGTAAAGCGAACCAAGAGTTTTGCTACTTTTTTCTTACTATATATTGTGTCTGTCCACAAGACAATGTATTCATTTAGCTTAAAATACATCCAGAAGTAAAAAATATTAAATTCTATTCACGAAAAAAGTCCATGGCACTGAAAGGGTTAAAATATGAAACCTAATTTTTAAAAATTGTTAATCTAAAAACCTAAATTCTAAATTTCTAAAAACTAGGCATACCATATTAATATTCTATCTATTATGCAGAGTAATTATTTTTATCCAATATTTTTTAGAGTAAGTAAATAACGAAAATTGTAAATTTTCATCAAACCTAACCTAACAAACTATGGATGCAAAATTTCAACACTTCAATTTTTAAAACACTAAAACACTTGTTTTCTTATATACTGTTTGGTTGAATTACAGCGGTCACCGGTTACAAGCATTTTTACTGATAAAACAGACCTGCAATAGATGAAATAAAAAATTCTTTAGACAAGCCTGTAGTGATTTGCATAAAACCAAAATGTGTTATCAGTTTAGCCTCTTCTTTACTACAGTATATTTATTTATCTCTACTCTCATCAAACAGTAATATGGAATGAAATAGTACAGGCAATAGAGGCAATCTGATATGTTTAAGTGGCATGTCAGATAACAGAGATTTTTAAACTGTATGTTTATATTACAAGTATGGGGCAGAGAGAGGCATGGGCTGTTACCAGCTTATCAGTGATAATATTTGTTTTACTTTGCAAAGAACTGGTCAGCTTTTTTTGCAGCAGTTTATGAATTATATTACTACATACAAAATAATTACAAATGGGCTGTGCTATTTTATCTGCAGAAATTTGATGTGACTTATTTATATCCGCATGAGTCATCACAGGTACCCCCTTGTATGTTACACCTGATACAGCATTTATATTGGGGTGCAGCATAACTGGCGATCACTGTATATAACTTCAGTTTTAACAAAAGTTTGTTTTTTTTAGTTTAAGAGATTATCCAAATAAGGGTTTATTAAGTGCAAACTCTTTATATATAAAACAGACAAATTTGATTTTTAGAAAATAAAACAAATAGAAAGGAAAAAAATTGTGATTCTTTGATTGTAACAATTGATGTCAAAAGACAATGCGGCTCATAAATTTATTGAAGCGATGAAAATCTGAAAGTGGCAGTTGCAGATGTTTGATTCTTGGAAGCAAGTAATGATTCCATTTGCTCTGAGGCAATAATTAAGTTTTAGAAAATTATTACACACGTTGTTTTAGAATCAAACTTTGCACATATATGAAATTGTTAGGTGCTTTAAATACAATACTTGGAAAGCATGTGGATATTTTTTCATTGTTGGAGTCAGTCATAGATTAACCTAATTTCCACCACTGTTTACACCTCATTAAAAGAACTTAATGATGATAGTGAAAACAAAATAAGCTTTTTTAATAGCTTATTAACAGAAAAGAGTTTTCCTGTACAAGTCACCATTGAAAAACCAGCACCAAAAAAAAGCAGGCTGTTTCTCTACGCCAGTAATAAATTGGTGGCCTTTATGGTTTAAGTCCGTGTTTTATTTACATACGCAGATTGAAAACGAAAAAGAGCTCTTCAATCAAGAAGTCAAATATTTGTATTAATTTTTGGGGTTCTTTAACCCTTCCCACTCCGTTATAATTTTTAAAATTTTCTCTGGTGTTGAATGGCCTATAGTACTGACCGCAGCTATTTCGTTTTTCAACAAGAAAATTGTATACTGATTATGTTTCTCTCAAATCGTAAAGCCATCAGGACTGACTAAACGAAATGTTATGTTTTTAAATTGAGATAGTTGTGTTATCTAAATTCCGCTGAAACCCACTAGGCAAACCTTGAAATAAGGAATTCCCACCTTTTTCCATTCTGTGCACTGGCAACATTCATTCATTCGATTGTAATAAATCAACTGCATTTGACTTCCTAATATCAATCTAGGAAATTTGTATCTAGTCAAATATAGTGTTTTTTAAGCTGCATACATTACCAATAAAATAATTAATTTATTACAATTTTTAAATGTTTTTTAGTACTGAATACAAATTCATGCATATATCTGTCTACCAGTAACACACTGTTACTCGTAAACGACATGACCGATCACTATAAAATGTGGCCGTGAAAGTGGTCTTTGTAGCAGCCCAAACTGAGGATATAGTTAAGGGCTAAAATCTAAGAACAATTTTTTTTTGTAATTATATGGTTCGGGTTGTCCCAATACATATAGTTTTTGCACATTCAAAAGTTAGTTTTTTAAGTTCTCCCACTCTAGTTTTGATGTTTACATTGGAAATATCAAAACTAGTAAAAAAAACAATAAATAATACTTTTTTTACAAAAATCGTAAAAACAGAAATTACTGATATATTTATTTCATAAACAAATCCATCTACTACATTAATACTGTATTTTACTGTACTGTACAGAACATACATACATACTGTAAGTCTAATTTCAACTGTATACAGTATTTTAAAGTATATTTATCCAACAACAATACATAGTACAAGACAAAGAAGAAAATTAAGGTAAGAGAAGGAGCCTACAGCTGCACAAACACACTGCACCATGTCAACAGACTGCTGCAGTACTTACAGAATCAGGAAGTCTTAATGACAAAAAAAAAAAAAATACTACATAAAATATGTTTTCATGTTATAAAAAAGCATTTATTATTTTCAGAGAAAATAAACTGTAGCTTAATTTACAAAATTTCAAAATATTTCTTCCTAATAAGGTCTATTGCATGCAAATACAGTACTGTATAGAACTTATATTATGTTCTGTTCTATTATTAAACAAATTCTAGAATATTAATGTTCTAAAACAAATATCCTTAAGTTTTTTCCCTTTTTTTTTAATCTGTTTCCTAAACAGATTACATCTAGTACAGTACTGTAAATAACTTTTAATTACTGTAGTTTTATTAGTTTGTTCAGTAGTTCATTATAAATATAAAATTAAGTTTTTATTTATATAATAAATCTAGCAGTTTTTATCATTTACTTCACATTTTTAATCTATTTGCAGATTATCTGTGTATTGTATTATAAGCAACTTTCGCATCACCTAATTCAGCAAATAATCATGTTAGCTATAAAAAAAAATTAAATCGAACTGATACCTAAACTGTACATAAAGGCTTATAACACAAGCCAACAGTGATTATATAGCAGACAATTTTTTTGTAATCACAAAATGAAATATTTCTGTACATATCACAGTTAAGCAGGATTCTAGTGTACTTACCTCTAGAACCAGGTTGAGCAGTTGTGACAGGAAGAATCTCTTTCTTTTCATCTTCAACTGTTATTTGCTTATCACTTCTCTCTGTTGATTGCTTATCTTTTGGGTGTTGTGCGACTTGTGCATAGCTTAGCCTTACTATGCCGCCAACTCCTGCTGTTTCACTTGTCTATACAGTAAAAACATTAAGATTAGTTTTACATATGTAACTAAACTTGATTGGAAAGAAAATAACACCAACTTATACTTTAATATTTTTGGATGACTGCATGCACACATGTGAATATAATAAATAATATCTGATGTTCAATATAATAAAATTAAATAACAAGTACAAAATATTTACAAAAATAATCGTATATACATGTGGATGCATTCAGCAAAAAATGAACATGTATTAAAAACTGTATAATGTAGCCTCGTTCTGATAAAAATCAATAAATAATTATCTATCTTTAGTTTTACTTTCTTCTTTACAAACATACATACTTGTGTTTGTGGAGAGCTCGGTGATGAAGCAACATCAGTCATTGTAGCAGCATTTGTAGTCATAGGCAAGGGTTGAGGAGATTTGCTTGTGACTTCGGAAGTGCTAACTGCCACTTCAGTCACCACACCGTTCAGCACCATATCATCAGTCTTAGTCGATTTATCTGCTGTACAACATTTTGCTGCTACTACGGTTACAGGAACTGTCCTACACATTACAAATATAACCCATATTTACAAACATTTCTATTACACAACTCAGTTAATTAAATACATTTCATGAAATCTGGGTTAAACAGCTTAAACAGGCTTGTAAAACTAAAATTAAAAAAAAATATTTTTGTCAAAATGTTAAGAGTGAAAATTTTGATATATAATTAACCAACTGTGCCATTAATTATCTGTCAGAATAAATTCAAATTAAATTTTGAATTTTGCATTAGCAATACTCATTGTACTTTTTAGAACTTTTACAAATATAAATAAAGTTTTTATTTATATTTAGTAGAGTTTTTATTATTAACTTCACATTTTTTTAAATTTATTTGTGGATTATCTGCAGTGCCCGCACCAACCATAGCCAAGGATAATAGGGAGTCTGCTTATAAAGATTATTTTAAAGTCTACTACTGTTTACAGTTTACTGTAGTATTTCTATATTCAATGTATCGTTACGTTTAACCTTAATCAACATCTACTGCAGTTTTGGCACAGAATGGTCCATTATCCATGGACACAGAAAATGAGATGTTACATCAGTGCACTGTGAGAGTGTAGTAGATTAATTAGCAAGTTGGTATGTTTCCTCATGTGTCTATACCATGTCACACACATGCTCATTGATGAGCATGTTTTACTGTTTGTACCCTGATGAGCTTTGCTGCCTAAAATTCAGTAATTTTAAATAATGTGAGTAATTCTAAATTGCCTTTAAATCTACTAAGATAATATATTATACTAAACATAAATATTCTATAAAGCATATTATAGGTATGCCAAAGCAGTTTTCATGAAACTAAGTAACTTTGCTAGAAAGCTTTGATGTTTCTCAATGTTTGTTGATTCCAAGGTGTATTTACGCCATTCTACTACTAATCTTCACTAATTAACCAATGAAAATACTTATTTTGTACTATAAAAACTAGTATGTGAAAAACCAAGTAACTGATTTTTTACAGAAAAAGTTGTTAGTGATGTAGACAGCATGATTTAAGTCACTTAATTATTCCTAAATTATTCTTTGCACTTACTTATCTGGAGTCGAAGGAGGGGTCGGCAGAGGCAGTGGCAACGGAGGGGGGAGCTGACTAGGCACAGATATAGGAGGTGTGGCTGAACGAGGGCGAGGTGAGCCAGCCTCCTTATCCTTTGTGCTAACACTCGTACTGCTACTGGATTTCCCTTTAGCAGTTCCCTTCACAACATCTGATAACCTATTTTCCCAATGGGATTGTGATGATGATTCCACCATAGGAGCAACAGTTTCAATCGGAGCTACTTTGGCAACAGGAATGGGAGGCGGCGCTGGAGCAGCAGCTTCTAGACCAGGAAGAGGAGGAAACGCATCGGCCTCCAGATCAAACTGAGGACCTCTGGCTAAACTAGGCACAGCAGACGCAGGACCTGGACTGCTACTTATCCGAGACTCATCTTCTTTTCTTCGCCTTCTGAAACATATAAGCGTTAATGGATTCATTTAAGACAAATGTTTTATAGTACTTTTATAACTTTTCTTGGCAAAATTCTACTTTTAAATCACAGCTAGTTATCAAATTTCTTCACAAGGTGTTGGTAGGGAATTTACACACACACACACACACACACACACACAAAACAACACACACACATATATATATATATATATATATATATATATATATATACATACACACATACACACACACACACACACACACACACACACACACACACACACACACACACACACACACACACACACACACACACACACACACACACACACACACACACACACACACACACACACACACACACATTAATTCACTCAATAAGCAGGTCTAATATTTTTATTTAAGCTTTAACATTACATTATTTCATTCCTTTTTTTTTTCTTATTAAAAATAGTATTTTGATTTAAATTTTGAGCTCAATGCTCTGTTCCTGAAAAAATTAGGTAACTTTATTCATCAGGACACAAAGGAACTGAGGGTAATTAGAAAGCAGACAGGCTGGCTGGACTGGGATATGTATCTGAGTTTATTGGACTGGAGCCGGCTGCAGGGGGTTTCTCTTTGGTTGGGTCTACTATTGATAGGTGGATTAACAAGCAATATCAGAAAATATCCCTTAAGAGGGTAAGCCAATAATAAGTATCCTTTAGAAAAAGTACCTACAGTAGAAAAATGTAAGGTACAATAAGGATTATGAGTAGAGAGCAATTCAGGAAAAAACCTTGGGAGTGTTTGTCATACATATTTTTTATTATATATTTAAGTTAAAAATATCTGTTCAGTATTATTGTAGTCTGAAATCTCCTTCAGAGTTCAATAAGGAAAATTTGCTATGAGTCCAAGATAGGTTTAATATATAAAAAAATCTGAGCTTTTACATGAAAATTTAAAAGTTTCTTAGCAAAGAGCCTTAGCTATTCAAGAAATAGTATTATGTTCTAACTTATTTATACATAAACTTAAAATAATTTATATATATATATATATATATATATATATATATATATATATATATATATTATATATATGACAGGCTTTTACCTAGGAGGCATAGCATCCTTTGGAACAGCCAAAGGCTGTCTGTAAGATTCATCAGTCTCTGAAGGCCTAGTTATTGTAGCATCACTTGCTTCTACACCAGTAGTCTCTCTATGGTAAACATTCTTACTGCTATTCATTCCTGTCACATTCATGACTGTGTGATTGTGATGCGATTCTGCAGTCTTTGTTCCACTTTTTCCTATATTGCTACTAATATGACTTCTTGATAAACTGCTATCAGACGTTGTGCTTCTATGATCACTTCCAACTTGACTCCTTTTATTCCTAAAACAACGATTCTTTTTAAAATTTTAAACAAACATTTCTGATAAAAATGTTAGGGTGTCACAAATAAATTTTCAAAATTCCCTGATTTATTCCTAAGAAAGTTTTTGTTTTCCTAGACTTACACAATAACTTAATTTGTAATACAGTCAACTCCCGGTTATCCTCACGGTACCCGAGTCTAACACACACTTATATTTACAATACTACACTTACGACTGTAACACTTTACACTCACACTTACATTTAGGGAGACGATAATAGTCTCAATGTGCTTTTCGCCTTAATTAAAATATATATATATATATATATATATATATATATATATATATATATATATTCATGTGATTGTATAGCGTGATTGCAGCAGATAACCCACATACAACAATTTTTTTAAGAACCAGTAAAAACACATTATTTCAAAACAAATACTGCATGTACTACATTTTTAAATTAATTAGAAGAATAAATTAATTACAAATTAATTAGAAGAAGAATAAATAATAATAAACTATTTAAATGAAAAAGAAACAGTACTGAGACAGCATGAAGCATCAGCTTAGTAAAGCTAAGAAAGAAACAAACAACCCACTGGTCCCATACACTACAACATGTTAAAGTGTTCAAAATTACTGTATAACACTACATATGATACCTAGGCTAATGGTGGACCTGGACAATGGTCTAATTCATGAAATGAAAAATGAACAGTTTAGGTTTCAGATAAAGCGCTAAACATATTACAAATGTTTTCATTTTGTTAAATTATTTCTAAGAAGATGTGTGAATAGAGAGATAACATTGTGCTGTGCTACAGAAAGTACAAGCTTCTGAGTTAACACGAGCAAGCCTTTGATTGATGGGTATTTGGTTTTTGTAGGGCAGTAACTTACACCATATTTCTTAGTTATCTGTTCTCAGAATGCCCCCTCCTATTCCCTTTTCTGTCATCATATCTAATTTTATTTAGTGTGTCAACTCTTACTGTGTGTTTAATGTGTTAGCCTGTTAAAAAATTTGAAACAGTTATTATCGCGTTACATACTTCTGATTTTTAAATTTAACAAAACATTAAGTGTCTGTGTAAGTTTGTTGTTTAAATCATGTTTTCAATTTTTGAACAAATTAAAATGTTTTCCATAAGTCTATTGTGAATGCTGACTTTCACAGCTGTTTGCTTAGGTAACAGTCTTAGTTCTAGAACGAATCAATACCATTTACCACTGTATTGTGTAATAAAATTTTATTTAACATTATCATATTTGGAACTTTAGATTGGTTTTAAAGATAAAACACAGACTCTGGTTTTTTATTCCAACTTTTCCTGGTGTACTTATGCTTAGAGAAAAATTACATTTACCTTAGTTGACACTGTTTTTGTTTTTAAAGATACAAACATGTATATGTTTTGTTTCATTGAAAATACATTTTTTTAAATACTTGGTGGATAACCCACTTTGTGGATAATCAAGAATGACTGTATTACGATAATAAATTATTATTATTAGGATTATATACCTCTTCTTCCCGTCAGTGGTCTATCAACTCACCTCATAAAAGCTACCGCGGTTTCGAAACTCTATAGTTTCATCTTCAGGCCATACAAAATGTTAAATCCCTCTGTCGAGGTCGTCACAAAGTCAAACAAAACATTAAAACGTACATCACAAACACTTAGCACAATTACACATTTAAAATATTCATCATGCAATTCGGCTTGGCCAAGCTACACACACGACTCGTACGTCGTTACATTCCAGACTGCGGAGTCTCCATCATTAGTAGCGCGCCTGTCGTTGTTATCAGTTACGGTGCGTCTGTTGGTTTTTGTTACTCAAATCACTTATCCTTAGAGCTGTCATATATTAAATTTGATTTAAATGAAAGTTTTTCATTGAGGATGTTCTGGGGGTCTGATTTTTTGCTCTTGTAAATCTCAAACTCTTCAATCACATTCATATAACTACTTTTATGACATAAATGTAATATTTCCATGTTGGTATGGATGTTTTCAAATTTATGGTTTTTGTCCATAAGATGTTCTGCGAAAGCCAAGTTTTTGAAAACTCCATTCCGGTTTGACTTTGTGACGACCTCGACAGAGGGATTTAACATTTTGTATGGCCTGAAGATGAAACTATAGAGTTTCGAAACCGCGGTAGCCTTTACGAGGTGAGTTGATAGACCACTGACGGGAAGAATCGGTATATAATCCTAATCATTTGAATATGTGGTCCGGTGGCTATGTTACAATAATAAATTATTAAATTACTTATTAAAGTGTGCAAATAATAGAGCTTGATCTGGAAGCTTTTATTGATATACTATTTATTAATATATTAAAATACTTGATTAAAGGTAACAAATAAATTACTAAAAACATTAGTGTTATGATTTTTATTGGTATATTAATTACATAAAAAACTACTTTTGCCATTGACTACTTATTACAAGCTCAAAATTTTCCAATTACTACAACCATAAGTCAAAACATGGGGTATAAATTGATTGCTGCATTGCTAAAATATTTTTTTTTTTTTTTTTTTAATTAAAGATATTGCAGACAGACCTTAAGTAAATATTTAAGTGAATATTGAATATTATTTTTTTATATAATTTATACTTCAGATAGAAAAAGTATTTTACAAAACAAAACTGTTAACAATTATTACATAGTGTATTCCCATTATAAACAAAATATTCTATTGTCATTTTTAGGGTCTGCAGACATAACAAGAATAAATTCACACATGTATCCCCGGTCCGTCATTCACCTTACTTGTACCTGACAAATTACTTGTTACAAATCACTACAAAATTTGGCAAAAACGTTTTTTGCAACAGCCTGAATTCAGGGAAAATAAAAATATATAGACTGACCACAAAAAATATTTAGTGGTAGTTAACAGTAAAGCCTTAAAGACAAAAATATTTTTAAAAATTATTTTATCTAGTACAGGACATCATATGAATGTAGAAGGGACACAAATTCTGAATATACTTTATTTATAGTTTTTGCACATGAAGAGGTTATATGAAGCCAACAGAACTTTCCAAATGTTTTAAGTTTTCATGTTCCCTCTTTAATTTTGACATGTTAAGTCAATGAAATATTTACAAACCTAGTTTGGATTAAAAAAAAAAATGGATTTTCAGGATTTTTCAATATTTTACACTTTTTATGGACCTCAAAAAAGTGAATAAAAAATTTACCCCCACTGGCTATGTTGATATGCAGAAATTAAAGATAATCTGAATCAAATGAACTGTATATCTGTATTCAAATTATTAACTCAACATCAAATTATCTGCAACAATACAGCTTTGTGCATCGGAATAGGATTGTTTCGGTATCGGTGTCAAAACCAATTGTGTAATCAGGAGAAAGATCTGCATCTATGCACTGTATAATCACTTTCCATCATTAACAACAAGGTACTGAACTTTTGTTCATTAACTGTTTCTTGGTGCCAGTGTGCTAAACAACTGATGCCAGTACTGTTTCTTAATACCAGTGTATCTCAATCTTAACTAAAAATGTTGACTTTAACGAGTCATTTTTATATTATATTATATGTGTGAAGTATATGCACTCATTCTCAGCCAAGTAATCAATAATATTTATACAGAAAGTATTTATACACAATAATCATAATCTTCATTTACTTAAAACTTTTGTATGTATTTAAGCGGAATAAGGAATACTAAATTTTAAGTATAAATTTTTGTCATCGATTATAGCCCGATATATCGTAAGTCTATTATACCGTATTCTTTTACAGCAAGGACTAACTGCAGTAAAGCTTCTATGACACTTTAAATGAACTGTCTGTCCTTTCTCATATTTTACTATTTTCCCTGACCAACATCCTAATTTTTTGCCTGATTTTCCCCTATTAAATAAATTTCCCTGACTTTTCGCAGTCTGTTTAGTACAAAATTTAAAACATAGCAAACAAAATATAATTTTGAAGCAAAACCTTTTTATCACTTGATGGGAATAAAATTTTGTTTTAGCACCAGATTTCTCCATTAATAAACTACAATGGTCCTAAACATAAGATAACTTATATGTGTAAGTATATAAGAAGTGATCAACATTTTTCAAAGAAGAAATCAATGCTTTATCTACGTCATCTTACTGGATGACATCTTAGCCAATTCATACTTTATCTTTTGCTTTTTTTGCTTATTTGCAATGGCCATTTCAATAGGATAACATACTACACTAACAAACAGAAGAAACCAAAATAACATGTGATAAACTGAAAAATTAGATAACAATGGTTAAAGAATAACACTGTTTGTCAATTAATTGTTAATTGACAAAACTGAACAAAATTAAATATACACTTTAGGATAACACTGTACCATTAAATTACACAGGCAACAGTTTGTGTTGGTTTCTAAAAATTTGAGAGCCACTGATTTTAGAAGTAAAACACAGCATTACACATACTCTCAATAGTATCTGGATCTGGATCCGAGAGGCATGGGTTGGCCAAAAGAAATTAATAAATGTTATTTTTTATTTTGTTAAAACATTTCCTTTGTACTTAAATTTTTGTCTCTAAAACTCCAATTTAATAGACTTATATGTGTTGGCAAAGAAAAATATTGTTGGTTACTTTTAATTTCCCAAACTGCCTTACCATATTCCTTTAGCTTTTTTATCCTGGTTCGAACCTTAGCAAATGAACATTTCTTTGTACAACATAAATAACTGAGTGACATTGTAAACCCATGTATAAAATGTCTGTTGATTGGTTTATAGCCATGGAATAATGTACCAATATAAATAAGTAATATTACATAGCTATAAAATACAACAGTTATTTCATACAATTAATCACTATTAAACAAATTTATTATGTACCTGCTATTTCTGGAGCCAGGCATGAACCTAGAGCCCTGTGCCTTTGCAAAAGAGCCTTGAGGAGCCAAACCATTAACAGAAAAAACACTACCAATATCGAAATAGGCCGGACTGGTTGTTCCCCACGGTGGAAGCATGCTAGGAGGATAGAAAGGCTGGTGTTGCTGAAATGTCTGCAACATAAAGCACTAACTCATTTTTATACAAATATAGTAGACAATTCACATTGAGCTGTACAAATTGTAGCTATAAAATTAATTATTAACTAAGTTCCATGACTCCCACTATTCAGAATTTTATTACCCAGGTATATAAAAATATTCCGATTCGGCGGATGCATAAATTGATTATGTTCAAAAAATTGCAATAAAAGGCTAGTTGTATTACTACCTGAAAATGTTACAACTGATAAAACGTAACCATGTTTTAAATTTGACATGTGTTAGTGGTTCTAATAAGTATTATAATTTACTAAAACCACAGAGGTTTTGAATCAATTAAAAAATCTGGTTAAGAAATGTAGGCAAAGTTTAAACCAGTAACTATTTATAATACATAACAGTAACTACAATTAATGAAAATAAAATACTCTTAAATATTACATTGAAAACAATAGAATTTTTTAATATGAAAATCATTTAAAGAAATATATATTTATACTGACAAGTTTAAAATGATAAAGGTTATCAACTGAAACAGTAACTACTTATAATATATGTATTATAAGTAACAGTGACTACAAATTAAAATAAAATTACTTTTGAATATTTTTCCAAAAATAGAATTATAAATGAAAATTATTTAAAGAAATGTATATTTATATTGGCCAGTTTAAATTATAAAGGTTAACGATTTCAAGCATTTAAAAAAGTGATTTTGGAAATTTTATTTTATCAACTTTATGGTATATATATGCATTATATAAAAACTAAGAATATCTTAAGTAAAACACTGCCAAGGCCAATAAAAACATTTATTAAATCTCTAATAAAAAGAAAGCAAAGATTTTAAGGATAGCACAAACAAAACTTTGGCAGCATTAACTTGGTTTTATATAGGTGCACAGGTAAAGTCCCCCCAACAAAGTGTGTGTGTGTGTGTGTGTGTGTGTGTGTGTGTGTGTGTGTGTGTGTGTGTGTGTGTGTGTGTGTGTGTGTGTGTGTGTGTGTGTGTGTGTGTGTGTGTGTGTGTGTGTGTGTGTGTGTGTGTGTGTGTGTGTGTGTGTGTGTGTGTGTGTGTGTGTGTGTGTGTGTGTGTGTGTGTGTGTGTGTGTGTGTGTGTGTGTGTGTGTGTGTGTGTGTGTATTATTGTTCCACACTTACTATGAAGTTTTGGTAGCTAAAAGTATTATTATTTGTTTATTGATGGAGCTAAGAATAACTAGTACTTATTGCATTTTGTTCACATCCCACATTAATACAAAGAAAATATTTTTTCCTAATTTAGATTTTTGGTGAAAAGCACATGAAGGCACTATCATTGCCTATTCAGAAGATATCTATTACACAGAGGGGAACTAAAACTGAAACACTAACAAATCAAAGAACATTGTTAAAATATATAAATTTAAAATAAAAAATTAACAAGAATATATAACAAAAACAAGGAAGTGTTTAAGTTATTTATACTGAACATGTTACACAACAATATGATTATTAGAATAAATAGTTATACACAATAATTCAGAGAGTTATACACAAAAATTTAGATTTTTTTAAAAATATTTATGGCACAAATTTTGACTCTACATTCAAACACTAAATGATTGTATGTTCCAAACCAAAGACAACAAATATACAAACATACTGCCAATCCGCAGGAACAATGGGAGTTCTATTGATAAGATTCACAAAAACAGTTTCACCAACCAATAACATCCCACGTTTACTTTACCACAGGTGTAACACTGATATGTCAACTGAGATCATATCTGCTGACTCCATGTGGTGTTTATATTATTTTACATTTATGACAAATTGTACCTGCGATTACAGATCTCTAAATAAATCTATTAGATTTAAACACTAAATGTGTAATTTTTTAAAAATATTACTGCATCTTGTCCAGTCCGTTATAGCACATGTCACATCACCAATATAAGTTATTGTGAAATGTGAAAACTGTCGAAGTCCTATATATATGTATACAAAAGAGAGGTTTATAAACATTACAGAAGAGTACGGTAATAGAGAAGTAATTCAAAGATAAACCAGATGATATCTTAAATAACCAATTATCGTTGAATTCATACTGCCTAAAAGACACTGCCTAAACTAGAAAAATAAGGCAATGAATGATAAATAATAACTGATAGAGCTACTCTGTTTAATCTTGAGAGTTTGTGATCATCTATGTTTTGATGCGCACCTATACCGAGGAAAAGATGTGCTACCCAAAAGTTTCAGAAATTTCAATTTCGTGAGCAAACCGTTTGTGGTATGACCTGTTACTAGTAGAGTGAGCTAACAGTACTCTGTGAATTAATGTGCCAACTGCTGACGATGAGAGCCTGGCCGCACTCTTCAATTTCATGCATTAGTGTAACAAGCTTTAGTGTTGCAGAGATTTTTTTAAACTTGTGTAAATGGCAAGTTTTAAGGTGCAAAGAACCTGCATCAAATTTTGCTCCAAGCTTAAAAAATTGCTGTAGAAACCCACTGCATGCTTATGGAAGCATTTGATGACAATGCTTGAAGTCAAAGTAAAACATTTTTGTGGTACAAATGCAAAAGGATGAGCAAACTTCTGCTGTTGATGATGATGAAGTCAGGGCAACCATCAACAAGTACAACACCCAAAGAAATAACAAAAGCGTGTAAGGCTGTTGTTGCATATCACAGATGCACAATCTACAATGTTTGTACAATTGTAGGAATATCGTATGGATCTGTGCAACACATCTCATCAGACAATTTGGACATGAGACACATTGCTGCAAAATGTGAGCAATGACAAAAAACATCATCACATAGCTGTCTGCACTGAATTGGAAACTGCAGCAAGAAATGACCCAAACATCATCTCCAGTGTCGTAACTGGTTTACAGTTATAACCTTGAAACAGTTATAAGCAGCAGTTGTTGCAGTTGAAGTTGTCACCTTCACTATGACAGAAAAAACACGTCAAGTTTGTAGCAACATGAAGTTATACACAAGGAATTTGTCCTCGTGGTCAAACTGTCAATGGAAAGTTTTACCGTGAAGTTTTGAAATGGTTACATAAGAGCATTAGGTGCAAATGTTGAGAGCAGTGGAAGAACAGGAGCCAGGGGTTGTCCATCACAACAACATGCATCCACACACATCGCTATTTGTTAAGGATTTTTGGCTTCCAAAAACACAGTAGTGATTCCCTACCTACTATATTCATTTGTCCTCGCCTCATGCAACTTTTTTCTATTCCCCAAAATGAAAACTGAAATTGAAAGGTCATTTATTTGACACAATTGTTGAGGACATCCACGCAGAATCACAGGACGTGTTTCAAACACATATACTTGCAGATTTCCAGGGATGCATGAAATCAATGAAAAATACTAAGATCGCTTGTTTTGTAGTAAGCAATTTTATTTTTATGGAAAAATTCCCAGAACTTTTGGGTTTAATCTCGTATGTTCATATTAACAAGTGAAAGTACTGTATATTATTATAAAGTTTTTAATACACATTTTAAAAACGTTAAAAATGTTCCACTATCTCTTCAGAGTGATTAGATATTCTTGAGAATGGAGCTACAACTACAAAACAAGTTGTTTTATAACTAAGATGTCATGTGATAGATCAAACAAGGTACAGTAATATTAAAAGATATTAAATATTGCAATCGTAACTTTGATATAAAAAAATGTAAATCAAACTAACCGTGTGTATGTTCCAAAACTAAGGCAATAAATACACAAATAAACTGCCAACTCTCAGGAACTATGGAAGTTTTACTGGTAAGATTCACAAAAACAGTTTCACTAACCAATAACATCCCATGTTTACTTTACCACAAGTGTAACACTGATATGTCAACTGAGATCATATCTGCTGACTTATTGTGGTGGTTACATTATGTTGCATTTTGTGATAGACTGTATCTATGATTGTAAATACCTTTAAATTTAATAACCCCTTAAAGAGTATATTATATCTTTAGTACAACTGCCTTCGTATAATGTTTATCGTCATATAATTTGCAATAGTATATTCACCATAATACACACACACAAAATTTTGGTTGCCATTACTGTGTCAACCTCTGCTACCAAACAGCACTACCTCAATACGTTTAATTACCCTTACATACTGTGTATTTAACACTAGTTCACTTTAGTCTGCCACTTGACACAATATTAAGATGAGACATTGGGAGGGAGGAAATGTGACACAAATATGTTGCACAAACCAGTCATTACTAATGTACTGACTTAAGCTGCATCCTTGAAGGCTACAACTATTGCTATCAGTCCTATTTGGTTCCCTAGCGTACATGGTCTTCATTTTGATGGTGATTTCCTAAACGAAATGAGAGAAATGTCAGGGTGACCATAGAATATACACGATGTGTAATGGGGTCATAACGCAATGCAATTTTGATTAAACCTAATCAGATAAACTGTAGACTCAATTCATAATAACTACAACTCAAGATGCCGCCCTGATTGGGAAGACATCTTAACATGCTCTAAGTAACGATTTGAATCCACTCTGTTTCTGAGGATGCCATTTTTCAAAACCCTCCCATCATGACAAATGTGAGAGACAACTTCATCATTCTTATTTCCCACATACGAGTACAGATAAAGTTACATGACACATTTACTCGTTAAAAGTAAAACACCGAATGTGTGTATGTTCCAAAACTAAGGCAATAAATATACAAATAGACTGCCAACTCTCAGGAACTATAGAAGTTTTACTGGTAAGATTCACAAAAACAGTTTCACTAACCAATAACATCCTACGCTTACTTTACCACAGGTGTAACACTGACATGTCAACTGAGATCATATCTGCTGACTCCATGTGGTGTTTATATTACACAGATTCAATAACTCGATCAATAAGTGGTAGAGATATTACAAAATACATCTAACATAAGTGTACTAATCTTTAATCCTGTACTAAATGTATTTAATGTTGTTTCATTTCCAAACTCATTAATTTCAGAACGTAACCTCATTATTCAAAGAAAATAAAAGATTACGTAAATAATCTAATGTACTAAAACATTACACTTACATATATCTGTACTTGATTTCCATAGTTGACACTAGGAGGTATCGAGCTGCCATTAGTGTATAAAAACCGATGTTGTGTCGTTTGATAGGCTGTAGTAGGATCGAATACAGGAGCTGTTGCAGTTGCAGGCGGTGTTCTGTAACCATTTTTCATAGTTCCAATTGCAGCTCCTACTGGCGGAATGGGCAGCCTGTTCATAGGTTTAGCTTTAATTCTTGCCATTATAGGCTTACCCTAGAAAACACAAATTTCAGTTACATTACACTCAAAACATTCACAATTTAAAAATTATATGCTACAAAATGAAATGAAATTCTATAGCATACTTAGAAAATTCATTGTCTTATAGCCTCAAACAAATTATGGCAACAGAAAGGATTACAAAATGTAAATCTTGATAATTCCATTCGGCTAAGGTAAATAACACTGATAACATAATGCATAGGAAAAATAATAATAATAAATTGTTGCAGAATGGGTAAAATTAAATGAATTGGAAGTTTCAAAAGAGATAAATTATTTATGAGGGTGTTAATGCCCATCTAAAATGAAATGATTTACTATTAATAAAAAAATGTCTAAATTTAAGTAATTAATTAGTGTTTAAAAGTGTTCACATGAAATGAAATAAAATAAGAAATTGAGATCTTTGTTCCACCTCAATTTTTAAATCTGTACAGGATAATTTTAATTCAGCTAAGAAAAAGATGTATGTAGTTAACAAAACAAATTAATAGACATTTAATTAATTTTTGTTTTAATATTAACATATAACTGCTGTTGTGTTTTTAACAACCTTTTCTTTATTGGTTGGCACTGAAGTATCTTTTTAGTACTGGTACCAAAGTCTGAGAACCATTAGTACCCATCCCTAATTATTGCCAATAGATGTAAGATAAACAATGGATGTACAGGGTTGTCAAGGCACTTCTATAACTGTTAAGCGTATAGGCCTAATGGAGAAAAACCAAATTCATGAACTGTTTATTTCGAGTATGCAGCAACTTTGCAGGCCTAAACATTTTAAATGTAAAGCCTTAATGAGTGGCTTCTTATTTTACAGAACTTGTTAACAAGAGCAGAGAAAACTAGAGGCCTCAATGTCAATCCTACCAAAAAATGGAGGCTGATTGGGGGAGGGTTTATACTTAAAATTTTTCAGTGAACCCATTATCTCCAATTTTTGTGGCAGAGAGGAAGTTGTTGCGTATATTAAAAAAGTACATCTTTATGCTTTAAAAACATTTCATGTGTTTGGTTTTTCTCCATTAATCACCAAAAAGCTACAGGGCTGTCCTGACACATTTAACTAACCCTGTATAAATCAGAAAGTGAGTGTTGGCAGTGTTTCAAAGAATCAGTTTATACATTAATTTAGTCTGACTACAGTTCACAAAGTATTCCAACAATACACACACTTAAAATTAAATTAGATAAAACAAATGAGAAATGGTTGCTATAGAATTTACTAATTGGTATATAACAATGCTGTTTCTTAATTTAACTAATTATTAAAACCAGAATAATATTTTGCTTTTATTTCACTGTCAAATTTCAATTTAGATAATTATTGCCATTTACAATTTAGCAAAGGCCATACTGGTCAATGTATCAGTTACAATGAAATAGTTTTGAACACTACATCACAGCATCATAAGAATTAAAATTGCTTTAGACGAGTTCTAAGATAGGAGGTATTTATGTGAACAACCCATAAAAGGCAATCATTACAAAAATATTTTATTATTGATAACATACAATTAGGTATTTTTTAGTAGTATCTGACTATAAAACTTTTGACTATATGATAACATTGGTTTGATAACCTTATGACCTCTAATCAACTATCAACAAATATATGCTAAAATAAAACTGCATTAAAGTTAAACAAAAACTAGGAGACAATTTGCACAGCCAGCAATGAATGCCATTGTTATGGTTGAGTGTCATTAATTTGTTACTGTACTAAGTAATATGTTATTCATATAGTACAGTAAACAGTTCAATGAACCCCAATTTAAAGGTTTTTTTTATTTTGAAAGTGGGTGATAATATTTTTAAGCCAAAATATTTTTCTTTAACAATAATAACAGTTCTGGTACAAATGCAGTTAAACTTTGATTAACCGTCAGTTTCTGTTAAACTTCAATTTCCCAATGTTCAATTTCAATGTTAATATGTAATTGCTTGAACAGAAATTTCTGTAATTGCAGAAACTTTCTGCAAGGTAAACTCTTGGTTATTAACTAGTTACCTGATGATTCTGCTGCTCAGTGTATACATAAATATTTTTACAACACATAAGGAAAAAATGTTAACCCGTTCCTGAGTGGATGTATTACGGATTTGCTAAAAAATTAGTGGTTTATAATTAGCCAAACATTTGACTGTGCAAAAAAATTTATCATGGTCAATTTGAGTAAAAAATAAACTATCTACAATAAAAAAAAGTAAACAAATAGCATTTTCCAAAACTTTGCACTCTGAGCAGAAACGCTAATGTTGGTCTGCACTTACCACTAAGAGAGGAATTTATTTATTTATTTATAAGTTGTTTCAATCCAAACTTATTAAATGGCGTAAAGTTAATTTAAAGTACAAATATTTTACTTAAATGAATGTCAGTATATGGGAAAACCAAAATACAAAAACCACTACAAACATTCTAATTTCTTTTTTTGAAGAAAGAAATTACCTGGAATTCTCTGACTTCTTCACGTAAAAACCTATACGCCCTTTGAGCATCTTCATCATTTTCGAAAGTAACATACCATGAATTATTGTGCGCAAATTCACATGATATTAATCTAGGACAGCCTTTACCAGAAAACAAAGCCTGAAAAAAATTAAAATTACATTACTTAAAAAGACAACCTGGTTTTTTCTCTACAAATACGTACAGATTTAACTGTCCTGGAATCTTCCATTTAAATTCAAACAAAAATATATACTAAAATATTGTTTGTTTTTTTTTTTTTAATTGGACATTTGCCATCATTTGTGTCAAGGAGCAAACAATGACATTTCGAGAGTAAATCAACATTTGTTCAAAGCACTTGACAAAAATAAATAAATAAATAAAGCATTACACTTTATTTTGCTTAAAACATATGTAACCTGCAAAATCATGTCACAAAATTGAAAAAAGGCTAAACAATAGCAGACAAATAATGTACAAAAAAGATGTGTTAAAAATAATTGAACATTAATATTAATATGTTCAACTAATTCTTGTATTTTTAGTGTTTATACGAGCAGTTATTTATTTGATACCAGTATGACAAAATGCTGACAATCATAAGGCACGTACACAAATGGGGGATAGGAAGATAAAGCAACGGTGACTCGAAGCTGTCATGAATTTTTTTTAATTAAAGCTGTTTAACTCACATATTCTGAATTTATTCACATTTCAATGTTTCATATAGTATAGTTCAATGATTCCCCCCATTTATGATATAGTTTAAATTCAATGAACCCCAATTTAAAGGTTTTTTTTTATTTTGAAAGTGGGTGATAATATTTTTAAGTCAAAATATTTTTTTTAAGTAATAACAGTTCTGGTACAAATACAGTTAAACTTTGATTAACCGTCGGTTTCTGTTAAACTTCAATTTCCTATTAAAGTTAATTACAGTAATTAAATATTATTGTAGCTAAATTTTTTTAGTTGCTATTTTAAGGTGAATAGCACATTAAGGCTATTATCGCCTCCCTAAATGTAAGTGTGAGTGTAGTGTTAAAGTCGCAAGTGTAGTGTTGTAAGTATAAGTGTGCGTTAGACTCGGGTACCGCGAGGGGCGTCTAAATCCTCTCAATAGGTGCAGCTAGTCTGCACCCCCCTGCAGGGTGTTACTACAAAAATTATTTATATATATATATAAATAATAACAGCAATGAATAAATAAAATTATAAAGAATTTGCACACGTCTCTATTTCTACATTAGCCAGATTCCTATGAGAAATTATTTTTCTTTAATTAGGGAGAAGTGCTAACACCGTAACAATGTAATGCAGTTCTTGGCATAGCAACTGCAGCACTTATAAGACACCTTCTTATAAGTTATTTATTTCTTTGTGTTATGGCATTCACCATAGTTTTTGATTTGTTAGTTTGGTTTTGTTTTTCGTAGTTTTGTTATTTCTTGAATTTATTATTTTACTTATTAAATTTATTATTACTGCATTTTATAAAACCCAACAATTCTTCTCAATCTTAGATACAATTTTTTATTAACTAAAAGTTTTTTTTAATGCTATTAAAGTAATCATAAGATTACATTAATAATAATTAAGATGTTCTGCAGTAATGCAGAACATATGCAGTTCATTAATATGCAATTTGCTATGAATGCAGAGGGATGTTTTAGGGGTTTTTCGTTATATATTCACAGTTCCAGTCCCGATCCTAACGGATATCAAAAGTTTTACTATATTTTTTTTCTTTCTTAATGTCCATACTTAATGCTAGTTAGACTAATGAGGCAAGGGATCAGCATTACAGTAAGAATAAAGCAACAGGAGTAACTAACTGCGTCTAGAACCCACAATGGTGTGCAGTTCAGAGACGCAGCAGACAAATTCAGCCATATTGACCACAGAGCCCTAGTTTCACTATACATACATATTATAACTGAGTTTTAGTTCATCGATGATTGGACATGAAATCCATTCTTAAATGTACTGTACTGAATTCTAGAAACCCAACTGTTTACGAAACATTTTATTCTTGTATATATATGAACCAAAATTCAAAAAAACTCAATACAAAGGAGGTAAAACAATGATGAATTGCGGGTTTAGTGTATTTTATTTTCTAGCTTGATTATTATGTTTAAAAATCTTAATGGATCTGGCTTCAATTAGTACAGATATTTGATAGTTCATTGTAATATTCAACAAGTATATTATACCCAACAAAAAGTAACAATATTGAAAGTAACATTTTGTTTTACCTTAACATCTTCTAAAGGTGTGCTATCTGGAATTTCTCGTAGTATAACTATACAACGTTTATGATTTGGTCGAACTTTTTGGCCTTCTTCATCAACTTGAACATTTGGTGATTCTAAAAAAATTTAATGATTTTTTTAAATACCCTTTTGATAACAAATACTTTTGGCCTTCTTCATCAACTTGAACATTTGGTGATTCTAAAAAAATTAAATGATTTTTTTAAATTCTGCCATAAATAACTTGCAGAGTTATAATACATCAATTATAATTTTATAATATTTCATTTTTAAAAGAAATAAGCTTATATTTTACGGTTTGTAAGCTAGATAAAATTTTACAAAAAAAAGAATTCCATAACCTAACCTAGCTTAACCAAACACTACAATAATAAGACATTGACAAAAGTGATTTATGATTGTTATTACATGTCTTTTTACTGTTGCATAATTTGAAAACTACTTGCATTCATGTTTTGAATAATGTTTGACAATTGTTATAATAAAAACTTCATTGGCAGGACACAATCAGATTTTATTTTTAATACAGGGCTGGCACACTGACATAAATATCTTAGTTGTAACCTTAGTTGACATATTTATTGAAGCTGAAACATGTGTCTATTGACAATATATTGTAGCACAGAATATTAACCTTTAAACTATTCTCGACAGCAGTTTAAAGTTCTAGTCGAGACAAGCCAAATTGTTTGAAACTAAAATAAGTAAGGTACTGTTATTGCTCAATCACGGTAAACATAAAAAACTTATTACATACAGTTGTAGAATTTTGACAAACACATGGACTCGAGTTGGTCGAAAAACATGTCATAACTAAGGGCTGGGAGGACACATTTTATTACCGTTTTTGTTTACTTCAACCAATAATAATGGATTGAAACTGAAAGTTTCTCTTTAGTCTCTATTATAAACATGAAACCTACCTCCTCATGAGAAAGAAATTTCAATAAGAAAGTAAACGCCACAAGATTTTCAATCCCCATGTTTTGACAACATTCACCCAATGAAAAGACCTTCAAAAAACATATTTTTATGCTTTGGTCTATACAATGTTATTGAAATTTCTTAAACTCTACTTGCCAATTGTGTAAAGTCAACCGTTAGTGTACATATGAATCATGAGTGATTTTCTATTGTGTTTTTTTGTGTGAGAAAATAACAGCTTTTCTTTTTTGTACAATATTAGTTTTATATACAGTCGTATTACATACAGCAGTTTATTATCAGTTTAGAAAAAAAAATCTTAAATCCATTTTTATGTACAGTAAAATAGATTTAGATCAGAAGTTACAATATGGGCTCAAAATAAAAATACTATATTTTAGGAATGTTCAATCAATTATAAAGCCAAGTCTAAAATACAGGCCAAATGCAAACCAGTAATGTCTTGTAAGTCTAGCTTTATATGTAATAAATTCTGATGTTTCATTTCTAGTTAAACTATGTTGTAGCTTTTCAAAACCAACAACATGGTTATAATTAATGGTGTTACAAACAAGCCATGCACACCTAAATAACAGTTTCTACTTATTCACAAATTGAGAATCTCAGATTTAGATTTTTGAAAACCTATTTTAGTACTAAAAGTTTATTCAAATCAATTAGGTACAGTGATACTTATTACAATGCATGCAAGACTGTTTTATCAATGAACTGAAATTAAATAAAAAGCATTACTTTAATAACTATTAGATATACATTAATTTTATTTTCTAATAATAAAAAATATATAATGTAGCTTTTAGATCTGCATATTTTTGTAATTTCTTTACTGGGTTATTTTGAAAACCGGCAAGTAACTTTAAATTTTCTGGTGTGTATATGTTAACGATATTCCATCTTACTTGTGTTCATAATAAAAAATGCTTGTTCAAAGACTTGAACCAAATTGACGAGTAAAACAATGCTAGATCAAGTAAATTTTTGTAATTACTACTTGGGACGAATTTCCGATATCAACGTAAGCTTCACTGATTGTATTTTAAATAATATTAACTTTTATTTACTGAATTATGTTGCATGTCAATTATTTCCATCTGATTTCAGGAGGGCAATGAATCACTTCTTACAGTGAAACTGAATAAGGGTCAGTGTAATGTCATTACATAATGTAATGTTTTTTGAGTCCTTCACTGCCACTTTGTTTTGCAAGCAAGTTGGGACTAAGTATTGTAAAATTTATAATGAATATCTTCTAATCTTTCAATGTATTGTTCAATACTCTACTCTGGGCTGTAAGGTATATTTTACTTTTCAAGTTATATATTTATAAATAAAATTATTAACATTTAGTGAAAATTATAATAGATTTTTTTTATTCTACTGCAATTTTTTTTGCCCCTTTTAATTGCCGAGCACTTCTTATGGTGGGACAAAAAATTGGGAATGGAAAATGCACTTACTAATAATAGATTTTATTGTATACACATTATTTTTATATTATTTTTCCTTTGAAATAATTTTTTTTAAACATAATTATGTGTTAGTTTTATGGTACATAAGAAGTTTTAATAAAAATTAAGCTATATACAGTTTTATTTATTTATTAATTATATTTTTTAAAATTGGTTGATTATTTGAAAATTAAAAAAATAGTAACTGTAAGAATTACTTTATATATCAAAAAATTTAGTGATTTTAAAATTCTATAAAATATGTATTCTAACCTAAGACAAAAAACAGTAATTTTTTTGAAAATCATCCAAAATGCCAAATCTACATAACTAACAGAGGCTTGTTCTTCACTGTGTTAAACATGGACATCTTAAGCATTAAAATAAATGGCCAAAACCTTGATGGAAAAATTACTGAAATGGATAATTTTTTTTTTTTTTTTAACGTCCAACTATTGTGCACACTTGGGCTAATGCAGACGATGGAACGATTTATAGCATATGCAAATGCCAAGCCCTGGCCGAGAATCGAACCCGGTCTTTGGGGTGAAAGCCCAGTACGCTATCAACTAGGCCACCGAGGCAGCTATCTGCACTTATTTTACTAATATGATATTGTAATGTATATGATACTCAAATGGAGATAACGTAAATTTTAAACACTGAAATTAGTCCAACAGAAATGTTTAAAAATACATTTTTTTATGTTGGAAATGTGTGCCAATTTTAAAAAATATTGTTACATAAAACAACTTTCAACAAGTCTAATAAAAATGTATACATTTAAATTAGTTATTTAAAATTAGTATAGGTTGTTGGAAATCGTCTTACCTGCAGTAGAAGAGATTAAATACCAAATTTGTATAAATAGGGTAACCCTTACAGTACACTTTTGCATATCAAAGTAACTCTGTTACAAGATTGTGCTGCCAGTTTACTCTAAATTCTTATTCCTAAATTTTATAACTTCTTTTAAAATTTTTTTTTGTTGAAATATTTTAATAATTTTAAATTTGTTTTATTACTCCGAACAAGTACTTTATAAAAGTTTGTTACAAAGGAATAAAAAAAAATTATTTTAACAAAAACCAAAATTTAATTAACACAATCAATTTTACACCATAACATCATAACATCTGTTAAAAGTATTGTGCTCACATCCAGCTGAGCGATATCAAAAGTAGTGAAAACTAAAATTGATGAGAAAGTAACCTAGAGGGATGCTAGAGGGAGTCACAAGGCACAGTGCAGGTATGTGTCGGGCTCCTGTGTACCAGGAGTTCTAAGTTTATATTTAAATAAGAAATGAAACTGAAAATAAGTAAAAAAAAATAGTGAATAAAAAAGTCCGATTAACTGTGACGAATATATTTTACTAATCAAAAGTTATTCTACTTACTACTTATATAGAGTTAAAGAATTCTGGTTAAACCACAATATACATTTATTATTTAGAATGACCTTTGAAAACTTTGAATATTTAGGAAAGTTTAGTAAATTATAAGCAAGTATTTACTAAATTTGGTAAAATTAAAAACATTTTAAAAATCGATAAATACTACCATTAAATTTATATTTTCTAAAAATAAAAATCAGTGAATATCAAGAAAAAAACTTTTACTTATATTTTTAAATAATCAAATTAAATTTTACATTACAATTAATCTTGAATGAGGTCTAACCCCTGAGAATAGACTAAGGAACCTACATTTGTGATTTTATAAACTGTTATATATAAATGAGACAAATACTCATAAACCTTTTTAGTTACAAAACTGTAAATAATTAAAATAACAACTAGATTTTATATGTATTGTTAGGTAAGGATACCTCATTAATACTGTTTCATTGTTAAAATGTATTTGATAATATAATAAGTGATAGTTAATAATTTCAATTGCAAATATAACAAAAAAAATCAAATCATTTCTTTTTTTAAATAATTTTAGTTCAAATAAATAGCTACTTTTTTTAACTTATATTTATATTTTTTTGGCTCTTTAATAAATTATTTATTTATTTAATGTAATCAGTTATTTAGAAGAAAATTATACAGTCCGACATACCAAAGACAGAGGGAAACAACATCCCTGGCATTATAGTCACTAAGTTTGCTATTTATTACTTTGTCACTATAGCAGAGAAGTTATTCAGCATGATAATCTTTCAAAATCAGTTTATAAGATACTAAACTTATAATTCCTTGAACTCTATACTGGATTTCTTAAAAAAAGTTCTTGGACAATTGCCAATGAACAAAACAAGATATTGGCATTTCATTTTGGAATAGAAGCAGGTGATAATAGTAATGTTTTAAAATGTTGCTAATCTATCAATAGAATCTTAAGGAAATTTTATAAGTTTTTAGGTTACTGGAAAATACCATGAATTCAGACAATAAAAAAATTAAGACCAAATTATCAAACATGTCTAGGTATGCAAAACATTTTGTCATCTCAGTTATCTAAAAATAGATAATAAAATAGTAGAGATACCCTGTGAGTCTATTTGGCATGTATATTTGGCTATCAAAAACAAAACAAAAAACAGTAACACACGATGAACAAAACTACTTGAAAATTTATTATGATTTTCAAATTTAATAAAATTATACACTAACATAAATCTGTATAAACTGAATGGGCTTAATAAGTTGCACACATATAACTTGATATTCTTACACAAACTTTGCTAAAACTTAATTTTATTACTTTAATTAATATTACGTTTTAAAGGCACCTTACCTCTTAATACCTCAGTAATTAGATTAATGTCCTTGGTCAATTTCTTCACCTGGTTAAAATTCGCTACGGTCCAAATTGGAACATATTGGTCATTATCCATTTGTGATAAAAGATATGCATCATTTGCCAGATTTTCTCTGAAAAATCAAAACAACTATTTAGCACTGTTAAATAAAAAATGAACTTGACAGATTTTTATATTAAAATTTAATCTCCCCCTCTAATTAAATATTTTTAAAAGCTGCAAACGATACTTACATATTTTGGTAATTATATAGATTATTCAATAGACATTAAAGATTATAACATGACTGTAAGACTTTTTTTAATTACAATTTAAGTTTACGCAACTGTAATAAAAAGAAAATATAGAAATGAATGCTAAAAGTTTAAATTGCACCAATACATTTCATACTGTAACTAGGAAAACACAAAGTATTTCAGGAAAATGTAGAAATTTTAATATGCATTCAACTACTTTTGAAGTGTTTCAAGAAAGAAGACACTAATAAAAAAACCTTTGTTGTAAAAACACCTGAAAATCATCTGTTCATCATTAAAATCTATTTTATATAACTATTATTACCTCCAGAAGAATGTTAACCAAGGTTTTTCAGGACATAAATTTTCACGTAAATAACTCAACCTTGTGTTTCATATCACATTTTTGTGTATATTGTAAACGCCATGCACTGGAAAAGTGCTGCAAACCAAGATTATTTCAGCCTTACTGATCCCAGTGCTGTTCATAACACTCCTTATGTTAGCTATAACCATCCTATATATCTGATTACGCACTACACTTGCACTTTACAAATTTACTGCAATCGCCTCAGCTCCTGTCTCATTTAAGTTAAAAGAGCAATAATTATTAATATTTTGTCACCTTATAATAAACTATGACAAATTCACGATCAGTGCTTTATACTTTATACTCTTTTAAAAATTATATAAAAGAAAATTATATTTTATTAATACACAAGAATCTTGATATCTAACAGTCCATATAAAATGACATGTTTTTTTTTAATTGAAAATGCTGCAACAAAGGCTTTTCTTGAGATAACTATGCAGAGTCGAGAATATACCAGCAACATGAGCCAAAAATGCTTTGCTTTATTTTTTTAATTTTTTTAGTGTCCAAGTCCACTTGGAGTCGGTGTTGTATGACATATTGTGTTTAATCATATTGTAACAATAATTTGTTTGAACTGCAGAATTTAACAATTTCGTAATTTCATTTTGTTTTACTATGTAAAACTAAAACAAAAGGAGTTTTTGATTTAGTGAAAAACAAATTAATTTATCTTTTTTTGTGTTTAACGTCCGACTATTGTGCACACGAGCCAATGCAGATGATGGGATGATTTATAGCATACAAAAATGCCAAGCCCTGGGCTGGAATCAAACCCAGGGTGAAAGCCTAGAAGCAATACAAAGGGCGAGAAAGGTGAAAATCAACACAAAAATGCCAAAAAACACTATTAATTGTGTAACAGTTAAGAATATTAAAAAAATAGAGAACAAATCAGTAAAGTGTTTCCCAGTGTTACCTGAAAATAAAGAAAAATAATCCCATACAAGCAAGTGAAACATTAGCATTGTACATTTGGCTTATCACAGAAAAAAAAGAATTTCCATATTCCTCTTGCAAGAAAAGTCTTCAGTTTCATTAACAATTTGATGAAAATGAACATGAATAATCAGTATAGATGGCTGATTATGAGGGAGAAGTGATATGGAATGTCAGCTTATTACGTATGGCTTATATGTGGAGATAATTACCATCTGACCAGACTGGAATGAAGGACTTCAGGAGGAAATTTTAATTTCAAAAGTTCAATGAACCTGAAAACCTAAGTGGAGATCAAATCTTTGTGATAAATCTGTTTTTAATTACTAAATGCTCCATTCATATACATTTGCAGACAAAGCAGAAACAGCAGCTATAGGCTATGAACACAGTAAAGAAAAGATTATGATCTTGGCATTCAGTAATCAGAGTGGCCACAGAATCAAATTTTCTAAATTTCCTGACTTTTTCTGACCAAATTCTCATTTTCCTGGTCGACCCACGAAAAAATAAAAATCTTAATTTGTAATATGAAGTTGGAAAATTGTGATTTATTTATTAAAAAGAACTATAAAATTATCACAGTACATAAATCTTGATCTTGATCTAAAAGCTTTCCAATTATTAAATCAAATATTTGCTATTAAATAAATCAATGTGCTACGTATCTTAAATAAAAGGGCTAACTTAGTGTCGTGCCATGCATTTATATGTTTATGAATAAATTACAATGCATTCATTCAGCCAATGTAGCCAACAATGTTTTATTATTTATTAACCAAAAATATTTATAAGCATTGTGCTGTTTATTTTATAATAAAACTTTGATATTTATGATGGAACTCGGTTTGTATCATATGGTTAGTATTTAAGCACAGAATAAAAATCATACGAAATTTTAATGTCCATTTTTGTCATCGAATATTGTAATTTATATTGAAAATGCATTATAGCAAGGACTGACTAGTAAAGCATCTTTGACACTTAAACGAATTCTGTCCTTTCACATATTTTACGATTTTTCCTTGTTAAACAAATTTCCCTAGCTTTCCACGGTATTCCCGTTTTTCCTGGACTGTAGTCACTTTAATTAATAATTAATGGTAGTCAGGCAACCATAAAATGAAACTTTGTATTATAAATTCTAAAACATTTCGGGAATTTCTTAAAATACTCTTTCTGTAAAATACACTTACAAACAAAAGTTCATGGTTTGAACAGATTTATCTTTTTTCCAATTTTAATGAAAAATATCTTCTAAGAAAGGTGATATTATTTCCGAATAAACCTACATTCCTGATGAAAGTGAACTAAGCTTCAAGGTCAGGATATTAAAACAATATTTCTTCCAAAAATGTTACAAGTCATGTACCAGCCAATGGACCAGGATTTGCTGGAGAAGGTAAAGAGAAACTACACAAACATTATTTTTATATCTCTGATCAAGATAATCAAAAACAGTACATAGTTAAGAAAAACAACTTGAACATATTATTATAAAAGATTATAGCTGAAACAGGCACAATTGCTAAGCACTGAGAAGTTTTGTTGGACAAGAAGATCAAACTGATAAAACATCAGAAAATACTCCTGATGAGAATGCTGTTGTTGTCCTTCATTCATTACGTAAATGGATGAGTGTGAAAGTACTGCAATGGGTAGTGATTAACAGCGTGAAGCGAAAAAAGACAAAATATTAATCTTGTACACATTGAAGAATTAAACCCACTGATTCTAAAAAATTACTTAAATGCTTTTTAAGCTGCTTTAAACTACACTCAGCAACACCTAAAGAAATCACTAGCACTGCTGACTTAATAGTGGTAGGATATCATAGCTACAATATAACTAACTACATGCAGGTAAACTCAACAATAAATTGTTTTTTGAAGAAAAAAACATGACACTACTTTCTCAAGATTAATTTAATTTCTCCTGTAATTTTAATATTGTTTTACACTGTAGTAAAAATATTTATAGTAAATTTAGTGATCTTAAATTTGGTAAGTACTATTTGAACATTGATTTTTCAATGTTTTTTCAGTTATTTAAAAATGAATTCATATTGTACAATACATACATTTTGTTTTAAATATAAAGTACTTCATATGTAGCCTATACTGTACTTTAAAATGCATCATAATTCACCATAATTCACAAGTGTTTTTTTCGTTTTTTTTTTTTTTATTTTTTTATTTATCCTACACAGGCTATGCACATTCATACCAGATAACTGAGACTATACTGTACTTAAAAAAGCACACCATATTCAAAACTGTGGGTTTTTTTTTGAAATGTTTTAATCAACATTGTAAAACTTGGTTATAGCTAAAGTGTTCACACGCCCATTAGGCAACATTAAAAATATTAATGTCAGTAATTACTTGATTAGAATATCATTCTGTAGATTAAAAAAAAAAACACCTTACCTAGAGAAATAATATTCAAGTTGGGAAGATAACATCTGTTTCAGTTGGTCCAGAGGTAACCCGGTGGCAGAGGCAGAAGCAGATGCAGTACCAGGCACAGGCTCGGTGGCCGACCCCCCAGGAGGGGCCGGAGCATCTTGCAACTCCAGTGGATCCACTACGCCATTTAGGGAACTATAAAATAAAACAACCGCATTCAAAACTTAATCCATAAAAAACATCCCATTATACTTAAGTTCAGCATACCAATAATTAACACAATTAAATTTAATTAAAATTGTTTATGATAAAATACATACAAAATGTAGGTATAGCCTCAGTGTTTATATAATTCATGAAGTGATTACTCTAGTCAAAATAAAGAAAAAAATGTAACCAGTTTTTCCAATTTTTTTTTTAATTATTAAATAATTTAATATCTCTAGACGACTTTTCAACTGACTGAAATTTTTACTGTACTAATCAATGTAGACAAAATTTTTAAAAAATAAGATAAGAAGTGCTATATCAAAAAAGATATTAAACGAATTTTAAGAAGTGACTGAAATAGATTACATAAGTTATTCCATAACTTATCATAATAAATATCAAAATTTCTAGTTTATACATTTTTTTTAACATACCTACCAAAATTGGATGGATGAGACATTAAGGTTTTGTTGGATGGTGTACCTGTAATTGCCTTTAATTTGTATTTATTTATTTTTAATATTTACAATAATGTCATGAATAAATATAAATTGAAAACAACATGGTGAAAACAATTTGTTTAGTACCTTTATCAATAAAATACTTTATAATATATACTGACAATATTATATTGTCGGTTGCTTCAACAAACTCTTAATACATTTATACGATCTTGTCTAAAGGATGAAATATATTTTAAGAAATACTGACAAAGACCCTCAATCTCTTTGTCGCTGGTCTTGAAATCAGACATTTGGTCTTAGCATACTTCAAGAGTTTGTTGCGAGGAAGATTAAGTTTTGATTGAATTTTCTTGTACTCTTCATATCTCAGTAGCCAATCGTCAAAGTAATGATAGATCATGAACAACATGATCTCAGATTCATCACAGCCTAAACTATCGAATGATTTTACTTACACATAGCTGACCTCTAGTAAGTACTTTTTCTTCTTGTAACTCCGTCTTTATCAAATAATATACATACATGTTTACATTTCATTAGGGCCATCAGAATCAAATACCCTCCAACAAATTTTCAACTGAAATTACGTTCAGTTATTTTCTTACTAAGAGTGTAAGCATCAGATTTTCAAATGAAAAAAGATCTAAGGTGATGAGAAGTTACTGATTTTATGGTTGCTCTGTGACTAAAGGAAATGGTGATCTGTAATTCCTTGTTATCCTTAGTGTAAGCAGTGTCATCATCTATTCAAGCATTCGGATGAGGTTTCAGTAACTTCCACCATAACTAAAATGAGGTTTGGCATCAATAACTAAAATAACACACTTTTTTAGCTAAGAAAACCATTCAACTCATTAGTAGCGTTGCGGTATGAATCTGCAGAACAGTTGAAACAAACTGTCTTCATTGTCTACATCATTTCTGCAACCACTGTCACTGGTTCCTGAATGACTAGCTTTATTAAGTCGTAGTTGGTTTTCCCCAAATTTATTATCAAAACGACTTATGCCTTGCAATTTGTGAAATATTTTCAATTGTTCGTAACTCTTTTTGGGGACTGTACATGTGCACAACAAAATTCTGTTTCAATATAAAATTCTGTTCTTTTTACCCTAAAGAGAAACTCATTTTCTCTTTTCAAACCAGTCTTTTTTAAATTCATTCTTTCCCATATTAAAATGAATAAATTTTACAGTTGCTGGTACACCTTACATTAACCACTTATGTTTCAAAACGTTTAACACTGTACCTGAAACAAACACAAAAGAAATATATGATAGTACCATTCTAAAAATCAAATTTCTGTAGCTTACAACAAAAAAAACAAACAAGAAATACAATATGGTACCATTCTAAAAATCAAATTTCGATACCTTACAATATATTATACTGGAACATACGTAAAGCATATAAGCCTTGTGAAATAACAAGCAACTAGAAAAATAATTGTTAGCCTTTTTAGTTAATGATAATAACAACACAAAATAAGATATTCTTAACTTACCTTTATAATACTGTATATTCCTCTTGAAGAACCAGAAATGCACTATGTAATCTTACAAAAATTTTAAAAAACATTAAATAAATGAGAAAACTTACTACATTCAAGTTCATACTACATAATCTTATTTTTGAGAATCAGTTCAAAAAGTGTGAAAAGCAACTTCATGCAGGAAAAGTGACAAACCTTTAAAAAAAAGTAACAATAGCTGAAAAAGGTGATAAAAATTCCCCGACCTGTCAACATATTCCAATAATCCACTTCAAAATGTTAGCCTTTTACAAAATGTTATGAAAATTACTCAAAACCAGTAAGAGTAATTTTTTAGCTCATTTAATTTTCTATCAAACGGTCTATCAACACAAACAAAATGTTACTGTAAACCAGTGTAATGGTGTACATTGCTGAGACAGGTATATCAAATGACCATTGCTAACGCATATTTTTTGTACCTTCCTACAAGTTACAAACAAAAAAACTAATTAAGATTGAAGTATGCACACAGTCTTACTACGCAATCAAGTATTCATATTTACATATACATTCACGGTAACCATTTTATTACTATATTCAAATTAATGCAATGCAGTGAAACTTCGAGTAACCATTGCACTGTTAACAGTCACTATCTGCTGTCAGCCTGTTATTTAAAGTTAATAACAGTATTAAATACTACTGTATTAAATTTACTGTATTAATATTACTGTATATTACAGTAATAAATTTTTTTAACAGCTCTTCGAGAAACAGTAAACGCAATGAATAAATAAAAATTTAAACAATAATTAATATAATATATATTGTACCCTGTACATACAGTAGCCAGACTGTAGTGAAAAATAATCTCTGCTTTATTGCTGAGTGACGCAGGTGCCTAAAAATGAGGCATATTTTTCTTTTATTGATAAGTTAGTCATGTTTCGGTCCACATACTACTCATATAAACTATCGCTCATATTGTCAGTTGCAGACGTTGCAGTTGTGGCTGACAAGCTGCAGTGATTACTGTTGTTTACGTTAATGCCTACTTTTGCCTAGTGGCACAGCAGTTTCAGCATGCAATTAAGACATTCAGTTAGAAAAATACAGAATATATTTTTTTTATCATTGTTTTATTAATTTTACTTGTTAAACTTACTATTACTTTATTAAAATTTTAAATAATTAATAAATTAACCTTGGTTAATTCCAGACAAAAACTATTAATTTTATTTTATTGCAAAACATACATATAGTTCATAAAATTTTTTTTTTTTTTTTTAAATCATCTTTTATTCATATGCAATGAATGACGCAGATTTTTCTTGCAAGTTTCTATTATCCGTCTATTTGATTAATCATCATGATCACATTCCCGATGGTTAATCAAATTTCACTATATATCTTTTATAACAGTGCACAGAGTTGAAATATTGGGGTACCAAAATATGATTTTTGTGCCTCAAATATTTTAAAAAATGTGTTCCAAAAACATTTGATATTCCCCATTCGTTTTGTATAAAAAATATAATAATAGAATTTCACATAAAGTCTACAAAATTTCTCAAAGTTTATAAAAACATTATTTTCTAAAAAAAGACAAAAAATATTTCAAAATTATGTATGTACTGTTTAAAAAAATGAATGAGTTCTTTAACAAAGTTAATCAATGATCCATTTTATCAATTTCATACAAAAATTATTTCCCTTTTGTACAGCTTACTGAACACCCAGTTCCTAGTCATTATTATTGCTGCGACTAACAGAGTAGCAGTTAGCGTAACAATGCAAAGCTCAGTACATTGACAAGCTGTTCACATTTCTTTCAATTGGACAGCTTCAAAGAATCTAGATATAATCATACTAAATTAGAAGGGTTAAGAGATCCTTAATACCTTGCACACTGTATAAAATATTAATAATTTCCATATATGATAATTTATTCATAAAAGAATAACATTTTCCCACTTCTTTTCAAAAGCTAATTAAAACACAATAAGCACATTTTTTTATTTCGGAAATGAGATAAAAAAAGAGGAAATAAAAAACTGAACAAAGTAGGTAACACTATACCATGTTTTGAATTATAAGGCGTGTTAATGAGAATATGAATTTTGATTTTTAGAAAATTTCAACATAAACACAAGAAAGTAAACAATTTGTCTAGACCTTTTAATCTGACTAATACGTACAAGGTTCTTAAAAAAAAGTCCTAATCGTATTAAAAAAGTAATTTATAAGAATTTGAGAACTGAATCACAACTTTCAATAGTGACATTGCAATTTTAGTCACACTGCAATGCAATTTGAAAAACATCAGAACCCCAAATTTAATTTTAATTACAACCTTTCTTTAATAATCTCACTTGTGATTTTATTTTCAAAAATAATTACTTTTTATATATAAAAAGTAAGAATATGCACATTCCATGGAAACGCATAAAGTTGTATTGAAGCAAACCAAAATTTATACTTATCTGAAGTTTATAAAGTAGTCACATTTGGTATCAAAATGGATGAAATATAACAAAGAAACAAATTGTAAAAATAAGCTAATTACCACAACATACACCATACCATAAATAAACAAAATACATAGAGCCTACTTCTCAAATCAGTAACAGGTGTAATGAACGCATAAAAGCGGTTGGTGAAAATCTCCCATTCAACACCTAAATTTTTTTTGTAAAGGCATGATATAATACAAAAATAACATATGTCTTAGAACCGAAGCTTTAAAACTTCAGCTTTCCAGTGATGCCAAATTTACCTTAGATTTTATTATGTCATAATATGCATTGCTGCAATCCATTTTTTTTTTTATGTTCATAACTGATAAGGCCATCACAAAAATAAATTTTAAACATCGATTACCGACTTCGACAATTCTAGAGTTAATGCAGCTAATAAATATTAAGTAGTTTGGAATTACGATTATTATGAATATTACATTAGATTGTTACAATTTTTTTTTAAATTATTAATTTCACACTATCTTCTCCAAATACCTCTGAAAATATATAAAAACAATTAGACCTAGTATAATTAAAATAAATTCTTTGTCATATATTTAAAAAAATTGTAATATTAGAAAAATAAATTAAAACTAGCTTAACTATAGTTAAAGCCTAAAGTAATAATCATACACAAACCTATAGTCAGTTGAGGGGTTTGCAGGGGCTGCCAGAGCATCAGGGGTGGTAGGGTAACCCGCCCCTGAAGGGAGCTTCCCAACGTCCCCATTCATGTACACGTAGCCTGAAACAAAAAATATGTAATTATAAAAAAAACCATTTTCTTCATTTTAATTTCAACACAATACAGTCATTGTCACACTTTCCAAACAACAACAACAATAATAATAATCTGACCAAATATGACCATTTTTTGCTTTTTATAAACAACAGTTGTTTTTCTTTTCCTGAGATTAATAAATTTTATATTATTTTTCTTTGCTTAGTAAAAAAATATCAGCTTGTACAGTCCACTACTATCAAAAGAATAGATCAAAAAAGTATTTAAATTTACAACTACTCGTGCACAAAATAAGTTTAGCGTTTAATTTAAATTTCATTCCCAGTAACAAACTATCGAGAAGCATTTGATTTGTACTCCTTTGAAGAAGTTGTCAAGGAGACTGTCATCCGAGTTTTGTTTCTGTGACAAAATGTTCTGAACCAGTTTTGCACAAAACCTACTGTGCAACATCTTCTGAACCATTGTCGTGAAACACTTTCTCAACCAGTTCAGCACTTACACTGCTTGGTCCGCCGCTTCATGCTTTATTCCACTGTCAGTGATTACATATCTATCTCATACTTCACACAGTTGCTTACGAATTACAGTTTAGTGTTTTTCACTAATAAAATCACCACATGACAGTAACAACTGACAAATTGCAGCACACAACTTAGAAGCTTATTATGAACAGAGCAAAAGCAACAAAACCAAACTGTCACAGCTATATCTATATGAGCAGAGTGGAAGCTTCCAGAACAGTACGTCTTCGCTTACAATTTGTTGAAAAGTGAGTTACTTTTTTGATGATTATCATTGTTATTATAACTTACCATAGTACAAACTTCTAATGATTTTATTATTATAGTACTACTAAAATGTTTCAAAAACTTTATTCCTGGAGAACCAATTTGCCAAAGTTTATTATATTTTCATTTAATTGAAGAGCAAATTAACTGAATTTAATTAATTGTAATTAATTGAAGAGCAAATTTAACACCACATTATCCAATAGTGCTGAAAGTTTGAAACTCAAAGAAGCCAATTTTTTCACAATGATTCAACGTTTTTTAGATTAATGGCTTGACGCAGACATTTTTTGTCACAAAGTGGTTTTTTGGTAGATTTTAGAATAAATTCCTATTTCAAGCTCTTCTATCTACTGTTCATGCACATTTCATCGCCTTGTACAAATATTTCTATAGGCAATTCCTATACAGCAGTTATATATAAAGAAAGTAATATAAAAATAAGCTCATATTCAATATAATTGTTTCATAAAATTTATGTTCTATTCACATTATTCTACAAGTGTTTCGCAGAATACAATTTTTCTGTTTCAAAATATCAACAGAAAGGGAACAAACATTTTAGCACACACATTTTGGTTTTCTACTTATTTCTAAATTGTTTATGATCATAAATTTAATTTTATACCAACTTCTCTTGTTTTCAAGAAGGAAACCCTTGAAAACTCAATAATGAGTTTTCATGACAATTATTTTCATATACAATATAAGTACACTTGGCAGTTTGGTCGGGTGGAACAACTTTATTTTGTAAGGTACTGTTCATACTGGTGACACGCTTGGCAAGCTTGTCCACAGAAACAAACTTTGTGTAAGTACAACTGAAACTTATCAGCACTGGCAAGTGCGTCTACCCCATCAGGAAATATGTACATTTGTTTTTACTGGCAAGCGTGCCAGTGTTCATTGGTTTCAGACGAGTGTATAGTACAGTGTCATACCTGATGTGCTGTTTCTATTTGATTAAATATGGAAGTTGAAGAAAGGTACTGTATCACACATTCAGTTTGCTGGAGTTTCAGGAGATACAGTACATGATAATGATTAACATTATGAGTAACATAATCTTAAAGTTACAGTAATACAAATTACCTTGAAGTATTCATAAGCTTGTTTTCAGGTGATGCACAATTTCGGAATTAAAACGCTTCATTACTTTTTAAGTTCTTTCTAAGGTGTAATAAAATGTATCATACACCAAGCAAAAATATCCAGAAAAAATTTATCTGACTGCCTAGGGCAGAAAAAATTCAAAAATACTTTCCATTTACTTCCATATTCGTTTACCCAATCTTTCCTTACTGGTTCCATATCTAACAATAAAAACTAACACATTCTCAAGCAACTTATTTAATTCTCATCATTCGACAATTCCATTTTGGAGCAATCACTTGCACTTGCTTGTTTTCATTGTGACCACATTACTATTTAGGCTAACTTCCCCAAGCTGCTCTACTGATTTAGTTGTCCAAATGTGTCTCCAATATGAACGTAGCCTAACATTAAATCTATAGATATGTTGTTGAACGTAACATTTACATGATGGTTACTTGACTATTCAACATTTTGTTTTATTACATTTGCTTAAATCTTCACTAGTTGTACTTAAAGCAACTGAAATTTGTAATACAATACGGTACCTAATGTATGCACACCCCCTTCCAAGCAGGTAATTTGTATTTGAATTAATAAAATTTTAAATTAAATAAATAAAAATGATCCTGTGTATTATCTCTTTAAGTTCTGAACAAACAAGTATCAGTTCAAAGTTCAAGGTTCCTCTGCATTCACTTTAGAATTTAGTCTTGAAACTGCTAAGTCATAGCTATGTTTGCTGAATCACAAGACATTATACAGTATTCGAAATACTGGCCCCCTACCCTGATGACTGATAATTTGTTGGAGTTTTAGCAAGCAAATGTTCAAATACATACATTTTGTTTACTCTCAAAAGTTAGAGAATACAAGACAAATAATTTTATTGCCAAGTGTCAACTATCAGCTGATTATACATGCTCAGCGTTCGAACTAAATACTTAAGATGAAAGTTTTACAAAAATCTTATCTTTATAATGATTTTAGGAAATTAATAATTGTTTGATATTATTTTTCAATCCCCATCTTATCCTTAAAAATTACTTTTTGAAACAGATTTTTCATAGATTTGTTATTATTTTACTTACTAAAAATAATAGTACTATGTAATATCCTGAAAACTGACTGTCAGTTCTTTAAAATTATAATTTGGAAAAAAATCATTTTACATGTTACAGGCATAACCCCATTTTTAATCTATAGGAGTTGAATTTTAAAAAAGAATCAGCACCCAAAATGTAAGAGAAATCAATTTCCAAAATTTCAGTTTCTTAAACCTAATGTTTTTTTTTTAACTATGATAAGCGAGTGAGTCAATGGTATTTGGACAATTGACCTGTGACTGATAACTAAATAATGGAGTTATAAAATCATTTATGTAGTCTAATTTAGTTAAAACAAAGGACCTGTAATTTTTGACTCAAGGGACCTGAAAATGGATTTTTTTTTAAAAATAATGACATTACTTTCTACATGGCGTATTTTGTACTGTAAAATAATAAATGAAATATTACTTGCTGTGTCCAGATTTCAGAATGTTGTGGAGGCAATGGAAAAATTGTTTACCAGTAAAACTAATAAATGAAATATTACTTGCTGTGTCCAGATTTCAGAATGTTGTGCAGGCAATGAAAAAAATGTTTACCATTACAACTAATAAATGAAATATTACTTGCTGTGTCCAGATTTCAGAATGTTGTGCAGGTAATGAAAAAAAATTTTACCAGTACAACTCATCACAATTTATTTGTTTATGTTACTTACATTTTGTGCCAGAATATACATGTAAAAGAGGTTACAATTTTAAGAAGTATTCTGAACATCACTTATCTTCTTGCTACTCTAATCACGTCTTTGCTGCAGTTTCAAAACAGTTATTCAAAGTACCTAATTGTTTAAACACTACAGAGATAGTGATATCATAATTCCATACCTATTCATCGTCACACAACACTGGTTTCCACGGTAATCTTTCCATTTAGTTACCACATTATACTGGGTTGCATCATATTCTTCAAAGCCAGAAGCCATTTACAGCAAATATGTTGAAATACAATAGGCACTTTTAAAATACTAATCTCATAACCAATTTTTTGGTAACCACTTTTTCATACTTTCTTATACAAATTATAAGGGAATTCCCACTTGAAAATGAATTTTTTGAGCAGCCATCATGATAAGACCTAAACTCGAGACCTTGAAATTAATGCAACCTATATCACTTATTGAAAGGTTGTTGAAAAATGTCATGTTATCACTCCAATGTTCAAAATGTTTTTCTAATTTTATTCAAAACTTCACACAAAACTAGATTACCCAGCAAAATCCAACTGACAGTTTCAAAATGGCAGCCATTATAAATCTTGAAAACTTCAAAATTCCTATATTATTTTTTTTTAATTTGATTTCACTATCATAATCGGCATTAAAATCAGCATACATGAGGATTTTGAAATTTTCAAATTCCATTGGAAAATACTAAAAAAAATCTTACATGATTATCTATAATTACTATAATACTATAATGATTACTATAATACAATGATTTAAACAATATTCAAATGTATGCAGATTTTAACACTGATTTTGATGGTAAAATCAGATTTCAAAAACTTTAGGTGAACAAATTATTACTAAGTTTTCACTTTTTGGAAATTTGCTTCCATCACTTCAAAAAAGAAAGAAATTGTTTGTTGTTTATACAAGTAGACTCTAAAATTTATTTACAGCTTAACATTCACTTTTTAACAGACATTGCAAAGAGCTCATTCGTTTACAAAAAAATAGTAAGAAAATTATCAGAAAAATTATGAACAATTCTTAAAGTTCTTATCAATTGTTTAATTGTCCTTGTAAACTGATTTTGACCTTGTAAAAACTGGTTTCTCTGATCTTTATTATAGATAAGACATAATTACACATGCCAAATCTTCCTTATGAAATTTCTACTGTGTGCAGTAACTGAAAAAGCTTACAGAGCTTTTTTATCACACTGATTAAATTTATTGTACTCTCTCCTAACATACATTTAAAGAAAACAACTTTAGGCAAGTATGTTCATTTGAGAAATTAAAAGTTTCATGAAACTAATCTGAGGTCTAGACTTTATAAAACTTCAAATAAACCAATTTGCATTGAAAGCCTGTCAATATATTAAATGGTATTTTATAATCAACAATCTGGAGTTTTTATTAACAAATCTCAAAGTGCATTGCATTACAACCACAGCTACCTTATTCACCAGACATTGCTAAATAAAACTTTTTTATATTTCCAAGACTCAAAATGGTGATCAAGAGACACCATTTTCAAACAACTGAAAATGTCCAAAAAAGCTGTAACAAGTACCTCACAGGCCATTCCAGAAAAAGGGCCACAAATGATACCTGTAGTGGCACAGCACTGGTAAGTGTGTGCAAGCAGAAGGGACCTATTTTGAAAGAGATTACACTACAGATGACTAAAAACATAAGTTTCTTTTTATATCAATCTCATTGCTTTATGCCATACCTCGTACATATGAATGTTAACCATTATTGCAATTTTAGCCTCTATATTCATTATATAGCCTTAATTACTTATATTTTAATAAATACCTTATTTTTTGTACATATATGTAGTTAATATTACATATATATAATATGTACTACAAAGACTACAGTTGATGCATACAAAAATTAGGGTATTTACTGTATACAATTCTTATTACATGGAAGAGGTGTTTTGTAAAATCGACTATGTACAAATTTTGTAAAATTAAACTGATAATATATTATTAAAGTGAATTCTGTAAGTAGTCATGATTCTTTTTCTGTCAATAAACAAAACAGGCATTAAGAACTTACAGATAAAATTCCTAGTTTCCCATGACGAACCGAGACTAACCTAACCAAAATGGTTTCCACTTCTACAGAGTTGCAACACCAAGAAAAAAATGTAAGACAAACAAATGTTTATAACACAGTCATTAGTCAGAATAAGATTTTGCATAAAAAGAATGTTATGTGGTAACCATTAAAATTTAATTTTTATTTTGAATTTTGTTTAAAAAAAATAATATTTTCATTAATAATTTATCACAAACAACCTAAAATTATTGATACTTTATGAAATAACAGTAGTCTGGCTTCAAAGGCTGTCTGACAACAATTAATATTGAATGAGCCATCTGCAGAGTATTAAAACAAATGTAATATTCTACATTTGTTTTTAGTGAATAATTTTTAATTTTACAGTGAAACAGTAAAAACGTTTCACGAACTCAGCTAAAAGTATGACTTGCCACAACAAAGTCTTCAACATTTCTACTTAAGTAAATTATAACTACAAAAACTTACACAGCTGTATTTATTCGTTTCAAATAAATAAATTATTTATGATTAACAAATAAATGATCACATATGGTTAGGTATATGTTAAAATACTTAACTAAAAACAGAAACCAATGTTCATGGCTAATACACTGACCAATATAACTTGCATGTCATCACCATGAATAACATAGATGAAAAATGAACACATAATAGCTCTGACCTCCAACAAAAAACATGATGATCAGAAACTTTATGTTTATATTTCATATCAGTTAAACTAATGAGAATGAGGGATCAGCTTTAACCAAAATGGTAAATACATCTCAAATCCACAACCTTGGTGCATTCAGAGACGCTCACCAGTTGAGCGTACCTTTGCCACATCAACCACCGAAACCCAACAAGCAACTAACTGCACAGGCAATGTAGGGTTGAAGGAGAGCCTAACTGGTTCTAGTAATTAGCACCAATTTTTTTTACTTAAAATCATAGCCACCAGCAAAAAATGAGAATTGATTATCATTGCTGAAACATTGCATGATTAGTCTATTAAGGATGGATAATATCCAAATAAAAAGTAAAAATAATATGAAACTGTTTTCTCTGATTTCTTTTTATGCTATGCAATTTGACTGAGCTAAATTAAAATTGTTATTTCTACATAAAAAGTATATAATGAAAAAAAATAGTACGCTATTACTGTTGATCAAAAAGACTCTTGATCTGAATAGCCAGGGATAAACATGTCATAAAACATTTAACTAAGCCCTCTGTAGACCTTAAAGTCTGATCAATTCTTGTTTTTAAAGGTTATAATTTTTTCTTTAATCATTAGCCTGTTAATTACCCCAATGATAAATGGGTTAAAGTTAATTATACCTATAATACCTTTCAATGTCTTTTAAAAACACATGAATTTAATGACACTATTCTACAATGTTTGTAGAAATTACATTATTTTTAAAAAAATCCTTTTTTAATAGATCTATTAACTTAAGAAATAGTTTAATAAACCAGATATTATATTTTAAGTATTAGACTAGGCACCCTTTAGTAAATTATTTGTTGCCTTTTCCCTTTGTAGCCAACTATTCTATCTTTTCATACATTTAATGTACTATAAAGATTGCAAGTTTATATCAAATTTACATGTTTTCAATTGATTTAGGGATAAGGCAACAAATAATTTACTAAAGGTGCCTAGTCTAATACTTAAAATATAACCTCTGGTTTATTAAACTATTTCTTAAGTTAATAGATCTATTAAAAAAATATTTTTTTTTAAATAACGTAATTTCTACAAACATTGTGTGTGGAACGTTTATATAAATTATGCAAAAACATCTCTCATAACATGTTCAGGGTGATGCCCTGAAAGTGAACACAAAAGACCTATCAGAGGGTGACTGGATTTCTGACTGGTCACTGGGTGTTCTACAGTTATCTACACACAATGGGATTTCACATGCCAGATCTAGGCATTTCTAGGGATTTCAATCAGATGGTGTGAAATGTGGTGCAGCTGAGGATACATCTCAGCACATAATTTTTTACTGTCCTGTTTTTGACAGAAAACAACGTCAATCTCTAGGCATTCTACACAGTGTAGAACAGACAAAGAAACCGTAAATTATCAAAAGTGTATCATGGTGCTATAGAAACTTGGGAGTTTCTATTACTCAACCACGTAATTCTACAACTTATTCCTCAAAAATATGTTGTTTGGTTAGCAAAGTTTTTTTTTAATGGGAGTATATTTTAACCTTGTTTGTTTCTAAAACAATAGTTCCAGTCTTAAATGTATAGGATATTGACAATGAATTGAGGAACAAGACTGTCATCGCGAAGAAATGCAATTATCCTCAAAATGAAAAAAAGGTTTTAAAACATTTAGAAAATTAAAAGTGCACCTAATTTATAACAGAAATTTTTTTTCCCAAAATCATTTTTACAATACTTTTTTTTTTTTTTTTGATTGCCGACTGCCAAGAATTTTCATTCACCTAATGGTGGTCCTACATTCAGAAAAACAGCAAATGTAACAATTGTTAGTTTTCATATTTGTTTGCCAAAACACTTCATTACATGCCACTTAGTAGTGCAGACACTACGAGAAGTTAAAAAAAATAAATAAATAAAATAAAAGTGATCCGCACAACCTCAAATTACTCCCAAAAGTACATATTGTTTTTCATTGTGAACATGATTAATTAAATGTATGTTATTAATAATAAAAACAATATTTTAAATAAAACTTAAAAACCTAAATATTTTCAATTAAAATAGAATTGCATGAATAACCTAACACGGCTTTGTAAGAAAGTAGATTTTGCACATAAACACCAACGGGTGACCAACAGCAATGGACATCACACTTCATGCATATTTAGTGTGATCTTTTCCAAGTTTAATCTTCTGCAGATGAATACCTCTAAATTTAATAATAAAATGCATAACAAAAAAAATCATAATTGATTTTTATGGGCACATCCTCCGAATGGACAAAAATAGACTAATCAAAAAAATATTTGACTACTTTCGCAGTAGAAGAGCCAAACCACTTTGGTTTAGAGAAACGGAGAAAGACAACAGAACTGCAGATCACTGACACTATGCTCATGGACAGAACAGCCAGAACAATAACCACGGGCAAGAAGCAACGGTTCCAAGGCAAAGTCAAATCCAAGCGAATGATCCAAATCTCTAACGAAGAAAGAAAAGCAAGATCACAACGAATGAAGCAATACTGGGCTACGAGGAAGGCACAGAACATTAAAAAGTGATTGATTTAGTGTACCCCAAAGTTGGGTGAAACAAATAAAGAGAAAGAAAAATCATTACTTTAGTAAAACTGATTTAATAACACAAATACCAGAAATTACATATTTAACGGGAAAACCTTTAGTTATTACGCTAATAATATTCACTTTTAGTATAGGTTATTTAATTTTTTAATTTAATTTTGAAATGTTGCTTCACTATCAATGTTGGTTATATCCACAGAATATTTTACTTCCTACAACTTAAAAAAATAATTAATTTGAAATCCTACACCAGTTTTTTTACAGAGAAAAAGAACTACTTTTCTAAACATAAATGTGGAAGGCTGGTATATGCAGATTATATTATGAATATTTCCCAATGGATAAACTATGATTACAAAAATTAATAACAAGTGTTTAAATAAAATGTTTTTTACAAAACAAATGTCATTAATACCTGTGCGCAACATAATCTAACACGATTAGCTAACCTGATATGCATGACCATATGATTAAAGAATATTATGTGGATTTACAGCAACAGCTACATAAATAAAATAATTCGCTAGGCCCACTTCAACCACCAAGGGCAAAAAATCCAATTACAACTGGTAATACCAACAACAAATGTTTAATTTGTAGCGCTGGCAATATGAGAAGACAATTTCTACATTTACTTACACATCAGATTTAAAAAATATACAACAGAATTTTCATACAAGCCTTTAAGTTTTTAATCATCATAATTATTAATGTTAACATATTAATTTTGTATTAACTGAATTACAGTAAAAACATTTCTTGGCAGTTAGAAAAATAATACTGTAGCAATTTTTAAAAAATCTGTAATTGTATGATAAAAGATAGGCACTATTACTGCTGCTAGATTACGTGAAATATTAACTTTATTTTAAATAAAATATAATTTTTAATTGAACTATACAAATAATAGGCTACACAAATCAACATTCCATACAAAACCTTATCTGGTTAGGTCAGCCAAAGTTTTTTTTCCATTTTTAACCTTATTTGGTTACAAATGCAGTAGGCCTAGTTCAAGTCGAAGTGAGACAGGAGGTAACTAGTTATAAGTTTGTAGAACAAGATGGCCACTGCACATGAATAAAAACACCTTAAAAAAACAAAATGTTTTAAATGTTTAGGCCAATTAAAGAGGAATAATGTTAAACAAAAAGTGGTCTTAACCAGCCAAAAACTTCATGGATTATTTGTCATAACACCATCATACTAAAGTAATGATTTCTGTAATAGTTTTTTTTTAATTAAATTAGTTCAGTATTAAATTAAGCGATATTGATCTGCGGAAGATTAAATTTATTATAACTTATGATTTTACGCAATTTTTAATTAAACTATGTAACATATAGCACATGACATAACACATTTACAATGCATCAAGCATGCTAGATTTACTACACCACGGTCACCGAAGTCAAACAAGTCAGTAATCACACACACACACACACACACACACACACACACACACACACACACACACACACACACACACACACACACACACACACACACACACACACACACACACACACACACACACGCACACACGCACGCACGCACACACACACACACACACACACACGTTATTACAATCTTATTGTATAACTTATAATAATCTTATAATAAGACAATCTTATAATAAGACTACTGTATGTCAGTAGTCACTACATTAATACTTGTTGTACAGACAAACTCAGTTAAACGACAGTATCAAGTCTGTTATCCAAAAATCATGTCACTTAGGTTCTACATATTAAAAAAAAGTTTCTATTGTTTTCATTAACTTATTAATAACACGTACTTAATTTATCATTTCTACGATGAAAAATATGTTAAATACTTTCACATGCTAGCAATTTTGAGGTTATGCATGTTACTTTTATTTTCAAATTTCCTGTAGTTTCTGCACTTTTATATTTTGCATTATTACTAAAAGGCATATAATTAAACGATTTGGCAAAAAAAAGCAAAAACTGACACAATTTGGTTAATGTCATATTTACCTTTCATGGTATTCATATAATTATTTAATGAAACATTATGTAGTAGGCCTAATTATATTATAATCCTGATCTATCAACTTTATAAAATCAAGTAATATTCAGCCGCAGGACATTATTAAGCTATGATGTCATGTAATTTTTAGCGGAACTATTTTATGACGTCATTTGGCCTACTACTGCATGAAGCACAGACAGATGTGCTATGTATCATTCCACAAAGTAGTGTGTAGTTGGTGAAAAGCAACGGTTGCATTACTTATCTGATGTCGGAAGGCTAACTAGGTCAATACACATAGTATTGGTTAGGACAGTTTAGGTTTCTTTTCGGTCTTCTGATAATTTCTACAAAATTATACTTTTGATACTTATTTAGGTAGATAAAAAAAACCTTTATTAAAAAAAATGTGACCTAATAATGACCAAACTGATATGGTGTAGGGTGGTAGAACTGACAAGGTTGTTGGGTGTAAAACCTATTTAATTAAACTAGTTACTGATAACATGTTTTTGATCGCTTTTATAAAACTTTTATTTAAAAAAATAATAAACAAACTGTCACGGTTGTTGGGTGGTGAACCCAAAAAAGTCACAAAAAGAGGCAAATCACGAAGTTCACAATTAACGGAGGCCATTGTAACATTTTCAGTAATAGTTGTCAAAACACGTAATTCACATGAGCAATAAGTACATGTAGCTAATAATAACATGCATGACCAGCTAATAATAAAATCCATGTATCAAATATAGTATGTTCAATACAATGTAAACAGCAAAGACGTTGCAATATAGTTCTGTAAAAAACAGCCTAATATCGCAAATAATTTTTTTTTAATTTTTTTTCACGAGTGAATGTGTAAGAAAATAAAAATATATTCAAAAATCACTATTTGAAAAAAATAACCTATACTAAATAAATATCCTTATTTAGGCCTAAAAAAATTTTCGCAGAAGGAACCAAAAAAAAATATTTTTTCCAATAACTACACTCGTGCAATAGCCTATGCATAGGTACATAAATGAGTTTTATAAGTTTTTTTTTTTTTTTGTAAAACTAATGTTTGACCCTAACCACCATAACTGTATTAAGTTAATTTATTATCACGTTGTACTACCTTATTGTGCAGAATCAATACATTATCAGTGCTTGTGAATGCTAAAATAATTTTTAATGCTAAGCTAATACTTAATTCAGAGATACAAGTAGGGATGGCCTACTTTTAGGGCAAATTAAAAAACTATCAGAAATTGTTTATCCCTCTTTAATCTTATTTTAATACTTCTATAGTTTAGTTTAGAATTAATTTTCGTTAAAACATACAGGTTTGCCAGTCCTAAACCTACTATTTTGCAAGTAGCCTAGGCATTACAAATGAAAAACATTAGCCCTAGCACAGCAAATAAAAATATTAGGGTAGCTAGTAAAAGAGTATGAATAATTATAATCATAACATGTGCCTTCTAATATATAATGAATTTCTTTCTACTGAAATATGAAGGTTTTATTAGGCTATCCACTAAAGATTTTACCAATCTATAAAAAAAACACAAATTGAAAGTTGATAATTAAAAAATTATTGTCTATATTAAGTAATCTATTATACTATTTATAGAAACAATTTACAAAATTGTTATGCTATGACCTCTTCTAAACCAAATTAATTCTAGTGAATTAAATAGAATATAATATATTATGTAGAATGACAATTAATTGACCTAGGCTGGTCTAGTTCTTGGCCAAGCCTACAACACAGATCAAGTGTAGTACTAAAACATGGTGATCGGCATAAATTTTAGGCCTACTATAATACACGTACCAGGTACAGAACTGTTTCCAAATTAAAAATGCGAGAAGATGACATTTTAAATGAAATTAGTGCATTGCCTTAGGCATTAGCCTAAGCCACCTACCTTCCAATATGAAGTAATGAGAAATCTTATGTAATTGATTTCCTGAAATTATCACCAATTCACAATGATGCAATATGAAGCCAGTGACCACAGAACATATTAATGAACTAAAAAATCACCGAAAACACGTAATATTAAACCAAAATAACTCTATAGAATTAACCCGGAAACCATGTGCATGGGGCTTCCTTTACTGATCTGGGTAGAATAATCATTCTGCAGAGCAGACACACCGCAGTAAGAAACCATTGAAGCGCACACTATAACATTATTCACTTCACTAATATAAAAAAATTACGAGGGTAATGTTATAAACTATGAAAAAAAGTAATTAAAGAACTCCAAGTAAAAAGGGGAACTCCTTACCGTTGAGAAGACTTCCCAAACTCAACAAAATTTCTCACGGAAACCTGCAAAATGGACGACACAGAAGGCACATGCCAAAGAAACGTTGCATCATGGGTAAGCGACACTAGCGTGCCACTGCCCGACATCTGTAGGAATTTGTTAAAATCGATTCTCTTCTCTGTTATTATGCTTTAACTTTAGAGTTTCACCGGGGTTATATAAATATATATATTACGAAATAATTTTTGTAAATATTATTTGAGAGTGTTGCAATTCATACATTCTATTGACAATTTATACATTATATCTATTTCCCTTATCTGAAAGTATTTCTACAAACAATTGTTCTTTCCTACATTATTATATTTTTAATGAGGTTTAAAATACCATTATTATTAATATTTAAAAGTATAACTAATAATTTTATTTACTGAACACTTATATATGTTAAGTCGTATAAGTCTTTCTTTTGTATAATGTTTCTCGTAAAATATAACCCAACATAAAAAATTATCTTCTATGGAAGATTTCCTTACGTGAAGTATCAATATTTATTTCGTAAATCATTTTTGTATCTGTGACTATTCGTAATGCAAGACAGTACGTACTCATAATTTTATGTTACGTCATGATAGTTACAGCCTATGAGGTTTTACCACGGCAAATCATAATGATGACGTATTTAATTTGAAAGTTGATCTTTTTCAATTTTAAGTATTTCATATTGATTTTTTATTTGTTATTTTGAATATTTTTCCTTAGGGTCAGTTATAAACAAAATTAAATAAAGGTGTAGACCTTAAATATAATAAATTGTACTGCATGACAGGCCTATATTATTTAGTCAATAATTGTTATGAACGTTTACCAGTTGTTTACAATCCATAGATTACCCTTATTACTGATTTGGCCTAATGCCTATTCACAGTCTAATAATGTTCTATTAAACTGTAATCGAACATTGTTTACAAATTTTGTAATCAAAGATTCGACCAATGAACATATATTAGTAGGAGTCAAATAATTCCTTAGTGGTTGGAGCCGTAGTTTTATTTTGGCTGTTAGCCTATTAGATCCGTTGATCTGAGTAGCTACTAGTTATTCATTCAAAAAAATATTTATTTAAAAAAATTATTAATAGTACTATTATGTGCTACAAAAATATATAACACTCAAAGGTTGTGGGATCGTATTATATGTATGATGTAAAAAAAATCGCAATACTTATTGTAAATGTAGATATAAACCTAAAATAATAAGTTATATTAATATTCTTAACCTAACTTTTCAGTCAATAACTACTTTGTCATTTGGGACAGGTTAGGTGTCATTAGCTCGGTTTTATTTGCATTTTTATGAAAGACATTGGTTTTTCAATAGTTTTGAATTTATGAAACATATCTGTCGGCTTCTATTACTATGTCTAATACAATAATAACGTTGATAGTGATCAGTTACGTCATACGCTCAAGATTAAAAAAAAAAAATGTCAAGGTGTAAATTTTACGAATGGGCTTATTTATCCATTCGTCTATTGCAACGGCGATGACAGCCTTCATGTGCTTTTCGCCAAAAGCCTTAATTAAAAAAATATATCTTCTATTACACTTTGCAAATTAATAGTAGGCTAATGAAATATTAATTTAGTGGTTTTCCTTTTGCGAATGTACTTGAACTTGTGCTCCATTATCAGTGTTGACTATGATATAGCCTACCCTGTAACGCATAGACTAATTGTTGGTGAGCATTGAGGTTAAAATATAATTGGTTTAATATCGTTAATTAAAAGTAATATAAAGTAGACTTACTAAACCTAGAACTAGGCGGTTTTTTTAATAAGAATATTTCTTGGATACCTAGCTAACTAAACCTTAAATTGAGTATGAAGAGTTGTTAAATTTGTTATTTTTGTAGATCCCTGATAATTTGTAAAATACGCAGCAGTGTTGGAAGTAATATTACTTGAATTTTAAAACTGTAAATTATGAATTCAAAATAATTCAATAGTTCAAAATGGTACCGTAGTCAATACCATTTATTTTAATCTGATCTTAACAATAAAATTATTGTATTGTTATTTTTAATATTTTGGCAAATATGCAGTAAGTTGTTAAGTCAGATCAATACATGACAATTTGCCTAGAATAAAATTTAAAAATATTTCATATTTTTTTCATAATATTTTTCATAATAATTTTTCATATATTATTTCATAAAACATTTGTTTTATCTTACATACAGGCCTGCGCATACGTTTTTTGCAATTATTGGAACCAGGGTTTTATATACTCTTAATTTTCCAGAGAATTTTACAAGTCAGGTTTAAAGTGTAGGTTTTGAAAAGAGTTTCATTGAATATAACACTTAAATAGTCTCCTGATTCTATTATTAAAATTAATTCTTTTCTTAATAACCATTCGTGTTTGGTTGTTAGTAGGCCCCTAAATAGACCTACTTAGGCCATAGCAAGGCAATACTTAGGCAGTAGCAAACAATACGACTAGAACGAGTGGCATTTAATTCTAGACCTAAGTGATGCATCTGGCAGAGGAGGTTATAGTCTAATCATTAAAAACCGAAAAATAATTGTGTACTTAATGTCTATTTTCAGAATTTCAATATCTTACCATACTTAGATTTAAAGCAATTAGTCCACTATAATAAATATGAAGATATAAGGATGTCGCATATGGGGAGGTAGAAATATCACGCATAAGCATTTATTTATAGGATGTGAATTTATGTAAACAATAATAATTAATTTAGTATCAACTGTATTTGAAGACCTTGATTTCAGCCGAATTATTGAGACGCGATTGCGTAGACAATGATACGCAAATACTGAGAAGGAAAAATTATGCGAAATTTGCCGTGATTGTGAATAGGCTGCTATTGTATTTATAGATAAGATGTTATCGAAAACATTTTTCCAACAGAATAAGCTACTTAAAAAAGTTACCGAAATATTTATTTAATTTTTTTTAGCGAATATTTATTGGAATACGAGTTATTGGAGTAGACATTATGGCAAGACTGAAACCGAGGATCTACACGATCTAATGAGCGCCGATCCGACCTCTACAGCACGCTTTGTGGGCCTTTAAAAAATGTTTCCCTTGTGGTGTGTGTGTGTGTGTGTGTGTGTGTGCGCGCGCGCGCGCGCTCTCTTGTATTCTAAAGTTCGAAATTTCAGTCTGATATGATAAGACTTGTCAAAAAAATCGATTTTGGTAATACCACGGAAACATCTGTTACTGCCCAAAAACAAATTGGTCCAACCGTTTCAAAATGACGGTTATTAAAAATCTTACAAAATCACATTTTTTTAATATTACAAATTTTTTTAAACATGACGACACCATCGCAATTAACGTTAAAATCTGCATAAATTAAAAACATTTCGTACCGAATTTCCAAATAGGCGATAAATTATTTTGATTCTATTGGTAAACATATTTTCTGAACCAATACGACATTTTTTTTTAAATTCGTATATAGCCTATTGAACTGAAGGCATCCAAAACTCTGGTAATAAACTACTATATTAATTTCAGCCTATATATTGTTATGTTGGTAGATCAATTTTTATTTTTTTTTTCATGTATAACCTAACAAACCTTTTGCCTACTTCAATTTTTTTACCACACCGAACGGAGGCAGTATAAAATTGACGGTACAAAAATATAAATATGAAGCTTTTTGTGTATGTTACTAAGCTCTTATTTCTTATATGGACGAAATACGAAGTTTTTCCTCTAAATTCAACGTTAACAAGGTACGTGAAAATTTAAAATTGCAAAGAACATTCAGGCTACATATTAGAGCTTAATTTCATATCACAGTTTGTGTAATACATGCTAGGTCTGCAGAATTTACTTACTTTCATTGTTGTGAACATCTGTTTCTAACAATTCCCAGTAGGTGGCATCCGATGGTTTGATCTTACTCTGAAACACGTCTGCGTCAGGGTTCAGATTTGCTGAAACTGGATTTGGAGTCACCTGGAATAAGATTACACAAAACGTTTAAGCCTACAGAAACCAACACGCAGGAGCATATTTAGGCTTAACATTTTGTTTTAAAAAAGCTGACAATTAACGGACTTTTTTAATTTAACACATACTGGTACAAACCGTAGGCCTATTATATATACACGTTAAATAATACGGTTAATATTTGTTACATTGATTCATTTTCGTTAATATAATAGTCTATTTGAAAAAAAATAGTATACAAAAATATATATATATATATATATATATATATTATTTTATTATTTTTTTTTTTTAACGTCCGACTATTGTGCACACTTGGGCTAATGCAGACGATGGGATGATTTATAGCGTATGAATATACCAAGCCCTGACCGGGAATCGAAGCCGGGTCCTTAGGGTGAAAGCCCAATACGCTATCAACTAGGCCACCGAGGCGGCTATTATTTATTTACATCAGAATTCATTTGTATTTGTGGTTTTCAGAATTTGCGTAAGTCACTAAAATGTGTACTCAAGGACGGATTAAAGGGGGGCGACCGCCCCTCCCGAGACAATAGAAATAAAACCAAAAATGTAAAAGATCCAATTTGACTTCCTTAAAGTGGGAAAGTAGGCAGCTTCGAGGAAAAAGTCAGAGACATTTGAGGATTCTGAAACCCGTTACATAATCCCGATCTCAGCTTTGTATGTACATGACGTTTTGTCCGTATGATGTAGGCCTACGTTTGTGCACTTTGAAATGTTTGCACTGAGGGTCAGAACGGGGTTATTTAAACAGATATTTTATGTTGGTTCTCTCTTCTCTTCCTGCGTTAACTGCAACAACAGAAAGATCTTTCTCGACTCTAAAATTGATCAAAACTTGGTTGAGAAACTGTTGTGACGCTTAACTGAACTTGCTTAGGCTAACGAGGACGAGAGATCAGCGTTAACGGTAAGGGTAAAGCAACGGGAGTACCTGCAGCTATATAAAAAATTATATATAGGTATATTGATAAGAAGGGAAGTTATGTAAATAAAGCCAGGTTTGCAAAAGTTTTAAAAATTAGGAATCTAAGAAAATTAAGTGATTTTTTTTTTTTTTTTTGTCTAAAGTGGAATAAATGTTTACACTTATTTTAAAAGCGTTTTAAGTCTCAAAACAGATTAACAGTGCTAGTTTTTGAAGGTATTATTTCTAAACTTGTCATCTTTTAAATTGAATCATCCAACCAACACACAAAATTGCATTAATCCGTCAGTGTTTGTAATGCATGAAAAAAACCAGCTGCGTACAAACCACGTAGTTTTTGCACGTAGGTAGCAAACTACGTGCTACAAAATCGGTCTTGATATTCTAATTAATATAGGCCTACACTTTTTCAGGACTTCTGAGTTCAAATTTGACGCAGATGCCTTCAAACTGCGCACATTACCGTAGAGTAACCTAACTGGCCGATCGGGATGAAATTTGGCATGTTAGGACCTACTTAAGTCTCTTTCTTCCTACTCTCAGGATCAAATATAATTTTTTTTCTAATCAAGTCCTTTTTTGACAAGAAACTTAACTTATACGTATTTTCTAATAATCTTGTTTAACGATTTATATAAACTTTTCCTGAAATTTAGTCACTGCTCAATTTCAGTCATATAAGAAGATGCGTAAGTCATGCTAAACTGCGCACCTTAAGGTTCATAGTTCGAGCCGCAGTTACTCCCTGTTGCTTCACATTTCTCGTCAGCATTAATCTGACATAAGTTTGAATGTTTTTTAAAAAAACCTAACGGAGTGATAATGTAAATGTTTAGATAATAATCAACAATAGAGGCCTACTTATTGAACAGTGTTAGTAAGTTTTTATAGAAACTGTTCAAGTGTAATAGCAACTGTACTGTAAATTGTTGTTAAGTAAATACACACTTGATTTTTTTAAACTTTCCTTTTTATAAACTTCTATATTTTGAACTCTATATTTCGCCGCTCTCGTATTCGAATTATTTTTCTGGTGTCTTCAGATACGAAATATAGAATGGCGACAGCAGTAATTTTTGGACAAAATAAGTCAGATTGTTGAGCCAAAACACTAAATACCCACTACGAACCCTGGTATTACGGTATTGTAATAACAATTAACATTTAAACAAAGAAATCAACACAGTAGCATTGTCGCCTGATCAAGTCGTTCTTCCACTGCAGTCCTTGGAAATGCCCTTTTTAAAAATCAGTTGAGTGCTTGCCATTTTGCTTCAAAGAACGAAATAAAATTTGAGGTACCCTAACACTAATCACTGCATTTAAGAAATATAAATATAAAAGAAATCTTTCGCTGAAACTTATGGTCGTTTCGTAATCGATCGCGACAACAATATTGACATTTTAACGTAACAAAGTGACATTTGATTTTGACAGAAATTTGTCATACTCATTTACTTACCGGTAAAATATAATCCATCTATCGTTATGAAACCGAAAAGCAATGTCTTAAGAATGTCAGGTGTCAGCGCCACAGAGCTGGTGCACAAGAAAACAAATGACACTGTACTTACACACACACAGACACTTTCACAAACACTAAACTGACTAATGACTGAGGGCTCGATGGTCTGTATTGTCTGTATGACTAAAGCAATGGTCAGTGCTGCCTTTCCCCCTACCCTTCCATCTTACCCTTACGATTAACGCTTATCCCTCGTCCCTCATTGGTCTAACTGGCTGGCGTAAAGTATGAAGGTCAAATAAATATATATAGGGTGTTTAGAAAAAAAGTTCAAAGAATTCAGGGCGTGATTTCCCATTAACAAAATTAGATTAAAAGTTCCAATAAACATAGGTCCAAAAAAGCTTCGTTTTCTGTCTGGCCGCCATTTTGTTTTTTATAAGAAACAATTTATATCTTGAGATATAATATATAACTATATAATAATATAGTGTGTTCAAGGTAGCTTCATGAAATTTAACACACATATACGTATCTGTATCTACGACTGTTTATAAAAGTACCTAAATTTTATTTTCAACATTTTCTAAATGACGGTCATTAATTTTTTTTTTTTAATAATTATTTTGTTCTCATATTTTATGAAAATTACTTCGATTAGATAAATATTGCCAATTTTATTATGAACAAAATAAAACTTAATTTTTTAATTAAGTTATGTTAAGTTAATTTTTCACAAAGTTATGACGAAATTTGTGTAAGCGCCAATACTGGCTTTCGTAAACTGAAATTTGAGCCCGACGTCATTTCCTCCTGCAGAAAATGAGAACATAGCGGATCGTAAAGTTTATTGCACTTTTAAGAAAGTGACAAATTTTTGCTAATAGCACCCAGAACTTATACCACAAACATTTTAACGAAGAATCAGTAAAAAAAAACGAAAACAATCATTACAGAAATCATGAAAATACTTGAAAATCCCAAATTTTGTCATAACTTCGTTATTTTTTATCGGATTTTAAAAGTAAAGTTTCATTTTGTTCATAACGAAATGGGAAATATTTTATCTGATAGAAGTAATTTTCATAAAATATAAGATTAAAAAGTTATTCACAATTAAAAATTTTTTGGTCGTCATTTTGAAAATTTTCAATGACTGTTCAAAAAATGTAGGTACTTTTATAAACAGTCGTCGATACACATACGTATATGTGCGCCAAATTTCATGAAATGTTCTCAAGACATAAAACGTTTCTTACAAAAAACAAAATGGCGGCCAGACAGAAAACGAAGAGTTTTTGGACCTATGTTTATTGGAACTTTTCATCTAATTTTGATGAGGGGAATCACGCCCTGAATTCTTGAAATCTTTTTTTAAACACCCTATACATACACATACACATACACATACGCACCGCGTTCCTTGATGGTAGGCCTACGGTACACTTTTATTAAATGAATTCATTGTTTCCTCTATACATGTAAATAAAACATAAATTTCACAACATTCAGATAAATAAAAAATAACATATTTGAGCTTTACAAAAATAACAACTTCATTTTTTTATTACGAGCCCAACCTGTTTGACATATAACTTTTTTAATGGGTTTATTTGATGAGATCAATATGAACTGCAAGTTCAGTATAAATTCCAAAAATCGGTTCATTGGAACACGAGGTAGTGCGTTCGTAGAACTTGTTAGACAAGCAGGGAAAGGGCGGATGGATAGACAGACAGACAGACAGATGATGTAGAACAGAAATAGTTTCATAAGTTATAGAACAAATTTTGGAATATTTTTTTAAACAAATTTGTAGCATTTTTATTTTACTTCAACGATTAGGCTTATAATGCTGGAAAATTAGGAAGAAGAAACTGAAACCCAAGACCACGATTTTGACTTCTAGATCACGTTTTGAGAGACTGTTAAAATTATTTGACTGCATATAAATATATATATATATATATATATATATATATGTGTGTGTGTGTGTGTGTGTGTGTGTGTGTGTGTGCGCGCGCGCGTGCATGTCAAATTAAAAACACTATTTTTGTAGTAGCTTGTTCAAATACGTTACCCAGTAAAATCTATTAAACAGTTTTCAATTAGCGAGATCACTTCAAATATAAAAAATATAAAACTTTTTATCTCACCTTTTTTAAAAATCTGATTTCACTGCCGTAATCAGCGTTTAAATCTGTATACATTAGCATTTCAAACTTTCTAATTTTACTGAATATACAAAAATAAACCGGTTGTCGCGGGTAGATTGATTTTCACATTTACCAAAGGAATATGAACCTAAAAAACGGGCGTTCGTTGGTGCCTTCGATTCGGTAATCACATCGCGTGGGTTTCTTTGATTAGATTTCTTTCGCTAATTTATTAATCTTCCCACATGAATGGGACTTCTGTATTCTGCCCGGATATAGGATCTTCATGACACTATTCTATTGATATTTCAGCGGTAGAAATAGAATTAGCCAAAAACTCTTTTATACATTTACACTAACAGTTAAAAACTACGTAGCCTATCCTGACTTGAGGAAGTAATTCAGAATAAAAGACGAATGGGAGGCGAATTTCCAAACTATATGTTACTATCTAAACCTTTTTTTTTAATTTTCATTTCACCATCATAATTATCATTGAAATCTGTATTATTAGCATTTTTAACTTAAAATTAAAAATACGAAAATGAACCTTACTTTCAACGCATTTGAAAATTCAAATTGCTAATTTATGAAATTTTTAAAGCTAATTACGGTGGTAATATCAGATTTTCAAAAATATCTAAGACAAAAATTTATTGAAATTTAAAGATTTGAAATAGCCGCCATTTTGAAACAGTTTGGACTTTGTTGGGTAACAATTTTTTCCAAAATGGTAAAGCTATTACCAAAATGGATTTTTGTAACAAGTTTGGATCAAACTGCAAAAGTAAGACTGTTTAGACACACACACACACACACACACACACACACACACACACACACACACACACACACACACACACACACACACACACACACACACACACACACACACACACACACACACACACACACACACACACACGAGATGTGTTCAGAAAGTAACGAAAATTGTAATTTTTTGAACAAAATATTTATTTATTCTTCTACATTGATGTTGTCGCCTTCAAAATAGTCCCCATTGGAGATTATGCACTTGTGCCAGCGCTTCTTCCAATCCTCGAAACACTTCTCAAACTCGATCTTTGAGATAGCCTTTAGTTCTTTCAGCGATGCGCTTTTAATGTCATCTACGGCTGTAAAACGACGGCCCTTTAAGGTTCTCTCTATTTTTGGAAATAGGAAAAAGTCACACGGAGCCATGTCTGGCGTATATGGAGGCTGGGGCATCGTTACAGTACTGTTTTTGGCCAAAAATTCACGAACAAGCAATTAAGTGTGAGCTGGTGCATTATCGTGGTGCAAAAGCCATGAATTGTTTTTCCACAGATTCGGGCGTTTTTTCGGATTGCTTCACGCAAACGGCGTTGAATTTGTAGGTAGTACTCCTTATTGACCGTTTCACCTGGTGGCAGGAATTCATGATGCACTATTCCATTAATATCGAAGAACACAGTGAGCATAACCTTCACGTTCGACCGCACTTGTCGAGCATTTTTCGGTCTTAACGAGCCAGAATGCCTCCACTGGGATGATTGAGCCTTAGTTTCGACGTCATATCCGTAAACCCATGTTTCGTCAACTGTTATAATACATTTCAGTAATTCTGCATCGTCGTTGACTTCATTTAGTGACTCCTGAACAACTTCCATTCGTCGCTGTTTTGTTCAAAATTCAACAATTTTGGAACGAATTTTGCTGCCACGCGTTTCATACACAAAACATTGGAAACAATGTCATGACATGATCCAATCGATATGCCAACATCATCAGCGACCTCTCTAATTGTGATTCGGCGATTGTTCATAACCATTTCTTTCACTTTTTCCACGTTTTCATCGGTTGTTGATGTGCTGGGGCGTCCAGAGCGTTCGTCATCTTCAACGTCTTCACGGGCTTCTTGAAAACGCTTATACCACTCGTAAACTCTTGCTTTACTCATAGCAGACTCACCACAGGCCTTTGTTAACATTTCACACAATTTGTCACACTTTATTCCATTTTTTACGCAAAATTTGATACAAATTCTTTGATCCATTTCTTTTAACAAACGAAAATCGTCGAGCTCATAAAAACACGTCTAACCTTAGTGGCTGTCACAGACATAGTCAACAATGAAAACAGCTGAAAGTTTTATCATACTTCAAGGGCATTTATACCAACATAATAAATGTTTGACAATCGGACTCTCCAAGCCCTCGAAATTTAAAAATTCTCGTTACTTTTTGAACACACTCGTATATATATATATATATATATATATATATATATATATATATGTGTGTGTGTGTGTGTGTGTGTGTGTGTGTGTGTGTGTGTGTGTGTGTGTGTGTGTGTGTGTGTGTGTCCATATATAAAATATTTTCAACTATCCCTCAAAAACTTGGTCTAATTATGGTGGCTGCATCAAATAACTTATTTTCCAATAGAAATTTGCAAAAAGAAAATTAGAAAAACTCACCTTCACCGATGTAAACATACATCGGGAAAAGTATAGTTTTTCATCTTTTTTTAACAGAAAAGGACTTTTTAACGATTTAACAAAACACTTGTTAATTTTTCTGCGAAATGAAGTGCAATATACTGGCTATCGACGCAAGAACTAGAAAATATGATTTTTTTAAAATTTAATTTAATTTTTTTTTGTAATTAAATGACCTTCAGACAGTCAGATTAACCCAACAAATTTTAATGTTACTTATTAACATTAGCATTAAAACATGGGACTAGCATTAGAAAGCAATGTTTTCTTTGTTTGTACAAAATGTAATCATGCAACCTAACCTGACCTGACCAATCCTATAATAATAGCTAATTACATAAGTTAGATTAAATTTTTCAGATGTAGTAAAATATTTCTGTAGCGTACTTAAAGTACATTATGTTTTACATAAGTTTCATAAAAGTACAGCCACCATTACAAAAAGCCTGCTCTATATTAGCGGCTAAAGTTCAAGTAGTTGAACTATCTGCCGCTACGTACGCTGCAAGCTGCAAGGACAAAGGGTTGAGATGTTTGAGAAATTAGACAGTACTATTATCTATTTAACTGTAGTTAAACACACTTCCGCAAGATGCCACCAGCAGTGAGCGCTCACAAAGCTCTCGTAATGGTAATCAATCTAGTACATTTATACTCAAAGTATACAGTAAACAAATATTTTCAGTAAAAAAACAATTTTTCGTATTACGATTATTATTTCTTTTATAAAGTTTTAGAGATATTAAAACAAATACAAATTAAACATCTGCCATTTTGAAAATGTATAAAATTAAGTTGGTAAACTTATACAAAATAGTATTAATTCCCAAAACAGCTGATTTCAGACAATAACAGATTCTTTGTTATGTACAATTTAAAGTTATATGTTGTAGCATGTTTGTAGCTGCTAGAGTGCCGAGCAGCCAGGAAACCTCAAAAGTGAATAATGTGCCTCCGAAGAGCGCAGGGTGTCTTTTATTCGTGAGAATAAAATAATTGTATTGCAATAACACTGATAAATCATCCTTGAACAGCCAACGAATTTGACGAAATAACGGTAAAGAAATCTAGTATTCCAAAGGAACAGACCACTAAACAATTCATACCACTAATAACCAATCACAGTCCAATGCCCAGGAGATTCAAACTGCTTCACACTCAGGCACTGCCTTAGAAATTTCATTTCCACATAATTCAGCGTAGAATATACTGAAAATATTTTCTGCCATGTTGGAAAATCAGTACTTTCTCTTTACTATAAGAGAATTACAATCGCTTAAAAATTCGAGATGTAAACTTTAACAGATCTTCGCCTTTAATGACTCCGAAATGCAAAAATTTTGCGGGGTTTTGACGCTAAAGGAAAAATCACTGTCGATTTAGTTCAAATTTTAAAAGTGTGTGTGTGTGTGTGTGTGTGTGTTTATGAGAGAGAGAGAGATAGAGAGAGAGTGAGAGAGGGGGAAGTGTTAAGTGGGTGGGTGTAGTAAAAAAAAATATGTTCACAATATTTTATAGTTAATTACCTGAAGTATTACTATTCAATTGGGGAAAAATCGACACTGGTGACATTTTAAAAAACTATATTTCTCAAAATCGGTTAGCATATTTTGCTCAAATTAGAATCATGCGTATAGAATTACGACGTAAATCGATTTACAAAATTAAAATAAAATTCTGTTACGGATTAAAAAAAAATATGGGAAACCGAAAATGAATTCTAACCTGAATGAATTCATAAACAATTTTTTATGAAAATCATGTCATCATTGCAATTATCTTAAAAATCTGGATTCATTATATAATATATGCAAAATTACACAACCTCAAAAATTCAAATGTGATTTCAATATTTAAAGTGCTAATTATAACGATTTAAATGCTAATTGCGATGGTAAAATTAGATTTTTTTTATATGAACTTTACGGTAGTCATGGTTAATTTTTTTCAAAATACAATTTTGTTCACATATTTAAATAGGAAAGGCTACGTGATGTGATATCAACACTATGTTACCTTCTGGAAAGCACTCTGTCCCAGCGAAATAGCTGTGTCAACCTAATTTTGTCTAATAGTTCCAAACTGTGATTTACAGCTGTTATTTTCATATATAGTTTGTAGCAGTAATTATAAAAGTAAAATTTAAATAGGCCAACAAACTTGGGGATAACAAGCCAGAAAGTTTAATTCTAAAAAAGTTTTATAACGGGTTTTGTTTAAATTTGACTCAAAAGTAGCCCACAAATACCCACGTGACACGTACTGGGTACTATTTCCCCGAAAATTTAAGTTTATTAATAAAAAAATTACAGAAAATAAAGAAACCACATTCGTTTCAGCTACCAAAAGTGTTGGTTATCTTAATCGCGAAGAGTTAGTGCAACATTATTAGCTTATTAATGAATTACGTTTTAAGAAGAGAGCTGTGGGAAACACCTTCCTTGCGAACCATGGTACATATATATATTATTGTTATATATATATTGTTGTTAGTGAGCGTTAGACTTGTAACTATGGCGACTGCGCAAGTAGCCTATTATTTCGGGAAGAGGCAAGGAAGGGTTCGCAAGGATGGTGTTTCCCACAGCTCTCTTCTTAAAACGTAATTCATTAATAAGCTAATAATGTTGCACTAACTCTTCGCGATTAAGTTAACCAACACTTTTGGTAGCTGAAACGAATGTGGTTTCTTTATTTTCTGTATTTTTTTTATTAATAAACTTAAATTTTCGGGGAAATAGTACCCAGTACGTGTCACGTGAGTATTTGTGGGCTACTTTTGAGTCAAATTTAAACAAAACCCGTTATAAAACTTTTTTAGAATTAAACTTTCTGGCTTTTTACCTCCCAAGTTCATGTATATATATATATATATATATATATATATATATATATATATATATATATATATATATATTTTTTTTTATTTATTTATTTATTTATTTTATTTTAACGTCCGATTATTGTGCACACTTGGGAACAATAATATTAACATGTATCATGTTTTAGAGCTGATTGTGACGTTGGATTTTACGTGATGCTAGTGCACAAATTTATATTGATTATAGGGCTTAATAATATACTTTGCTGGTCGCTAGTCTCATATTAAATTAATTACAATTAAAATTTTCTGAGTTTCCGCCCGGGATCGAACCGGGTATCTTGCGCGTGATATCCACTACACCACGGAAACTAAAGAAGTTTGAAATATATGAAATGAATCGTTAATTTAATTTTTACTAAATATAACCTAAATATATAAGGTGGTTATATACGTAGTAGACGATCAGTTGTTCTATTTAATTCGTAACGATCAGCTGATTTCATTTAACAGCTGATAGGTTATAATTTAATAAGCTTTAGGTTAGGTTTACGTCGTGTTTTCGAACAAATTATCGTAATTAAAAGAAAAAGAAAAAGAAACATGATAAATGATTTTTATTTTTAGTTCAACAACAGAAGTTTTTCCTTTTTTTTAATGTTTTTTTACAAAACTTGAAACTTGCAGAAATATTTCCACTAGTCTGTGACCCATTTATGAGTCGGCCTTCATCAAACGTAAACCTAATACCATCCCTACCGAACTTATCGGTTTAAAATAAATAGACTATACATTAATGTTTAAAACATATTACAGGAATGTAGGCAAATAATAAATACATTTTGCACCAAAAATATTTCCTTGTTACTGTTTCACAAAAAACAGGTCTAATATTGATAAAAATACAAACTGAAATCAGTTTATGATAATAACAAAATAAGGTTGTTCACATATTAGAACTGTGTAAAATATATTTCATGTCGTAACCATGAATTAGTAGAAAATGTTTTTAATACAAAATTAGGTTTCATAATTTAAAAAACATTTAATTAGTGTAATCTATAGGAACTACCTTCTATTAAATCAGTCTGTAAAAAAACATTCGCCTAAAATAAAGTTTTAAAAAGTATTTAAGTAAACGTATTTTGTAAAAGTAAATGTATTTTGTAAACGTTTCGCCAACTTGCAATAGGTTTTAAGCGTGTACGAAGGCATTAGCGTAGGCATTTCAAAAAAAGAACTACCAACACAGCTAGTTATGTTAAATAGTATTAGGCCTATCACTAAGTGCGCCAATAACTAGTATTTTACTGTTGTAATTTTTGTAAAAGTTAATTAGTAAAATTATACTTGTAGGTCCTAATATTATTACCGTACTAGGTAAGGGCTTTCAGAAAACATTAGCTCAGTCCCTGTACACAAACTGTTTAGGCTAAGGACTACAAAGACAGTCGATGTACATTGTAGCGGAACAGCGTGAATCATTTCCTCCATAATCAATGCAAAGAAGGCTGTTATTTGAATTTGTCAATGGAAATAATGATGTTTACAGCTAATTATATACAGGATGACTCAGTTCGCCCGAAACGTTATCGTTCGACTTTGGTCTGAACCTGTTTACACACACGTCATCTTAGGCTGTAACCCTAATAGAAATTTTGCACGCATAAATAGTCCGAAAATGTTACACAAACGTTTTATAATTATAAATTTATGTAGTAGTGCGTCCGACTATTGTGCACACTTGGGCTAATGCAGACGATGGGGTGATTTATAGCGTATGAAAATGCCAAGCCCTGGCCGGGAATCGAACCCGGGTCCTCGGGGTGAAAGCCCAGTACGCTATCGACTAGGCCACCAAGGCGGCACATTTTGCTCAAATTTCGATCATTACTTGAAGATACGTATGTGAACTCAGTGTACAGAAAAAAAGGTAATCATAGACCGTAACTAATTCTATTTTCCACGTACAAAAGCTTATTTCAAAAAAGTAACATTATCACAACAACTTCTATCTTAGGGCCTATAGGCTATATTCTTAAAATTTGCTTTCGCCAACATTACCAGCGTTAAAATTAGCATTTTAAATTTTCAAATTATACTGAAAATAATAAAAATTGTTCCAAAACGCATTCGAATTCACTTTTTATTTACAGTATAATTAGAAAATTCTAAGTTCTAGTTGATGCAAACTTTAACGTTGGTTACGTTAATGAATCAGTTAAAAAGGTGTAATATAAAAGTGTAACATAAAAAAAGTGTAACAAAAAAGTGTAATATAGAAACGTTTAATATAAAAAAGTGTAGTAAAGAAAAAGTGTAGTATAGAAAAGTTTAATATAAAAAGTGTAGTATAGAAAACTTTAATATAAAAAAGTGTAGTATAAAAAAGTTTAATATGAAGAAGTGTAATATAAAAAGTGTAGTATAGAAAAGTTTAATATAAAAAAGTGTAATATAAGAAGGTGTAATATGAAAAAGTGTAACATAAAAAGAGTGTAATATAAAAAAGTATAGTATAGTAATATAAAAAAGTGTAATAAAAAATGTACTACAAAAATAGTATTTTTTACATATTTTTAAAATGACCGCCATTTTGAAAACGTTGAACGTATTTTGCTAAGTAACGAACATTTCCAAGCTATTATAGAAATACGTAGATATTTGTATCTATCATTTTGGACCAAATCAGTCTAACCAAATTTGCAAACACTAAAACTAGAGTGCTAACATAAAGCGCGCTTAATTTTTTTTTTTTTTTTTTTTTTTTTTTTTTTTTTTTCCTTAATGTTTATACTTTATGCCAGTATATATACTCAATAAAATATATATGGTATTGATGCCATAAAAAAATTCACGCAGGAATCGGCCCCAAGGAACAATGGAAAGACTAAACCTTTCATATGCATTTAGTAGATCACACAAAATCTCAGTTGAAATATTATTATCGAAGGAACAGATATGGTGCAAACTTAGCTGTTTAGATAAACAATATTTTTACCCAACTAGCGTTACAACAATTTTTCCATCGAAAATTAGGCCTTATGTTTTTATATTTTATATCCATGCATGATTTATTGCTCATTAAATTAAGCAAAGTTTATCATTACGGTAAATGTTTTGTGCGCCCGACGATTTTAATTTAATTAAACATTTACAACTTTAAACAGCCGCTATATTGAAACTGTAAAAGATAATTGTTTAACAATATTACAGGACTAGCCAGCCAGTGGCAGCAGTAAATCACTAAATTGTGATCGACTTTGCATGATGACTGGCCCTTATAGTATATAGACGTGCAATAAGGTTGTTTTTTTAAAAAAATCATCTATTAAGTGGTTTTTTCTTTTAAGAAAATGTTTTTTCTAAAACGTGAACATTTCAGTTTTTGCACTGTTTGACAGGGTTTTCATAGGAAAACGGACGGCTTAACGGATTTTAATGAAACTTTTTGTTATTACATGGAGCATTGATAAGGTGATACGCCTATTTGAAACAAAATTACGAGCACTCAAAATGCCTGATTTGTTTTTCTGTTACGTTAAAAGGCCTGTTTAGTCCTCTTTTTACTGTAAAAGAGCTTGACAAATTGCCATGATAATTTTTATATTTATTAAATAGCCTACAATTGCCAGCGGGTTTTAGGCTACATTAAACTGTCATAGATTTATCCAATACTCAATTTATTTTGATAAAATTATACTTTCATGAGCTCTTAAAGCCAAACGATGCTTGCACACTTCTTGGTTTAGTTTAGTTTTTCATTTCATGCATTTGAAAAACAAAAACTAACTTTAAACAAATTTCTGTCTATATTATATCGGTTTGTTCCGTTCAAATGCAATTTGTCCATTGTTCACCGCGAAACGATTTGACTGATTTAATTAATTGAAAATTTGATACTTGTTAAACAAACTGCAGTACTAGGTTTTAGGTTACCTCAAACATCTATTCACCTATATGAAACAAAATGACGGGCACTCAAAATATCTGATTTATATTAAAACGAGTTATCACCACGAAACTCTAGTAGAGAAACGAGTCCAACCGACAATGCTACTTTATGATTTCTTCTTGTAAAACGTTATCTATCTGGTTACATGTTAATGCCAGGAATGGTGTTAATGCCAGATGCTCTAACCAATAATTTAACTGTTATTTTCGTCGAAAAAATTACTGTATTCCACCGCTGAATATAAACGGACTACAAGTACAGCCACCATTATAAAAAGTGTGCTCGATATTAGCGCCCAAAATCCAAGTAGTTAAACTACCTGCCGCTACGAACGCTGCACGCTGCAAAGACATGGGTTAGATTTTTTTTTTAAGGCGAAAAGTACATTGAGGCTATTATCGCCTCCCTAAATGTAAGTGTGAGTGTAAAGTGTTAAAGTCGTAAGTGTATGTTGTACGTGTAAGTGTGTGTTAAACTCGGGTACAGCGAGGGACGTCTAAATCCTCTCAATAGACGCAGCTAGTCTGCACTCCCCTGCGGAGAACATGGATTAGAAAAGTTTGAGAAAATAGACAGTACTATTGTCTGTTTAAATGTAATTGAACACTTTGCCGCAAGATGCCAGCAGGAGTTATCATTCTAGTAAGTTTATATTCAACGATTCCACTTTTAATAAAAAAACTTCTCTCCCAAACAATCAAACTTACTGTATATTGAAACAAAATGTGTCAGTCAATTTATAAATTAATCAACTGTAACGTTTAATCTCTGAAAAATACTGAGTGAATCATAATGGTGTTCATATCTTTTGTAATATAAAAGTGTACATCAAATTTTCGAGATGAATTGAAAATGTATTAATTAAATGTTTAAGTAAACTTTGGCTTATGCGCTCAGTTTTGTTCTCAAATAATTTTTCTAATGACACCTGAGGCTGTCACTTAATGGCAGTGTATTTTAGATTACAATAATAACTAAGTTCACTGCATTAAGAAAATTTTATCGCTATAATTAAAAATATTGGTACTAAAATTTATTTTACGACTCCAACAGTATTCTGTCTGTTCAGTCCCTGTAATTTCTTCTATTTTATCCAATTTTTACGAAATGTATATCATATTTTCAGTTATGGTAAAATGGGAATATAAATGTGAGCATATCGCTAAAAAAACCCAAATTGCATTTTTTCCGAGAGCGCATACTTCCAGTTATAATTATCCGATTATTATGAAACGTATCTCGTATTAAGGTTTATAAATAAAAACACAATTTTAATCCACCATAGAGCTGTATTACTCACTTTTACATTGAAACAGAATTTTCACGTCAACCTTTACATTAATTAATTACAACTTTTACTCCCTAAAAATACCGTAGCGAAGCTAGTACTAATAAACCTCTAAATTAGGATACTAAAGCTGTGTTTTTATTTATAAACCTTAGTAAAAAAAACTCATTTCGCATTTGCTATTTAGGTGGGGAATATACAACAAAAAAAAGTTATCACCAGTTAACGGGTCAAATTTTAGGTTTATGTTATTCGACTGTCGTTAATTTATATTTTAGCTGCAGTTTACAGTCGTAATGGTCTAACCTAATAAAAATTGTAGGCCTAAAATAATAAAGATTAAAATTATAATATTTAGGCTACTAATATTATACTAGTAGTTTATAGTCTATCTATACTATAACCAATATGTTAGTATAAATCAGAGGTAACTGGCCCAGGGTTCCGTGGGGCCTATCCAAGTATTTCTTTATTATGTCAACCTCTATGTAATCAATAACTATACTATGTTTAAAAATTGAACAGTCTTCACAAAGAGGAAGAAAAATACATTCTTTCATTTGTTATTTTTATAATAAATGAACATTTATTATGATTATTTAACGTTTTTTATACTAATTTTTCTTTGTAGAATTCTAAAATTAACATAAGTAGTAATTTGATTTTTTTTCTTAAGGGTTTCGTTAAAAATGTACAACCATTAAGAAGTTCCGCGCCTCAAAATAGTTTGAAGACCACTGATACAGACTATAGGCCAAACCTAAAAAAGGTATAGGCTTATTGTATCATATTCAATATATTAAAAAAATAATATGATAATAAAAAATTGTATATATTTTTTAAGTGGAAGTTCATTTTTGTGCTCGTCAGAAATGATTTCGATGAAGCAATGTGCTCATTAAATTAAATATCATTAAATTAAGTATAGTATCTTCTTGCATCATCGTGCAAAGATAGATTTTCCTTTCTACGAGTAGAATGTAATTACATTTATGCCTTTGTGATTTTACAATACCAAAGTTTACAATTTTCACTTTTCCCCAGATAAAAGTTCATTCTATTTTGTTAAAGTTTTTTTACATTACTCGATTGACGCGATGTTTGGACCCGTGTCCGGATTCGTTTTAACATCTTAACGTCTTTGTTTCAAATCATCTTGCGGTGTACGGAAAACGCTCTTTCTTATCAGTTCTACTTTTCCCATTAAGCGAAGTAGGCTATATGACAATAAATAACCTATCATATGAAAAATTAGTTTTGAGGTTACTGATTTCAAAAATTTTGTCTTTAAGTAAACGATTATCTTTGTACGCGAATCCGAGCCTAAAATTAACAGATTTCGATTAATTCTGACATTTTCATATCTCGGGACAATTTTAGAATGTTTCAAAGTTCTACTTTTCAAGCCTTTTTTTGCGAAGTTCAGTTATATTATAACGACTAGTTCAATGCCCTTGCTTTGCTTCCGTATAAAAGTTTTGAATATTTTACATGAAAACGGTAAGAAATAGACAGAAAATGGTAAATTATAAAGTTGTAGAAAATTAATTCCAGGCTAAAGATGTTTCATCAAAACTTAGATAGTAGCAACTCTTCGCCAGTATGATTAGAATAACGGGACAGTACCCAAGTGTTTCCTTGCTCGAAAGAATATGATAAAAGCTACGAAGGTGTTGATAATTTAATTGAAACCATCTCACCGGAACGATTAATTCGACTATAATTCACTGGTTTTCGATATCTGTTAGCCGCCTCGGTGGTCTAGTGGATAGCGTACTAGGCTTTCACCCCGAGGACCCGGGTTCGATTCCCGGCGAGGGCTTGGCATTTTCATACGCTATAAATCATCCCACCACTTGTGCATTAGCCCAAGTGTGCACAATAGTCGGACGTTAAACACCAAAAAAAAAAAAAAAAAAAAAAAAAAAAAAAAAATTTGATATCTGTAAGTTGCTGAACATTTCGGACATGCAAACAGAGAGATTCTCCGCTTTAAATACTGTACATATTAGAGCTGGACACAAACGTTGTACTTCCCCGTCAGGTTAGAGTGAGAGAGTAAATACATCAAAAAACATTAGACACTCCCCTCTCTCTCTCTCTTCTCTCTCTCTCTCTCTCTCTCTCTCTCTCTCTCTCTCTCTCTCTCTCTCTCTCTCTCTCTCTCTCTCTCTCTCTCTCTCTCTCTCTCTCTCTCTCTCTCTCTCTCTCTCTCTCTCTCTCTCTCTCTCTCTCTCTCTCTCTCTCTCTCTCTCTCTCTCTCTCTCTCTCTCTCTCTCTCTCTCTCTCTCTCTCTCTCTCTCTCTCTCTCTCTCTCTCTCTCTCTCTCTCTCTCTCTCTCTCTCTCTCTCTCTCTCTCTCTCTCTCTCTCTCTCTCTCTCTCTCTCTCTCTCTCTCTCTCTCTCTCTCTCTCTCTCTCTCTCTCTCTCTCTCTCTCTCTCTCTCTCTCTCTCTCTCTCTCTCTCTCTCTCTCTCTCTCTCTCTCTCTCTCTCTCTCTCTCTCTCTCTCTCTCTCTCTCTCTCTCTCTCTCTCTCTCTCTCTCTCTCTCTCTCTCTCTCTCTCTCTCTCTCTCTCTCTCTCTCTCTCTCTCTCTCTCTCTCTCTCTCTCTCTCTCTCTCTCTCTCTCTCTCTCTCTCTCTCTCTCTCTCTCTCTCTCTCTCTCTCTCTCTCTCTCTCTCTCTCTCTCTCTCTCTCTCTCTCTCTCTCTCTCTCTCTCTCTCTCTCTCTCTCTCTCTCTCTCTCTCTCTCTCTCTCTCTCTCTCTCTCTCTCTCTCTCTCTCTCTCTCTCTCTCTCTCTCTCTCTCTCTCTCTCTCTCTCTCTCTCTCTCTCTCTCTCTCTCTCTCTCTCTCTCTCTCTCTCTCTTTCTCGTACTGTACCTAATCATTATGTTTACGTATCAGATGACTACAGAACGGGTCTGAAAATTAAAAAGTAACCACCATTAATAATAATTTTCGTTAATAAAATGATTAAACGATTACGAAAAATCAATAACGTTATGATAGCATTAATCCGTTATCAATTAAAAAGGCATTGGCTAAGTCTTTGACGTTTTGTCCTTATTTAAAATAGAAAGCAATGTCATTTCGTCTTTAAAAAAATTAATAAAAACTGTCCTTAAATCACAAATCAAAGTTCTATTGGTATTTAAATTTATACATGGACGAAGCTATAACCTACAATAAACTGTTTAATTTAACTTTGTTTAATTCATATCGTCGAAACACAATTCCATTAATAAAATTGTCGGGTCTTTTATTGTTAAAATTTTAACTACTGCGGTAAAACATATTTTTATCCATGCCCCATAAAGAGACGTTTAATCTGTGTTCTGTTATTTTTAAATACCATCTGTTAGGCCTACTTTCTAATTATTAGCTTCTAACAGCGTTCAAAAAACCATTTTTTTCACGCTGAGGCTGTATTCCCGTGTAGTAGGTAAATTAAGTACCTCGATCAATAAGGTAATTTACTGGGTAAGTAGTTTAATGGCGTTAAAATCAAATTTTTGCAAAATCCTTTCTTAGTGCACCTCTATATTGTTGTAAGAAGAAACTATGTAAATTTCAAGTCTTTAGCTGTAATAGTCTCGGCTGTACGTTGATTATTAAAGTTGGACTTGGTAAGTAGTTTAATGGCGTTAAGATCAAAACTTTGCAAAATCCTTTCTTACTGAGCACCAAAATTATGAAAAGAATATATCCTAAAAATTTTAAATCTCTATCACTAGTAGTTTTTGCTTTGCTATGAATCTCTGTCAGTCATAGTCAAGACAAAACCGCTTATATATAGGTAGATAGATTAATCGACAGTTGCTTTTTCCACTAGTTTTATGTACCTATTACGTATTGTGTTCGGTTAATTTCAAATTAAACACAATATATTTTAAAGTAAACATTACTGTATTTATACTTTCAAGCACACGCTATTTACTTAAAACAAATTTTAATGGATCTATAAACGTAAAACATTCTACATTCCAGATTACGCTAGCGTCCTTCAAACTGAAATATGTTTCAGTGAACCTTTCTTTTCGTTTTTACCACGCGAGATTTGCTTACGGTAGGGGAGAGGAAGGCAGTGATTTAAAATGAAAAAAACAGATAGCCTAATTTTTCGAAACTGAAATATTATTAAATTGTTTACGTGATATCAAAATTCAAACTTTGAACTTGAATAGAAAATTATACAAATACTCTACCCTTCATGTAACTATAAAATAACATGAACAGTATTGTTCTCATCTTCTCCAACGCAGAAACAATGAGTTGAAGAGCTTCGCGCACTTATCCGTTGAGTGTCAATAGGCTAGTACAGTGGTCGACAAACTTGTCATCAAAAACAGCCAAATATAAATAATAAAAAATTGCAGTATTCAAAGAGCCATATTTTTAAACTTAAGCTTTGCTTTAGTGGAGACATTTTTATAGAAATAATTAGAATTAAAAGTACACTCTCGAACTTGCCTTTGCTAAATATGTATTAGTTTCACTAACGGTACATTAAATAAAACTTGGCACAATATTTATATAAAGATAATATTTATTAAAAAATATAAAAAGTTAAATAATATAAAAGGTATCCTTAAATAAAACCACAAATACTCCACTAATGTGAACAATGGCCTTGCATTTAGGTGTCAGGTTTGTATGTTGTCTCTAAATCGGTATAAAGACGCTCGCATTTTGAGCTCCATAATTATTTATTTTTTAAATCCAGCAACTGCATTTCAGTGGTTCCAATATCAATATTAAAGGGTGAAAACTTTATTTCTGTTACCGTGGCATTACCAACGTCGCGTTACTGTTTTTAAAGTCTGAACCTGATGAGAAAAGCTTCCTTCACATTTAACAGTGTTGTTCTACAATAGCAAATGTCAATATTGGACTTATTTTCTCGACAATATTTCAACAGGCATGGAAAGTGTATTAGAATTTCTCTTTCAAAATCTTCGGCAAAAAGCAACAATTTGTTTTCGAATGAAATTACTTCTTCTAACATCGAGAAAAATATCTGTAGACTTGCGTTTCAAAAAGTTTACTCATCTCTTACAAGGCAAGTTAATAAATAATATTCCGTGCCTGTAGGCCTACTATAGATTGCGTGGAAGAGCCTCGCGAGCCGAGGTTTGCCGACTACTGGGCTAGTATGCAACACGCTGCATCCCACTGTTACGGATGACGTTCTTTTTCGTTAGTTTAATCGATTTATCGAACTGTTATTTTTAATTTTGTTCTTAAAACTAGTGATATGACTTTTATATTCATTTTGGTGTCCCGATTTTATTAATTTTAACTTTCTTCATTTCTTTCTTGTCTTCTTGTTAATTGCTTGCAGTTGTTCATTGTTGTAGGATAAATCTGTTAAAATCACAGATTTTATGCAAAATATATTTTTTTTAGGCCATTAAATGAAGGACTGCCTCTGGATTAAAGGAAAGTTCATTACTGTTTCTGTCTTTCTGTAAGTATAATATGCCTCATTGGCTCTGCTGCCCAGTGGTAGGTATACATGGAGATGCTGCTTTAGGCTTGAAATATGCATTTGGTATACTGACGCTACAGCTGTTTTGAACAGGATTAATCTGTATATAACTGAGTCAACTATATTAGCTTATTTATCAAGAGGTTTGAGGTTCACTCATTCGATACTGATGACAAATATAAATTAAAGTCAGATGACATTTTTAATAATGTTAAGGAACGATAAACTCTGTCTTGATATATATATATATATATTGTTATTATTTTACCCCGCAGAGGGTGCAGACTAGCTGCACCTATTGAGAGGATTTAGGCGTCCCTCGCGGTACCCGAGTTTAACAAACACTTACGCTTACGACTTTAACACTATACACTCACACTTACATTTAGGGAGGCGATAATAGCCTCAATGTGCTTATCGCCTTAAAATAACAACAACAAAAAATTGTTATTTTAAGGAGAAAAGCACATTCAGGCTAGTATCACCTCCCTAAATGTCAGTGTGAGTGTATAGTGTTAAAGTCGTAAGCGTAAGTGTTTGTTAAACTCGGGTACCGCGAGGAACGCCTAAATCCTCTCAATAGGTCCAGCTAGTCTGCACCCCCTGTGGGGTAAAATAACCTGCTATAGGGTGTACCTGGATATTCTATATTCGATATAATTCATGTAAAGGATTAACTGAATCCGCGACATACGTTATAAATAATATAGAAGCATAACTGAATCTTCGATAAGGTATAACTTGTACAAGCCTACCTGAATCTTCAACATATGGTATAAAGACCAACCTAAACCTTCAAAATATATTGGAGCTAATACAGTCTTGCCTAACTTAATCCTCAACATATGGTATAAAAGCCTAAACGAATCTTCAAAATATGTTATAACTAGTATACAGGCCTAACTGAATCCTCAACATATGGTATAAAAGCCTGAGTGTATCTTCAAAATATGTTATAACTAGTGTAGAAGCCTAACTGAATCTTCATTAGTTAGGCCTGGACTATCAAGGCCTAATTGTATCTCCAACATACGGTATAACTCATAAACATGCCTAACTGAATCCTCAACATATGGTATAAAAGCCTGAGTGTATCTTCAAAATATGTTATAACTAGTGTAGAAGCCTAACTGAATCTTCATTAGTTAGGCCTGGACTATCAAGGCCTAATTGTATCTCCAACATACGGTATAACTCATAAACATGCCTAACTGAATCCTCAACATATGGTATATCTAAACAAAAGCCACCAAGTGGTCTTTGAATTCCAACCAAGAACCAAACACCTTCTTACGCAGTGTGTTGAACAATATCAATCCTCGCACTTGGCGGCGGCGTGCATACCTTCCTGATTTCAGTCGCATCTACATTTCATAAATATGTATGTAGGTAATAGTACTGCCAACTCTATGGAAGTTTTAGTTTTTAAGTAACGGATACCTGAAAACTGCTAATATATTATATCAGTCGCGTATATATTCATAGACCAACATACTTGGCTAGACGGAACACTGCCGAACAGACACACGCTAGTAGGCCTAAATATTATACCGAAGGCTACAGAGCCAACAACCGTCGTGCGCGCGCGCGTGTGTATGTGTGTGAAAGAGAGAGAGAGAAGACAAGAGAGCACATTATAGGTCAGCCGCTTAGAAAACGGCTACCTAAGTGCATCAGTGGGACAGAGAGAAAAAGTGCCAGAGAGAGGTGGAATCATCACTCTCACTACAGCTCCCTCCTTTTCCTTCATTATCGCTGAATAGCAACCAGATCGACCGACTCTGAGTCATTGGACTGTTGGAGGGAGCTGGAGGGAAATTCTCCTACATGCGCGAGAAATTCTCTCTCAGGCCGTTTACCAAGTGTCTGGACTATAGTAACACTATTTTGGCTTTGGTTTGCTTCAAACTGAACAGAATCATTCATGTTGGTAACAGATAGTAAATTTTTCATGTTATACTTTAAAAAAATCTGGTTTCACCATCGTAACCAATGAAACAAAAAATTAGCGTTTTAAATTTTAAAATTTATTTGAGAATTCACAATAATAAACCCAATGAACGTAAGGATTCACCTTTCGTATTTTCTATCAAATTTCAATATTTAAAATCAGTTTTCAACGCTGATTACGACGGTGACAATATTTTGTATGAACGTTATAATTTTTTAAGATATTTCAATGGCTGCTATTTTGTAGCGTACTAAAATATTAGAATATCAAAATGTTTTTTATTTTTAAGTTATTAATGTTGGTTGGTTTTAGGAAAGTCCAGCGAAACAGCTGAGTGTCTCAATTATTACACCAAAAAAAGTTGTAATTAAAATCGCATTATCTTTCACAAAGAATAGAAAAAATATATCTCAACAATAAACAAAATTATATACAAAATCGTTTCATTTCACTTTTCTCGCTTTCAATTAGGCCTACTTTGTAACAAATGCTAAATAATTAGGCTATCGTTGTCGAATTGTTTAATCTGTATTAAATGTAGGGTACATTTTAAAACATATATTGATTTAAATAGTAAATATTCGAATCAGAAAGTATGTGGGTGAAACGGTTTGCTACCGTATGGAAAGAATAGGTGGCATTTTGTGAAGGAATTTTAATAAATTTTATAAAATTAAAGTACAGTGACAGTATTCTCATAATAAATTAATTAATTGTACTGTTGATTTTGTTCTGTCCTTGTAGCTTCCATCTGTCACCGTTATTACAATCAGTTATTAGGCCTACATCAACCTTTATTTATTTTTATATTTTTTTATTAGCAGCAAACAAATAGTATTTCGGAAATTTAGACTTTTAGATAACTGCGAACATAAAACGTTGATGAGCGTTTAAAAAATCGATGTTTTTAAACAGATTTCCATATTGTTGTTATTAACTATTAAAAGTTTTGTGCCATATGGATTGTGATTTTCATTCTTCACGTATACGTTAATATAGACACAACATCAGCGAACGATTCGATGGTCGGTCATTACACAGTCGAATGTAACAGATTAACATGTAATTTAGAACATAAACAAACACTAATAAAACATATTCGCAGTGATTGACCTCAAATACATTGTCCACGCCCACTCACGCAATAAACAATCGAATCGTGGCATTTTAGTCTTCAATTAATAGTACACGTATACATTTCCTTAAAATATATCGATCTAATGTTTAGGTTTTTGCGTTAAATTAGCGTCCAGGACAATATTAATTGATATTATTGCATTGTCGAGCCATATGGAACGGCAGCTACGTCCCACGTGTGGAATGGCGCCGCGTTTGAACTTGACATTATATCGATCCAAGATGGCGTAAGGTTGCTGACAATACGTCCACGAAAATAATACACACAAACAACAGTGTCAGCGAGGTAAACAACACGAAGCGTTTAACGGTTAAACTAAACAATAACATCACACTGACCCGTGTAAAGCGAACGTTGAGAGGCGAATTGATACGGGACCTGTCGGATTAGTGTAGCATATGGAAAATAACGAAGGGCCTAACCTAACTTACCTTTTGAATGATATAACAACGCGAGTTATACGCCGTACAAATATAAGTGCCATCCGCGTCTAGGCAGGCGGTCAGCGGGTCGCCGAGTATTTTCTGAGGCCCTCTGTGTCTGCGGTGGGGCATCTGGGAAGTAAGCGAATATCGTAGATGTCGTTAACCATGCCGACCTGTTGAGCTGTCAAACTGAACTGGATAGAGAGTGCGCAAACAGCTGAGCTATCGAACCTAGCCTACTGCTAACTATCAAGATAACAACTGTGCGTTGCATTTATTATTTACGTTGCAAAATGTAAACAACGTTGAGATTTGATTTGATCAATTCGCTGGTTGCACGGCTTCGTAGCGAAAAAGAGCGAATTAATAAAATTAAATTTTTATTCGCGATAAGGTAAACAAAACGTGAATTTTATGAACAATTTTCCAAATTAAAAAGTAGTAATACGAGGGCGTCGACACTCAAGCTCGATGTTAATCTGCGTAGAATCGTAATTAAAAAAACAAACAATTTCGTGATTTACAAAAAATTGGAAATTATTCCAATAATTCATTTTGTTTTGGATTGTTACTGGCTCAAAAAATATTCCTTACGACGTTTGTCATCCAGCGTTATCGAACAAACTGAATTCTTTATCTAATTATAAGTATTGCCAGTTATTAAATACGATGAATGATTACTATTTATTTATAAAATAATGTGGAAAATAAACTGTTTTTAATATTTTGGTGCACATTATTAGTATAAACAAATATTATTTCAAAATAAGGTGGAACTATGCATTTCAAAATAATAATAACTACTGTATTTTAAATACATTTGAAAATATTTTTTAACGATTTATGTAAAAAAAAGTGTTAAATATGTAAACACCCCTTGGCATACAGAAATCGGAAATGTCTACATAGCTACTACATTTATTTCAATTAGGAGTTTCTGGTGACAACATAATGTATTCCCATAAATTAAAAGTAAACAAGAAAATTATAAAGGATTTTTTATTCAAAAATCGCCTTTAAAACTGGAAACGTGACAGTGATAGCCTATAGCCCACCGAATTCTCTCTATTCACGTTGTTGCCTCTTACAAAGAGTAGGCCTACGCCTATTATAGGCTACTGGAGGTAATAAAGTGTGGATTTATAATGTACACACTTCGAAGACTAAAGGATAGCCAACAGGATTATTAGAGAATTTAAGCCTATCATGTAAAATATGCTATTGGACCCTTATTACGTTAAGACCCAGACCCGATACCCTTGAAATGAGCGCCGATCCTGACCTCCAGATCACTTTTTCATGGTCATAATTAAAATTTAGTCCGATTTTATTCAAACTTGGTGCAAATTTCCGTTACATAGTGGAATACGTTCAACAGTTTCAAATGGTGAAACTGTCATTTTAAATCTTTTTTTAAATCGTATTTTTTATTTTACACGTTTTTTTAAAAAAATCGGTTTTCACTATCGCAATCAAAGACAAAATCTGCAAAAATCAGCGTGATTTTTTTCAAATCCAATGAATTTCTTAAAAATTAATTTGACAGCGGTAAGGGTTCATTTTTAAACTTTCAATGTAACTTTTTTAAGTTTAAAAAGCTAATTTTTCAGATTTTAATGCTGATAAAGAAACCAAATTTGAAATTATTAAGATTAAAAAAATATTATAAATTCGCTTCCATCATGTCAGCGAGACAGCTGCGTGCAGCGATTATTAAACTTTTACTTTCTCATTATACGAAGTATGAAGAACGATGAAAGTGAACAAATTTTAAAAGTGATCCATTTGGTTTTAGGCATCCAGAGTAAAAAAATTAGGTCTACATGAATGTGTGTCTGCGCAACTCTTACTAAACTAACTAACCGATTTCGATGAAATTTGCATTGTAGATCTGGTTTGCCCAAAATGTTACGTTAGTTTATCACGTACGGAATGCCAGTAAAATAAATAAGTGGTGTAAAGCATTACAACAAGGACGGATTAAAGGGGGGGCGAAGGGGCGACAAAAGAAATAAAAAATGTAAAAGATCCAATTTGACTTCCTTAAAGTGGAAGTATCGCAGCTTCGAGGAAAAGAGTCAAAGAGACATCCGAGGCCTCTGAGGGTTCTGAAACCAGTCACATTACCCGATCTCAACTTTGTGTGTACATGAAGTTCTGTCCGTATGTATATATGTACATTTATGCACTTTGTAATGCTTGTACTGAGGGTGAAAACGGGGTTATCAGTTAGATATTTTATGCTGGTTCTCTCTTCTCTTCCTGCGTTAACTGCAACAGAAAGATCTTTCTCGACTCTAAAATTGATCAAAACTTGGTTGAGAAACTGTTGTGACGCTTTATTGGGCTTGCTTAGGCTAAAGAGGACGAGGGATCAGCGTTAACGGTAAGGGTAAAGCAACTAGAGTAACTGCAAATACATATAAAAAATTATAGATAGGTATATTGAGAAGAAGGGAAGTTATGTAAAAGTTTTTAAGAATTAGTTCTAAGAAAATTAAGTGTTTTTTTGTGTCTAAAATGGAATAAATTTTTACACTTATTTTATATGCGTTTTAAGTTTAAAAACAGCTTTATAGTGCTAGTTCTTGAAGGTATTATTTCAAAAATTGTCGTCCCCTAGGTGGCCTTATTTTAAATCGAATCATCCAACCAACCGCCCCCACCCACAAAGTTGCATTAATCCATCAGTGCGTTACACAAACTTTCTAACATTGTATTATTTAAGCTATTTCTCCAAACAGTACGAAAAATGAACTTATTTACAAAAATAGCGTCGGTTTTTGCTAACAAATGGAGTTTCATAACTCAGATCATTACACTAAATTTGAAATAAAACGAGTTAACGGTTTCAGAATAAATCGAAAAAACAGAACACACACTGCAGTAAAATTTCTTGTGTTACAAATTTGCTACAAAGCCTTCGGTTATAACGCTTCATATAGCCTACCACTAAAATTTTATGAACTGAATTTAAGCGTTTTTAAAATAACTTCCGAAACGAATTTTTCGGGGCTGTAGCGTCCCACATATTTTTTTCGATACTAACGAATCCACGAATTTATGGAAAAAATATTTAGTCTTTAAAAAAAATTGTATTGATCAAAAGGGATTTAGAAAAAAAATTGTTTAAACTAGGAGCTCGTGCGCCTATTGCTCTGCGCATGTCGTTGGCCTTCACATTGGCTGTTTCCTGCGTTCACTAGAGTACGCGTATGGACGTGTTAGCGCTTTCCGCAAAGGCAAACTGAATTTTTCCCCGTGCAAAACATACACTCATACCCCGTGATAAAAAGTAGTATTAAACAAACAAAACAAAAAATACAAAAATTGTCTCGAGATAAGGGCAAACGAACACGTGCATGCAAAATATCATAAAAATCGGTTAATTACTTTAGTCCAGAGATGTGCACGGATGGACAGACAGTGGGGGGGAAAGAGATGGGCTTTTAAAACTTAAAAAGCCATCAAAATATCAAGATCGTTTTTTCAACGATCACCATATTTTCTTTAGACCTATATTTCGTATAGTGACAACGTAAGGGCGTGTTCAAACACTTTCTGGCCTAACTGAAATGTCTTTCACCATAATTGTATATTTATTTGTAAATTTTGTAGGCTATTGAAGTTAACGTTCCTTACGTATCAAGTCAACACTGATATTTTCTTTTAAATAGTATAGAAGAGTAAGTTTTCGTATTACAAAAGTAGTTGAATAGTTCTTGACGTGAAAATGTTTCTAAAATTGATGTCCAGGTGTATGAAGGTATCTCGTCCAAATGAGCTACAATTTCTGTCAAAGGAAATTTGAAACTTTAATACCGCATCCGTGCTAGCCTCGTTTTAAAGGGAAGGACCAAAGTTTATGGCAATACCAAGGCTATATGCCATAGCAATAACAGTTATGTAGCCCCTGAACAATGCCGCTTTTACCAAAATTACAAACACTATAGTGTAAACCTATAGGCTACATGGGACGGAGGCTAGAATATGACTATTAAAAAGGCACTACTATTATCTATTCTCTTACAATCATTTGAAAATCTGATTTCATCGTCATAATAAGCATTAAAACTGAATAAAATAGCAGAGTTTTACTTTAAGATTACATTGAAAATACAATTAATTCTTTTAATTAATTGACGGCCGTCAAATTAATTCTTTTAATGCATTTTAAAAATTAAAAATATTAATTTATTCAGATTTAAACGCTGATTACGATGATGAAATAACGTTTTTTTAAAAAAAGTTGTGAATTTTTAATATTTAGAATAGCCACCATTTTGAAACTGTTGGACGAATTTTGCTGGGTAATGAGCTTGTCCTAGTTAATGCCAAAATCGATTTTTTTGTGCCAAATTTGAATCGAATGGAACAAAAATTGCGATCTGGGAGTGCTAAGAACCCCCAACACAAACATATATAAATTTTATATATCACTCTCAAAAAGTGATCAGAGCAGTCAGGATTGGAGTTTATTTCGAGGTTACTACCTAGCCGCCTCGGTGGCCTAGTGGATAGCGTACTAGGCTTTCACCCCGAGGACCCGGGTTCGATTCCCGGCGAGGGCTTGGCATTTACATACGCTATGAATCATCCCATCGTCTGCGATGGGAATCCTATCGTCTGCATTAGCCCAAGTGTGCACAATAGTCGGACGTAAAAAAAAAAAAAAAAAATTCAAGGTTACCATGTCCGCTCCTAATGGAAATTCGCTAGTAGTGATGTGCTTATCTAAGAAGAATGTTTTAACACGACACAGCTGGTAAAAGTGATAAGTAGAATTAAATTTTAAATTAAAATTAAAATTTCGAGTTTATTATATTTAAACAGTTGGATAAATAAAAAAAATGCTAGAAAACATTTTTACAATAATTACGTGAAGAAAATTTTAATGCAGAATTAAAAATTGGTTTCATGTTGGAACGTGACGATATAACAAAACAAAAAGAAAGAAATTATTATAATAAAATAATGATTTTTAGAAAAAATGTAAAGTCTTCAATTTAAACGTTTTTTTTGTAAAATATCTTGCAAGATCCAATAGTGGTTAAGATGAAAAAAGTTTTTTTTTTTTTAACGTCCGACTATTGTGCACACTTGGGCTAATGCAGACGATGGGATGATTTATAGCGTATGAGAATGCCAAGCCCTGGCCGGGAATCGAACCCGGGTGTTCGGGATGAAAGCCCAGTACGCTATCAACTAGGCCACCGAGGCGGCTTTTAATTTATTACGAAACCTTAGAAGCTAATTTATAAACCTACTTGTGCTTTGTTGCAGTATTTTCCATGGAATATTTTACAGCTGATTAATTGGAAGGTTGATCTTTTTTTTTTAAATTAACTACAGTAAGTTTGTAGGTTATGTTTAGAAGAGAAACTTTTGTTATTAAGACGAAAATTAGGCTATTGTTATTGGTATAATATACAGTCTTCACTCGATAATTCGTACTTCTATAATTCTTAAAACTCTTTAATTCGCTCTTAGACGCTGTACCCTTGAAAAAAAATTATAAATTGTAAGAAAACAATACATTTTTGTCCCTTCCTTATTTCGTACTGAGGGAGCTCTATAATTCGCACTCGGTCCAGCCTTCGCTTCTATAAATCTTACTGACTGGGTAGATTTCTTGTTTTTACTGTATAGTCACAACATTTGTGGATCATAAATTTGTATTGTAATCAACGACCGTTATAATCCACACATTTCAAACACTTACCAATTAAATAAGGTCCATATTCCGTTAAAAATCGAAAAGCAATGTCTAAGGCGGCAACCAAATGCGGAGCTAGCTGAGCAAAATGAAAATGAACGGCAACCGGAAGCGGAATTCAGTCAGTTTAAAGAACACATTTGTATTTTTTTAAATATAAATATTTGAGAGTTACTGCAACGGATTCTAGGAAAATACTGTTTAAAAACCGTAACCTAGGCAACGGTAACCTAGGTAACGAAATAATAAGTTTGGAGGCATGGTCAGCTTGATGGGGAAAGCGGAGTCAGCTCCAAAACTGAAATAGACAGAGTGCAGCTACGCAAAGCGGAGCCCAGTGACGCCGCTTAACTCCGATTCAGCTTCGTTATACTTTCAATGGCCACACTTACATTAAAAGCAGTAGGTTAGGTTTTAAATACATAGTCAGCTCCGCATTTGGTGGCTACCAGGTATTAAGAATGTCAGGCGTCTGCGCCACAGAGCTGGTGCAAAAATAAACTAGCTGCTAAACAAAAACGACCTTGTACATGACCGCAAAGACTAAACGGAGTGAGGGCTCAGTGGTCGGTGTGGTAAAGCACCGGTCAATTTGCTAACTTATTTTAATTAAACCCGTTGCTTTACCCTTACCGTAAATGACGATTCCTCGTTCTCATTAGTTTAACTGGTATAAAGTTTGAACGTTAAAGAAAAACCTAACCTAACGGAGTAAGAACGTAAATCGTTAAATAATAAACGATAATAGATACCTATTTATTGGACAATACCAGTAAGTTCTTGCAGAAACTGTTTAAGTGCAATACTGTTTATTTAGAGCTGTTATAATGAGTGCGTCAAAATATAAATCTTTCTCTCGCGGACAAAAAAAGTATTGCATCAACTGTGCCATTGAATATACACGGACTAGAAGTAGATCCACCACTATAAAGTGTGCTTCGATTAAAGCGGTTAAAGTCCAAGTAGTTGGACTATCTGCCGCTACGAACGCAGCTGCAAGGATAGGACGGTAGAAACGTTTGAGAAAATAAACAGTACTATTATCTACTTAACTTTAGTTGAATACTTTGCCGCAAGATGACATCAGCGAGCGGTAACATGTCTCTCATATGGGTTGTCACTCTAGTTCTATATATATATATATATATATATATATATATATATATATATATATATATATATATATATATATATATATAGTACATACATTTCCCTATAGATCTTTAAGATCTGGACACACGGAAATGAAATGTAAGTTATTTTTTACAAATTTTAACCTTTTAGGGGTGGAATTTTGAACAGAAACATTTCTTTGTACACCTCTGAAACCCAAGATAAACCTGTAAACGAAATGTCGGCTCTTTAGGACATTTGGATCAGGAAATAGGGGATCATAGAAATAAAATGTAAAGTTCATTTTTACCAAATTTTAACCCTTTACTGGTTGAATTTTTCAAAACCGTTTCCTAGAGAGCATCTGGATTTGGAGAAACCGTAATGAATGAATAAGATGCGCGCGCACACACACACACACACACGCGCGCGCACACACACACACACACACACACACACACACACACACACACACACACACACACACACACACACAGTAAAATTTATCTATTGCGGATCTTTATAACGGAATCTCTTTAAAAACGAGCACAAGACCGTCCTACTCTTCTACCCTATTTCTCAGTATAGTCCAGGCGCCAAAGGTACTTGAATATGCAATATGCCAATACGTCATTCCAGTGTTAAAAACTGTGCGTCAATTGAATCGAGTGTTTTGTGACTTGTATAACATTTTACAAGTAATGCATTTCTTTTTTGTACTTTTACAATACAATATTGACATCTAAACGGAAAATTGTATCGTTAGATGTACAGTTAGAGTTTTGTGACAAGTAAAATAAATTTTGCAACTGATTGAAAGTATCATGTGATGACAATGCCCTTGGCAACCAAGTTTTGTTAAATTTGAGAAAGAATGCAAGTTCTATTGTGAATGGCAGGTCAACAAGCCTTCCTCAAACAATGAGGTCGTTTGGCACTGTTATTGTTTAGTCAGGTCTATCATCCCTCAATTGGCATATATCAGCCAGCTTTTGTTTTTCCTATAAATAACAATATTTAATGACCTTGTTAACTTAATAAATTGTTACTCTACCCTACTGAATTTGGTGCCTCCTAAACAGTATGTCCTATGATGAGAAAAAATTAAAGGCAAATACAATAGTTGCTTTATATTAAGTAACTAATATAATCTGTTTCAGTTAACAGATATTTTACCGCATCTTGAAAAAGTTTAACTGGTAATTTTCCTGATGTAACTTAACAATAGCCTGTGTTGTGTTGGCTTACTTTTAAATTGTTTCAAATGTACAGTTTTGTGTGTAATTGAACATAATTCAATACATAAACAACATTTTATTTATAACTAGGAATATCCTGCAAAACGAGAATAATTTTAAATATTGATATCCAAGTTTATTTGCCAATTCATGAAACATATTGTCTTTTTCTCACAGTTACAGTATTTTATTCATACAGTGTTATTTAATAAATATTGTTTTTCATTTCAACAACCTTTGCACTCAACATATTCAAATTAAAAATAGTGTTTAACACTTTTTACAAATAAAAACACATCTTATACAAGTTCTCATTGAGCTCAATCTATAGTGTGAATTGATTGACAGTGAAAACTCTTTATAACAGTGAAAACTAACATCTTTTTCAATGCCCTAATTAGTATACAATAGTAAAATAGAGAGAGATATTACTGTGTATATATTCTTGGAAAAGGAGAAGACAAATGTTCCTCAAATTTTTACTAAATTACCTTATGAAAATAACAATAAACTGAAAATAGCTTACACTCAATACTATTCAGCTTTAAGTAGCTAATGTTAAAGAATACAATATTTAACATAAAACTCATTAGATTTCTATGTTAATTGTTGAAGAACTAAATTCTATGAATTTGACAAATTTAACTCACATGCTGCAGTGTAGAGTATATTTTTGAAGGATTACAAAGAAATAATAGTTGTTTGTTTTCCAAACCTTCACTGAGCAGTTTAGGCCTACCATTACCTTTAAGTGTTCTATGCTTCCAGTAGTCATAAATTTACTGTACCAAGCTCGAATACTATTCCTTGATGAAGAATGTTGATTACATAAAGTTTTATACCTAATTTGTACACTACAATTACATAGTGCTTAGTTTGAATAAAGCACTGAACACACTTCATACTATCTGGATTATTAGAGGTTATATTTGGAATTTTAAATACCAACTGTGGATCAGCTGATTTTTTTTTTTTATTATATGGTTATCTTTAAAATTATCTAAATGTGCATATATAAAGTATATTAGGGTTAAAAGTTGTTCTTTTTTTTGTACATACCATGTTTAAGTTTACTAAAACCAATTTTTTTCATACATTTTTCATACAGAATACATACAATTACTACAGAATCACTTAAAAATATTATTATTGTTATTATTAAATAATTATTTAGAAGTATCAACTGAAACATTATTGAAATGTAATGATCAAATATTTCCAATGTAGATGTAATATGTAAAGGATCAGTATTTTCAGGATAACCAAATATTTTTGACTCTAGAAAGTGAGAAAATAGTGTAATTCAGAGCAATCCATGACGATTTTTATACAAAGTACTAAAATGGAAGTAAAATAATTCTTATAGGTCCTTTGGTTTCGATTTTATAATTTTCTTTATAACTTTTAAACTAACGATGGTCAGATTTTCTTTTCAGTGCAATTTAAAAAAAATCTAAATGCAATTTTTTTATTACTACAACTACAATTATGTATATACTTACATAATAGTCCTCATTCAAATAGAACCACACTTTTAAAGAAAATCATTCCATTGAATAACTGCCTTGTTATATGCAAGTCATTAGAACAGTTTACTAACAGCTTTCTTCAAAGTATCCTTACATCACTGCTATTTGTGCAGATTTTATCGCTGATTAAGATAGAGAAGTCAGATTAAAAAAAAAATGTTGGAAATTGATTCCCATTCAGACTGTACCACAATTAGTGGGCAAAGGAGTTTCTTTATATTTTAATATTAATAAACACAGGCCTAATAATTTTCATAAATATTTTGAAACAGCAATTCTATATCTATACCCATTGATGGGTATATCTATACCCATATCTATACCTATTGATCTGATTGAGATTTAAAGGTCATCAGATCACAGAAAAATAAAATAAAATGGACATGGTGATTTTATGTGGAAGACTGGCCAAAATGTTCATGCTGAATGACTGATTATGGTGAAATTCAGGATGTAAATAATATATCGTTTATCAATATCTCTAGACCTAATCGCAAAAGCTTTTTGAAAATAAAAAAAAAACTTAATCATCTCAAGAAAGAAGTTATGAGAAATATTTATTTTCATAAGGTAAAAATTAGAAAAAGTTTATAAAGAATTAATTCTTCATTCATTAAAAATCAGTGTACAAGTCATCTTGCTAATTCTTCCTTATTGCTTGCATCTTTTGAGATTAGCAATAACATAGCTGGAGATGGACATTCATTCATTAGTAGATGTAGCCGACCGACCGACCATAGTAAGCATACTCCACTACCACTAAACTTTTTTTCCCCGCAGGGGGTGCAGTCTAGCTGCACCTATTGAGAGGTTTTAGACATCCCTCGTGGTACCCGAGTCTAACACACACTTACTCTTACGACTTTATTACTTTACACTCACATTTATATTTAGGGAGGCGATAACAGCCTCAATGTGCTTTTCGCCTTAAAATAAAAATTTAAAAAAACTAAATTATTTTCAGTTTTGTACAAAAAATAATTATTAATTTCAGTTTTGTCTTCAGGTTCACTTTTACCACATGTCGAATATTAATTCAAACAAACTGGTAGTGTTGTTTATTTCTTAAGAATTCAACTGTTTTGGGTATAATAGTTTTTATTACAGTTATTTATGAATTGTAAAAAAATAGTTTTTTAAGCAACTGCAATGAGTAAACCTTTGTTTGAATTAAAGTGTGCATTTTATACTCGTATGTCTGTCCTATTTGCTGAATTTATGATAAATGTGGCCTGCAATCATGACTAAAGATTCTAATGTTATCCTGTAACCATGAAGAATGTTCATATTTTTATTTCCAATAAAATTAATGTCCTTAACTAAAGTTTCTCTTTTATTATTATAAAACGGTTCTTTAACCCTTTAAAGTGTATGAGGTTTGTCCAATAAATACGCGAACTAAGGTCATAAAAACTTTATTTTACAAAATTTCATCTACATTGATTTTGTCCCCTTCAAAATACTCTCCATTCACTGCTATGCACTTATCCCATCTTCTTTTCCACTCTTCAAAGCACCCTTGGAAGTCCTCGGAAGTCAGGCTTTTCAGTCTCCTCGTCGTTTCTTGTTTTATTGTGTCCACATCTTCCCTCATCACATTTTTGCATTTAGGGAATAGAAAAAAGTCGCAGGGGGCGAGGTCCGGTGAATAAGGGGGATGATCAAGGATAGTGACTGAATTTTTAGCCAGAAACTGGTGAACAATCAAAGTCGAATGTGCGGGTGCATTGTCTTGATGAAGAATCCATCCATCGTTTTGAGTCAAATGTGGTCGCACACGACGCACTGTTGATTTTCCTAAATTTAGTTCTTCAGCTATCATTCGGACAGTTTTTCGGCGATCAGTAAGGACAAGACGCCGCACACGATCAATGTTTTCATGCACACAAGAGGTTGAAGGTCGTCCAATTCTTGCATCATCCGTGGCGTCTTCTCGACCTTCTTTAAAGCGCTTAATCCACTTGAAAATGGCTGTTTTCTTCATAGCATTATCACCATAAACAACTCTCAACATTTCAGCAATTTCTTGGTAATTTTTACCAAGCTTTACCAAAAACTTGATGTTAATTCGTTGTTCAGTGAATTGGTCAATTTCCATATCGACGAACAAAAAAATAATGCAAAACTAAAAATAACTCTACTCGCAAGATCCGCTCAGCGTAACGTTCTGCCAAGCACTGACGGCTCATTGGGTCCCAGACAACACGTGAGGCCAGTGGACGTGGCTTAACTCTCCATAATGGCCACCATATTCGACCAGTTCGCGTATTTATTGGACAAACCTCGTATATTAAAAGTACATGGACATCGGAAGATGTCATTCAATTATATAACATTAATGAGTATGGGCGTCTTGGTTAGTAAACACTGCAATGATTGTGTAAACGGAATAAAAGAAGATAATACAGTATGAAGTTTTTTTATAAAGCCGTCTTACATTGGTACAATTTCCTGCCAAATAAAAGTATTCACTCATTGGTGAATGACAATTGCGCGTTCCTCGAAAATGGGATGGACCTGTCGTGTAAGTATAGTTTGACTTGTAAAATACAGACAGTAGTTATTATCCTTTTTCCGTAAGTAAGACGTGTGTTAATAAACAGTTTATTTCAATATTGTGTTGGTTACTTTTTAAAGTTTTTGTGGTTGTAGTTTTATTAATATTGCTTTTTGTTACAATTTACATTTACTTGAAATTGTTGTGTTAAATGCATCTCACGTGTTTATGTACTAGTAAAAAAAGAAAATCGCTAATGGATTATCACCTCAAACAGCAAACAGCTTAGGTAAATTGTAGAAGTACATTACATGCCTAAAGATTAGGTTCCTTGACACACAGTCACACTCCCCAGTACCGATAGACATCCGTTGCGGCTCACAGAATGTGATTTTATCCGACCACTACAAACAAATAGTGAACGGAAAAGAAAAATTCAAAGGAAGTGTTTTGTAACAACACGAAAGCAAAGGAACAAACAAGAAAAGACTCCAATTTGAAAGTTCACAATGTTGTATCACACTGTATCCAAGTTTTTAGGATTTTCACACAAATTTTAAATATACTAAAACAAATTATATTTCATTTTTATGTATTTTTTAAAATGAGTTTTGACTGATAAAAATTTATTTATTTATTCCTTTGTGCCAATTAATATACTACTCACTCTGACCTCAACTCTAAAGAAGTCATATGATGTCTTTATTCACCAGAGTTAAAAATAACCTTGGTAATAAGCATATGACCAAAATAACTTTTACGTAAATATTCTCTACTTAAAAACACATAACGTGATATTCATATTGAAATAAGTACAGAATCAAGCACTTAACGGAACAGAAAAGAGTAACATAATTACATTTGTTTTCATTAGACACTTAGTGCTGTAATGTTTTTTCCCTGGTGAACCGGCAAAAATCCTTTAGGGTTATTATCACGGAGAGTGCTGTAATGTATGCAGACATGATCAGTAATGCTAAATTCCTTGTACTCAACCATACAACATCGAACTTCAGTCTTTTCTTGAAATAATGTGGTTATTACAATGTAATGAATTTTTAATTTAGTTTATTTACCCAAAATTGTTTGCTTTAGTTTATTCATTCAGTTTGTGTTTTTACATTACCATATTGTTTATAAATATGGTTGGAAGAATAAAAACAACTTGTTTATGCTAAAATATAAACCTGAAGTTTTAAAACATGTAGGCCAGAGGTTTCCCCAACTTGTATGGACTCTAAGGTCACATGGGAAAGGCATGATAGTGGACCAATTTTCATAAAATTCTGCTAATAAAAAAAAAGGCAACAGTACAGTTTAATTAGTTTTACTTACTTATAACACTATTTTACAATTGCATAAAAGAGTAAAATTTTACTTTATAGAACAGCATTTAGCAATGCCAGTATTTTTTAATTAATATTTGATAAATGAAAAAACCTAGACATGACTTCATGATTTAAGTTAATAATATTGTCAAAACAAAACTTAAAACATAATTTAGCAGGTCTAACAATCTACTGATGAATGAACGTCTTCATGCAGCATCTATCTCAAAAGATGAAGTAAATAAAGAATTACAAGTCAACTTTAGATTTTTAATGAAGTTCTTAAAAAAACTCACATTAAACATGATTCTAAATACTGGTTATTTTTTGTCAAAAATTTGAAATTTTTTTTAAGGATATTAGTTTTTTTGTCTTTTGTAGGAACAGATAAGTATTGCACAACTTATAGGTTCGATATTATTCCCAAAATGTTTCATGCAAAGCTGTCTACTGCTTTTACGCGATTTCCTTGAATCGTAAGTTCAATCCAAAAAAAATGTTTTTCAAAAGTTTTTGCATGTCATAAAAGCAGGCTCGTTGACCACCACGTAAAGAAATTGCTGGTTCAAGTAGACGGAAGTGCTTTCATTGTTTTTGTTATTTCCCTTGCCCTGTTTCTAGTATGGATTAAAAAAATTTTAGTATTAGGCCCGTTGATTATTTCAGCCAGGAATGTGAGATGTGAAATACGTTTGAACAAGTTTATACTATCCTGTAAACAGTTTGTCTAGCTGACACTGTTAATCTCCCTGTAGAGCTATGTTATAGTTGAGGTAGAGTGTGCTGTACTTTGTGTATTTGACAAAACATTCTCATAAAATTATGTTGAGGTCGACTATTTTGAAAAGATTAGAAATTATACTTAGTTCGGATTCTGAAGTGGATGTTGCAAATATCTTAACAAGGGATAAATGTGGTGAAATCAATGCCTTATTACCAGAACTTGAACACAAATTTTAAATTTGCTTCAGAACAATTAAAGATCAGTTTTAGGAATTTCACAATCTAATTAAGGCAAAAATTCAAAAGAATGTTCAGTTATTGCAGACATGTCAGAACAAATGACAAGTTCTCTAAAGACAACACATACGTCTAAAGTAAATAAGACAACTGTTAAGATGTTTAATCAGTGAAAATATGACAAACTTTTTGTGCAAGGACTCATCTGAAAAATTATAACAAAGTTACCTGAAGTTAAAAACAGTTTTTAAACATTTTATATTTGAAAGCGTATTAGGAAAAGATTATTTCATAATTTGTTTAAGCAATGATTTAAAAAGTGTTTTTGGCATGAAGTGTAAAATAAATATCTTACACAATATTGGCTTCAATTTTCCTAAGTTAAAAAAAATTAATGTAGCTAAAAATAAACATGAATATATGATTATAATTTCTGAAGGGCACAGGATAGACATATTCCTAAGATTAACACGAATGATTAAAGTGGCTATGACAATATGTCAATGCATCACTTGAAAATCTGTGACATTGAATTCATGGTGGCAGAGATGGTCTCCAACCAATCCCAGTAAAAACTCATTGGTCTCTTCGACACTTACCAGGCTCGTTCAGCTCATTCCTCCTTGATTGGATCTATCTGTTTATTTAAATTACACTATATTGAATTTACGCATCTCAATTCCTCACTGAAGTGGACAATATGCTTTTAGCAGGTTTTTGCTCTGGCTAAGTTATATTATACACAGGGTGTCTACCAGCTCCCTTAAGCAAAGTCAGGGACTTTTGGGGATATAAATTACAAAAATATGGGACCTTGAATTTCTTCGATATTAGCGGCACTGATAAGTACAATTACTAAGTGTATTGTTCCTAGATTAAATACACTAGATGGAATACAATAATTTTAAAAGTAAGTTTTTTGGAAGCCTACTTGAATTTTTGGCTAATAGACACACTCTACAAAAAAAAAGGAACAGCTTAATCAAGTTAACTTAATTCAAACGTTACATTGTGCTATAAGCAGTTCAGCTGTGCTGCACAGCAGTATGCCCACCAGTGCCTGAAATAGTAATAGGCCTACTTTCATACGCTACTTGGAATAATGTAAAACATTATTTTCCTTTACTAGGTTATTCTGTATATTAAATGTAGAAATAAGTTATAAACATACCTTATATTTATAAACGAGAACACTTAATTAATAAACTCTAGATATGTACACTATTTACATTTTCTACAAAAAGTATACTTTTTCAAAATACTATACATATTTTTTAACTTTTTTCAATTTCTTCTCTCACTTCTTCTAATTTATTTATTTACGTAAAAATCTTTCTTTTAGTTTTTCAACTTCACTTTCTTTGTTTTCTCTTCAGATCATCCTTTCTTTTAGATGATGAATTTCTGAACATCTGTTCCCCCACAGCGTAATGTGTGAGAAGTCACAAAAAAAGAGCAATAAAATTTCGGCTTTAGTTACACTGTTCCTAACTAAGAAGCTAAACACATACTTTAATCACCAGTCAAAATACAAGAATTCAAAAAAATATTTCCACTGCTGGTACTACTGGCTACACGACATCTAACTGAGCCAGGCCGACCATCACTACAAGCACTAACAGTAAGCTTGGCTTCGGTCCAGATAGGTTTTTACCAGTAAAACAATATGTGGTTTGTTGTTTTCCTCTGTTCATTATTTTCAAATTGTAAATGCTTACTAAACTTTTTCATGATAGGTTAATAATTAATGGACCCCAGAATATGAAATGTCAATTGATTTTTTTCATAAAATACAAAATACGGAAAAAAGTCTTTACCAGTCCGTAACCAACACTTCCTATTTGGAAATCATTTTCAATCCATGAATTTTGTAAACGAATTTTTCCTCTACTATGCTTAGGCACTGTTAATTCATGAGGTAGGCACTATTTATACAGTGTAGGTTGTTTTTTTTTTAAATAATTATGTTTTAATATTTCTTTTATTTTATACTATATTACCTAATTAGCATCCTTACATTATTAAAAATAGAGTAACAATGTATACTCTACATTTTAAGAGTATTTTTATGGGCGTATTTTTATAACCCATAATTGATTGTGGGATATAATTCATATATTATACTCATCTACGAAAAATATTTTTTGTAAAGATTAATTTCATACACAGATTTAACAGTTGTGCGTGTTATTATTAACTACATGTACTTAGTGCTTGTTTTTTTTTTTTTTTTTTAATTTGGCGAAAAGCACATGACGGCTATTATCACCGTATTTCTTTTTTTGTCAGTTCATTTTCGTAATGAAAATATTGTTAAAACGATGACGTCCATTATTTGTGAACTTCACGATTTGTCTCTTTTGTGTTAGATTCACCACCTACCAACCGTGTTAGTTAGGTCCTTGATTTTTTTTTAAATAAAGGTTTTTTATCATTTTTGTGATCAAAAACACGTTACTACAGGACAACTAGTTCAATTAAATAGATTTTTCAGCCAAGGCCATGTTAGTTAGGTTATCGAGTATTATTTTTATTTTTTAATAAAAGTGTTTGTGTTCACTTTCACCCATCACACAACAACTGTGTTAGGTTCACCACCTAAAAACTCTGTCAGGTTATTGAGTACTTTTTTTAAAAAAAACTTTTGTTTTAGCAATCAAAATCACTTTCGCACGGTAGCAATTCAGAGGTTATGTGGGTTGCTTTTATTTTCGATTTTTAACATACTTCCCGTGCTTTCCACTCTTTTAAATTTTGGAATATTGTTTTTGGATATGTAATAAAGCATTTCGTGAAAAAATAACCCAAGAAATCGAAAACAACCTACAAGCATTTACTCGTGTAAAAAAGTATTTAAATTGAGAATAAAATTAAAACAATTCAACTATGAAATATAGGCTAACTAGCACTAATGTTTTTATCAAAACAGTCAGTCGCCATTTTGTTGTATTATGAGGCGTATATACTGAAAAAGATACTTGTACTACGTATTTTCCAGTCTAGTCTATACAGAGTACGATTACTTGAAATACTAGATATACTGAATACTAGATGAAAACCATTTGAATTCTGTCTGTAGATGAAAATGTGAATGTGTTCTATATGATAATACTACTTAACAATACTCCGTACTTCATACCTCCCCACCACTTCTTTCTACCTAGTATCCTTTAGTCTATAAAGGAAATAGTGCGAAATCTTGTCACAAAGTTTATACCACTTTATAAGTTCAATATTAATTTTTACATATACTGTAATTAATTTAACATTGACATTTCAAACCATTATCAACTGATGATTTAATATTTGTTTTCACATTTCCTCAAACATTTCCAAAAAAAAAACCATCAAGTTTCTGGTAAGATTTTATCAGCATGTCGATGGTAACAAACAACTGAACCATCGATGTTAATATCAATACTTACCTAAAACAGATACATTGCACATCACACTGGAATGTAACTGAACAACATAAAGGAACTGATAACCGTTACCATAGTCGGACAATAAGGTATGTAAAAAATAACATCTACATACTATTATACACTTCTGGTACTAGTTATTTATTTAGATACTACTGCAAGAAGATGCCCGAAACTGTTACCTGGCATCTATTACTAAACGTTCTTGTTTATAAAACTACACTGGTCATTTTTGATAAATTATTCATTAACTTCTTTCCTTTTTCCGTATCAACTTTTTCCGTATTTATCGGAATTTCGTATCGCAATTTAAAAAAACATTGAGAAGGAAAGAAAATGATTTATTTTCTAGGAAAAATGGGGACTTTAATTCTAAATTCTGGTATTATCCATGATATCTGGGACACTTGTAAAATCCGTGTCTTTACGGGACTAATAGACACCCTAGTATACAATATATAGTTTGTACACTAAGAACATAAAAAAGCCTCCTGAAATTTCAGTACCTCTTTTCTAATATTGCGATGTTTTACATAACTGCTAGAAACTGAAGGTTGAAATAAGTGTAAAACAAGTTCACACAATTGTTTAAGCAATAACAGTTTTTATTTACTGGAACCAATATGTAGCATACTGCAGTGGATATTGTACAACACTAATAACTTACTAAACACCAAGAACACAAGAAAATTAACATGAAAAACTCGTATCACATTCATAGAATTATCCTAAGATTTGATCACTGATATAGTGATCACCATTATGGTAGAAGTCGCGTACCATTAAGTAGTGACAACGCTGGTATTACACCAACATCGGAAGGCACATGAGGGCAGACAATAATCTACGACAAATCTACCACCCCTAACTTCTGACAATTCCGTTATATTTTGTGCCATCATAATTAATATGCAAGTATATAAAAAGTGAACATAAAACAAGCGTGTAAAAGTATAAATAATATAAAAATTGATTTATTCCATAAAATAATTTAATTAAACAATTAATTTCTCTAAAAATGTCGATTGCATCCAGATACATACTACCTCCAGTAATACACACTCATCCTGCTTCAATGTATACAGCTTGACAAGTCCAAAGCTACCGCTATTCAAAATAAATAAATCAAGCAACTTATACTGAACAGAAACCTCCACTATATATAAATATATATTATGTTATTGCTTTGCAGAGACTGTTTTTATCTTATTCAAATTAGCTAACTAGAATTAAGAATCATATTTTGTTGCTAATTTAAAAACCGTGGACTTTAAGTTGATCGGGTTTAGCGAGTCCAGTCTTTGTAAGCCACTGACAGATGTTTTCTCGCTGATCGCCTTGAAGTTGTAAAACTTCACCGTATTCAGGATGTTCTATAACTGTACCATTGCAGGCAAACTCCTGAAATAAAAACAAATATAGTTAATTTGATCATCTACTTATCTTTAAGTCTATAAATAGCATGTACGAATTAAACAAAAAAGAGGGGTAGGTTTTTATATGACCTACAGTAAGCTTGCACTAAATTCCAAGTTGCAATGACTCTTACTGAACACCACCTAAGAACTGACCCCCATCACTGCTTAGTCACTTTTCAATAGAAGTCAAGCAGCAACTATATAAATATATACATTCAAATTCTCTTGGTTCATGCTGTTATTATTCTTCCTAAATCTGAAAGGGAAAATTACAGCTTGAATTGATTAAGAATTAACAATATATATGGTGACGATTTCACGAGTGACAGTGTAATGTATGATTAGTACAAGAAAGTTTGAGAACATATTGGCATTTTTGAGACTGGTAAAGGAGTAAAGGAAGAAAGTCAATGGCAACTAAGATTTTTGTGGTCGGTCACTTCACATTTTCTGAACTGCACTATCTTTCCTTCATTAGACAGATTATTTCTTTAAAAGATCATTACAATTAGACATAATAAGATTTAAGCTCAATGAGTTCTGAAAATGCTTATTCATTAATCACTTAATTTTATCTGTCCGTCACTTTGTCTATGGGCACGTTTTACTGCAGAACAAAGTTAATTTTTCGCACATGCAGGAGCATTCCCTTTTAGCTACTTTAAACAGTCGAATGACACAGACGTCTGCCAGTCTACTGTTTAATGCTATGCTTGCCTCTTCTCATTACAAATGTATCAGCATTATATAATACAACACAAGTCATGGGTTTAAACAACTCTTGAGTTCCAGCTCTATCGCACTGCTCACTTACATGTTCTATCCTACAGACTGAGAAACAATTTTTTTTTTACATCACTGGAAAATATGTTATGAAAATAATTAAACAGCAGGCCTAAAGAAAAGATTAATTAAAACAGTTAGTAATGATAAATAATTAAATCTGTACAAAGTATATTATTTCATACTTCAAAGTATATATAAGTTTTTTCGTCACTCTCAGATCTCATTTTACAACAAAGAAAAAAGTTAAACACAGCCCAGAAACGCTCCATTTTTCTGTCGGTCACAATTTTTTTTTTTTTTTTTTTTAACGTCCGACTATTGTGCACACTTGGGCTAATGCAAACGATGGGATAATTTATAGCGTATGAAAATGCTAAGCCCTAGCTGGGAATCGAACCCGGTTCTTCGGGGTGAAAGCCCAGTACGCTATCAACTAGGCCACCGAGGAGGCTCGCTATTTTTTTGTTATAACTTTACCTTATGGTAATTTTATTGTTCTAATACATTTTTATTATTACTTAAATGTATTAAATAAAGCACTTTCGCAAGGTAAATCACGTTAATAATTTTCACACAATAGTAATGGTTGAATATGGCAGTAATTTCCCACCCCCATTTTTCTATCTTCCAATAATTTTCTCACTTTTATATTTTCAATTATTATAAATGGGAATTTTCATAGGGGGAGGAGAACAAACAAAAATATAGCGGTGTCCTACTAATACATATTTTACAGAAAATATACATGATTCAAAAAGTGAATAATCAGATGAAGACAACAGAAATGGAAAGGAAAACAACAACTTGACAAATAAATTTGGCACAGATGAAGGCCTTGCGTAAAATTTATTTCTCTAGGTGGAATCAGTTTCCTACACTAGATTTGAAGAACTTTGGAATCATGAGATACAAGCATCAATATTTTATAAAGATCCTTTTAAACAAAACAGCCAACTAGAAACCATAATGTTAATAATATTGTGAAAAAAATAGTTCCATACTTTTCAGGTTAAGTAAACAATGGGTTAAAATAACATTTAAAAACAAGTTCTATTGACAATATTTGCTACTAGCGTTACATAAGTTAATAAACCACACGAAAATTGAAAATAATGTATAGAGTAACAATAAAATATGGAATGTAGGAACTAACAGTAAAGAAATAAATACAAGTCTTTCTTTTCTTTAATGCAATATGCCGAAGTTATCGTGGTAATAAGTTTTAACATGGAACTGATCACTGCTTCTTCACTCCATTTTATCAATATATATGACTCATCAAGTTATCATATTTGGTTCCAAAGTTCAAAAATGAGATTGAACTTTGTAATTGAGAGCTCAAATTATAGCAAAAACTCTGACTAAATATGTTTTTCATTTAATGAATGTTAATCTTAATTTTTACAATGTTTAACATTTTAAGATTATTGTTTTGTTTATCTGTCCGTAATATATATTCATTCAAAAGTACATATCATGTTTCAAACAAAATACTATCATCACAATGGATAATACGAAATGTCAGAAAAGTAAATCAGGATTCTACTGTATTTTGTCTTTTTAAGCCTGGAGAACCATAAGACAGGAATTATGGTCTATAAAGTTACCTTTTTACAGGCTCGGACAATTTTCTTCAAGTCATATTCAGAAGACAGTCCTTGCACAGTTGTTAAGGTCTTGCGACCATTGCGCTGCTGGATTCTTATATGCACGAGACCGTCTTGGACATCATCATCTGAACCCTTGATTGCATCTGCAAAGGGGTCTGTAAAACAATAAAATATTTTAAATCAGCAGCCAATTTGTTTTAATTTTACCAATATTAAATAAAAATATTGTATAAAAAAATAATTAAAACTGTAATTTGTACCTAAACAAATTTAACATAATTAAAATTATTTTGTTGAGTAGATTTACCTGCCTTTCCTAGCTTTGTTGATTTTTCAATTTAATGCACGCAGGTGAATGTACTCAACAAAATAATATTCCTAGTGGAAATAAAGAAGATAATAATTAGTTCCTGATGATACAACTTGTTTCGGGCTATATAATAAACTACTTTTGAATAATTTCCTTGTTCTCTGAATAAACAGACATTGTTTTCTAATTCCCCATGTAAGAATACTACAAACCTAATCCAAAATCATTTTTATTGATATTTTAGTTATCATTTTTATTGATATTTTAGTTACCCTAGAACCACAGATAAAATACATAATACTCTGATATTATCAATGACATTCTTTTCAATTACCATGATATGAATACACAGTTCACTAATATGATGTAAGGGTCATAGTCATAAAGTGTTAACAAAAAAACAACAACAATAAAATAAATTAGGTTTATTTTGTTACTTGTAAAATATTACAGGCAATGATTAATTATATGGAACAGAACTCAATTTTGAGTTTTTAAATACTTTTTTCATGATTTTAATAAGTGGTGCCAAAAACCATCAATCATATCGCAATTCTTAGAACACCAAAAAAACATGCTAAAATTCATTTGAAGTTAATAAAACGATAGTTCATTACAATATTCAAACGATATAAATAAATTTTAGAAATATTTTTCTCATTTTATTGGTGTTTACTAAAATATCTTAAATATGTTTTCAAAATTAATTGCATATTATATAAAAAGTTGTTCAGATGCCAAATAATATCAAATGATGATAATGATAATTTTTACAACACAAATGAAATTTTTTACAATTTTACTTGCATGAAAAAATTAATGCTATAGTGATGGTAATGATGTAGCCGTGACATGATTAACAAAGTTGTAACAGGATTGAACATACAGTAATTCATCCAAAATACTATTAAATAGTGATGTAGATAGTTTGAATGAATATTTATACAGTTTGTATAAACCTAGTGACTCAATATCAGCAAAAAAAAAATAAGCCTTAATGCAATCAAAATTCCAAAAAGCTTGCTAATCAGAATGTGCAAAAAAACAGAAAACATGTAAAAATAATGAAATAAATTTATATTAATAATACATCAGCTATACTTTTTAGAGTTTTCATTTAGTGATCATTTCGAAGAAGCATAAAATAATAATGATTGGAACAAAAGCTGACATTAAATATTAAAAGAGGGCATCCCACCAATACTCTTATGGGAAATCAGTGAAGCAGCTGGGAATCAAGTGCCTAAATGACAGAGACTGGTCAAAATATTTCAGGATGTTTTAAAATGTTTCACAATTTTCAAGAACGTTGGAGAGTACTGTAGAATGTTATAGAATCTTCCAGAAGATTCAAAAATGTTCTGGAATATTTGAGAATATTCTAGAATGTCCAGAAGTATTTGAACCTTCGAAGGGACTCTTTCTAAAATGGAACTTTCTAAAATGTTTTAGAAATGGAAAATGGCAGCCCAGAATATTCTAGAATATTGTCAAATGTTCCATTATTCTGCTAGGAAGAGATACGTTCCAGTTCATAAAGGTATAGATATACAATGGTGAGACATATAAATCAGTGTACTTTTGGAAAACAATGAGAAATCCTATAAAATGTTGTAGAATGTTCCTTGATGCTTTAAAAAAAGTCAAGCAGCTGAGAATTAGGTTGCAAAATGGCCGAGACTGGCTAGAATGTTCTAGAATATTTTTAGAATCTTTCAGAAGGTTTGAAAATGTTCTAGAAATCAAATATTTTAAAAATATTTTCAACTAACAATCCAAGTGAAGCCAGAATATACAACCAGTAATACATTAAAAAAACAATCATGAAAACAAATCCTCTAAATGTAGCCTATTATTGTTATAGCTAACAAAAAATTCTTTTTTCTCTAACAGTGACTGAAATTATGTTCTACAATAACCTAATTTTACCTGTTTTAAATTACTATTTATAAACACGCTTGTAATGTAATACTTTTGAAGGAAGATTTGTTACTTACAAATCAATTACCTGTAATTGAATTTTAAATTTACAATTAATTTCATTTAAAGAACTGAAATTGTCCTTCATTGCGACTTACCTGGAATTCATTTAAGGACCTTTATGCATTATTTCAACCCTTAGTCTGCTATAGACTGTTTTTTTTTGTGCAATATGATTTTATATTGTAAACATACCCAATAAGACAAAATAACATTGTACAGTCGACCTCAGATATAATGTGGTTGAAGGGACAAAACGTACATTGAGCGCTGTAAACGAGACAGCGTTGTGAGTATACAGTAAAAGACGGAAATACTGTATGTAGTGAAATAAAAGTATACTTTGTACTGTATACACAATTAATGGCTATTTTATTACAATTTATTACACATATTACATATTTTAACCCTACGAGTGCAGCGGTGAACATCGTGAAGTGTACGCAGTTTTCCTTGTACTGGTAATGTTTACCAGTACAAAATTACCAAACATGGTAATATTTAAAATTCAAATAAAAATATAATTTCTGTTTAAAACTTTAAGTATTGTATATTATTTTTTTCTAAAAGAACTATAAAATTCAGTGATTGTAAGCAAAAAAAAATCTAAATTGTTTTAAAAGTAGTTATTACTGTTGGAATATTTTTTTTTAGAAATAAAACAATCAACTTAGGGCCCCATTTAAAAATAATTTTTTGTAATTTTTTCCAAAATATACAAAAGTTTCCAAATTTATTTGTAAATAAAACCGTATACACAAACATATGTTTGTTTTATAAGTTTTTATGTTACAAATTAGATGGAAAATGGGCTAGGAGTAATGCAGATAAAGCAGAGTTGTTTGCACAATATTTGGCTGACACTTTTAAGCTGCACACCAGACAAACAGCAAACAAGTACTTACCAAGAATACAGAATAGAGATATGGCAAAGTTGAAGCCTGTTACTCCTAAAGGGGTAGCAAAAGAGATTTACAATTTAAGCTTGAAAAAAGCTCCAGGCTATGACCTGATAAATGGATGATCAATAAAGGAGATGCCACAGAAAGGAATAGTTAAACTTCATCTTATCAATGCTGTATTTCGATTGTGCTATGTATCCATGCAATAGAAAATTGCTGAAGTTATAATGATATTCTAGCCTGGTAAGGCACCTAATGATAAAACATCATATCGGCCAATATCATTGTTACCCACAATTTCTAAGATCTTTGAAAAGTTATTATTAAAGCAACTTTTAAGCAAGTTACTGAAAGGAAGAATCTGATTCCAAATCATCATTTTGGATTCAGAGACAAGCATTCAACGATTGACCAGGTTCATAGAATTGCCAGCGTTTTTGAAAATGCACTTGAAGAAAAACGAATCTGTTCTGCTATGTTTTTGGATGTTTACCAAGCTTTCGATAAGGTGTGGCATCGAGGATTGGAATACAAAATGGAAAAATACTTGCCAAAACAACATAATTGCTGGAGTCCTATATATCAGGAAGGCACTTTCGAATCAAGTATGAAGATAGTTACTCTGATTTGAAGCTGATATCTGCCAGAGTTCCACAAGGAAGTGTGTTGGGGGCCCTTCTTATACTTGCTTTATACAAGAGATATTCCAGTCTGTGATGAGGCCATCGTTGCTAAATTCGCAGATGATGCTGCTGTTATCTCAAAAGAAAATAGCATTGAGGAGGAGTCTACTCAAAGGCTGCAAATAACTGTCAATGGAATTTGTGACTGGACTAAAAAATGGCAAATAAAGCTGAATGAGACAAAATCTGTTCATGTTACTTTTACTAACAGAAAATTCAATTATCTTCCCGTGGTTATCAATCAACAAGTGATCCCACAAGATAATAATGCAAAATACTTGGGCATGACACTAAACGCAAGACTGCGCTGGAAGGTATGTCAAAAAGAAACGTAATGAACTGAATCTGAAACTAAGGAAAATGCTTTGGCTTCTTGGGCGACATTCTGAATTGTAAGTGCACAATAAACTATTGGATTGCACTTTGGTGCAATCTGGACATATGGTGTGCAGCTTTGGCACAAAAAGAAGGAAAATTATTCAAACGTTTCAAAATAAAGTATTGAGAGGCATTGTTAATGCCCCATGGTACATACGCAATGATGATCTTCACAAGGATTTACAAATTGCAACAGTTCATGAAGAGGTCTGGCGATTTGCTAGGAAGCATGAAGAAAGACTGCATAAGCACCATAACATCGAGATGCTACAAGTTCTCGACAATTCGGTTCAAGTTCGGCAGTTGGATAGGATAGTACTAGAAATTAGTGTTTGCTAATGAATTTATTTTAACAATTTATATACAAATTTCATATATAAAAACATGTTAAATAAAGCTTAGAATTTCTACTTTCTAATGGTATTTATTTTTTAAGATAAATGGTATTTTGGTGTAAGATTGCAAAGGATAAATTTGAAAACAGTGTGTTAAGGTAACGGTGTTTTCTATCGCCTAGAAGTAGGCTTTCTAACGACTTATAAGTCGTTCACCACCTAAAAAGTTAAAATATATTATAGTTAAAACTAGTACAAAATAAGTACTGTACTGTCTAGTATATATACATACAACACAGTGTGTACACTGTTGTGAGGGTTCGTGAGATTGAAGTTTTCCCCCCACTAAAGAGTGTATGTGTATATGAGAGAGAATGCTTTTGTGGAACAACACAAATTACATTGTTTAGCCTGCAACAAAATTCTAAGAAAGGGATCCTTTCTATTCTCAACCTTTATTCTAAAAATAGAACACAAACTGTATTTCAAATGAGAGTGATTATAGGTCAGCAGCTTAGAAAACTGCTAAGAGCACCAGTGGGACAGAGAAAAAATGTGCAAGTGAGAGGTCATGACCACACACTATCACCATAGCTCCCCCCTTTTCCTTCACTATCCCTGAGTAGTAACAGTTTGTAGACTCAGATTGGCAGACTCTGAGCCCCTGAACTGTTGGAGGGAACTGGAGGGTAATTCTCCTATATTCGTGAGAAATTCCCGTGCAGGCTGTTTACTAAGTGGCTGGACTATAACAGCAGCGTGAAAGCGGTGTATCCGACTTCACAAAGCGTTGTAACCGAGCCTAAAAATATGCGTACACTTAATATAGAATATTGGGGACATCATTAAAACAGTGCTATTACCGAGTTAGCGTTCTAACTGAGGGTGTTATAACCAAGGTCGACTGTGTTATCACTTATCTAGCCTATATTAAATCAATTTCAACTCTAGGCTTTACAATCATCATTACCACAATGCAGTATAATATTAAGTATGAAGATGATAATTTATTGTGATTTAAAAAGATGCTCTTTTATACTGCTAATTTGAAGATGTTAGGGACCTACTCAATCATTTGCACTAAAAAATACAATAATTTAACATATTGCAAATATGCAGTGTAGGTTTTCATTTTTCAGTACTTTCCCACTAAAATCCTTTATATATGCCCAAAAGTGTGTAAAGTATGAGGAATATGATAAAAATAAAAAATAAAAGTAACCCGCATAACCTAAAAATTTCTACCATGCGAAGTAGGTCCAACAATTTTCTGTCACTTTGTTAAATTAGATTTAACAAAAATTGTTCATAAAATCCATTTCATAATTTTTTTACCACATTTTAGTTGAAGTTCAGTAGTTTATAAAATATGATTATTTTAGTAAAAAAATAGATGGACTGACAAAAAACTAAGCCTGTTTTAAACAAATGAATACTCTTTTTGTTTTTATACCCAATTTTCATTGCAATTTTTCGAAAACCTGAAAAAATTATAGTGTGCAATTTTTTTTAATGCACATTAGGCCTTAATTTCCATCATACACTTTTTTGTACACACTAATTTTGTTCATCATTCTTACAAATAACGAATGTTTTTTTTTGCAAATGCATTTTTGAACATAGACTAAAACATTAAATTCTGCAACCAATGATTTTCAATTGCCAAATTTTAAAAGAATATTTTAAAAAGTAATTCTATAACTAATTAATTTTGGGTAGTTGGCTGGAAGCGGGAACTGGGGTTAATTGAATTATTAACTTGCAAAAGCGCAGGCACAGAAATCAGTAGTAGAGGGCATTTGGCTGGAGTTGCAACTACTCTGTGGAACTCATTTGGTGCTGTCGTAACTGCCGAATGAACTACTGCACTGGATGAAAAAATTTCCTATCACTAATGATTCATTTGGCCGATTACACAAATATTCCTTACAGGGTTTTATGCAATATGTACAATTTTTAATAGTTGGTAGAAATGTGTTCATTAATGGTATAAAATATCAGACTTTCAAAAGGGGAAACAGGTTATTTCCCCTTTCATAGTTTTCATAGTTATACAATTGGAATTAATGAACTTTGTCTTGTCTATGCCTAAGTATTAGGTAGATGGTATCAGAAAGGAAAATGAATTTTAAAAAATTAGAATTAGGTCACAACAACCTCACTTATAATTTTTTTAGCCTATATGTACCTGCAAAACTAATGAATCATACCATGAAATCCTAACCAATAAATCGTTGAAATTAATACTTTTTACAATCCTACAGAAATATGATTCACTTATTTAAAAAATTTCTTCAAAAAAGTCGATAACACTGTGTTAGCAGTAAGAAAGTCAGCAACATGGGCGTATGCTTAACGCTAAATATGACTTTTATTAACAGTTCGCCATTTTTGACAAATTAGGATGGGATGTAAAGAACTTGTAACTTACCGAATGTATTAAGATTCTGGATGGACATACGATAAACAAAGTATTCACTGATAATTAGACACTTGCAAACTGCAATAGTCCAGCACTTGTAGTATGTAAATATTAACTAAATGTCCAAAACTTAGAAAAAAATCGTCACCCTCCAAAAGATGGAAACAATGGCCGCCACAAAGAGCTAAAGACTTGAGCTTGAGAGAAACAGAGAAACGTTAACTTTCTAAATTACAGATTCATAAGCGGATATGTACTGTATTACTGTGCGGAAGTAGTACGACGTTAAATTTTGGTTTTGTGCATGAAAATAATTTTGTTTGTTTAAAACATAGATTAACTAAATTGCTTTTCATATAATAATAATAAATAAAAATAAAATTTAATAGCAATTTAGTGTAATAAAATAATTTGTAATAATATTTATTTAATTTATAATAATATACCCGAAGAAATTACACAGTTTATCTATGGCAACGCAAATACAGTATAATTGTTATCACAACAATTTGAGGAATTTTGTTCCATGCTGTGATTTTTTTTGTAAGACATAGAATTAATAAAAAATATCATTCAGCTTATCAATATTCGAAGATTTGTAATATTTTATATTGTTGTAGTATACAAATTTATGTAGACTCGATTACAGTTTAAAAATGATACACATTGAGTAAATTACCTACGGTACAAATTCTTCTACACCAGCTTTTACGAAATAATTAATAAAAAATAATCATATAAGAAAATTCTCTTTGTAGTGATATTCATAATACTATACAATCTGAAATTTTATGTATGTCTTTGTTGCTAAACGTCCATATTTTATCCCACTTAGACTACGTAATAGTCTATTGGAAGAGTATAGGTTTTGTAATTGTTGTTAACTATTGTTTTCATAGACTTCGTGTCTTTTGCATACTAGTCACACTATTTTTTTCGTTACATTACCTTTTTTACAGCGTTATGTTGTCAATTATCTTAAACGAGGTAAATTGATGAAATTTGCAATTGTCACTAATGTGAGACTTAATCAGTGGTACTGCACACTGTAATTAACTATTTTTGGTCTTACTTTTCTGAAGTACAGCATTTTTAAAATTGTTAAAGTATAATGCCATGTAGCTTAATCAGGTATCCGTTCAGATACCATAGTGGTAGTACGATAAGGTGGAAGTACGATAGTGGTAGTACGAAAAAAATAGTGTTTAAACATTAAATTAAATGTTTTTTTACAAATGCTATGACATAATAAAACTGATGCCAGTGCCTGAGATATTTATTACTAGCTGTTACCCGTTGCGGCTTTGCCTGCAATTATAATGTAGCTATAAAATTTATAGTCGATTTTCAAAATCAGAATAGATCATTTCATTTTAATATATTTCTATTTACAATATTATACGATTTATGGTTTTCGGCCAAGAAATAAACATTTTTGCTACTCGATACTCTAAAACAGGGTCCTGTCATATTTTAATAAAATACAGTATTATTAAAAAATCACTATTATTCAATTAAACTGGAATAGTATTGTGTTTATCTCAGGTACCTAAACCGTGTTCATACCAAATTTAATCTCAATTGGTCCAGTAGTTAAAGTGTGATTGAATAACAAACAAATAAACAAAAACAAACTTTCAGAAATATAATATGATTACCTGTTAACCGTCACGGCTTTTCCCGCAATCGTAATATACATTAAAGTTCACGCATGACCGTGTTAGGACCAACAACCGTGTCAGTTAGGTTATGGTGTATTTTTTTTTTTTTAATAAAGGTTTTTTAACGGACCAGCGTGTTAGTTAAGTTATGCAGTACTCTTTAAAAAAAATTAAGGTTTTTTCCTGCATCACCGTATTAGGCCCAACAACCGTGTCAGTTAGGTTCTGGAGTACTCTTTTTTTAAAAAATAAATAAAGGTTTTTTTAATGCATCACCACGTTAGGCCTAACAACCATGTTAGTTAACTTATGCAGTATTCTTTTAAAAAAATATAAAGATTTTTCACGCATCACCATGGCCTAACAAACGTGTCAGTTAAGGTTTGGAGTACTCTTTAAAAAAAATAACGGTTTTTTTCACGCATCACCATGTTAGACTTAACAACCGTGTCAGTTAAGGTTTGAAGTACTCTTTAAAAAAAATAACGGTTTTTTCACACATCGCCATGATAAGCCCAACAACCATGTCAGTTAGGATATGTGGTATTCTTTAAAAAAATATAAAGGTTTTTTTACGCACCACCGTGTTAGGCCTAACAACCGTGTCAGTTAGGATATGTAGAATTCTTTAAAAAAATATAAAGGTTTATTCACACATCATCGTGTAGGCCCAACAACCGTGTCAGGATATGTCCTATTCTTTAAAAAAATATAAAGGTTTTTTCACGCATCACTGTGTTAGACCTAACAACCGTGTTAGTTAAGTACTCTTTAAAAAAAATATAACGGTTTTTTTCATGCATCACCTTATTAGGCCCAACAACCGTGTCAGTTAGGTTATAAGTACTATTTAAAAAAAATTAATAAAGGTTTTTTTAATGGATCACCGTGTTAGGCATAACAACCATGTTAGTTAGCTTATGGAGTATTCTTTTAAAAAACTATAAAGTATTTTTCACGCATTACCATGGTAGACCTAACAACCGTGTCAGTTAAGGTTTTCAGTACTATTTAAAAAAAATAAAGGTTATTTTCACACATTACCGTGATAGGCCCAACAACCGTGTCAGTTAGGATATGTAGTATTCTTTAATAAAATATAAAGGTTTTTCACGCATCACCGTGTTAGGCCTAACAACCATGTCAGTTAGGATATGTAGTATTCTTTAAAAAAATATAAAGGTTTTTCACACATCACAGTGTTAGGCCTAACAACCGTGTCAATTAGGTTATGTAGTATTCTAAAAAAAATAAAGGTTTTTTTCACCATCACCATGATAGGCCCAACAACCGTGTCAGTTGGGATATGTAGTAGTCTTTAAAAAAATATAAAGGTTTTTTCACGCATCACCGTGTTAGGCCAACATGTTACAGTAACTGTGTCAGTTAGGATATGTAGTATTCTTTAAAAAAATGAGAAGGTTTTTCACGCATCACCGTTTTAGGCTTAACAACCGTGTCAGGATATATAGTAGGCTATTTTAAAAAAAAATATAAAGGTTTTTTCATGAATCACCTCGTTAGGCCTAACAACCGTGTCAGTTTGGTTATGCAGAATTCTTTTAAAAAATTGGTTTCTTATCACCCAAAACCCGTGTTAGTCGTATTTTTATTGTTTTACCGATTTACAACACGTTACTGATTTTCGCCTGGTACCAATTTTGAGGTTATGTTGGTCACTTTTATTTTAGATTTTATCGTACTTCTCGTGCTTTCATATTTTGGATTCTTGCTCTTGGGCACATAATAAAGCATTTCAGTAACAAAAATATCGAAAAATATAGGTTATGCTACACTGCATATTTACTATTTTTTCATGTAATGTAATTACACAAATATATATACTACCTTACAATTGACACTCTGTGTAGGGATTTTTTTACATTTAATATTGAAAATTCAACACAAAGTAACAAATTAAAGTCAGTTTTGAAAAAAATTTCAACTAAAATATGAAAATGTTACATTAAAAACAATAATTTTGCAATAAATAAAACACAGATTAAGATTATTAAAATAGGATTGAATCTATGTTCATCTCAGGTAACTAAATCACATGTCCAGTAAATAACTACAATTAACACATGACACAAAACTAAAAACTGATAATTATTTTGGGCTGGGTAAGTAGTATAATGACGATTTGTAAAACGGGAATAGGCCTATATGTATCTCTGATACTTAAACCAAAATCGTACCAAATTTCATCTCAATTGGTCAAGTGGTTAAAGCGTGATTGAATAACAAACAAACACACAAACTTTCAGAAATATAATATGAATTAGATTATTATTTCATCTCTGCCAAAATGTAAAGTACATCATAAATACAAAGTTTAGGTAAGACGACAAGAATACTCATAGGTACTCTATTGTATGATTGTGGGCCTTCAATCGTAATTCAGTTCATGCCCAACTTTTAGAACCACTTTCTTAGTCACAGTTACCGGATCAAGTGACCACTGTGTCACCTAACCGTTCCACAATGATCCCTCGTCATTAGTCTAATTGGCATTAAGTATAGACATAACACATAAAAAAAAAAAATAATATATCAAGTGAACGACTAGCCATTAGTCAGTAATGATTTATCATTTAATGTGACCATGTACAGTAGTGTAACTCATATTTGTACCATGAGCTGGTCACCATATATATAAGTTATATAGACAATTATTGTAAACTTTGCTAGATTTAGTGTTAGACTTAGCTATATTTAATGCTGACAGTTTAGCTTTTAGCACAGTAAGCATTTTCATGTACCTAGAGAAGAAAGAGCAGGAGCTCAGTGTTAATCGAGGTTTCACTCAGTTCGCATCTCAATGCATATGAGACGAACTTAAATAATTATAATAAGTTTTAAGTGAATATTAAAGTCTTATTGTAATTAATAAAAAGTTGTTTTTTTAAAAAGCGACATCCTCGAAACCATACCATAACTTATATATATGGTGTGTATGAGTGTATATATATATATATATATATATATATATATATATATATATATATATACATATATACACACACACACACAAAACAGGGTGTTTAAAAACATCTCCAAGAAAATTTGGGATATCATTTTTCATGCAAAACTAAAGAAAAAAGTCCCTTTTAAAGTATGTTCTAAAATACTTAGTTTTCAATTTGTCTGGCTGTATATTAAAACAAAACAAAAAATTACTTGAAAACTGTTTACACTACACAAATCAAATTTTAACACATATGTTTGCATTGGCAAAAAAATATTAGCTGTAAAACATTAAAAAATTATTTCATTTATTTTCAAAATGACAGCAGTCTAGAATGCTTTTGACCTATAAAAAAGCATAAGATCAAAGAAATTTACAAAATATTCTGAAAAACAAAATTGTTCCTTGTTACATCTAATGTTTATTTCAAAGTATTGGCAGTTCAACCTCAGATCTGGAGCGAGAATAACCTCAAAGATGCCAGATAAGATTTTGGAGAAACATTAGAACAATATTTTTTCTAGAAATAATTGTGTTGTAATAGACTATATATATAGTTTGTATATAAAAATAACTCTTTTTAAACTCCTGAGAATAACACTGTTCTTGAAATAGCATTAAGTGTTAAACATGAATAACTTCATTATTAAAAAAAAAAAAATCTGTTTATTCCTGTACATTAAGATTCAGAGAGTATTACTTCTAATGGTGCCTATGTTGTAACATTATTTGCCCTGTTAACTATGCCTTGAAGAGTATGCAGGGTTTAACCAGGCAAGAGTAACGGGAAAACAAAAGTTCAAGAACTAAACCCCAACTACTCAGTATAGTAGTGAACTAAACATATACAAACTATGAATTTTGTAACTAAATATTTACTTATAAGATATACTTGCCAACCTGGTTTAGTAATTATTGAACCTATATAGATAGGCAAGGCCAAAAACAAAGAAATAAAGAATTAATACTTATGCTTGTCAGTGAAGGTTATGTTTGGTTACAAAATTATCTTGTCCTTTTATTTCACTGATAAAATTTAGTAGTGAGGTTTATAGTGTTTGAACTTTAATTTTTTATTATATAGTTTTTACTTTTAAAGCCCTGAAGCAGCACTATCCAAATAATTTTCTAATTCTGCTAAGGAATTGGAGTCATGTGGGTAACCCAGCAGTTTTCTAGCTACCATATTAAATTTCTACAAATGTTATATAGTCTACGACTCTTGTGGTGAAGATGAATCGATTGACATCTCATTTGTCAAAATCAGTCCAACCACAGTGGAATGTCTGTACAAATATACTTACATAAAAACTTATCAATACATAACCATATTTTTCTTTGCTGTAGTGTGTTAAAAGCACAAATTAACAAATAACAAACTTAGCAGAAATGTTGATGAAAATTTTAATCAGTGCAAAAGATGGAAGAATTGTTTTCATTTTAAAATAACATGTTTGATAATATTCTACCATATTTATTTGTATAATAATGTAACTGTATCTTATATCGTTATTCTTGGAAAACATTAATTGTAATAATTTTTAATTTTACATAGTTTATTAAAATATCCACATCTGTCACTGCTGAGACATCTAATGGTGACAATTAGGTATTGCTTGAACATTATTTATTTCACACAAATATGTAAACAGTATTTAGTAATTGTGAACAGTTTTAATGCTTACACATTTAGTTTTGATTATACAATCCACAAAATTCTCTACTTAGTCTAAAATAAAGTTCCTTTATGAAAACTCTAAAGCAGCTAATTATTAATAGATGTCAAACAGTATATAATCAAATGATCTATTAATACCATAGATCGATGGACAACTTAACAGTTCAGGAAGACAATATGCAGCTGCATTGCAATAATCAATACTGTCATTAAGCAAATACTTTAATTTCACGACTAAAATGCAAAAATACATGACCCAGCATCTAAACTGTACGTACCCAAAATTTCACAATCCTCGCAGTAGTTTAGATTTTCTGGACAAACATACTTTTGATTTTATAGATATAAATTACTTTAAAAAAACAGATTTCTGAAAAAAGGTTTTATGGAATAAATAATTTTGCGCATGTAAACATATATTAATAAGATTTATTATTTTAATGTATAATTTTATTATTTATATACATGTTTTATTTGATTTTTTAACACATTATTATATACATAGTTAATCAGATTTCATATTGGTAAAATATAAATATAATTTTCAATGCCTTAACCTTGGAAAGTAGTTAAAAATTTAAAGTTTTTTGTATTAAAATATTTGTGATTTTTTATAAAAATGAATTCCACAAAGAGTACCCATTTTCTCCAGCATAAATAGCTGGAAAGTAGCCTGGTCCTTGTTAACAAACAAAGAAACACTAAAGATACTACCTTCCAAGATAAGGGTATTTTTCTCCAAATGGAAATGATTAACCTCAAACCTAAACAAAGTCTTCATAGACTCGCACAATCTCCTTTAGTAGAAGGAAGGACAGGTGTCTCATTAAATACCTTTGCTGTAATGTCATTTGTCTTGCATCTTAATTTGAAAAACACCATTATTAAAATTTCCCCTTTTTTTAAATAAAGAGTACCTAATGATGTTGCACAATGATTCATTTTTTCCTTAAAAAAATTCTTATCACTAGCCTCAGTAAGAAAGCTTTCAATGATATTTTTTTTCACCTTCACACAATTATTACTTATTTAAAAACGATAAAATTATTTATAAAAATGAAATATTTTGAAACATAGAAAAGTAACAGGCATTAAATAAACCACATCATATGTCAACACACTATAAGAGTGAGATTGTGAATATGTTGACATTAATTGCCTACACTTCTACATATATTGGGGTGTTAGGTCTAGTTGTGGCAGTGTTGCCAAGTTTCCTGTGCCTTACCATAGAAACCAACTTAACAAGCCTTTGCAAGTAAAAATGCTACTTGTTAGTTGTTTCAGGTTTTTCAAATTATGTTATAGTAACAATAATACTTAAGTAAAAGTAAAACTGTAATGGGTGTTTTATTAAACCAATTATTACTATTATTGTATATATTATACAAAGTATACAACAGAATAAATACTTAAATAAATTAAAAATATAAATTTTCAAATTTACCTTTTTTTTAAAAAAAAGTTATTGAGTCATGCTTTTAAGTGTATTTTTTGCTCATGTTCATCATACATGATGAACATAAATAGCTCATAGCTAATGAATTCTGGTACTACTATTACTACTGTAATGGCAGGATTGAAACATTTTTATTAAAATCACTATTTTATCTTTCTGCAATGTTTCATACTTCAGCTTTTTTCTTCTTCTTCTTCTTTAATCTGTAAAAGAGTTGCAATAAATCAAGAGTTATCCTGCAACAACCAGGAGTAAGTGATAGGAGTAACACAAACAGTTTATAGTACACTGCCAATCTCTCTAAAACTAATTTGTCCTTTCAATTAGAACAAACATAAAATACCACAAAAAATATATGTATGAAATGATTACTTCTCCACAAGTACACCATTTTGTTTCCTCAAAAAAATAAGATAACTCCAGCACAGCAACCTATTGCAGTAGATATTAGAGATGGGTCATTCGCAAATGACCACATCAAAATGAACTAATCTTTTAACCTGCAAACCACCACTCTGCAAACTAGTCGATGATGACTCTGCAAACTACTACAATCTACTCTGCAAACTAGTTCATGGTCAAATATGGAGTTCGTTCAGTTTGTTCTCGCAATCAGCACTCCTAACAGCTTCTTGTGAAACTACAGTACATATACTGCAACAATATGCAAAATAAACAAAAACAATTACCGTAAGTTATCCAAGTAATAATGCTGATTTGGCAATCATGGCATCTTCAAGTACAGTAGATACTATGCCTAAACATTATAGCCTACAGTTTGTTTATTCTGCTAGTGTCACTGTTCAATTTGATTAGTTCAGTAGTTCATTTTGTTCATCAGTTCATTTCTACAACAGTTTGTGAACGAATTAAATGACCTACATTAGTAATAGTTTTCCTGCTGCTGGAGACTTTTAGACTTTTCTTGAGTAGTTTAATATTAAAGTTCAAATTTAATATTTACGCCTACATTAGGCATACAATAGGCTGTAATATTAAATATTAAAATTACCAGTCAATAGGTTAAAAAAGACTGAACTAATTCGTTCACTGAACAAGATTTTGAACTAGTTTATTTAAATGAATGAACTAGATGCAATTAGTTCATTTAAGTGAACAGTTCTTCCCATCTCTAATATCAATATCAAATTTTACAGAACACTGTGCTATTAGTTTGAAGTTTTTTTATTAAACGTATTATTTTAACATGACTGTTTCAAAATGTCATCACCTCAAAGGACACTGATGCTAGTATATCACAAATGGTTACATTTCTTTTTAAAAAATTACAGAGTGTATCATAAATGGTTACATTTCTTTTTAAAAAATTACAGAGATAATTCTTTTAATGCTTTTAATACGCTTTCAGAAATTCATAATGAAGTTGTCATGAAAGTTGAATTATAGCTAAAACATCAGTAAAAATCTATAAATTAATTACTGTAGGCAATATTATTATTTGTACATTCTAATAAATTATAAAGAATTGGATTTATTTAGTTTTTTATCAATATCTAGGCTACCCTTAACTTACAAACATAGTAAGGACATCATCACATTTAGTATCACAAAAGCTAAAAACATATTTCTTTTTTAAAAATTTACCATTGATAATTAGTCTAGAAAAATTTAAGAGGAAACAAACAAGTTAAAGATTATAAATATTGGTGGGAAAATTTGCATTTTAATAGTATATTTATTTATATTTAAAAATATTTATACTAATTTATATAAAACTACTGAAAAAATTGGTAACAATATATTAAACTGTTCTGGAGTGGATAATTTTTTTGTGAAAACATAAAATTGCAGACTATGATACTTTATGTGTCTTGTCCAAAGGAATTCTATAAAGTGGCCCCATACAGTTATGAAACTTTTTATTAATATATGAAGAAATGTACAAAATTATTAATATATTATTATTAAAAACTATTTTTTCATATTTAACAACTCTCTCATTAATTCAAAATATTGTAATGAAAGAAGTAAATTTGCGTTTTATATTGGTGCTGTTTTTTCAAGAACCAATATATAAAACAAAATTTGTACTATAAGTATTTCATATCTTTAATGAAATAAGGTTTTACTACTTACGGATGAATTGTTAACTATGATCTGACCACTTTCTTGTAACGTGATGTCAGTACCATCCCCTGGAGCTAAGATTATAAGAGATGCTTCTGAATAACTAGGATCATCAATGTACGTAACGATCTAGGCAAAACGACAAAACCATTTTACTGAAGTTAATAATTTGTACTTTTTAACACATTCAAGAAATATGGGCAAAAATATATTAAACTAAATAAATTTGGTTACTGAGTTGTATTTTTGCAAATATGGTTTCTCAAACCTGTGAAGAGAAAAAGAGTCAATATAAAAGGGAAAGAATAACGTAAAACAAAACAATGTAGTTAAAGAGCAAAAAAATAACCAACGAAAGGCAATCCAGAATTCATTCCAACACAACTATATTTTAGACAATTTGTAAGAATTCTGTTGCGATTGCAAAGGAATATAATGTAAAAGGCACTATGAAACGCAGCATTCTTCTTTTACCAAATTTACAGGCGAATTAAGAAAGCAAAAAGTGTTGTCTTTGAAACGGAGCTTATTGGTCAGCAAACTGTGTTCTAAAACTCATTGAAGATTCAGAAACGGCTACAGAAGTTAGTTTTGAAATTTCTCGAATGATAGCAAAGCGAAGTCGCCCCTTCAATGATGGAGATTTTGTAAAAGAATGCATTGAAATCGCCGCTAAGAAAATGTGTCCAGAAGCAGCAAAAAGTTTGAGAAAATTCAACTGAATCGTATGACAATCCAAAGCAATTATGTCTTTGTCAGCTAATATTATGAACAATTAACTGAAAAGACTAAGATAATTGAATTTTTTTCATTGGCACTCGACGAATCAACTGATATTAGTTCCACAGCTCAACTACTCATATTCATACGAGGTGTTACTCAAGATTTTGAAGTCGTAGAAGAGTTATTAGGAATGTGTTCATTGAAAGGTCAAACTAAAGGAGTTGATATACTCAATGTACTTTTGGATGAGTGTTCAAAAACTGGTTTTGACTTATCAAAATTATCGGGAATTGTGACTGACGGTGCTCCTTCTATGATTGGTGTCAATTCCGGCTAGTTACTTTGCTAAAAAGTATCTGCAAGAAAAAACATAAACGCTGAAGATCTCATGCAGTTTCACTGCATCATACACCAAGAAGCCCTTTGTTCTAAAAAATTGAATTTCAAAATGTCATGAAGGTGGTAGTTTCGACTGTAAATTTCATCAAATCACGAGGACTCAATTACAGGCAATTCAAACAATTCCTTGATGACATCAAAGCGAATATGGAGATTTGCTGTTTTATACAGAAGTAAGGTGGCTAAGTCGTGGATTGACACTTGAACGATTTCTAAATTTAATAGAAGAAATTGGAATATTTCTGGTGGAGAAGCAAAGGGATGTCCCGGCCATGCTTTTTTTTAATAATTAGGTTTTTATGAATTAAATCATTAAAGTTGTTTTGAGCACTAAGTTACTTAAGATGAATTTTGTCAGTGACAAATAATCTAAACAGTCAAATACAGAAGAAAAAAGTAGATATTTTTTCACTCAGGGAGGTGCCAATGAGTTCCTTCAAGGCAGTCAATGGATGGCTTAGAAAGAGGCCTTAACCCAAGGGAACGTCTGAGCAAATATGGGTGAGGAGTCTATTAGCAGCCTTGAGTTTTTCAGTTACTATACTGAATCAGATGTTAGATACATGAATTTTTGAGACAAATTATGTCAATTAATGCTAGCAGTTAGTCTTAAAATATATAGTCTTATTTCTTTCATAAAGGCATAGCAGTGATTTATTTACCGGATCAAAATTTACTTGTATGAGGAAATTTAATTTACAGCATTGTAAAGTAAAGCAATTAAGTAAATAAATTATAAAGTTATAAATTCAAAAATAATTTTAAATTTTAATATCAAGTATTTAACCCCATAAATTTGAGCTCAACTAAATGTAACAAATAGGCCTATGTGCAAGTAAGAAAGTATACAGGGCCAATGTGACTCGCTGAGGTACTACATATTATTTTGGTGACAATATACGAGGACTGTTCGAAAAGTAAGTTCCGTTACAGTACAGTTCATGAATGAGTGGGGATTAAAACACATTCTTGGTGGCGTTGGATAACCTGGCTCAGCTTGCATCAGGTTTTGATACTGTGAAGGTCGCTATGCCATTTTGCATGCTCCAAATCTGCAAATAAAATGGCCACTACAAGCAATAGCAATTGATAGCCCTACTGACTGTGAAGTTCTTGCCATAATTCAATTTCTGTGGGCGAAAAAAATTAAACCCGTAGATATCCATCAGGAACACACACACACACACAATGTGTGGGTTATCAGATTGCTGGTGCCATTGACAGAATTAGAGGTCTTGGAACCACAACTTCAGCAGTTTGGGTTTTCTGGTCACAGTCCAGGTGTGGAGTGGGATTTATAAGCTGGTCTTCTTACGAGAGCATACTCAGTTGTACTGGAGGCAACTAGCCTCTATGAGAACTGGTATCACTTAGTGGTTTGAATGTTGGTTGGGTTACAAGAGAATCATACAGCATTTTAGAAAGTTGTACTGTATTACTTCTCAATTTTTGGACTCAGAATTATCAAGAGCTGAATGCTTTTCATACAAAATTAAATGATTCAGGTTAAATTTATATAAACAAATTTTGTATTTATATTTCGTACATAATAAGTTCAACCAAAGAAAGCTCTGGCATTAAATATTTAACAATTTATTTGGGAAGCACTTATAGCTCAGTCAATAAGATAGCGACAGGAGGTTCACTAGAACTTACATTAAAAAATTAAACCATATTCGAAATTTTTTTAATTTGTTACCGTCAACCATAAATTACAGATTTAAACTAAATATCAGTGTATGCCATACATGTCATATTGCCTAAATATATTTAAACCTATTTCTTAAAATGTAATTTGTAAAAGAAGAAATAGATGAAAATAGATAGGAATTTAAATAATTTTTTTTTTTTAACGTCCGACTATTGTGCACACTTGGGCTAATGCAGACGATGGAGTGATTTTAGCATATGAAAATGCCATGCCCTGGCCGGGAATCGAACCCGGGTCCTCAGGGTGAAAGCCTCGAGCCTATCAACTAGGCCACCGAGGCGGCTTGTATAAAACTATGTTTGTCTACTACTGGCTACCCTTTCTGAGCTTTGTAATTTGGTTAAAAATGATCAAGCTCTGAATTACTCCTGGTAGGAATATTTAACATTAAAAAAAAGTAACAAAAAAAGCTACCACTCACCTCTGACAGGTTAAATTCTGATTCTTCTTTACACTGTTCTGGAGACTTGTCATCAGAATTTGCTTCAGTCGATAAAGTTATTGATTTCTTTTCATCTTTGTTTGTCTCTGATGAATTAATCTGTTGTAGACGCCTCCATATAGTAGTTTTTGGCACCTATAATAAGTAATCGCATTTAAACACAACTATACTTTTACAGAGTAATAATTTTTTTGTCATATGAGGAATAAACATATTATAACTAAAAACAAAGGAACTAATATTGTGGAGCTGCATATGCTAGTTGTGTAATAATCTAATAAACACAGCCTTTGAGTCAACTTAACAAAGAAACAGCTGTTATCCAAAACCAGTTGATTAGATCAGACTAGTATTTTGGCACTAACCATTCTGTGCTCAAGTACAAAATGTTTGGGAGGGAGGAAACAGCAAAGTTAAATTGTTTTAATTCATAATAAAGTGGTATTTAAAATGCAATCAAACCATTACTGAAGATGAGTAATAATTGGCAGTTATTTTTACTATCACAAATAATTAAAACATTTGGTCAACTATTGGAGGACTCAATTATTAAAATAATGTCCAGTGTAACTGCAACGATTATGAAATCAAATTAATATACAATGCCATTTGTGTAGATTTATTGCCTGCAGTGTATAGTACTGAGAAGACAAACTGATGTGCATATGTGCTGCCTCCCTTCTGTAAATTTTGCGTGTCAGTCTGATAATGTCATCCATAAACATTATCAGATCTAGCTATCAACATTAGATGATCAGATCCTATATACATTTCTAAAAAACATTTGTGCCATTTTAAAAATAACGATAAAGCAGTAATTTGAAGAAGTTATTAAATAATAATGTCTATATAAGTTTATTTACTTATATATAATTTTAAGATGTTTATGATTTTCTATACATTTAACTTTTTAAAAATTTTTTTAGAAAAACAACATTAAAAATGGACTCAGAACCTGGAAGCTAAATGAAAATATTGAAAATGTAGCTTAACAATACCCAAGTAGTTTTTAAAAACAAATCCTTATCTATAAATAAGAGTAAAGTTATTGGTCATGTTGCTGTGCATGAGGTATGCATTCAAGTTGTTGACCTTTCTACATTTATCGTAATTCATAAACACAATATTTCACAGTGGAAGCAGAGTGATATAAAAAATATGAAACAAATGGTTTCATAAATCATTATATTTATAATAAATACATGACACATTATTCACGATTTGGTTAGTTGTTCTTATTCTGCATGTCTAGTATTATCTCAATGTACACCACTATTCCTATGAAGCCAGATTCCTTTGCACATCCCTGCTGGCAATATTATTCTCATCCTTGTTCGTGGTTGTTTATGACCAAGTTATGTTGAGTATTTATAGCTTTTTTTAATTTTTAAAAAAAAATCTTTGGTGAATGTTGTTAGATTGATGGTATTGGTTCAAAATGGTAGAAGTGCAGCCACAAGTAGCTGAGATGAAAAGGATTTTCACAATATAGCAACAGCAGAGTTGTTATTCGATTTAGGTTGACTGGCAGTTATAGCAGAAGATCAGGATCTGATTGAGACCGAGCAACAAGCACCATGGATGAGCAAAAACTTTTAGAATCAGTTTTCAACTTCTGTTGAACTAATTAATGAACTTTGAGGGTGTGGGGAATGAATGTTACCACATGGACAGTAAGAAGAAAGTAACAGGAAAAGAGGATTAATTTCTTCTTGGTCAGCCACTGGTTCAGGATTGACCATACATCATTGGCAAACTCACTTGTGATTTGCACAAAACCACCTAACTCGACTATTGGACCAATGAAGAAAAGTACTGTTCTCCGACAAGTCCACATTCTCCCTTAGATCTCGTGACACACATGAACAAGGCAAAGGCAAAACAATATGCACAGTGAAACAATATTACCCAGGGATAGTTTAAATTGAGGCTCTATTATGATACGGCAAGGGATATCAAGAGAAACACACACAGAGCTAGTCATTTTGGATAAAGGAATGCTCAAAGATATGTGGAAGAGGTTTTAGCAGAACAGGTTATAGTTTTCAAGATTCATTGGCTAAGATTTGTTTTAATGCATGACACTGCTCGGCCCCATATTACTGGTGAAGTACAAAACTACTTTCAGGAGATGCAAATCAATGAGGATTGAACGGCATATAGTCCAGACCTAAATCCAATTGAGCATATCTGAGATTAGATTTGGAGAATGATAAGAAGTCATTGCAGAAAGCTGCTCACCATACATCACCTTCGACAAACTCTCTCAGCAGAATGGGATATTATCGATCAACAGGACATCCTAAACATGACTGAGAATATGCCTACAATACTTGAAGCTGTCATCAGAGCTTGACATCAAATCTTACACAGGTGTAAATATTTTGTTGCCATTATTTATAAAAAGGTAACATAACATTATTTTTCTTTCTGTTAATTGCAAATGTGATATGTTTTGACAGTTGCTATTACATGTTATTCATTAGGTTATATTCTTATTATTAATTAATATTTCTTGTTGGTTTTAAACTTAGGAAAAACATTTGAAAATTATAATCAGTATCCTTCCAACTATCTCAAACTTAAACACCAGAAGCTATGAGCAGAATGTTTGTCATACAATAAATATTTGCTATAACTTCTTCCAAAAACAACTTACTTCAAATGTAACAGATGCGGCTGCTTGTGACATTTTTCCTTCTCTACACGCTGCTACCGCCTGTGATAACCTTAACTGTTTGTGTCCATCATTATTTGATGATCGTTTACGAAGGTAATGCCATGGCAGTTTGCCTTGCTGTATTAACCTACTTTTTTCTCGAAATAATGTTGTCTTTGGAATCTAAAATAAAAAAGCAAAATTTTGTAATAAAATATGTGGAAGAAGCATAAAGAATAACAAGTTGACACTACAAAAATTACACTTTGTTATACAAAATAAAATACCCTAATATATAAATTTATTATAAATTGACTGATTTATAGTTTTTATAGTTATAGTTTTTTTTTTAATTAAATATACTCAAGAATAGTTCAACATTATTAGGCAAACTAAACATTACTTTAGACATAGTTATAATTATACTGATTGTGATTTTAAACAATACTGTTCAACTTCAGTTTCTGTTAACTACTTCTGATACCATGTTCTGTTTTACTTTCCTTTAAAAATTTTTTTCAATAATGCTTAAAAAATATTGTACAGTAGAGTCCTGCTTATCCAACCTTCACTAATTCAACCTAGCCTCAACAATATTTTAAGCAATTTAACAGATTTGTAGTGAATCCAAATGTACAACGTCCGCATGCCACTTTCATGTCAGGCCATTATGCCTATGTGTCACACACTCAGCCGATGAACTACATTTTCTTCAAAAGAAAGAGGGCAGTTGATCACCCTTATACCTGCTCTATTTGTTCATTTCCATCTTTTAGTATCAATTCACGTTCATTGAAGAGTTGACATTTAGTGTGTTCTGCTTGCATGTGTTTCATAATGTTTCACGTATTTTTTTGTATTCGCTGTTTTCTAAAAGGTAAAAATATTTTACTTCTCATAAGATGGTAAGATGTGGCAAGAAAATGACATGACAGTTGGTAAACAAAAAACAATTACAAACTTTTTCCGTCAAAAGTTTGATGATTTTATGCACTGTTCTTTATTACTGTAATGAGATTCTGTGTGCTGTTTTGTTTTAGTACAATACGTTTAGTAATAATATACATAATTCAAAGTTTTGTAATGTAATAAATTCCATACAATACTTTTAAAAGTTTTTTTATAGTTTTCTGTGTAATCTGAATCTCCCGCTAATTCGACCCAGCCGCGCCTGGTTTAAGTCGGATTAGCGAGACTTTATTGCAACAATTTAAACTAATGTTCAATTTAAAAGATATAATATATACCTCAGTTTGGGATTATCAACAAAAACTCATATTAGCCTTATTTCTACAGTTGGTAGTCAAATATTCGTCATATATGAAGATTCAAGAGTCATGTTATTGTATGTAATTTGAAAGAATACATATTTATAATTTAAGACTAAAAATATTTTTTTAATAATTGCAATGGTGATTTATTATTCATTTTTCAATTTATTCACAAACTGTAACTTTCTATTACTTCAAATTTGGTGCTCGGAGTTAAATTAACTATGAATCTTCGAACAGATTATCTTCGAGGAACATCCATAAAGTAAGTTCCACTAGTATTTATTGCCACTGTGATCGCAGTTTGATGAATGCATATAACTGCTCTGAATCAAGAAGGAATGACACCACTTTGACATCACTGTTTGTTGTTTATATGTTATAGTGCTTGTTTAGAACGTAATTACTCATATAGAATGTAAATAAAATTAGTCCTATGACTGCGTCAATTTGTAACTTACTGCTAGTTTGTTCAAATAAAAATTTATTTGCTTTAAAATATTACTCAGGACAACATTTTCAAGTAATTTAACAAGAAGGAAAGCAGCTGCAGATTATCGATACACAAAAATTGTTGGTTACTATAACTGGTTTATTTATTTATGAGCAAAGAAAATAATGTTATTATTAAAAAAAAAAAAAAAAATAACAATTGTATATGTTTAAAGTTAATAATGCTAAACAACTATGGAATTATTTATATTAATTTACAATGTAATTTACATAACCACGTAAACCGAAAGGTTATGTAAATGACATTATAAATTTAATACAAATAATGGTTGTATACTGTTACCAAAGAAAAATATATTTTGTAACTTTGACCACTTAGTTTTTATATATGTGGTTTTCTAAAGTTGTATAACTTTAGAATAGAATTATAAAGTTATTAGTGTAGAAAATAAATTTATAATACTTATTGTTGATAAGTTCCAATTCCGAAAGTCTCATGTAATCTGACCATCAACATACGGTTACCTAGTTTTTGTTCTCAAAACAACCTTATTCATTTCTATTTCAATGGTTCAGCCTGTTCTATGATTATTACCCCTATTAAAATTTCATTCTATAAAATATTTCTTGTATTCATCACTATTGTGCAATCTTTCTTTGTTTCATCACAACACGCATATATACAGTGTTCCATTATTATAAAATGTACTTTAAAAATAAATAATATTAATAACGCTTTACAACGATTTTGTTGTAATTTTCATAAAAGAACTTTATTCTTTAAAGTAATCAATGAAATTTCATAAAATCTTTGAATTCTTTGTTTCTGTGTTGAAATAATGTGCATACTCATAGAGTTCTTTTTAGAACAGTGCATTGTTCTTGCCAAACCTTGAACATTCTACTCTTTTCTCCCACTGGTCAGAACATTTTGTTTATTGAACCCACTAAGATTCCTCTGAAAATGTTGTTTGATATAATAACATCTTTTTAAAATAAAAATCACCTCACATCTGCTTTAGTGGTCAGAAATACATGTGTACCTAAACTGTTAAAATTACATTTAATCATTACCTAAAACTGTTGGAAGTTAAATTAAATTTTGAAATATACTACTGGTTTATCTATGTTATTTCAATTTACTACTTTATATAAATCATCCCATTGTCTGCATTAGCCCAAGTGTGCACAATAGTCAAACGTTAAACACAAACAAAATAAAAAAACATCTAAAATCATGTACCACTAGGTTTACCTATGCTATCATAAATTTTGTTCTTTTAAATATGTTTCTAAGCAGAAAAAACTAAACCAGTCAACATTTATCAACAGATCTGCTAGATTTACAGAGAAAGTGTGATGCATGATTTAATGCTTTGACGATTCAATGAAGGACGCGACTAGTATACATTGACAAACGAAATGGGCATCCATCTTTGGTTAGTGATGAATTGGTTTGTGCATAGAAGAAAAGTTTAAAAATCCCATAAATTTACAATTTCTGCTCTTTATATAGAATTTTCACAAATTTTAAGATCATTTTCAAAAACTTTGTACTTATTGGGTGCCAAAACCTCTTACACAGCAATACAGAAAACAGCTTCAGGTCAGTGTACTTGACTTCTTGATACACTAAACAAAGACAGTGATGACTTTCTAGGTAGTGACCAATGTTTTTATTACCAAATGGGAATCACTTTCTGGACATTCTTTTTATATGAGCAAAATCTCTTTTTTTTATACTTTCCAAACTTAATTTTGCAGGGAAATTTTCAACCCTTAGCCCTACTATTTGTTGTTATGACCAGACTGGCTCACACAACAAAACAAATTCAAACGTCTACTAAATAGGTAGTGTTGGACACTGCCAAGACAAAACAATGACATTCCAGTCAGCATGAAATTAGCCGATTGCTAACTTATCAAAAAAGCCTGTATTTCACATTATAAAAGTATTAGAGTTGAAATGCTGTGAGAGAATAAAATGCAATGTTCTTATTGCAGCACATTAAGTGGTACCAGAAAGAAAATATAAGTATACAATAAAATGCTCATGGTAAACATGGTAAAAGGTTCAGAGACTGGCCATAAAAAATCCAAATCTTAACATAATGGTTTTATATATGAAGTACAAGGTGTGTTCAGAAAGTAACAAGAATTTTTAAATTTCGCGAGCTTGGAGAGTCCAATTGTCAACATTTTTTTTTATTATGTTGGTATACATGCCCTTGAAGTATGATAAAACTTTCAGCTGTTTTCATTGTTGACTTTGTCTGTGACAGCCACTAAGGTTAGATGTGTTTTTATCAGCTCGACGATTTTCGTATGTTAAAAGAAATGGATCAAAGAATTTGTATCAAATTTTGCGTAAAAAATGGAATAAAGTGTAACAAAGTGTTAAATGTTAACAAAGGCCTATGGTGAGTCTGCTATGAGTAAAGCAAGAGTTTACGAGTGGTATAAGCATTTCCAAGAAGGCCGTGAAGATGTTGAAGATGACGAACGCCCTGGATGTCCCAGCACATCAACAACTAATGAAAATGTGGAAAAAGTTAAAGAAATGGTCATGAACAATCGCTGAATCACAATTAGAGAGGTCACTGATGATGTTGGCATATCAATTGGATCATGTCATGACATTGTTTCCAATGTTTTGTGTATGAAACGCGTGGCAGCAAAATTTGTTCCAAAACTGTTGAATTTTGAACAAAAACAGCAGCTAATGGAAGTTGCTCAGGAGTCACTAAATGAAGTCAACAACGATACAGAATTACTGAAACGTATTATAATAGGTGACGAAACATGGGTTTACGGATATGACGTCGAAACTAAGGCTCAATCATCCCAGTGGAGGCATTCTGGCTCGCCAAGACCAAAAAATGGCTCGACAAGTGCGGTCAAATGTGAAGGTTATGCTCACTGTGTTCTTTGATATTAATGGCATAGTGCATCATGAATTCCTGCCACCAGGTGAAACGGTGAATAAGGAGTACTACCTACAAGTTCAACGCCGTTTGCGTGAAGCAATCCGAAAAAACAGCCGGATCTGTGGAAAAACAATTCATGGATTTTGCACCACGATAATGCACCAGCTCACACTTCATTGCTTGTTCGTGAATTTTTGGCCAAAAACAGTACTGTAACGATGCCCCAGCCTCCATATTCGCCAGACTTGGCCCTGTGTGACTTTTTCCTATTTCCAAAAATAAAGAGAACCTTAAAGGGCCGTCGTTTTACAGCTGTAGATGACATTAAAAGCACATCGCTGAAAGAACTAAAGGCTATCTCAAAGATCAAGTTTGAGAAGTGTTTTGAGGATTGGAAGAAGCGCTGGTACAAGTGCATAATCTCCAATGGGGACTATTTTGAAGGCGACAACATCAATGTAGAAGAATAAATAAATATTTTGTTCAAAAAATTAAAATTCTCGTTACTTTCTGAACACACCTCGTATATACTGTTAAGCCTAGTTCTAGTAAAAAGGAGAAAAGTCACAGGCACTGAATGCTTAAAAACTGTACTGAGAGAAGCTTTAAACAATATTCAAAATGTACCATAGGAAGTTGTTCACAGTGCCATTGTCTGCACATCGGAATCATTTTGAACATTTGAATTGCATATAGACAAGTGCTATCAAAGGTACAGTCCTATAACCTGAATCAAATGACCTGGTGTTTTTTGGGGCACCCTGTATTTGTTAACAACAAATGAACACCTATTGTTAACCAACCTGATATTCAGATGATACTTTGGTAATATTTTCACCATTTTCCAGAGCTTTAACTGCAGCTTCTCTTACATCAGGAGAGTATTTCTGGCAGAATTTCGCTCTTCTACTTAATGCGTAAACACCTACTTCCTTTTGGACTCGTCTCCATAACACAGTTTTAGGTATGCCGTACAGATCTGACGCATGTTGTAAGCTCGCTCCAGCTGTGCCAAATAAAATTATGTTCAATGACAAATAAATCCTTTTTGTTAAATATTTATGTTGATTTTTATATACCGTAATGCGTTCATTAATATGCAAGTATTTATTTTTTATTAAAACTTCAATTCGTGCTATTTTTTTTATGTTAAAAAAATATATTTTTCATAATTTTGCTATTTTAATATTTATAACAGACTGTCCAAGCACTGTCTCATTACAACAGGCTACTTGGTGCAGTACATAAAAAATGATAAAAATAAATTGTTGTACTAAAAGACATGAACGTACAAAATGTAACTGGTATCAGAATTACTGAAAGCAAGATTCGAGTTAGCTGAGACGTAGATTAATTAGACCTCACACTGTGTTATGATTTGATACATTAAATAACAGATATTGTTTATTGCTTTCACAAATAATAATAATAATAATAAGGTAAATATTTGATGTATCTAAAATTAAAACTTTGAAAAATCATCTTTATATTTACTAGTTTAACTTAGCCAAATATTAAAAAGTTGATTACAGTTGATTCTTGACATTCACAGGGGTTATGCACCCAGGGTTCCCATAAATAGATAACCCACCATAAAATTTAATATCAACATAATTTAATCCTTAACAAGCAGGTCTAAATACCACTAAAGGAATATAGCAGAAACCATTTTAACCGAAATAAAGAGGCAGAGTTATTTCACGTAATCAATGAAACCTACATTTTCATGTTAAAAGGTGTGAAAAACGTCCATGAAAAACATATTTAATTGAAACAACCTATACAGTACTGTGCATTTATTATTACACATTAAAAAGAGTTTAGATGTTAGTTGTATATACTGTGTTGTAATAAGCATTTTTCAAGTTTAGTACCAGTTATTCAAGGTTGTAGCACTTATCAGACATTGATTAATCAACTGACGCTTGTGCCTACATCAACAACTACTTATGCCTTGTGTCACATTCTGGCGCTCTACTCTGTTTATAAAGTCGAGGCACTGAACAAATCGGCTAAGTGTATGTGCATTATCAGCAGCAACTGGAAACACTTGAACACACAAAATTCATACGTAGATGTAAGGTATGTCCAGTGTTGATTGTGTAATTGACAGGGTAGGCTTCCTACCTACACATTATAGTTGAAGTTGATTCAATGATCACAGTACGTACTTAACATACCTACTCTATATTTTATAGCCTGTTCAATATTTCGCATTTATTTTAGTTCCTACCTAGTACTATTATCTGAGTACTAAAAAATGCAGCAGACGTTTCACGAATTACTCTTCATTCACTTACCCACCACACTGATATTTAAGTTTGTTTCTTGACTAGATAAATGCACTTTTTATACTGCAGTTATAGTACAAAATAAAAAAGAGAGGGAGCAAACCAATCTGTCCGTGTTGCCCGTGGCCAATTGTGAGCACACGAGTTACCTATCGGCCACTTGTAACACTCGTGTGACGTTAGATCTACGTGTGAACCAATTATTGTAGTATTTTTTTTTTTTTAATTTCTGATATCTTTTTGGATAACCTGAGTTCAGTTAGAGGATTTTACTGTTCTGCCGTTCAGGAATATTTCTACTGTAAAGTGCATAAAGAAGTATTGCTGTTGAGTATTTCATGTATACATGATATTGTGATTGTTTGGACCATGTTGAGATAATGTATCATTCACTAACCAGTGTACACACACCTACTTTCATACTTAATACGAAATAATAATTTCTCACCAGAAACAGCTTTAACCGCAGCTGATATTACATCGCCAGAATATTCTTGTCTTGTTATTATAGGTGCGAGGCCATAAGCTCTTGCTCTAGCGTAGAGAGTTGAACGAGGTATACTGTGCGCTGAAGCAGTTTTAATTAAACTTTTTCCTGCTTTCAAGTCATTTAGAGCGGCAGATAACTCTTGTTCACTACAACATATTTTAAAAAAATCTTGTATCCAATTTTAAATAAATTACAGAAAACACTGAATAAATTTAACATATCTCTTTATAAGTAAAAAATTTTAATCAATTAAATATATGAGTATAATGTTCCATTATTTACAAAATATCTTGTTTAATGGAATTTAATAAAATTATACAGAAAAGTGGGAGAAGAAATATGTACTCATTTTGGCTTACTTCAAGAATTTTTTTTAGACAATGGATAAAAATCTATTTTTGAAAAAGTATATATTTGTGTGTGTGTGTGTGTGTGTGTGTGTGTGTGCATGTATATATTTTAGAGAGAGAGGGGGGAGAGAGATAGACAGTATGTACATACAGGTTGTCAGAAAAGTCTAAAAACAACTAACATTTTAAAATGGACTGGTCTTAAGAGATAGAAATAAATGTAATTATACACTGCCACAAGTAACCATATTTTGGTGAGTTTGAAATTTTTATCTACCATCTTGAAATGAACTTAATTAAAATAGGAGTCATATAATACATGATTTTAATCTAAAATCTTAGAAAAGAAATGGCGTGAAATCTGTTTCTGGAAATCTAAATCTGTTTCTCAATTACTTTCAGTGAAATCGTGGGTAAAAATAACCATGGAAAAATCATATGAATTACTGTAATTTTTTTGTAACTTTAAAAGTTGCCTTTAAAAATCTGATTTACCTTCCTGTTTTGGAAAGTTAATAGAAAGAATGGTACACAATAATAAACTGAACTGGATATGGATATATATATATATATATATATATAAGTATATACAAAGAATCAAATCAATAACATCGTGAGATCACACAAGTCAGAATAGACCTACATGACGCAGAAATAGACTCAACAGACATTGAAGATGGGAACGCATACAGGAGAAAAATGCTCGGTTGGAAGATTTTTTTTTTTTTTTTTAACGTCCAACTATTGTGCACACTTGGGCTAATGCAGATGATGGAATGATTTATAGTGTATGAAAATGCCAAACCCTCGCCGGGAATCGAACCCGGGTCCTCAGGGTGAAAGCCTATCCACTAGGCCACCGAGGTGGTAAACCCGGTTGGAAAAGATACCAGAGAATGAAATCCCAAAGAGAGCAGGGGTAAAATGGAGAGAGGAGCGGAAGAGGATCCATGGGGACAGGATAAGGGAGGTGTGGAGGATTAGAAGGAACAAGACATGAGTCGGAGTGGTTTGCATGATCCAACAGGGTCTATACACAAATAATAATATATATATTATTATTGTATGCGAAAAAATATATTATTATTGTGTATTATTATTATTATTGTGCGAAAAGCACAACAAAGCTATTATCGCCTCCCTAAATGTAAGTGTGAGTGTAAAGTGTTAGTCATAAGTGTAGTGTTGTAAGTGTAAGTGTGTGTTAGACTCGGGTACCGCGAGGGACGTCTAAATCCTCTCAATAGATACAGCTAGTCTGCACCCCCTGCAGGGATACATATTTATATATAAAGGTTTTTGGTTACGTGACACTTGCACAATTTATTAAGAAAAGCATTTTCCAAAAGTTCTGTATTATTCTTAAACATCTTAAAACAATATTTTTTTCCTTCATATTCTTGGACTGTCTGCAAAACCAAATCCTGCTCTGTAGGTAATCTTTTATAGACTCCCGTAAAATCTTCTAACCACTACTCTAGTAATGTAATGTGTCACATAACTAACCAGTAGTGGCTAATCTATAAATCTATGGTAGTTGGTTTTATCCTTTACCAACCAATTTCTTTAACAATTTAGATTATCTTAGAACATTTGTTGTTCTAAGAGAACAACATCCAAATTCAATAATTGATTGTATTTAGATCTTTTGTTACATTCTCTTGTTTGAAGAGTAAGTATGCTAACACAATATCCCAGCAGGGAGGTGCAGACTAGCTGCACCTATTGAGATGATTTAGACATCCCTCGCTGTACCCGAGTCTAACAAACACTTATACTTACGACTTTAACACTTTACACTCACACTTACATTTAGAAAGGCGATAATAGCCTTAATGTGCTTTTTGCCTTAAAATAACAACAACAACAAAAATGCTAACACAATATGGAAAGTGACAAACAATGCTGTCAATAAACAATACAGTAACTTGTGTTATATAATACCTTTTGTATTGTTCCTCAATGAACAATCTTAAGTTTTAAGTAGTGTTGTTTTGCGGCTTGATAATATTGGAATATTGAGAATATTAAAATATTGTTGGAAGTATTGTGGTAATGTATTTTTAGGTTTAAACCACTGCTGACTGTTACCTGACAGTCATACTGTACTACTGACTAGCCCATACAAACGAGGACAAAAGGTCAACTATATTGTGTTCTCTAAAATCATTTGGCATTTCGGAAGAAAATTTAGTGTTTATGAACAAATTACTTCCTCAGCACCCCAAGCTAATGGGAGTTTTCTGAATATTTATAGTACACAAACTTTATGATTTGGAATGGCATCTCTAGATAGTGACAGAGAATTCAAAGTGTATGTTTTACAACTCTGAGCCCAAGACATTATGATAAATTTCCAAGTAGCTGTAAGACATTATTCTGTGAATCCGTGTATTGTTAAGAGTAAAGATAATACAAAGTAACAAAGATGTGAATGTGATTATACATTAATAGTGGAGATACGTATTTTTTTTTAACCATATTCTATCAATCAATAACTATATTTTATTATTTATTCATCGGGAAATAATTAATTAATTTTGTGTTATGAAACATTTTTATAACAACATTTGGACCCAAATCCAGAACCAGTTCCAGTAACACTAAACTTCATTCTGTACAAGAACCATTAACTTAAAACAATGTCAATTAATATCTCACTTACTTTGAAAAGTTTAAATAACAATTCAGTTTTTTGTGAATACATACCTATATTCTTTTCTGACAGAGTCTTTTCTTTTCTTTCTTCGTTTAATTTTGTCAACTGTAATAGGTGAAACGATTTCCAAATTTGCATCACTTTCCTAAAAATGTAAAGGAAATATATTGTTATGACACTTCAAAATGCAATGTTGCATTAATAGAGAAAAAGTAAATAGCGATTTTTGCCAAGCCTCTTGAGTACAACACTGGTTATTTGGTCCCAAACTAAATGAGTCACAAAACATTAATAACAAAAAATAACAATCCAATAAAAAATATATGGTAAATTAACACCTTACACTCAATATATTATATATTAACACATTATACATATTAATAAATAATAACAATAAACACTGATATTAAAATATTTCAAACAATGTTTTGAAAGATGTTTGGTTACTGCTTTAAGAGTTCTCTAAGATAATAGCATATCAACTTCCACAATTATGCAGAAAATTGGATGACTCAAACACCGTGAATATACTGAATGCTGCTGGTACTGAATAAAATGGAAAACAACCTCAACATGAAACAATCCATTTACTGTAATACAACTTAAACTGAAATAAAACTAAACAAATAAAAACATATGCAGACAATAACACTGAAAATATACTAAACAGTAAACATTTTCTGCTCATATAATTACTATGTACTTTTTTATAAAGTAAATGAATTACACAAGATTTTAATGTTTTAAAACTTTTTTTTTCTATTAAGTTGACCATTCACTATCAAATTGTAGACCTGTGATGTAAGACTACAGTTGGGATATATGCACTCCACATTCACACAACAAATTAATCCTTCAATGAGTTTCCGTTGTACTTTCTTATGGTACAACAGGAAAATGACCTCACTGAACGCAATGTTTTTACAAAAAAGAAAAAGAATATGGCAACACTTTCTTTCCATTTAATTACAGAAAAATCAATTTTTTTTCAAATACTAGTTCGCACAAATATTGCATTTTTTTACATGTTTTTCAAAATTTCCCTTGAGCTGCTTTTTTAGAATTTCTATTAGCATAGGAAACATCATTGTTGTCCCTCAGATACTTATTTGCTCTATAAACTCCTGAAGGTCTGTATGACATCCATGGTAGGTAAGCCTATACGTAGGCTAATAACAATATTAAAAAAGTATATATTTACAAAAATATTAACAAAAAAGAACTTTACAACAAATGTTATAAAAACAGAATCAATGTGATAGCATAAATCTGTAAGATCTATTGATTAATGGATGACCTTTCCATTTACACTTCTATCCACTAGGACGTAGTAGGATATTTTTTTTAAAATACAAGATGAAAAATTTACTACCTGTTACCAATATGAATGTTTCTGTTCAGTTTCAACCAAACCAAAACAAAACTAGTGAACACTGTAGTCCAGTCTCTTAGTAAACGGCCTGTGAGAGAATTTCTTGTGCATGTAGAAGAATTCCCTTCCAGCTTCCTCCAACAGGCCAGTGACACAGAGTCTGCCAATCTGAATCTACAAACTGTTATTACTTAGTGATAGTGAAGGAAAAGGAGGCCCAATATTATAAAGTCTTACTTAAGGACCTCCAGGTTTAATTCAAAGAACTTTAACTATCAATAACGAATGAGTCAACTCATTGGACTCTGATTCACACTGATTAGACATCATTTCACAAAACCCTTTTTAATAAACTTGTTAAACATTTCAATAAACACTGGTCTCCAGGTCAGATTATTCATAAAAAACAATTTAACTAATTCGGTCGTACAGGTCCAGATTGGTTATTGGGAATGGGATTGCAGTAATCCTTTAAGCACTTAACATTATGTAGTACACTTTTAGTGACATGTAGCCTCACTAGTTAAAGGGTTAAAAATTAAAATAATAAATAAAACTCATCTGTGGATGACTCACAAAGCAGATGATACACTCACGAATTACTAGGAGTTAACTGTATATCTTACATTTCTGTACTCTGTTACCATCCAACAAAGTGTAATGTAATAAGTCAGTCTATATAAGCAATATTTTTTTCAAAGACTTTTTGCTTTATCAGTTATTTATTAACACTTCATCTCACTAATACTTCTGTTTACTAAATAATAACAGCAATAACATAATACGGGTTATACAATGACAATGGTGATACTTATGCAATACAGAGTAAAATAAATATGGTAATATTATTATCACGGATCATCTGAATAATAAATTGTAAAGTGCAAAATACAGCATGCACTAATAATAGGAGGGAAAATTTTGTTTTTGTTTTAATGTCTTTATTTTATGCCCATTATACTAATGAATACGGAGGAGCAATGGAACACACAAAGAAGCCAACAATAGTAACTAGATTTAAACCTGCATACAAGTTTTGAGTTCCAATTAACTGTCTGCTATCTTATCAACAACAAATCTAAGAGCACCTTCAATAGAGGGAGAGGATGTACTAAAGCAACAGACAGTAAATTGCCTGACATACAACTAAATTCATGCTTTTTTTGAAACTAACCGAAACTCCAGATAATTCTTCTTTTAAAGGGTCAAATTCTTCTTTTAAAGGATCAAATGTGTTTTCTATTATATTATTTTCAATTTCTTCATGATCTCCAGTTGATATTTCCACTTCTTGATCACAAACCACCATGTCATAATCATTAGGCACTTGTGATTCTTCATCCAAGATTGGAAGATGACTCTGCACCTGTTAAAAAGATGAAAGCAATTATTTGTTGGCAGTATAAATTATTATTCACGTTATTAACTAATAAATTAGTCAAAAAGTACTTATTATAATAGTTTGTGAACCTTTCATGCATTTAGAAGCTTCCTCTTATCTGTTTGAAGCTACCGATGAGCAAGGGTCATGAGACACCGTACTTTACCACTATTGGTTGACTATCAATACACTAGACACATGCTGCAAACTTTAATGTGGTTTTCTAAGGAAATTTTTAAGAAGAATTAAAACCTTATTTTGTTTTACATTAGACTGTAATGGTTTATATTGTAATAAACCTTAAATGATCCTGTTCCTCTGTGATTTTCTTATTAAAGTTCATTCCAAATGCTACAACAATAAACAATACCATTACAAAGAGGTATAAGACATAAAATTTATTTTTATTAATGCTTAAACAAATAGTAACAATGTGGTGAAAATGCAATTTGGGTTTGGATTTGGGGAGAGGATGAGATTATGGGGATAGAGAAATGTGGTTACTTAAGAATGTTGAAAACCTAGAGCACTGTTAGCATGCACAAGAGCTAAGACAGGGAGGGAGCTCTAAGTGTCTTAATTGGTCCAAATGGTTCCTTAGACAATACCCAGAGAACTGGACTCTAGTGGCAGCTGTTTATAACAGACAACTTGCCACTGGAGATGTAAGACTCTGAACATTTGCATCAAGAAGTAGCTAACTACTATTTTTAAATACAACACAAAAAATATTTCATACTAAGAATTAACATGTAAAAGATTTAAAGTTAAAAGTAACATGTTTTATAAAATACCTCACCTCCATTAGGCCACATATCTGCAAGGTTTCTGCTGCTTTCAGCACTGACGTAAACCTGTCTGCCTTTACATTAAGTTCACCATGATAAACAAATTCTATGATTGATTTCAAATCCTCTGCACTGATGCCACTTAAAACTACTACTGGGTGATTACAAACTGTAGATGACAATATCTCCTGTAAATAAAATATTTTAAAACAACATTACACTGAAATTAAAACTGTATACAAATAATAATATTACACAAAAGAAAGAGATAACTTTGTTAAACAAGTTATCTATTATAATCCTGAAGTTATTCTATTTCTGAAATAGAATAAGAAATTTTTAAAATAAACTTTTTTTCATCTAGTTACAGATTCATAAACGATATATTTGAAGTAAAGTCTAACAAATTGGATTCTATACAGATTTGGTATTTCAACCTGTTTTACATGATTAACTACCTACATCATTAGACTTAAAATCCTTAGTTTAGGTTAGGCAAATAAGTAAAATAGGCAGATATTTGTAAAAATCATTACTTTAGTAAATCACCCAAAAGTGTATAAATACCGATAGGTATCAAGTAAACCAAACTCATTTACTTGATTCATAAAATGGCTTTAACATCATAAATACTGTTTTAAAAAACACACAAAAATCACAAATTTGTTTAAGCCTATTTAATTACCATGTTAAAAAGCATGTAATTTCAGGAAAACTTACTATTGTCAGTTAAGATATTAACGGACACTAGTATCAAATTAGTTTTACAAAATAGGTTAGGTTAGTAATAAATTTGTAAAATACTACTTTATCCTGATGTACAAAATGTATTATTATATGTAAATAAGTATACCTGAAAATATGGACTACATGCTGAAAGAATAATTCTGTGACACTTAATTTGTTCACCCTCAGCACACAAAGTTAAATCAACCATGGATTCTGATGCTAATAGTTGCACAAAAGTACCAGATACGTGAGTTTGATAGTTGTTCCACTTCATACTGTATAACTGAGGCTTAGTCATGGCAAAAGTTTTAATTTTCAAGTCAACTTTTTATTTTAAATGTATTATTCTACTTCTTACAAATTTCTAACCCCCAAATTTCAATGTAAACATTGTGAACAAGTCATTCCTCTGAATAAATCAGATCAGTCCGTTGTCCGCTCTTCCTTCTTGTCGTTCTCGTAAAATTCCAGATTCCAGAGTCTAAAAACTAAATTAAATGGCGATCAGGTACGACTATATTAATATAGAATTACTACGTGTAGTCATGTACTAAAAAGTCATCTCTTAGTCTTACCCAAAATTTACGCACTTCATTTTACTAGCGCTACAACGGTTGTTTATTAAACTACAAGATTCTCTTTTGCTCATAGATAAACTAATTTGAAGGTTTATAACATATTTAAGCACTGATTCACTAGAATAAAACTGCTAATTTACATATTAAATTTCTGATTTCACTAATATCTAAATTAATATTATTAAGCATGCAACTTCTTTATTTTGTATACGTAATGTTAAATTTTCTGACTAACGAACTATGTATCAAATTACAACTAGTGGCCGAAGACTTACTAAACATGAATAAATGTTGACTAAATTATGGTGTTAATATGTAAATACTACGTAATTAATGGAAGAGTTGTTACCTTTTAGATTGTCCAAGTACTTTAACAGTCAACATAAAGATGATCATTCAACAACATTATATATGTTGTGTGTATATGTTATTATATATGTTTTATATATATATATTTTTTTATATGTTTTATATATATATTTTCTTTTTTGTGTTTAACGTCCGGCTATTGTGCACACTTGGGCTAACGTAGACGATGGGATGATTTATAGAGTATGAAAATGCCAAACCCTCGCCGGGAATCAAACACGGGTCCTCGGGATGAAAGCCTAGTACGCTATCCACCAGGCCACCGAGGCGGCTTATATGTTTATATATATCGCGTGTGTGTATGTGTGTGTGTGTGTGTGTGTGTGTGTGTGTGTGTGTGTGTGTGTGTGTGTGTGTGTGTGTATATGTATATATATATCGTGATCAGAGCTAGGCTTAAAATATTCGTATGTAAATACTGTTCTAGTACATTTTAATAATTTTACAAATAACACACTTCATTATATTAACTAATCCTAAACAACGGCAATAAAAAACACTCATTAATTATTGAGTAAAATGAATGAAATAGTGAAGCAGTAACGTAAAAAATGAACAAACTTTAGCAGTATATATAAGCTTGAAGCGAATACGTCAAAGGCAAGAGACTTTTGTTTTATATTAAAAATAGCTATCCTACTATCCTACACAAAAGAATTAAAAGCTAAGTCCCTATTAGGTAAAAGTTACGCTCTTTTGCATTGAAGTAATAACGTGTCAATGTCGTCATCTTGGTTGGCAAGTTGTATTAAATTTTTCTTAACATCCATACTTTATGCAAGATAGAAAATGACAGAACAGCTTTAACGGTAAGGGTAAAAGGGAATGTATAACTGAGGTTAGAACTAACAGTCTTAAGGTGGGCATTTAAAAGATGCAGACTGACCGGTGTCTTTAGGATGGGTCGAAGAGAACGAAACGGTCATTTCACAACGGTTGAGGAAAAAGCTATTGTTGAACACAAAAGAGTTGTAGTTACTAGTAGATTGGCTGTCAGGCATGCGATTGTGCTGCTGTTACACTAAAACGTTGTCATTGTCAAGTATTTTAATTAGTTTTAATGTTTTAATTTTCCCTTTAGAGTCGACTGGCAAATTAGCATCGATTATTTATGTTATTTTCGATTTAAGCTGTTTTCTCTTTTCTCTAATGTTGTCTGCTTTGTTTGATATGAGCTTATGTGTTAAAAGTTCAACAACTTATTTTTTAAAGATCGAAGTTCAATAAACTGACATAAACTCACAGACTGCATTCACAGACTGTCACTAAACATTCAGAATGTTACTAAACATTCTCACATATTATGGACTCCACCCTAAACTTGTAAATATGATAGAGTTGACACTGACAGAGACATAGTCCATGGTAAAATTTAGAGGGGAAGTATCTGAGCCGTTTCCAGTAAGAACTGGATTAAGACAAGGAGATGGGCTCTCCCCACTGCTATTCAACATCGTCTTGGATTTTATAATTAACATTTGGAAGAAAGAAAATTCCATTAAAACCAAAATAGGAACTAGATCAGGAACAATATCGAGGAATATTTTGGGATTTGCCAATGATTTGGCGATTCTGGTATTGGATATGGCGGGGATGGAAAGACAGATCACAAGTATGGACAATACAGACAGGAAAATTGGATTGAAAATATCCTATGAGAAGACAGATATTATGGTTACGAAGCCACCCACTTTTAAAAAACTTAATACCAACGGAAACAGCATAAAACTAGTAAAACATTTTAAATATCTAGAAGTAATTATCTGCCATAACTTGAACGAAAAACCTGCAATATTGAATAGAATAGCGAAGCTCAAGAAAGCGCAATTTTTAACGTTGTCAACTTATAACAAAAAAAGTCTCTCAATAAAGTCCAAAGTAAGACACTACAGTTCTGTGGTTCTCCTGGAAGCACTCTATGCCTGCGAGACCATTTTCCAGATCAAGATTAATGCTAGGACTGACCAGTTACTTAAGAGTGAGAAGAATTATTAAGACCTGTTTAAATAAAAGTTATCAGAAAGATGGTTTCTGGAGAGTCGCTACCAACAAGATAGTGTATAAACAGGTAGACCCAATTACAAGTGTTATGAAAAAACGAGGAATTGCCCATCTCTTCTACAACCTTAGGATGCCCAACAGCAGGATTCTGAAACAGCTCGTCATGAGAAATTTTAATAGAAAGACCCAAGGACACTATGTCTCGCAGACTCTGAAAGATTTGCAAGAGATCGGTTTGTGGATCAAGGATGCACCGGACAGAATGAGAATCAGAAGCATTCTGAAAAACATCAGGTTTGATGTGGGAAAGCCAGAAAAATGAGGGCCAGTATAGGTGCCAGACGAGGTCAGGAGGCAGAGATCGGATAGAATGAAGGAGTAGTGGAGGAAGAAGTTGGAATCCTCACAGTGCACTAACAAAGATAAGAAGAAGAGAACGAAATATTGACTCAAAGTGGTCCTATGTAGTCTAAAAATAAAAAAAAAAATGACAATTACTTAATTTTAATTTTGTGCTGGAATATCATTATTTTGTTGGGTATACTCATCTGCCTCCCCTAGTGTTGTTATTTTTTATTTAATTTATGTTTCAGATTAAACCTATTGTCAAAATTTATTACTGTGCTCCAACATAGAAGAAAAAGTACAGCAATAAGTTTTGATAATTGGGGTAATCTAAAAAATAAACAATTGACCAAGGTAGAAATAGCAAATTTAAGCCTACGCAAAAAAAAACATACATTTATCAACTACAGTAATTTATTTTTAAATTCCTTTTATGTTTGTAAATAAAACAATTTTCATTGTGTTGTAATTTGTACAAGTGACTACTCTTTCACCTATAGCTACAAGAGCACAACTACTTTACTACCTGAGTTAAACGTTTAATTTTGTTGTTTACTAAATGTTACTCAACCACTTCAGAATGTTTAAATGAAACTGTTATTTGAAGCAGCTGTTTTAACTTTGGCACAGCGTTCATTAAACTTAAACGTTGTTGACAACCGCTTAATAAAACAGTTGTCAGTGCACAACCATTTAGAACATAACCGTTGTGTAATTTAAAGTTTTCCACCATCTCTAGCGCATTTTAGCCACATCGACCACTAAGCCCCAGGTTTCTTTACAATGTTGTCTTACACGAAGAAAACTGTATATGTTTCATTTCTGAATGGTTTGCTGTTGCAACCAGCAACAAGACAATTGAATACAAAACACAGTGGCACCTTTAAAAAAGTGTTTCAACAAGAAGAAAGAGTAATCTTAACATAGGGGAACAAATAGAAAAAAAAACTAAGTGAGGACACTGTAAGAAAAAGGCCAATAGAATTGTATGGAAAATATTAGGTTAAAGAAGCATTAAGGCGGCACCCGTAAAGACATAGACATGAGAAAATATCAGTTAAAATTGAGACAGAAGGATGGAAGCAGAATGTTAATTTACTATTTCGAAGTTGAATATTCGACTGGATGGAGAGGAAGTTTGAAAACTTTAGTGATAGGGTATAAAAGTGTGTGTATTGTCACAACCCTGGTAAAAAAATCAGAAATATCTGTTTCTGATAAGAACGACAAGAGATTGATCAATTAGAAAATGACAAGATGTTAAAGCAGATAATTCTGGAAAATCATTCGACAGTTTTGATAACAGTTGAGAATTTAGCTTCACTTCTCCTTTGTTAACAATAACGATGATGTTTGTCAAAAGTAAGAATTAAGTATCCTGGTCAGATGATGTTTTGCACTTTCGACTGCATTCACCTAAAATTCACCAATTTATGATAGTTCCAGGGGGCATGAAATGAAATTTGAAACTGGTGAGAAGTGAATGTAGACAGCATTACGATAGATTCCGGGTTTTTCAGCAACTAATAAAAGATATGGTTAAGCTTTTTAGCAGAACCAAAGCTTAATTGGAAGAAGAAACTGTGAAATTTCTTCCACAGTCATTACAGAAATCAAACAAAACTCAAAGCCTGATATATATGAAGGCGTCAGTTGAAAGATTCATGGCAACTTCCAGATGAACTGATTTAAAGAGTGCTGAAGCAAACAAAGATACTAGTAGAGCACAGTGACCTTAGCATTTCTTAGCGTATGAAATTTAATGTAAAAGGATCCTGTGAAGTCAATCCCTGTGGTCAGTAAAGGCTTAGAATGGGTAATCTTAAAAGTAGGTAAGTAAGCCAATTACTCATACTGTATTCTGTGCTTAGCCTTGGTTTAATAATTTGGAGCAGCAGTTAGATACTTTAAATAAAAAAATTATGAGAAGTAATGCTCTTTAGGCAACAGTACAGGATTTTTACTACTGAATTGTAATGATGAGTTTTTAATTCTTCCTCTAACTTGCATATATTCATCATAGAAAATGAATGGATGTAAACATTATAATCTGGTAAAGCAGATCGTTTTATGTAGTTGAGCAGCATATCTTCTGTAAATGGTTGTTTTTACACTGCTCTAATAATGTGAACTTTGGCTCTTTGGAGCTCTATAGTATAAGAGACCTAGAAGTTTTGTTTGACTGTTGTTCTGCAATTTTGAAGAAATAGTATTTTATAGGCTGTAACTCTTAGCATTATTGTCCAATTTGAAAACCTGGTCAAAAGATTCTCATGGTCCTTCATAATGCCGATGTTAAGAAGGTTGATCGAAACTTCGGAATATTGTCCAACATCAGATATGGTATTTATCGGCCAATCATTAACAAAAAGGCTCGGTCAAGCAGCACTGGCCACCACAGAAAATGACTTAGTAAAACAGGCGGAAATATGCTTTGCATAGCGCAATCAGCTGGGTTGTATTTTTTAGACACCAGAGGCAGTTTTCTGGTGGAATCCATTCTTCTACTTGATTCATCTGATTTGCAACAAAAACTTTCACGTGATAAGGAAGTGTTTTGTTACCAGCAAAATATTTATCAAATTGGACCAGCAATATTATGCATTGACGTTACAAGAAGATTGAAGAAGCCAGCGATATAGCAAAAATGTGTTCGGCAGAAAGTTCAAAACGATGTATGGAGACTTTTTTCAGTGGCATGACCTTAGCAATCAGAATGGTTGTCTTTAATGTGATGTTGTTATTCAAAATCTTTACTTAAATCACAATGACATAACCCTTTTCAGAAGCATCGCAGAATCCATGTAGCTGGACGTGTCCTTAGCATCATAAAGACTAAAGCAACGGTTCAATTTTAATTGTTCAGATTAAGTTTCTTCCATATCTGTATGACATTATTTCGTAGCATTTCATCCCATCCCATTTAAGATTTCTTAGTTTTATTTTAAGATATGTATACACTGGGATTGACTCCAGATTTTGTACAGTGTGTTGATGGCTGCAAAGAAGTTAAAAAAATAGACAATATTAGTTCAACCTTGTTCAATGGGAGTAATCTTAGGTAAATTGTAACAATTTCTTAAAGAAAATTAACTTAGATTTGAGCAACTGTGTTTGGAATATGAACTGACAGCTGTTATATTACAGTATCAGAAATCCTGAAGCAGTTATGAAATTCAGTCAGAACAAAGAATACCTCCAGATTCCCTTGCTATTACATAAATTCATAATTTTCGAACAAACAACCAGATTCTATTCCGAATACAGTACCAAGAATGCAATATGGTACAAATGTAAATTAACAATGAAAATATCCCACAAAAGCCGTAACGTCACGCGGCCTAGATCAAACCCAAACACAATGAACATTATTAGAATATAATTAATTAACCAGTGGAAATGTACGGAAATGATATTTTCAGACATATTAATAGATAAATATACTTTGTATTGTACACCTCAGATTTTAGGCAATAATACTAGAAATTTTATAATCTATAAACCCGGTGTGAACCCATATTTGTTTATTACAATGAAAGGTGTGACAACACATCAGACTGATTTGCCGCATTGTGATTTGTTGAATGTCTAGCCAATCACGATTTTTGGCACTTAACCCAAATGTAGAAATTCTGTGTACACTTAGTTTAAGTAAATGTATATAGTTATTGAATATACAGAATTTAGTTATTTCAATATATATATATATATATATATATATATATATATATATATTTTTTTTGTGTTTAATGTCCGACTATTGTGCACACTTGGGCTAATGCAGACGATGGGATGATTTATAGCGTATGAAAATGCCAAGCCCTAGCCGAAATCGAACCCGGGTCCTCGGCCCAGTGTTAAAGCCCATATATATATATATATATATATATATATATATATATATATATATATATATAAATTCTGTAATTTTTCAGATTATATAATTCTGAAAACAATATTACGTAAAAAAATTTAATGCCAAAAAAAAATGATTTAAAATAATAAAAAAATATTAACAAGTGCAAAAAAGGCACAAGATGGTATTTTTAATTCAGCAATTCTTCTAAAAGTAAATTTAAGCTTTAAGGATCATACTTGAATCAAAAGAGTTAGACTCTGCTTCTAAGGCAAAAAATATTACGAACATATCCTATCATCAGTGAATTTCTTGTTACTGTTTAAATAACATTTCATCAATGACATTTCCAAGTGTAACTACTTACAGGAAAAATTAGTTAATCTTGACTCCGAGTAGATTTTTGCAAGATACACACTGACAACTGGATAAAAAACTAACAATTGTAAAATTGAGTTTAGTGGTTCATTTACATTGTAACAGGATTATGACTAGGACACCATCAGTTTGGTGCATTTATGAATTTGTGCACCTCAAGGTCATAGGTTTAGGTTCAAGACTACAGTTACTGTTGTAAGGTTTAACCCTTTCCATTAACACCAATGATGTTACGGAAAAAAACATCTACTGGTGAACAAAAATTCATTAGGCAACTAAAAAACTTGATATTATAAATATACCAGGAGGCCTGTGCGAAATTCCGCACTATGAAAGTTTTAAGTAAACACAGCCTTTTGAATAAGAGGATGAGGGCGGTAGTTGGATGAAAGGGAAAACATGTTTAAAAAACAAATAAATATAAAATAATAAAATTAAATCGAAGTGATCGATTAACAATAGAAAAATGCACGATGGAAGGAGAAATCACAAATATACTTGTAAAAAACATTGTCCAAAACATTTGTTTGGTATTTGAAATGTCTGTCCCGGCTTGTATGATGGGCAGGGATAGGGGACTGTCAGTAGGATCACATAATCAATAAGTTTAATGACTTTTAAATATTGAAATTTTTCTAAGCACGTTATGCAAAAAAGTGGCATTTGTAATGGAATTGTCTATTCGTAATTATAAAGTTAGTTTCATAAAATTTACAAAATATTGTCTGTTTTGTGATGTCACACATGCGCATCAATGATACCACTTTGCCTATGACAGTTAAAAGTATCTTTTACGTTGAAATTTTCCAGAAAGTTAGTTTTAGCGCAAAATATTTTTGCAATGTCAGAAGCTGGTTAAAAAATCTTTCTAGATACCTCATTTTTGCCTGTATGGATAGTATGTGCTGAGAAAAAGGGATGTTGACACGAGAAATAATATATATGAGATCACTGCAAGCCTATTGTACATTGTAAACTTAAAAAAATTAATTTGATCCAATTATCAGGAATACTTATAATTATTATTAAAAATTTAAACATAAAATAAAAAACTTTGTTCATTCCAAAAACAATGTCTTTATTTTATCAACAGTAAGTATACCTCTACAACAGTGGTTGCATACGTGTGTTCCAAATCTATAACCATTGTTACAATATAAAACATTCAATTCAAAGGAACACAAAGTTTTTTTTTCTTTTTACAAATATTTTATAACAATAATAACCTAAATAACTTATACTTAAATGGAATGTTTGTAGAAAATTTTTTAACAATTATGAAACATCCTTTTCATACAGTTTGGCAAATGCTTACTTGTTCCTGAAACGGAACGTTTCTCACATCTTGCTCAACGGCAACTCAATAAATATTGTGAAGTAATAAAACTTACAGAGTATTTATGCAACACTCACTTAAGAGTAATATATACAAAACAGTAAATACATACTGCCTGATCAAAGTTAACATTTAGTTTCCACACTTTTACTAGTCAAATGAACAAAATTTCCATTTGTCGTTATTTACTGGAAACAATATTTTCTGTTTACATTTTTTTTAGTAATAATTTGCTTCCTTTTATGAATACAAAATTACCATTAATTTCAGTAATTCTAAGAAACAATATTTTATTTATTTTTTATTTTAAATAATTTTATGAATTTTAAAAATATTCTTAGTTGTAAATAGCTTAATGTTAATGAATGATAGTGTCTGAAAGCTCGCGCTTTAGCTGCATTCTATATTTTTATACTTAGTTTTAACTTTAATCAATTTAATTCACAAGTTTTTATAACATTTTTTACGTATTTACTCCTCTCACTTCAATTTAAAATTATAAGTAGATATATATAATAATATTGCATAATTATATTCTTATGAAGTTTATTAATTCCCTGATATAAATTAAATATCTTACAATTATTATATTTTATGTAGATTTAGAGGCAGTGGTGTAAAGGCTTTTTATGTTTACTTCACATTCATATCAACTAACTTTAATTAATTATTACACATTGTTAATAATCTATATACAAATTTTAAAGAATGTGTATTTTTAATTTTAAACATGTTTCTAAAATTAAAAAAAAACAAAAAATGTTAACTAAAATTTTTAGGTAAAGTTGATTTAATAATTTTTATTTAAAACAATTCAAAGTTATTTACACATCATAAGAGCGAGGAGTAGGAAGTAAACAGTTTTTAATCTATTACTGACTTTTACATATATTAAGATTTATTATGATTTTAAACGATTTAATAACAAATATAAAATTAAATGCCACTAATAGATGCTATAATAATACAATGGAAGAGTAGCCTGTCGTCTGGTTATTAGAAAATATTTTTAATTTTATTTTAAAACAAACATGAAATACTGTATTTTATTATTTTGTGTTTTATTAGTTTGACATACACTGTTCAGTAAATGTGACATTAGTCTTAATAAATAACTTAGCATATTATTATTATTTGTCAAATTATTCATGTCATATTACTCATTTCAAGCTTACACCTTCCTACAATTAATTTATGGCATTAAAATATTTTCTTACGTGGAAATGGTAAAATATAAATTAATATTTTTAATTATGGAATGGTTACTTTTTTATGAATATTGACTAATATTAAAATAATATTTTTTTATTAAACTAATTGATTCCTGTAGTTGATATAATTTATTAAAAATAATTGTAACATTTATTTAATAACATTAATCGCAGGTACTTTTCCAGCCCTAAAACCACTGCCGTCAAATTTATACAATGCTCAAAAACACATTTAACTAAAATATTGCATTTTTTACTTACACAAACAACTATTTACAAGAAAATACATTAATGGTTTTTTTTTAACAAAATGGAAAGTATAAAATGTCATTCACACTTTCATTATTCATTCATTCTAACCTATTGTACTTTAAACACATTCATTCGTTCATTCACTTCTAACCTATCATACTTTAACAAAAATAACCTAACTATGAATAGTTGAGTGGAGTGATGTCATGGTTGCCAAATTTTACAGGAAAAATGAGTCACACAACAGTCTCAGATTTTGCAAGTTGTGTAGCAATCGTCGCATCGCTCGTGCCTTCAGAGTCAGAACTCAAGCTACCGACACTTCCCGGTCTCTGAAATTTAAAAATAGAAATTACACATCTATATAAACAAAAATTTTAATGTTTGTTCAAAATCTTAAATATCTGAAAATTCTTCACCGATTGTTTTGAAATTCTGATACAATGTTGCATATTTTACAATGCCATTTCAATGTTACTGATTTATGATCCATTTACATTTTACAAATTTCCAATTCTATTTCAATTTTTCCAAATGTTAAACTGAATCAGACTGAGCTACAGCAATGTGTGGCCGTGTACAGCTAGTTGTGGCCCCTGGGAAGTTCTGAGAAAATAAGAATAAAAGAGCAAAACATTTTAATAATGTTTCTACATAATTACTGCTTCCAGTAAATTATTAATTAAGCATTTATGTTTTTTAAGTATTTATGAAAACAGGTGCTTGGTCTATTTTTTTTTTTTTTTTTTTTTTTTTTTTTTTTTTTTTAGTTCAATTTATGATGGCAAAACTTAAACCCTTTCAGTGTCATATTATTTTTTTAACTTTGGACATGTTTTGAGCTAAATGAACATTTTTATGAAAATTATGTTTTCAAGGAGACACAAACAGTACTTGTATACAGTAAAAAAAAGAAAAAAATAATAAAACTAATTTGGATCATGTACGCAACTCACAAAGAATTCACCCATCTTTCTTAGCTTCCACCTGAACGCACTCGAACCACACCTTAACTATTTGTGGTGCACCTCACATCTTCAACAAACAAACTCTGAATTGGATAAAGAAAACCAAAAGCGGTATTTGAACTCACTCACTCCTCCACCCACTACACTGGCCAAGTAGAGTGCCTTACAATGCTCAGCCATCTGATCAATCTGAAATTGTCTAATTTAACAAGTCTCATAAGCTGTTGGTTATCGTTTTATTATTGTTTAGTTATGTTAAGCAATTTACTGTTTACCGCTTGATTTTTTCAATGTTAGATTTATATAAAACAGACATCCATAAAATCATATAACACAAACAGTTTAGTGTATGTAATTAACAGCAGCTGACTTGTATTAATTAACATATACTAATACAGTAGGTGCCGTTTAATGTGATCACCTTGGGCCAACCCTAAAGTGATAACAATAACCGTATACGGCTATTTACTGTTAGCCTATTTAAAAACATCTTTAATAAATACTGTACTTACATATTTATTTTTATTACACTCACTGAAATTAAAACAAAACATCTATACTGTATAAACTTAAGTACATCTTTATATGAAATTTATTGACACATATTTTTGTAATTTACTTTTTTTAAAAATCATCTAATCTTGTTTGTCTATTTTCATTTCTCAGTAATTTATTACAACACTGTTCATATTCATGTTTTTAGAATTCAACAGATCTGTACTGAACGCTGCGATGCAAAACTTCTAAAGGTTCATTTCAATACTGGCCGTCAGTGAAATTTCATTTTATATTCCAAATCATTTTCTTAAGTTTGTTCTACTTGTTCATCTTCTGTAAGCTGAGTTGCAACAGAAATACTTTAATAAACGTTCATCCAAGCTTCAAAATTATATTCTCTTATTCCAGGTGGCTGAATTGACTCAATTTCAGCAATAACGTTAGTTTCGATTTTTATTAAAAATCCACTTTCTTAAAAAAAAACAAGTTCTAATAGTGTTTGTGGTAACACTATTATTCCAAGACATAGATACAAGATGTAATGCATTTAGGGTTGATGTTTGTTTAATTTATTTGCATTCAATAAATGTTTGGCTTTCATACTTTCCAAAATTCTAAACAAATTTCCCAGCGATAGTTGCTTTTAGGGTCCATATAATTCCTTGTCTTGAGTTAGTTTTAAACAAATTGTTACCTTTAAATTTGAAGGTAGACAAGAGATTATTATAAATCTTTAATTCACTTAAGTAACACATTATTTTTAACGAACAAATTTGTTAAAGTAATGAAATTTACCTTTAGCTGAGGATTGCTTTCAACAGCGCAGCTGCGACTTGAAGCTGGATGACTGCGATGATCTGATGTATTGTCTTCATCTGATAAATGGCTGGCTGGTGCCATTTTTATGCGACGTGCTCTACAACCAGGACCTATTGGACGTCTGCCAATACTGCAAAAATAACAACACATTAATTATATTCACACATTTTTTAAATGATCTGATGCTAGTCTTTTAAGAGTAGAAATTAATTTTGCTCCGTTAATTTGTACTAAATGGAAATTGGAATTTTTACCAACCTTTTCCTGCGTAACGAATATGTATAACCGAGATGTGGACAGTCTTCATCTTCCCGACTAGAACTATCTTCAGGCATACAGTGTGGATGTGGGTTTCCATTATTTAGAATTTCACTGACTTTACGGCCCAATGTTTCCAAGTGGTCATCATCGCTTAACCGTTCTGTGACATTCCTGACTTCCAACTCCTGTAACAATAATAAATTAATAATCCTTCCAACGAAAACTAGCTTAAAACTAAAAAATTACTACAATTTTTACCTCCTCTAATATATGAGGTTGTGAGTTGCCATTTAAACTGTCGGTAGGACTAACAGGGCCTCTACTTGGACTTGGTGTAGAATCACTTATGTCCATTGCTTCAGTTTGGGTCTCTGTATGAACTAAGTTAGGTTCTTCATCACTCCCGCTATCATACTGAAATCATAAATTTGTCCTGTAAAAATAGTTTAAATTACATTTGTCATTATCTGTTGAATAACGTTACAAACTAGTTAAAACATAAGTAATAACACCAATATTTTTACTTTCATATACTACAAAATGTATGGACAAATGTAATATCAAAAGGAAAATTAATTCTTTTATTTAAATTTTTTAAGTAGGACTATTTGAATTAAAAATTTGTTAAATCTGATCAATTGTTTTCAATTACAAAAAAAGTGGGTTCAACCTTCTTCTTAATTATAAACTTCCAAGTCAAATGTCAATATCTCTATATACAATATATATATACTTATTGAAGAATTTACAAGAATTTGTTCTACAATAAATAAAACAAAATTATTTACCATAAGGAAAAATAAGTTTTTGAATTGTTATATTGCTGTAACTTTGAAATTTGTTTCACAGATTTTTCAATTTATTTACGAGTGTTATTTAAATGCGCAAAATGTGCAGAACTTACAATTCTTTCTCTGGCAGGACTAGCTCGAGGTGAAATAAGGTTAACTTTTCGCATCCTGACTCTTCTTGGTCGTCCTGGTGGTGCAGGAACTACGACTGATTCTGGTTTTGAACATCCATTTAACTGAGCATATAGAGAAGCTTTCACAGGGCTCTGAAAAATTACAAAGGACTTTAAATTTCTTATCCATGATGAACTACAGAAAACCACAGACACTATTTTGGTAAAAGAAGGGATGTACACATCCCAAGGAAATACTGCTAACTAGAACACTTCAAACATGCTTTATCACTTGCAATTCCCCCCATATGCTACTGGCAAGCCAAAAATCAAATGCTCTGTGATTTTTTACGTACATAATATTAGCATGTGTCAGTGCCACTGGCAAATTTATGTCTGTCTATAGTACTTCAGCCTGTATCCAATAACCTGTAAGAAGGTGTCACCAGCCTAATTAATTATTTAGTTAATTAATATTTACAAAATGTTATACAAAATACATTCCATTTCCTACGGACAGAATCTATTTATAGGAAAAAATAGTGAAAGGTGAATTATATTTTTGAAATAATAAACGTTTTAACACACTCCCAACTACCTATTGGTGACTTATACAAGATGCACATTATTTTCAGGGTGTAGGGAAAAATAATAGTTTTTAATAATAAATAACATTTTAGGTCAAACAGCAGGAACAAAATAAATGTACTGAATGTATTAGTATATACTGCAGTAAGTCTATCTCATTACTTCACATAGGCTGATTATGTTCTTTACAATACAATATATGGTTTTTCTTGTATCCTTGCTCGAAGTAAGTGAGACACAAACAAAACTTCTACACATTTCAAAAAAACTGATGTATTCTACCTCTTGACACTTGAAAATACTGCAGATCATCAAATACAGTATTAAAAACATCGATGTTTACCACTTGAGCCACCAATACACTATTTTTGTGCTGGACAGCCACACACGTCCTACAAGGTGTTTAGTTAAAAAAACAAAACAAATAACCACAAGTGGCTGATTTGTTTTAAAAAAGTCTGAAACATTTTTGTTTTGTGGTTATATAATTGCAATATTTTTATAGCATTTCTTTTTACTATAAATGTATGTTTATTTTTTTTTACTTTTTTCTCTAATTTTATACATAATTAACCATTTTTATAGTTTTATTCATTTATTTATACTATAGTTTATTTATACTAAATATAAAATAAAACCTGCATTTAAATAATAATGCAGTTTTTATTGTTTGCTTTACCTTTTTTATGTACAACAGATCGCTAATTAACCACATCACTCTTTTAACCACTAGGTCTGTTAACTGTTAGTCCATTATTAAAAGTTAATTACAGTAATTAAATTTTCTCACTCTTTATTTGTTTCACCCGACTTTGGGGTACACTAAATCAATCACTTTTTAATGTTCTGTGCCTTCCTCGTAGCCCAGTTGTAATCCTTCCTCTTCATTCGTTGTAATCTTGTTTTTCTTTCTTTGTAAGAGATTTGGATCGTTCGCTTGGATTTGGATAATTATAATTTATATAATTAAATTTTCTTCTTCTTTCATCCGGATCACCCACTTTGGGGTACGCCAAATCAATTACTTTGATGTGCGTTAGCTGCCCTCCGCTGTATCCAATACTGCTTCATTCTATCCGAGGCTGCCTTCCTTCTTTCATCCGAGACTGCCCCGCCCCTTTTAGATGTTGGTTTTTCTTGGAACCTTAAGTTTTCATTATGTAAAAGTTTTCGCAGTTTAAGTACATCGTCAATCATCTCATCTGATATCGCCAGCTCAGTTAAGTCTTCCTGGACCCGCCTGAACCAATTACTCTTCGTTTTCCGATCTCTGAAGAAAGCAAAGATCCGCCTAGTAAGTCTACTGCTGTTCATCCTACTAATATGGCCATAAAAACTAAGTCGTCTTTTCCTCATGCTATCTGAGAGTCTCTCAATTTTGAGATACAGGTTTTTATTAGAAATCAACTTTACTTCATTATTTTTAAAGTTTTGGCCCAATATCTTCCTTATTAACTTTCTTTCCTTCTTCTCCAGGTTGTCGAGTAATCCCTTATTATTGAGTGTAAGAGTTTCAGATGCATATAAAGCTTCTGGTTTGATCACAGTTTTATAATGCTTAAGTTTGGAATTCCAGGATAATGATTTCTTGTTATACACCTCTTTGGTTAATTGAAACGCCAATTCCATTTTACACATCCTGGATTCCAATGCTCTCTTTTCTAAGGCGTTCCAGCTGATCCATTCACCCAGATATTTGAAGTGGTCAACTCTCTCGATTTTATGACTACCGACTCCCAGATAATAATTAAATTTTATTATACTGTAAATTTATTTATATAACTCTTACAGATATAATAAAAGCAATAAATAAATAAAAGTGCATAAATATTAATTATTAGTACAATACATACTGCTGTTAGTATGTACACTACCCATATTGCAGCAAAAACTAATTTTTACATTATTGCTGAGCAATACAGGTGCCGAAATATAAAACATTTTTCTTTTATTGATGGTCAGTCATGATTTGGTGACCTACTACAAACTATCACTTATGTTTTTAGTTGCAAACATTGCAGTTGTGACTGACAAGCCATTGTTGCTTAGTGAGTAGTGGCTTCCCTACTTCAGTATGAAATTAATACACTCAATTAGAACAATATAAGCAGTTCCCAATATTCATGAATGAATGTAGCACTTATATTTTATTTTAAGCAGAATGTATATCAGTTCATAAACATGTTTTTTTCCTATTGTTCATATAATGAACATTGTGGGTTGTTGGTATTTCTGTTATCCGTCTATTTGATTAACCATTACAGTCCCAGTTCCAAACCAGATGATTAATTGAAGTTTCACTGCATTTGGAAATTATCTATGGTGGTCCCACCACACTAAACCACAGAGTCTGCTGTAATTACATTTGATCTCAACTACAGAAGAAAAGCAGAGAAGGTAATTTACTGGCATTTTTGTTTATGAAATTTTTTTTCCAAAAAATTTCTTTTCATTTAATTAACATTAATGTAATTAACTTTTAATAACAGTCCCAGACTGATTGTTAACTAATTTTTAACTTACACTTTATTTTCATAAGCAGCTGTTTTTGAGCAACAGCTGTTAATCTTTAAGGTAGTAATGTTTATTACATAAATCTAGGGCAATAAAAAGCATTACTTTCTCTCATCGTTACGCTAAGAAGGAAATAACTACATATTTATTTATAGTTACACTACTACCAATATTAATAAAAAAAGAACTGTGAAGGTAAATTTCTGTTTCGTTCTTCAATTAGTCTAAATAATGAAGCTTTTACATTAAAACATTTTTTCTATACCTCATCAGTATTGCTATATTTTTCTGTGTTTAAATATTATATTAATTTTTTTAGACATAAAATCACAAGCCTTAAACTTTCAAATATATAAATTCTGTTCAAAACTTAATTGGGTGTTCTGTTTTTTATGAAAGACCAGACCAAAGAAAAGTATGTTGAAGTTAAAACTGACAACGTATTGACAGTGTATGTAGGCACAGTTCACTTACATCACCAAGTGTTTACGTCATACCATGAGACAACACACTGCAAACCAAATAGCTGAGTGTATTATCAATCTCTTATTGTACGTAGCTTATCAAGCTATCTCTCTGATAAAATTAAACTACTATTTTTATCAAATGTTTTCATTTTGCAATATACATTTTACTCGTAAGCAGCCATATGAGCTCAATCTTGGAAAAAAAGAAGTATTTTGAGTATTACCACCATATTAACTATGTACAGTATGGTGTTATCCACCCATTTATACACAACAGAACTGACAAAATTGTCAATAGTGGCATGTAATATATATAAATGTTATGTCTAAATAAATACAACGCTCAAAAACATTGCATAGACTTTCTTCCATTCAGATGCCCTAAATATTTACAGGTAGTTGCCATAAAAAATTAATCTTACATTTCACAAGAAAAAAAATCTTAATCACGTTAATTCAATTTGCTGAAATTGCAAGAGCTACAAAAAAACCTAAGAAATCATTGGTGGTAAAATATAACATGCTTAAGTTCTGAAAATCATAAAAAATAAACAAACTGTTGTTCAGATTTTTGTCTGTAACGCTCCAACCAAATTGTTTGATGCCTGAGGGTTAATTTTAGGCTAAAAATATACAAAATTGTTATACAGCAATTTTTGAGAATTTATTTTATGGCTTTGTTCATAACACTACCAAATTTTAACAAAATTGGTTTCACAAATTTTTTGGTAGAAGGGTTTACCTAACACCAATTCATGGAAGACTTAAAAAAATTAATAAATTATAATTAAAAGTAAGGGCTTAAAATCACACCGTTTAACCTATTATTTAATCTCTTCATATTCTATAATATTCAGAAATTACTTTACACAAACAAAACTAGGTATGAATTTCTTAAAACTAAGCATAAATAAATTACTCACTTGATGAGGGGTATCAGGACTGGTAGAATGATGCTCAGGAGAAGTGGGTGTTGTAGAATCAGATTTATGTCGGATATTAAGTCTCTCTTGCGCTTTTAGTAGTGGCCTAACTAAACGTTTCTTACACATTTTATGACTGGAATGTTTTTCTCGTCTGGAACAAAAACACCTACAAATGTTTTCATTAGCACTTTACACAAATTTTCTTTATTGTCCAAAATAATAAATAACGGGTGTTTCAAGAAGGACACATCCCAAAGTTTAAGAAAGTATAAGTTACAAATAGGAAAATTTCTTCTTCCCCAAATATCAGTTGGCAACACTGTTCTCTTTGCTGACCCATCATGTGTTACTGTAGTGCACTAATGATATTCCAGTATTCATTTGTCTCTGTAGTGTATGAGTGTGTGTGTTTAACAACAGTCGTAAAACTTAGAATTCCCCAATTCTTTAGTACCTAATAATTCAACAATATCGTGTCTGATAATAAATTGCATGACTGGCGGTGTATATGACGGAAAAGCATTGTTAACAATGGAAGTTCTTGATGATGAACTGTTCGGTGTCGTTCATGAACTGAAAGAAGTTGACCACGGAAAACATCTACAGTATTGTCGCTGGATATGTCCTCTTCTTAATGACAATGGTATTGAAATGTTGAATCATGTTTATTTTAGTGGTGAGGCATGGTCACTTGGCCTCATTCATTTCACGAACCACTTCACATGCTGTGTAAAATTGATATTTGGAGTCGATCTCTATAATAGCGTCATATTATAGAGCCTTTATTTTTTGACAAATCTGTAGACGGTGTGATAACCACAACTTAACTGAACAATTTATAGCGTTATTAAATTTAAACGAATGATATTGCTGGTTCCAGGAGGATAACGCAATGTGTCATACTTCTAATGAAACACTGGATGTGTTACGGGAATTTTTGTCCATTGTGTGATATCAAAAAAATTGTAGCCACCAAGATCTCCAGATCTTACTCCTGCAGACTTTTTTCCTTTGAGGGTATTTAAGAAGTAAGGTTTTTAAAATTATCATCAAACACTTGACGAATTGAAGGATAACAATGAAAATGATATTTCAAACATTAGTGAGCAACTACTACAAAAAGTGGCTGCATATGTTATGAAACGTTTCTGTATATGAAATGGAGGAAGTCATTTTGAACATTATTGTAAAAGTTTAAAAGTAATTTGAATATTGCATAATTTTTTAATTATAAAATGTTAATTTTTTAATTTTAATATAATAAATTCATATCAAAAATAGGGTCACATCCTTTTTGAAACGCCTGTTATTTAACATACTTAGGCAGTACATTTTACCTAATATAATAAATATGTATAGTATTTTTTAGTATAAAATATAATATAAATATATAATAATATAATACAATATATTAAAAATAATATATAATAGGTAACTAAACTCCAGAATTCTTTTGTCTTTTTTCAAAGATTTTTTTAAAATGAATGTAAAATTAAATATCATACTTAAAAGTGTTCATTATTATTGTTTACTCCCGTTCATCTCAATATTTATATAAATTAAGAATTTTCTTAAACTTTCAAAATCAAAATCCATTATTAAACATATTAACCATCGGCAGTCAGTTATTATAAATGTAGGATTATAACTGTGTTTTGTTAATATCCTCTTGGGGCAGTAGGCCACAATGTTTCCCATGCCACACACTGTTTTCTCATGCCACCGTCTCTCAAATATAATTAAGCCATAACAATATGCTAAATGGTGGCTAGACTATATTAGTTGACCCTTAAAAACTAGTCAGAATTTTCAACTAAATGTTGCGAGCTACTGTGATTATCCATATGAGCTATTGTGTGTCAGCCAAACATCCTTCAAAAATTATCCCCAAATGCATTCTAGATTTTATTTGTTTTGGAAGTTTCACACGTTAAAATTTTTTAAAGAAGTGAAAAAAAACACCTAACCTACATTTGTTAATATTTTTTCGTTTCTTATATATGTTATTTATAATGTTCCATTATTTTTATAAAAATTATAATAAATTTTCTTAGCTATTATCTTTATTTCATATGTTGAGCCCCAAAATTCAAAACTATGGGTTTTAAACTTTAGCTGTTGCTGTAAACGGTTCAAATCTGCCAAAGCAATATAGTTAAGATGGCTGCTAACTATTGGCCAACCTGAAAACAGCCTCGTAATCCACTGTTTTACCATAGATGACCCAATGATTAAATATGCTTAATTTGAATACAATCGACAATTGCAGATTGGGATAAAAATTAAAATAAGAACTAGTGAAATAGACCTTTACAAGGTTCAAATTTGAAAACTCAGTGAACAGACCCAGGTACAGACAATTATGCTGATTGTGTAAAAGGTTACATGACAGTAATAAAACCAATATCAAATTTATGTCCTGATAATCAGACAATCCTGATATTAAAAAGTATTTTTACCTCTATCAGATTAAGTCACTAGTGTTTTAAAAATGTTTTATATATTCAGACATAAGAAGTTTAGACAACAAGTTTTAAGTCATAGATGTTGTAAAATTATTGCAATGGTACATACTTAATTAGTTCTTTCTCTCTTTGTTCCAGTTGTAACAATACAGCGCTTAACTCTAAGTACAGATCATTGGCACGTTCCAACTTTCTCTCATAGTGTTCTCGGATGTCTTGTGCATGCTTTAGTTCTTCTTTGCGTTTCTTTATTAGATCTTCCTCAAATTTAGGCAAATGGCTCCCATTAGACTGCATCTGCTGCATATGTAATCGCACTTCTTCTTTCCAAGTAGCCTGAAAAATTATTTAAACTTATATTTCAAGTTGTAAGCAACTTACTTTTTATGTTGTCGAATATAAGTTTATTGTTATTAGTATGGGAAACTAGTTTTCACTAGAAAATGAGCTCTTAGTCACGCTTTGACTCTATCAAATATATACTGATTCCAAACTCTTAATGTTACTATACTCAGTGTTCACAATTTCACTCTGATTTGAATAAAAACTTGGCATAAAATTTATTTTGGTAAAAGCTTGCAGTGCAAATTTTTACCTGGTTCAGAATAAAAATAATTTTAATATTCACTGTTTAAATCTGCATAAATTAGTATTTTAATTTCATTTAAAATGCACAAATGAACTCCATGGTGGTCAGGGTTCATTTTAATATTTTTCTATATACTCATAAATAATTATATTGCTGTTAAATTTTGGAATGTGTTTTTATTACATAAATAAGATAATTGCTTCACATTTTTTTTAAATTTGTATTAATGAACTTTTTAGTTATTACTCCTCTAATCGGCTCTTGTACATATTGTCCAATGAAGACAGCAATTTTGTTATTTATATTATAAATTTCTTTTACGTTATTAGATGCTTAACGAAAAACAATTAGTAATCATTAAGAGCCGTAATAAGACAGGGTAAAAATGTTGTAATTTTTAGGTTATGTTGACTGTTTACTTTTATGTCACTAAGGTAACATTGTTACTAACTATATTGTGCTATAAACTGTTAAATAGTTACTGTAGGGTATTAATTTCTTGGGCACACTTGTAGCAGTAGTGTTGTGGAACAGATACTTTGAAATTACGTTGTAAACAGCACTTTTTTTACTGAACTTAAATCTAATCTTGAATTCCTTATTCGAAAAATAAATAAACAAAATTAAAGTTCTACTACTTAAGTAGCCCAGTTAATTTTGTTAATTCTTCATCTAATATTATCATAATTTTTATACTGATGAACTCGTAAATAAAGCCTAAAATCTATTTATAGATTATGATATTGCCAATAAATAAATAAAAAGTCATGAATATTAAATATAAATAATGAATCAAATGTAAACATTTGAATAAACCACACATACGTAATATTAAAAAAAAAGTTTAACATTAGTTAAATCATAATCAAAATAAAATAAATTAGCACAACAAAAAGTTGTAAATCAAATTTTAACAATGTTGTAAATTTTGTAAAATGGAATAGTAATAATTATTAATTTCCAAATAAATTATTTAAGTGACTGATACTGGGGCATTAAATTAGTGTTTAATCTTTGATTAGTAGTTAATGGTTGTTCTAAAAAATTGAAATTGGTGATTTTATTGAAGATTAAGTTTAATAATCGATTAAGTAATTTAATAACTGTTCTAGAAACTGGCTTTCAGTCTTGTATTTATAATTTACAAAGGTCTACATGTACGAAGCTTAGTTATGCTGTCTACTTCTTCAATATATAACATAACAAAAGCCAAATGGCTTATTTTTTTTTAACAATAAAAAAAATGTTTCATCTCCAAAATAAGAAATGCATACAATAAATTTTTTATTAGGCCTCTTGTCTATTATATTCATGTATCAGAAAGCATTCTCTGCAAAAAAAGAATCAATTTAAATAGGAACATGGCCGTTATAAGTTTTATATTTAAATGTTTTTTTTTAATATGTTTCAATTAGACTAATAAAACTGGATATTCACCTGAATTCAGATACATGATTTACAGACAGGTAAAACAAATAGTAAACATGTTTTATAAGGATATTTCAAGATTACGCTGTTTACATTTTTTTTATTCAAGAACTATCTTATCTAAAATATCATCTATGACAAGATGTTCATGTCACCTGTGTCCTGAAGTATTCCTCTGGTGAACTGCTCAATACTTCAGCGGATGCAATGTCGAGGTGCATTAGTATGTGTTTGAATGAAGGCCTGTTGCGAGGTTTTGCACTCCAACATTGTTTCACTAACAGTCTGAATCCGTCTGGACATGAAGAAGGGATGGGCAAATGCAAAGAGTTACTTCCAACGCCCCAGATAATAGCAGAAGAATCCACATCTTTATATGGAGTTTCACAAGTTAAGAGCTCCCATAACACAACTCCATACGACCTGGTAAAATAAAAATTTTAAAATAAATTATTTGGAGTGAACTATTATCTGGAGATGAAGTTTTTGGGAATGATGATGTAGGAGAGAGATCTACAGAAATATTTTTTAAAGTGAATAACTTTCTTGCAGAGTAGTGAATTAGATGTACAGAATGTAAACAGAATTTCATTGGCATAGTGATGAAGTGTAGTTATATTACAGCATAAAATTTGGTTTACATGGAACCATTTATACAATTAAAAGTGATAAATACTGCATTTACATAAAATGATGAATATTGAAGTGTAAGTTTTAGTAAGCTTTTAAGATAGCAACTTTAAAATAATTTATAGGTGCTAAGTTATTAAGCTTGTGTGTTACCACATTTTGACAAATATATTATTACTTACAATTAATTAACATGTTGGTCAATTTATCATAATTATGTAATAATTGAGTTATAGCAAAAAAGTAACTGAGTAATTTTGTTAATTTCTTGAAAACATCAAATGACAAAACTTTACAATAAAGTCTAAAACAATAGAGGAAGTAATGTGCTTATTAATTAACAGGGTATTGTGTGGTTTTGTTTATTTAAGATGGCGTTTGAGTGACTGGCGTGTTACACCACTGGCAGTCCATTGATATTGTAAAACATTACCCTTTGTTTTTACCACAATTTGTTATAATTTTATTTCATATTGTATCAAATAGCCTTTTACTAAACAATATTTTTTTTAAATAAGTCATTTTATGATATTAAAATTTAAGAGTTAGTAGCAGATATATTCAAAAATTATTTTTTGTTTGTGAATATTACTTTTACGAGTTGTAAAGTGAATAAAACGAACAAAATAAACAGTAAACAAAAATAATTCCCTCAAATATTTATTTATGTAGCCAGTTGTGCAAGAATGCCAAGCATTTTAAGTAATATCACTTTACTGAAATTATAAATAATCTAGAAATGGTATTGTTTGAATGTAAGATTATTTTTCATAGACGTTTGCAAAATAAAAACTGAAATAAACATACTAGATAGAGAGTACAATAATTTTTCATGTATAAAAATAAAATTGTTTGAATGTATATATCTATACAGTAACTCTTCCGTTTACATTATTTCATTTTAACGCTATATTTTGTCTATTAGATAGATGTACGCAACTGAACCAAACAGTAGCAACAAGAAGTTATGACGTCATACCAAGAAAATTCCTATTTTGTTTTTGGTTCTATTTATGCCTAAATACAGTAGAGCGTCGATTATCCGAAGCCCGGTCATCCGAAACGTCGGTTAACCGAAAGCGGTGGCGCGGCGGCCTGACAGCGCAGCGGCCAGACAGTGCCGGCGCGGCAGCTCGACAGCAGTACAGTCTCAATATAGAGTGTGCACTAGCACATACAGTGACGAGTCAGTCTCCGTGTTGTTTAGACCGTTTGTGCTTCTGTTTGTTTTGCTGTGTAATTACCGAACTGCAACTTTCTTTACCGAATGTAATTACCAAATGTTATTCTTTCTTTACCGAATGTTTAATTTTACTTTACCTAATGTTTATTTTTTCATTATCAAAGAGTTGTTTTACTGTACAGAACACTGTATACTGTACTGCTTATATTTATCATATGTCATTAAACAACTGGATGAATTTATGTGCTGTAGCCTACGTATATACTTGCTCCTTAAATTGGTTCTACCACTGTTAAATTATATCACACTACCTTTTTTCGAATATGTTCGTTTATCCGAAAAATCAATTATCCGAACACCCCCCTGCACCAATTGTTTCGGATAATCGACTCTCTACTGTAGTCTTACTTCCAACTTTAACACTATATTTGCTGAACAAAGATGTGAGAAGTTAGTGTGCCTTATAAAAGTATTTACAGATAAACCAATTACGAACAGATAGTTAAGAAGACAAACTACAAACTATGGGAAACATTAAAAGGGAAAAGTATACTGTTGTTCAATTGTTTACCCGAAATTAATATACTGTTCAGATAATTAATAAAAGTTCTGAAAACAATTAAAAACTCTGCGAAATACGTAGTGACCTAACTCATCCTGTCTTTTCAAATTATTTATTAGATGTACAAATTATAAATATTTTCAGTTTTAATCCAATTTTCTCCATATCCTTCATACGTGCACACTTTGTTGTACACATTTACCACATAAACTGAGAGACTGCCGTAGTTAGCTTTGGTTTCACTGTTGTTTTTTATATACATTCTTAAAATCTGTTGGACAAAGGACATAAAGGATATTTCTAACCAATTTCGTTAATAGTCTACAAATCAATGGTCACAAAGATGAAAATACTCTGAAGCGAATGGAAATAGAGCAAAATCTGGTAGGCTGCGAAAAGACATTGCAAAGACAATACCAAATAGGCACTATCCATTAAAACTCACAAGTAAATATGTAAAGAGTCAGATCAAATTCACCTTAGCATTATAAATAAAATAGATGAAGATCCACCTTTGTCACGCAGGATGAAGAACTCTTCCACGGTGAAGAAATTATAGAAATGAAATAGTAACAGTTAATTTTACATAATAATAATATTAATAGTGAAACTCACCAAATGTCAACTTTTTCCGAACAAGGTTCATTTCTAATTATCTCAGGAGCCATCCAGGCAACAGTTCCCGCAAAACTCATTTTTGTACTGACATCATTCCACTGCCGACTTGTACCAAAGTCACTAATTTTCACAACTTCTTTCCTCCCAATCAGAACACTGAAAATAAAAATGTAGAACTTATTTTATTACAAATTGTATGGTATTTCCACTAAATAAAGTGTTTTGAAAAACAAATTAGAAAATTGTAATAACTATTAAAATTTATTTACGTCTGCAAACGATCAATATTATTATTAGTAAAACATAAAGCTATACCAGGCTAAGTGGACACCCAATAACGCATATAAAAAGTACAATTATTACAGTACAATATTATTGCTTTATAAATTTTAAATGTTTACTTGTTTGTCCTTAGTAATTCCTATTATAAAAGAGCACTGTAAGTTTCTCAAAAACTGTTAAGCTATTGATAAATTATGATAATATTTTTTAAGAAAATTATTAGACATCAAAAGTGTACTCATCAAGTGTCCACCTGATATTTTACATTTAATAGGCACATACTGTACTATGTTTGAATTAATACTACTAATCTAAGCCATATGATTACTTACTCCACTGTGCTTGTAAATAATGGTTGAAATTAATGATCACTAACTGTAAAATGTTTGCAGAAATAAGGCAATATTTTTTTTTAATTATAGTCATGACTGAAACAGTTAAAGTATTCTTATGATTATTTTGATCTGTGTCAATGACCTTCTACAATAAAATTACACCTGCATTAAAAAATATCATGTCTTACTGTTAAGATTCAAGAAAACAAGAAGTATCTGTCAACTTACTTTATGCTCTGTTTGTACAGTACAAAAAAATATTACTGAAATGTAAGCTTTTATAACAATGGCTATATTAAAAAAAAAAAGTCAAATGCTTCAAAGTAAACATAATGACTTCTTTGTCCATGGATAAGGTGTAAGAGTACAAATATTTAATAAGATAGAAAAAAATACAACTAAACTTTAATAAGGAATGAAAAAATTACAATTTTTGATAGGTAAGACCTTATAGAATGGAATGGAATTACAAAATTATTATCTTTACTTACAAAAGAAAATAATGTTAAGTATTTTATACACAATCAAGAACATTTTGCTTGTATATCATAACATTACATATCACGGTGATCGTAACTTCCTGGTGAAACATTTAAAAACTAAATTCAAAAATATCATTTACAAAAACATATCTTGCTATTTTAAATATTTCCGAGCCTTGCTTACAAGGGCAAAAAAGACAGAAAAGGGCAGCACAGTAAGGTCGTTGCTAATTCAGGATTTTAACCACTGATGCCAGTTTAATTTATTATTATGAAATTACTATCTTTATTCAAGTCAACTGCTCATTGTTACTCATTACTTTTGAATTATGTTCAAACTAAATTTCAATAAACTTTAGTAGGGTAAGTTGGCACTACCTATACACAGTTGACATTCCCTAATGAAATTTGATTACATATGACATTAAAATATGAATATTCCACATTCTGTGACTATAAACTATCAACTTTAGATGAATCTTCAACATCACTTTAACAACAAAAACAAAGTTTCCCAAAGAATTTTTTATTTTTAAGTGTTTGCTATTGAAGCAGAAATTAAATGCTAAATGAAATTTGGCTTTTATAAAAGACAACTAAATGGATATAATATTAAATTTACTTTTGAGAAAATTAGTACCTATATTATATGCCTTACAGAAAATGTATACCAAATGTTAATAGCTGTTTTCCTAAACATCTGTACATTCCATTGCACAGTATCAGATAAATGACGAAAATTATGAGTAATACTCAATCACATACCAGGTAAAAAGCAATAGTGAACATTTTATTTTAGTGATTCACTTAAAAACATAGTGGATGGAACACTGGTTAACGCAACTGCTACCAACTGTATTTTCTGCACTGTTTACACTTGGGCAAATATTTTGTTTACTATTAACTTTAAACAAATGTAAGAATGGTTTTAAAATGTTTAGTAATCAGACATCATGTTTTTTTATAAACTAGTACACCAACCATATAACCAAAACATAACCAACTTATATTTTGTTTACCATAAATCAAAAGTAAATGCAAAAAATATCTATATAATATTACGAAGTATACAATATAATAATAATACTTTACTTACTTGGGACTCTTGAGATCTCTGTGAATAATTTTGTTGGAATGTAAATACTGCATACCAGCAGCTATTTGTTTAGCCCATGTCACCAATCTCTGAGGTGGAATTTCTTCTCCATCTTTGAGCAAGTTGTAAAGTGGGCCATATGGACAGAATTCCATTACAATACAATAACATGGAGCTTGTGTACAAACGCCTCTGAAATAAAAATATTGGACATTGAAATATTTTGTTTAATACATTTGTGCTTCGTTTCAATAATGTCATAAACTGATTTTTGATAATTTCTGTATTTAAATAATAAAAATTAGTTTCTATGAAAACTGATAAACTAGCTTATAATTAGTGAATAAAATAAATTTATTTTTAAATGACACCCCATTCTACTTTTAAAAAAATAAATTTCTGAAATGCATTATCATTGTCATTGGAATAAATTATGTGAAGAGGATTTGAGAAATTTCGCCCAGGTAATAAAATATTTTAAATTAATGTAATATTTTTTTCAAAACTAATAATATAAAAGACTAAAGACAACTTGACTCTCAAAATTATTCAGCTAAGCTCATGTCTACTCGATTGTTATATTTTAATGTTAAAATTCAGTCATAAATGTTAACTAATTGCCACTCATCATAATATATATATATATTAATATTACAATACTGTATTTTAGTTTACTGATGTTTTATTGGTAATATCATAATTAGCATAACTAAATTATTTAAAAACTGTTAATGAGCTTTTTTTCAATCTGATATGATTAACCAACACAACTTGTAGTAGCTTACAGCAGGTATACTAATTTATTTTGAATATCTACAAAAAAATGCATTTTGTTATTTTCAAGTATCAAGTAGACGTTTTCAGATATGTTTTAGTTTTACAGAAAAATATATTTGGGTTCATTCACTACTACTTTAACAGTATTATTATTCTGTAGTTTAACAATAATTTCATAATTGCAACATAGCCACCAGGCCACATATTTAAGTAATTAGGATTACGACCTATTCTTCCCGTCAGTGGTCTATCTACTCACCTCGTAAAGGCTACCATGATTTCGAAAGTCTATTGTTCCATTTTCAGGCCGTAATACAAAATGTTAAATCCCTCTGTCGAGGTTGTCACAAAATTAAACAAAACATTAAAAAGTGTTTACAACGTATGTTTTTAATGTTTTGTTTAACTTTGTGGAGGTGAGTAGATAGACCACTACCGCGAAGAATAGGTCATAATCCTAATAATAATAATTGTTCAAGTACCTGAATTGCACAATATTGGGGTGATTGAGTTTGCGAAGATGCCTAATGTCGGTTTCCTTCTGTTCTCTTACTTTTTTCACAGCTACGACTTCATTTTTCAGTTTTCCACTAAAGACAGCTCCTTGAGCACCAGATCCTAACCACTGTAGGTCATTGATCATTTCAAAAGGTATCTCCCAATCATCTATATAATAAAAGTTATCAATGAAAAAAAGTTATTGAAAGCTTAGTTTTTGTTATTAGTTAAAGTAGAAAACATAATCACAGAATAAATTTATAAATAAACATTAATTCTGACTATTACAAACAAGAAAATCAACATAAATTCTATTTTATAAATACTGTAATACATATTGTTCAAATTTCATTGTGTAAAAATAATCTGCTACATTTGGGTTATTGGTAAATAAAATGAGGGGTTATTGGTGATTTAAAAAATCTTATAAATTAAAATACAGTAATCCCTCAGCAATACAGCAGGTTTCAGACCAGATGACTGCCAGGTTAAGGAAAACACTGGATTAGTGAAGGTTCAATTAGTACAGGTTTTGGTAATAGGAAAACCTATAATTACTGTATGAATTATTTACTCTAAAATACATTAAAATGGAATATATTGTTGACAAAAATTATTATTCAATATACAATACAGTACTGGATTTTTCTGCAGTTTACATAACCATCTCTAGTTAATCAGACTTACATTATACATTACAACAAAAATAAAATAAAGTTTTAGATATAAAGTTATGCGTTTTCATGTTTTGTCCTGTATTGATTTACTTATGGTAATACAGCATTAATTAACACTGAGAAAGGAAACAACTATGCACATGGCATTGTATGTGCAATGACATGTACAGTTTCTAAAAATGAGGCAAATATTTTCATTTAGGATACCCATTACATTACTAAGGTCACAACAGCTAGTACTTTTAACTTATTCACACTTCTAAAAACATCAGACTACTAGAAGGGCTCTAGATTGACGAAGTGCTGGATTTCAGTAGGATCACTGCATTAAATTCAGATTCTTCCAAAATAAATGAAATTTTAAATATATTCCTCACATTACAATCATTACCAATTTCCCCATAAAATGATGCTTACTTAAATAAATTTCATAAACACTTTTTTTTACTTGGTTTTCTTTTAAATAACATTTATTTTAAATAATTTAAAAGCACTTTTATTTAAATTACTTTTATTTTAAGATTCAAGGCCACAACATGTCACAAGATATTTCTTCTCACGAAATACAACAAAATTATTGATGACATCACATTTTAAAATGATAACAGCATCTGATTAAAAACTGGCATTGAATTATGTACCAACATCAACATGCTTATCAAACTGAGATAACAAAACTTTACAAGATGGTCCTTAATAATGTTGTACAGAAAGAAAATGTAAGAAAATTTAATCTAATCTTGCAACAATGCCTTTTGTCTCAAGTGTGTGCTTTATATTATTCTGTTAACTTGTTTATATTTTATTTTTTAGTGATAAAAAATACTGAACAAAAAATAAACTAATAAATTAATAATCTCAGTTATTACCTATAAATTTAATAAAAATGCACCTAGGCCAAAAACTAAGTTTTACATCAAAAAAGTACTAATTCAAATTTTTAATATAGTATTTTCTTGAATATTTATTTATTAAATGTTTTATTAGGTTATATGTAACGTGACCACATGCCTGACTTTGGAATGGACAGTCCAGTTTTAAAGTAAGTTGTTCAACTTTAACTAAAGTTCTCTTTTCATTATAAAATCTTCATAACTGTTCGGCCAAACTTGTAACTGCCCTCAAATTGTACATATTATTTCTTCTGTATTATGAATTAAAGGTTTTGAATTAAATTTTGATTTAATTTACCAGAATGACTAAGGAATACTATAATATTTTCCAAAACTATTTACACAAGTAAGTTTAAATTTATGACCCAATTTTGACTAATTTGTAAAAAAAATTATACTATTTTCTCGATAAACATTTTTTATATTGATTATATTTTAAGTTATCAAGGAAAATTAGAACACTAATATAGTTTCATAAAATTCTTTTTATTTAGTGACACATGTTTCACCATGAGACATCTTCAGGCAAATCTGAAGATGCCTCACAGCAAAACACATCACTGAATAAAAGAATTTTGTGAAACTATATTAGTGTTTTAATTTTCCTTGATATCACGGAGTATCATCTAGTACCGACTGTGTTGAATAAATAATATTTTGAGTTAGTTTAAGATCCTTAGCGCTGTAATCTGAGTGTGGCGCTATGATCAGTGGTATTGGCCATTGGGCACTGACATTATTATTTATTAGAGAATGTTGCTGGCTAGCCTATAAAGCTACTTGTAGCAATAGCAATAATAATAATTATTATTATAATAAATTTCAAGTACTAAACAAGTGTATTAGGATTGTAGTATCATATGCTGGTATGGGGCCTAGAACATTACAATCATTGTAAAGAGGTTTCAAGGACCTGTAGACCATCTGGTAGAGCTTATCCCACTGGTGGTGTGCAAAGATGATTCAGGTGGTATGCAGGTGTCAAAAATTTTGTTAATAGTATTTTTAAAAAAAGTTAATTTTTCAAATACATATAGAAAGATACTTGTTGACACGAAAAATGACTGACAATGCATTTGAATGTCATCATATTTTTATCTGCTACTGCAGAAGCCCCACTGCTCTGATTGTAACACAACAAAGTTTGGGAGCGCTCATGTTTTATAACAAACTAACATAATCAAGTTCTCAGTATTTACTTTATTACAAAACAAAAAAATATATTTTTCGCCCAGAAAACCTCATCATTTTCCATGCAATATTCTACATAAAAGGCCTCTGAACCCCTTACTACAAAGTGAGGAATTCCATATCTACCAGATCCCCCCCCCAGTATTTAGTAGTATGCCAAATTTAAAAAATGGTAAATGGTACTCAGTGATGAAACTCCTGGTGTACATGTTTGTTATCATTCCGCTCTCCTCAAAATTTGTCACTCCTCCCAATTATTTAAAAGTGTGTCCTGTTTTGTAGCTGATAATATTTTACTACATTAGGAATATCACACTGGTATATCAGTAATGAAAAATACTTTTTGGTTCTGAATACAGATAACTTTGCTGCCACTTTTGTGGAAAAAAATTAATACAGAGTATGTTCTATTCATAAATATTAAAATATATGAATACTATAAATTTCATTAGAATTCCAAACATATTTGTTTTGTAAATTGTTTATTATTTGCCGTTTTTTGTAAATTGTATTAAGAATAAGTTATAAGCAGTTAGATTTTTGTTTATTATTTTTAATATGAAAAATCAACAAGGATTTGTTGTTATAACAAACAAATCAAAGAACTTAAAATTGACAATGGCGACTGCATGGATATACATGAATATATAAATATACAAAAAACACTAATATTTTAGAAGGTAAGAAAAAACATTCAAGCATTCAATAAGCATGAAAGATAAATGGAAAAAAAGAGGAAAGAAAGACGTCAAATAGGAATGATATTTGCATGGTCCTTAGCTGGCCTATTCACAGAGAAGAAAAAATAAGTATGACGCTATAATAATTGTATAGAATTATATGAGAATTCTTAGATTTATATTTTGTATACTGTGTGTATGTATTAAATTACACTTGAGTTTCTTAATAGAATAAAAATTGCAGTTTAATAGTATGGAATCAATATTTAAATTGGAAGTAACATTCTAGTAGGCCTTGAGGAAATAATTTATTCCAAACAATCTCACCTTGTAATAAATATAAATTACCTTGATGATGTCCCTTGATTTCATTTGCCGCTGCTTTGCCAATAATTGTCCAAACAGGTCTTAAGCACCCCAATAAGCCATCGATCCATCCCTCTTTTGTTGGATTACTGTTTGAATCGATGTTCAGCGTGGGTTCTTGTGAAGAATCACTTGAATCCTGTGGCTGGACTGGTGGTGGTGGAGCTACTACACTCAGCTGGCCTAATTCTTCTTGTATGCACAGCATGCTGCAAAACAATACCATTATATTTACTGCAGTGACATATATAACCCTCCTAAAATTTAATTAATGTTTATAAATCATGTTTTTAAGACCTTTATAAGAGTAAAAAAAAATTCAGACATGATGCTAGGTATTAAAGAACTCAAAGGAATACTAATTAGAGCCCTAAAAAAAGATATTGCTGTTACATCCTCTTAGATTAGTTTGATGAGAAGTTAGTGTTTTAACTGTTCGACAATAAAAGAAACAGTAAACAGTTTCTGGATTATATACTGTTAATCCATACATGACCATTTTAGAAAACTGTGATGAATCTTGCTTAGCATAGCTTAGTAGGCATTAACCCTAAAGCTCTTAATTTTGTGCGAAAATATGAACAGTTGAGGGGCTGAATGAGTGTCTTAAAGTATGGCCTAACAATAATTGGTAAGCTATGCCTGAACCACTAATTGGGAAAGTTAGCCGTTACTAAAACAATCATCTATAAAAATCCAGAGTGGTTATCACAAATTTACCACAAGGCTGTGGGTATCTTGTTAAAATTTCACTGACAGTTACAATAAAAAGTGAACCATGTTTTATGACACTTTAAAATTAACCAAACACTAAAAACTGAAATGACAATATTCTAAGAACACAAAAGCCATCTACATTATTTATATTGTTGGTCAGCTACAAAAGGCTATTAAGGCTACTTACATATTGAGAAGAAGCAAACCTCTTACCAAATTACTGATGATATAAACTATACATAAATAATCACAACAAACATCTGCTCCACTAACCTGATGGAAATAAATTTCTGACAGCAATTTTTTACTGTAAACTCTTTTTGAAAATATGATTTCCCTATCATAATCAGCATTAAAATCGCCATATATTAACTTATAAACTTTCAAATTAAAAACTAAAATTATTTTTTAAAAATTATGTTTAAGAAAAAAATTTAATTTTTTTTTAAGATTTGGAATTCACACCACTTTGAAATTGTTGAACACATTTCACTGGAAAATAAATTTGACTAAGCTATTACCAGACTGTTTGAATGAAACTGGACCCAAATATTTATTTCATTTAATTGTTTAGTGGTCATGTAATTACACAATGGAGCCGCCTCGGTGGCCTAGTTGATAGCGTACTAGGCTTCACCCCGAGGACCCGGGTTCGATTCCCAGCCAGGGCTTGGCATTTTCATACGCTATAAATCATCCCATCATCTGCATTAGCCCAAGTGTGCACAACAGTACACCCCAAGTCCCAAGTTTAAACACCAAAAAAAAAACAAAAAAATTTTTTTAAATAACAAAAATCCTCTGGTGTAAGCAATACTTTTTGCCAGTTCTAGGGATAAATCATGTTGGGACTTATCTGTGTCACATGGTATTAATATTTATTGTAACAATGAACCCAATGATGGAGACTTTTTTTGTGCAGTACTATGACTTGGTACAGGCACTTTTCATTTGGAAAGGGGGGTTATAAATGGAAACTGACTTAAAAATGTTGAATATGAAAGTGGTTTGATTAGTAGGCCTATCTTATTTTACATATAATATCTTATTTTAAGTAATCCTTTGAGTTTAAAAAGACTGTCAGAAATAGAATTAAAATTTTCAAAATAAAAAAGTTAAGAGTTATAATTTACTTTCAAAAACTCTGTAGCCTATATTAAATTGTATTTTTAGATTCTATGATTCTACCTGTAGGCTACTTGATTTTTTCCTACAATCTAAAAATATGGTATCCAATAATTTCTACACTGAATAAATAACTGAAAATGTAGGCAACAAGCACTATTACAGTAACTATATACCTGATATGGCATGCTTATTTTGTAGCATTTACTAAGAAGATAGGTAAAAAATTAATTATACAAAAGCTAAAATGTATTGCAATACCACATAATAATGTACGGCTGTGCATGGAGAACATATATATATATATAACTTTCAAATGAACATCAAACAACATCAAGCTTGTTAATTTTTTTCAACTGTAGATATTATAAATTGATTTACATTTTCAGTGTTTAATTTACTAATAAAAACAAATTTTTCATATCAACATTAATCGAATATAGGCTACAGAAATATTCAAATTTTTGTTAAAAATTTATAGCTTCAAGTTTTCTTAGAATCTAATACAAGAGCCTAAATTAAGATTAATTTAGCGACTTTAAGCTACTTACACTTTCGTTTTCCCTACGAATCGTTCTTTCGCTTTAAACAACATTGGGTAAGTTACTAACTAAATCTAAATGTAAAAACACGATCGGCTAAGGAAAGATATAAAACTTATAAAGCATTAACAAGCATTGAAAACCAGACTGAACAACGTGTAAAATTCCACAAACACTTAACCATATTCCATCACATGACCGGTCGAGAATTTGCTTGGACTGACAGTGCCTCTTCAATCCTGCCTGCTGTGTGCTCTGCTATCTCCAAAAGTAAACATTGAGAGGGGACAGAATAATCACGTGACAATTGACGTCAACAACAGTATTTATCAGCTGTTGATAAACGTCATAACATTCTTGAGTTTTATAGCCTGTTGCCTTTCAGTATTACCACCATACCACCAGTCGACCACAAAACATTCAAAATTGATCATGTGTTATTACCGTATCTCAATATTGAAACGTGTTCAGTTATACATTTTATCATCCGTGTTAAACAAAAAGTACTGTATCTGATTTGTTTATAAAAAAAGGATATTTAATCTTAATGGTTGGCAGTATTAAAATGAAAAAATATATTGCGACTCTTTACTTCATTTTTCAAGGAAATCTAAATTCGACCCAATTTTTAAAACGCATCATTTGAGTATACAAAAAAATGCATCATAGCCTATAAATACGTATACAAATTGTTTTCTAACTGTTCAAAACTCTACATTCAGAATTTTTAAACAAAAAGTTGAACGACAAATAAAGCATACCATACCTTATGTTATTGGTATTTACCTGCGAGTTAGGTCTGGATTCTTTGACAGAGGAGGCGTCTTCACTACGTCTTCAGTTTTTTTACGGCGGAAAAACCGCCGAAAAAGCATTTTTAATTTAATAAAAATGATTGAAAAACAAAGTCACACTAATTGTAAGAGGCCGCAATGAAACGTTAAAAAAGAACGCTGCGAGAATTAACAGGTATTGGTGATACGGTACCGACAACAACACTGCCAGTACGCATGCGCAGAGGTATTTAACTCCCGATATATAGGCCTAACAAATATTGCACTACATAATTAAACACAAGCAGTCAAAACAAGTTGTTCGTAGTAGCCTATACGTCACTTCGACACGTCTTTATGAAACTGAAGCATAGTTCATTGATAAAAAAAATGTAATCATTTTTTAAAATCCAAAATAATGAAAAATGGTACGCCTACTATGTCAAATAATAGCAAATGTTTATAATTTATTGCTGATCTATTACTTTAAAAATAGTATACTTAAAAAATAGTTTCACGTGCTTTTTTATTTTATATTTAGTCTGCAAAACTAGTTTTGCATCTCACAACGGTACGTGTCAAACACTGACTGACAAAAGAAATTCTTAATGGATTTACTAACCATAATTGCCCATTTTCATAATTATATAGCACATCCTATTGGTATATAAATAGCATTAAGCCTATTAGCTTAAATTGCCATACTTTACATTTCTTAAGAAATTAATACTGTATACAGGGTTGGGCATGCAATTTAGATACAATGACCAGTGAGCAATAGATTAACGGCAAGCATAAGATAATATTTTTCACAGCTGATGTAAATTAACCATGCACAACTTATGTTTATACTATTGTTTTGAAATAATATTTGCAATTAATTAATGACAGAGATAGGCCTAACCATTGAATATAAACATACTAGAATGATAACCCTCACGAGAAGTATGTTAGCCTCGCTGCTGGTGGCATCTTGCGGCAAAATGTTCAACTACAGTTAAATAGATAATAGTACTATTTTATCAAACGTTTTCACCAGCTGTCCTTGTAGCTTGCAGCGCTTGTAGCAGCAGATAGGACAACTACTTGAACTTCAGACGCTAATAGGCACATTTTTATAATGGTGGCTATAAAGTCTATTTATATTCAATGGCCTAACCCTAAGAATTAAAAAACTGTGTCAAATATTCGTAAAATTCACATTCTAAGCATACTACAGTAAATATTTTGTAGAAGTCTTAATCTAAAACTAAAAATATATCTGCTCAATTTTAATAGTCACACGCCAAAGTCATAAAGAAGCTACAACAGGAAGCTGTTATTCAACTAGGCCTACCTATTTGTAAAGTTTTCTTGATCGTCTTTAGCCAGTACAGCTGACTGTATCCCATGGTTATCTGTGACGTACACCTGGGAGTCGAGGAAGAACAAAGGGTTCGGCCCGTACGCCATCTCCACAGGTGTGTGCATCTCTCACCTTCTTCTCGACAGACGTGCCAGGCTGATTATATCTTCTGGGACGCCATTGTAAATCTAGAACAAAAATTCAGAGATTACATCAAGCATATTGATAACTGAGAATACAAATTCATTTTTCAGTAAACGTAATGAAAACTATTAATGATAGATATACTGCATTCGATTGAAATTAAACTTTTAAATAATATTAATAACTTGGACGCAAAACTAATTGTTTACACAACTGCTTTTTAAAAAGAGAGAATGGGTAAGATGGCATTTACTTTTATATAAAGGTATAAATTAAGCAATTAACTGTATGAAAGTTCTGTACGCCAGCAGATATGTTTGAATTATATTGCAATTTCAATACAGCCGTCTTAGAGATGATTAATTTGTTTAATAAAATGCATTTCAAAATTATGGGTGTTCAAAATACTATTATAACTAAAATAAAAACCTGTGTTGGTTAGCAATTAAAATTCCAGCAAATTTTTGTAATCGAGAAACACAAACATTAAAAATACAGTACTTTTATTGACGAATTTCCATTTGAAAATGAACTATTTAGCGGCCATTATGTTTTTACGACGAAAACCAGGCGAAAAAACATTACTTGTAATTTAGTAATAAAATGGTAATGTATGTTTTTAAAGCACGCACTGGGGCCCGTACCGCCATGCTTCAAATATGAACTACGTATTAACAAGATTTTTTTATTTTAAGGCTAAAAGCACATTAAGGCTATTATCGCCTCCCTAAATGTAAGTGTGAGTGTAAAATGTTAAAGTCGTAAGTGTAGTGTTGTAAGTGTAAGTGTGTGTTAGACTCAGGTACCGCGAGGGACGTCTGCATCCCCCTGCGGGGGTATTAACAAAAAAGAATATGACGTCTATACTTGAATATGAAGCTGCAACGCGGACTGTACAGCTTGTAGCGTACGATTTAAGTGTTATTTTTTAAACGTATTTACACTGAATATAAACGTGATAGAATGATAACCCTTACGAGAGATATGTGAACGCTCGCTACTGGTGCCATCTTGCGGCAGAGTGTTCAACTACAGTTAAATAGATCGAGTTAAACTATCGAGCACGCTTTTTATAATAGTGCCGTTTATATTCAATGGTATTTGATGAAAACATAAAAATTACTTTTGAATTGTAAATATTTACTTTTACTATCGAGCGGCGTAAAAAACATTCTTAAATTGTTAGTGAGTTTTTCAAAACATGCTTTTGTTGAGATCCCTGAAGATGTTATTCCTTAAGCAGGCCTACATATTTGTTGTCGACAGCTTTCCCTTCGACTCTAAAAATTATTGACAAAACAATGTCACATTCGGGTAATAAATTACACGAAGCCTTACTGGAAACAGAACGTTGCGACAATCACATCTTTTAGTTTAAATTTGTCATTTGCTTTCACAATTTTTAAAACAGACGCTGATACGACACCGATACTTCTAGTACGCATGCGCATTTGATTTCCTACATACGCTACGGACTTTAAAATGAACGCCAATTCTGACATCTAAAATCAAATTTTACGGGTCATAAATTTGTTCACAAAATATTATTTCACCATCTTAATCTGCGTACTTTGCATAAATTAGTACCTAAATAGTAAAAGTCTATTGAAAATATGACAATGAACCTGAGATAGGTCAGGGTTCGTTTTCCTATTTTCAATGTAATTTTAAAGTTTAAAATGCTAATTCACGCCGATTTGGTACGAAAACCGATTTTTTGTAATGTTTGGGATCTTCGTTATCCAGTATAACAGGGTTGAACAGTTTCTTCGAACCCTGACGGCCATATTGAATCTATTCATATAACTGAACAATAGGCCTACAGTTTAATCTGTTATTTTTTAAGATAAAATTTTGTTTGATATCTCATTTTAGAGATATTTTATACTGGAATGTGATCAGATGTTTATATTTTTTACATATTTTTTTGCTTTTAAAGATGTAGCAGCAAAAATAAAAAGCAAAAAACATATACAAAATGGAACAGATTCAAAATGGCCGCAGCAGTTAGGTTCTGTTTGCATTTTTTATTGTACTTATTTACTAATATTTTCACTATCCTTTTTAGTCAACATACTTCGCTATAATTTAATACTTATTTGTAAGTTATGTATTTATTTATTTTTCTGTTATTATAAGGCTTGTAAAATTCTACGTTTTAAGTCCTTCAATTAAATTTTACTCGTTGACTATTATGGAAACGCACAGTTCTTGGTAAGTGCCATTAGCACTACAAATTCTTTAGAAGCTACATAATTACAATAATTACATTCACTACAATAATTACAAATAGGTTTGTAAGTGCCATTACCACTACAAATACTTTAGAAGCTACTTAATTACAGTAATTACATTCACTACAATAATTACAAATAGGTTTGTAATTGCTATTACAATTACAATTTAAAGTTGTTTATACATTTCAGTTCTTCGCACTGTAGAACCAAAGTGTCTTCGACTTTTGAAATAGTTATTATTATTAATTATAATCTTATTATAAAAAAACCGTTAATCTTATATAAATGTGATTATCGATCATCTTCACAAATGGAGATATGATTCGTTCAAAATTACACATCTTATTTTTGTTTTATCTTATCAAGAATTATTGTTTTATTCTTGTATTATATATACTATGGTTAAGTTGGGCAACATCTAAAAGCCCAACAGAACTATCTACTGGTACATTGTTTAATAAACAACAATACTGGTTATCTCAGTATTCGTTTCATTGTTTGTCGTTTATTAAATTATTTAGGGGAAAATTGTTTGTTCTAACTGAATTTTTATTCTGTTGTTTTTCATTGAATTGAACTGTTGAAAAGCCTAGACCTACAGACAGCCAACCTGGGAAAGGAGATCTGAGAAGCGTTTAGCAATCAAAGAATACATGTGAATCTCCGTATTTGTTTGTTTTACAAAAAAACAGTGGTTGTGTAAATCGACAATAATGTACTGTAGTTGTCACATAAGAACTTGCTATAATGTAGGCTATTCCAGTTTTATTATCATTTAAAAAAAACAATAAAAATGATTGAGGAAAAAACTTTGCAAACATAAAGGTCAAGGACAACATTAAACACACGGTAATGCCGGAGAGAGATTTGTGATCATAATGGCTACACAAGTACGTTACCAGACCAATGATGGTTTAGGTAACAGCTGATAAAATTCTGCCATTGAATATAAACGTACTAGAATGATAACCGTTACGAGAGATATGTGAGCGTTCACTGCTCGTGGCACCTTACGGCAGAGTGTTCAGTTACAGTTAATTAGATAATAGTACTGTCTATTTTCTCAAACGTCTCCACCTCATGTCAGTAGAGCTTGCAGCGTTCCTAGCGACAGATAGAATAACTAGTTGAACTTTAACCGCTAATATCGAGCACACTGTTTATAATTTGGCTGTACTTCTATTACGTTTATATTCAATGATTATGTGTATACCGTTGCACAGTTTTAGACTGTGTCAGATTATTACAGACCTAGTATTACATGTCTACTTGCCTAAGCTCCCGTGATCTACAGAATTAGCTCGCCATTTCATAGTTTTTTGTTTGTTTTTTTAATCTCAAGCTGTCTACACAAAATGGTGCAAAACAGTACCTAATCTCTTTCACATATTGATCATTCCCTAAACATTTACGAAAACTGCCTAATTTCACACAGTTTATCAGATTCTGCCTTAATTTTAGTCATATATGAAGATTAAACTTAAATAAGTATCCTAAGTTTGAAACGAAAAAAAATTACAGTTGGAAAGTAGTTTAAATCAAAAAATAAAATTACGGTGGTCAGGGTTTTCCAGACCGATCTTCAGTTTTGTTTCTTTTCAAATCAGTCTGCGCCAGAATTAAAATTCAAAAAAATCTACTGTTCAGGAGTAAGAAAATAAAAAAATAAAAAAATAATAATAATAATAAATTTAAGTTTCATAAGAAAAAAAAACAAAAAACTATAATAGCAAAAACATATTGGAGATTAGGTAATCTTTGATTAAATATTTTCTAGAAACAGAATTCAAAATTTAATTAGCCATTATGTTAATCTAGCGTTTACAATTGGAGCATTAAATAAATGTTCTAGAAAACCGGCTGTTAGTGTGCCACGTTTTCAAAAAAGTTAATAGCCTGTAGTACACAAAAACTTATAGCTCATTGTAACCATGGAAAAAACAGTTAATATAACCTATAAATTTCAATAGGCTACGTTGATCATATGTTTGAAAACAGCCATTTTTTTCTTAAATTAATCTTGAAAGGTAATTGGAGATTATGTAATCATTGATCAAATATTTTCTAGAAATAGAATTCAAAATTTAATTAGCCGTTAGGCCTACGTTAATCTAGCGTTTACTATTGGAGCATTAAATAAATGTTCTAGAAAACCGGCTGTTAGTGTGCCACGTTTTCAAAAAAGTTAATAGCCTGTAGTACACAAAAACTTATAGCTCATTGTAACCATGGAAAAAACAATTAATATAACCTACAAATTTCAATAGGCTACGTTGATCATATGTTTGAAAACAGCCATTTTTTTCTTAAATTAATCTTGAAAGGTAATTGGAGATTATGTAATCATTGATCAAATATTTTCTAGAAACAGAATACAAAATTTAATTAACCATTATGTTAATCTAGCATTTAGACTACTGTTGGAGCATTAAATAAATCTTCTAGAAACCAGCTGTTAATGTGCCATTTTTCTCAAAAAATTAATAGCCTATAGTACTCAAAACCTTGAACACAATGTAACTGTAGAACAATGTAGACTAACTATTGAAAGAAAAAAGCAAACGGTCAACATAACCTAAAAATTACAAACATAATGCAAAATTTAATAAGCCTAAATTTAATTAATCTATTATTTACTATTTCAGCATTAAATAAATATTTCAGAAACATTTCTGTTAATGTCATTAATTCACGAATATTATTATTATTATTATTATTATTATTATATTATTTTTGAAATATAATTCTAATTACATACAGTATATGCCGTTCTATCATCGAGTTGCACAACCACAATACTTTCGTGCAGAGTGTTTTCCTGGCCTTGAAGTGGAATCTGTTTACATAACACTTTCAAGGTTGATAATTACAGGCAGCAGAACAGAGCTGATGTAAAGCGGTTTCGGTAAGCCATCACATTTTTGTTCATCCAAATACGTATTAATATTGACTGGTACAATAAATTTGTTAGGCCACAATAAGCTTTAAAAACAACTGAGTATTTAATATTCATTGTGTAGTTTTCAACTACGGCTTTTGATTAAAAAGGGGTTATTTTGTTCGTCATGATTGCACTACAGTAAGTTTGAATACTATGAAAAAATTAGAATACTGTATAGAGAAGTTAGATGTGAGTAAATGGGGTATATTCGAGTAAAGCCAGTAACGAGCGAAAGTTGAAAGCGTTCGAAATGTATTCAGTTTGCATGAATTACAAAAAGAATAAAAATCTATGAAAGGAAGCATTTCATCGTAAAAATCTCATCAAGTCTTTAATCTAAAAAATATATATTTAGTTTAGCTTTACGCAAAGCCAATAAAATGATTTCCTCATATTTTAATCTCTCAGCAATTTTTGTACTCGTTTTTCTTGCTTCATTACTGAAGCTAAACCGTTGAACCTGAAAATATGTCCCCTCCAAAAACTGACTAGGTGATGTGATGGATTAACTTTGGGAATCACGATGGAGAGAATCTACAGAGGGTTGTTGTGCCTGACTGTAACTGAGGTCTTGGCAATGTTTCTCAGTTGGTACGAATCAAAGGCAATTAATCTTCACAAGGTGTAGGCCTAAGTTATAACAGCTTGCGATAATTCAGTAGGCTACAATAATTTTGTATTGGAAATTAAATTTGAAAAACTAAGCTTTTATACTGAACTTGACTAATTCTAAATATTTTTTTTTTTAATAATAATTGCGACATAATAATATTTCGCCGATGTGAAGCTAAATTTCACGTTGATAACATGAAGAGTCAAAAATACCTAAAATATTAAAACTGCCAAATTTATTCAAACTGAACGTGACAGCTGTCTAATTTATGAATAACTTTACTTAAATTCGACGGTGAAATTAGATTTTCAAAATAAATTGATTTTTAATTTTGAACATATTTTGTCAAAATACGAAATTACGTTCGAAAATATTTCCTGTTTGACTTTATCAAGATATTTCCGAAAAGTTTTGAAGCCAAACATACGCTCCGAGTTATTATTGGTGCATAATGACTTAATAACAAATTATTATTGTCGATGGCTAACAATCACGTAATATACCGTGTTAATATAATGGTGTTGTAGATGTTAGGATTTATGCAGAATTCAAGGTCCCGAACTCGGTTATTAGTTCCCATGCTGATTACTGCTACGACTGTTTATATTTCCCACAGAAAAATTTATTACGTTCTTAGTGATGTATTTCTATCGATTCGTATATTAAATCCTGTTTATATTCATAAATTTCTGTGTACTAATTGAACAATCTCATCATTATAATATTGTTCAACAATCAATGTATAGGCCTGGAAGTAAAAGACTGGTCAGCAGACACTGAATCTGTTTAGAGTAGATGCTGTATCTTAGCACAGATTAAATAAAACAAAAAGCATGCAAACACTAGAACCAATCTATGCACAATATACTTATTGTCGTAGCACAAATTATTACTTACTCTTTATAAATCCATTCGCCTTTTTTTTATATACATATATAATGTATATCGATTATTCTAAACATTCTTTCTCTGACATTAGTAGTTCAAAACTGCGATATATTTTGTAAACAGATCCAATACACCAGACTATATGTAATTTGTACATGTGTAGTAGGCCTATGTATTTTGACAAAACTATGTGTAACAACATATATTACAGAACCAACAAATATTCGTATAAAGTTTTAGGTTATAGAGTAGCGTCAGGAATCAGGATTACCAACTTCTGCAAGGAAGCGAAACTAATTTCTTTTGCTATGGTAATTATTTTTTATCTGTTACTCAAAAAGCATTCTATTGATTGAAATATATTATATTTCAAGTTTATACATACAAGATATACATATTTAATTGAAACTGAAGATAACTGCATTTATAGTAAATTTAACATTATGGCTTACGTAAACTCGAATAACAATTTTTCCGAATTAATTTTCGATAATTGTGTTTCAGGTAACAGCGTAACTTCATTCGTTATATTAAGTTACTTCATGATATATGATAACTAACGCCAAACAAGCGACTCAAGTAGGCCTACAGAGACAGTATAACCTGTTTTGCATACTTTAGGTCCATCCTTACTTATTATTTTTCCGTTACTTATAAATTATATGTGAAGTAAACACGTTTGACGTTATCTAATTCTACGAAGAAACTAAATACACGTACGCCGTCGCTTCTCGCGAAAAAACAAAACAAACGATTGTTAAAAAGATTGCCATAACTATTAGGCCTAAAACAAGACCTTGAAATTCTTATAGCATGCCAAGTATGTGTAGGCCTAAATTTGAACTACCATGTTAGTTGTAATAACACTAGATTAAATAGTGGTTACCAATAAGCTGAAAGAAACAGATTTATAGGCTATGTTAGGACCCATGTAATGATAACCTTTCACATTTTATCTTAACGACTTTCAACCTAACAAAGACTTTACACTTACAGTAACATCATATAAGTAAGTTCAATTAATAACAATAATTAAATTGAAAAATACGTTTGGGCAGCAGAATTCGCGAGTTCTTTGGTTTGTAAAAGTGGAACGTGGGCTTTACTCATAAGGAAAGCGCTAGTAAAACCTGATTAAGTGTACTTAATAACATACTGTAATTAAAATTTGTTTCTAGATTAAGACAACATTTGTAATTTTTCTAGTTGGATACAAATTACCAACTTATATTTAACAAATCAAAATTGAAGAAGTAGGCTACACAATAAATTTCGATACGCAAGATAATCCGAAACTACTCAACACGTATAATTGACAAAGCTAGGAAAGGTGAAAAATGTAGGGCCTACTCAAACAGTGATAACATTTCTAGCAGAAAAAAAGAATGTTTTTTTAATAATTTAAATTCAGTTATAACTATATGTAATTTCGATTAAAACATTTAAAATAAACTACTTTATTATGCTTGAAAGGTTTTTGAACCTGATTAGTTAAAATTAATAATTATGTTAAACTATAAGTTTGTTCGCAACTGGGAAAATGGCAAATTTATATAAATCTAGAATAAAATTTTAATTAAAATATATCTTTGTAAGAGAAACAAAACGTATTCAGTTTTTTTATTGACCTACAACAATTATAAAATATTGTTTAAACCAGTTTACTACACGTTTTACAAATGTATTATTATTATTATTATTATTATTATTATAGTACCATACTATAGTAAATACATGAAAGTGTGTAGCCTACGGAAAAGTCCATTCTCCTGTGTCAATAATACAGCCTACTCCCTCCGGTGTGAGCTCTCAAGGTCGCCCAGTAAGTCGCCCGACGCTGACAGGAAACCAAAGCTTGTTGCAAATATCCCACTGAGTGTAACAAAAGGAGACACTACTGTCTAATGTCTAGGTCAAAGTAACTACAATACTGTTGTAAATCCAACACCGTATCACAATAAAGTTGTTATAATCGGCTTTGATAGCCAGGCCTAAACAGAGGAGAGAATTGTATGGCTTTTATTATTTTCGTCAACAATCGAATAACTGATTGTATTTTGTACTTTATATTTATATATTTTACATTTATTGCTTTTACAATTTTGTATTAGCCTAATCAGAAGGAGAAAATAAGTAATAAGGCAGTGAGGAAGATATAATAAAGAACTTGGCGAGAGAAGCACACATTTTAAAATGGAATGGGCTGGACACAGAAAGACTGGAAGACCACCGTTGGGCCAAACTAAGTACAGAACTGTTTCCCAAGGAATCCAGGAAGAGGGAGAAAGAATTATCGGCGCTACGAAGGAGGAATGATTTAATGGATTAAGTAGGTTCCCAATGGAACATACAGCAAGGAAAAGGATGTTGTATTACGGGGTTATGAAAAGGCTAAACAGACTTTAAATTTTGGGGAAAGTATGTATATTATTTCTTTTTTCATTTTTCTATTGTGTTGTTTTGTATCGTTAGATGACATTGCTATATCGGCCTACACTAGATGTAAAATAATAACTCAGTTTACCTCCGAAAGGCTTTGTCCTTTAAAATAAAATGATAATTATTTTTACAATTACTATTATTATTACATTAACCTAATTATAAATACTATAACATTGTAAAGCAACTTCAGTGAAACACAACAGATTACACTGTAGTATAAGTTCCATACCTTAAATTTTTGAACAAGTTCTCTTTTTGAATATTATTGTTACAGTAAAGACGAATATCGAAAATTTGGGCATTGTATGGGCAATTCTCGTACATAATAACACCTCGTTCAAGTGGTATTGTACACATTATTTTTTTAAATTGCATACAAAATTTAAGGTGGACGTGAAAATTGGAAGAAATTACGATTCTACAAGAATGCATTCTAATATCCATATTTTTTCTTCATAAATATTCGTCATTCTATTACTTATTAAGTCTTTGAAATGCAATTAAAATATATGAAAACGCTTGATGAGTTCAGAACCGCTTAAATTCCGTTTCTCAATTTTGAATGAATTATTCTCCGCACTTCAGATTATTTCAAAATTGTTCGAGTAACTACACTAAAATCTGGAACTCTGTCTACGCAGAATTTTATTGTTTATTCAAAATACATTCGTGGTCTCCATTCAACGCCAACACACATACTTTGGGAGAAATTTGTTTTTTACTACTGTCTGTTCTGCTTTTTAAAGTATAAATAAATGTGTTTGTGGGCACTTAGCAAGTTTCGTAATCTCTTCTAATTATCTTTTAAAAAGGCGCTAGAGAGATCAGAAACATATTTAAGTGTCTTTGTGAATACCTCTTCTTTTCGTCTTAAAACGTTCTTCAACATCTTCCGATTCCTAGCTTCTGTTTTCCCCTATCATTCCACAGAGCTTGATCCAATCCCCTCTCTCACTTCCATATCAATTCCTTCTCTCCAATTAAGTCTCGGCCTTCCTCTTTTTTTTTGCCACCATATGGTTTCCATTTTAGAATCTGTTTGGGAAGTCGATTTTCATCCATCCTTTAGACGTGAACAAACTATCGAAGTTAGCCTTTATAGGCTAATCTTGATGTCTACAATGGAGCGCTTCACATCCATGATTTCACGGATTCTTACATGTTTTATCTTTTCCCGTTTGGACCGACCTGCAGCTCTTCGCCAATAGCCTATTTCTGTAACTTCAAGACATTTTTCTGTTTTCTGTTTCAGTAGCCATACTTAGCTTCCATATGAGATTATACTTATAATTATATTATATATTCTATGTTTATTTATTTTGTATATATGTTGAGCCCATCTGATGCTGTTAAGTATCCTTATTGCTCTTCTTCCCAAGGTTCTTTTAGAGCTGTGTCCAAGAGTCCTCGCTAGTAATTGTCATTGTGTTGTGTTCTAATATAAGATCCTGCTCTGCCCTCCAATGCACATGCACTCCGTTTTGTTTAGGTTTCCAAGAAGTCCCCCAATATCTTATGCCTCTATTAATTTCCTACTCATGTATTCTAGATCCTCATATCCTGCGCTATAACCTAAAATCCCTAAGTATGTTCACTTATTTGCTTTTATGTTACAAAAACGGCCTGGTCTATATTAGGGCAAAACACGAGCAAGTAAATGGTAGGACAAAATGTGTGTATGTTGATACTGGTACATTCTTATTCAAGTGCAAACATTAAAGCAGACAATTTTAATACAACCAGAAATCAGGAATACATTTTGTGTTGTTAATAGACATAATGTGTTACAGTCTATAAATTGCAAAGGTCAATTGTGAATCCACGGCCTCGGATAAAGTATAATATCAACAATGTAAACAATAAACTATTAACACGATACTGTATTGCCTGTTCAGAGATTGGCCACGTAAAGAGTATCTATCACACGACCATAATGCTAACAATGTTTCAAGGCCAGCTGTTCAACACATAGATTTGCAGGAAGTGAAACAATTTTTGTTTAAAATGTTTAAAATATGTAAATGTATTAGGGAAAAAGGACTGACCGTAAAAATATGTCGAATATGCCTATAAGATTTCAACTATTTACAGTTTATAGTACACAGGTAGGCTATAACGCTTACACTGAAAATAAACATACAATAATAATAACCATTATGAGAAGTATATGAGCGCTCGCTGCTGGTGGCATCTTGCAGCAGTGTTTAACTAATTAAATGTCTGACCTTGCAGCGTACAGCGTTCGTAGCGGCAGACAGTACAATTACTTGGACTTTAGCCGCTGATTTCGAACACCCCTTTTATAATAGTGGCTGTACTTCTAGTCCGTTTATATTCAATGCTTAAGTCTATCTAGCTAGGGTAAAGAGACCTACGACCTGTAGTGAACTTCTCTTTGTATTTCTCTACAGGTCTACGAAGAAATTTAGTAGTAAGTCGGGGAGTAAGTTACAGTGACAGCCTGAATGTGGGAGAAGGTAAAATGATGTGGGGGGTGAAAGATGGAACTGTTCAAAACCTACTCTTTTGGAGCTCTTAGTAGATTTGAAAAGAAGACAAAAATGCGTCAACAAGTTTTAACATAACAACTTGTTATGAGCAAGTGTGCTGCTCAAACCTGTAAAGAAGTTTATGTTAATTTTGAAGTTACAATTTTATATAAAGGGTGCAGCCCTAAGTTAGAACAAGACTACAATTCCAATTTTCATTAACAATTTATAGTATAATATTTTCCCTTAAAACAATTTAATTTCAATGTGATGTGAGGCATTACCTGTACTCTATATTGTTATATAGACGTTACAATATTTTGCTTAGGATATTTCAGCAAAGACTACATTTTAATTGCTTTTTATCTTATTATTGACGTTTAGACTTAAACGTAGGCTACTGTAATCATTTGTTTGTTGTGAACAATAAACACAATCTGGTTTTGTTTAACATTGTTTATCTTTCATGTTGATAGGCCTGCTAAGCATGGGCAAATGCCTGACCAATGACGATCACGAAATCTGCCAGTCTGTTGTCATGTGATATAGCCTACTGTTACTGCGTGCATTCGTCAGGAACACAAAGAGAAAACAAAAAGTAAACTCATGTTGAAATAATTATTTAATTGGGACTCTTAAGAAGAAAAAAACCCACATTTGCCAAAACATTCGATAGTCGCTGAACAGAAACTCAAAACGTTTACACAATTTCTCAAAATCGTCAAAAGGTCATATTATGAAGTTTAACTGTACTGGAAAGAAATCATCAACATGACATATTGCCAAATTTTAAGATTCATTAGTACAATCAGTGTCGGTAGTTTCGAAAATTTTTTCGGAAAGGTTTTAAATCATTCGAAATAATATTTGGAGATGTTATTCAAATATTTGTGATCTGATTTTAAGTGTACCTTGTTTTTGTTCTTTTTTAGTGGTTTGTGCCCCAATAAAAGGCTTTAACAAATTATAAAACTTTAAAACAGAGAACAAGAATAGATTTTTACATAATATTTTGTTACATTACTAAAATAACCAATTTAATTTAGCTACAGAAACTGTTGTAATATTTTTAACCTTAAAAAATCAACTTCGCAGTAGATGTCTTTTTTCCCCTAAATTTTTATTAAATCAGTTTCGATTTGAGTCAAAAATTGGTTATTTCGATGTTTATTCTCCCAGAAATTTGCCCTGATCATGATACCTGATAGCGTGCCTCGACATTGGAGACAAAACAGCTGAAAAAGAGGACAAATACTGTATATTTCTTTATCATGATGCAACCACAACTCGATATTTTTGAGTAGTCAGGCCCTTTCTTTTTTTTAACAAATAAACTGCTGATCATTATTCAGCCTAACCGAAGCTGATTAAAAAAACATTTTCACTTACTATTTTAGTGATTTTGTTCAAACAGTAGAATTATTTTTCGTGTTTATTATTAATAAAATGTACTGTAGGTATTATTTGAACAAACGTACATTATTTGTGTTTCCTATATACTTGGGGACACATTTTATACTATAGTCAGAGAGATAATAATGTATTTTCTTTCTAAGCTACGCATGTGCTTTAAAATCGTACTAATACAAGTAGCCTATGGCTCCAGTATAATACAAACTTGGTACTTGGCAGCAAGGAGTGGAAGAACTTGGTGGAGATGCCGCTGCCTTGAAATTATAAATTTTTTTATTCTGCTCTGACATACCAATATATTTCAAATTCAAGCGAGTTTTAATTTGTCCCTGAGTTAAGTTTACCAGATGTACTAGATGTACTCGTACACTTATCTTACTATAGTAATATATAAAAGTGAACCATTTTCATTCAATCAAACACTAAATACCGGAATGGTTGAACTGAAAATTTGAAAGAAAGCAGTTGGAATAATTAGTTAAAACATAAACTACTTGTTCAATTATTATTCAAACAGATGGTTTTTTTTTTATAGCAGCGATTTTTCGTTTAGTACACAAGGAGAAAACAAAAAATAAACTCATATTGAATTATTTAATTGGGACCCTTAAGAAGAAAAAGCGAGCCAATATTTGCCAAAACATTCGATAGTCATTGAACAGAAACTCAAAACGTTTAAGTATTTCTTAAAATCGTCAGATACTGTTTAACTACTGGTCATATTATGAAGATTCATTAGTACAATCAGTGTACGAAATTTTAAATGAAATAAATGTATGTTCAATAGTGACATATGGCCAAACTTTAAGAAAATCTGAAGTGCCGATTTTGAAAAGTCATATTTACGATTTTTTGTCGGTAGCTTCCGAAGTAATTTTTTCGGAAAGGTATGTTTTTTTGGAACTCATTCGTTTTGTTTTGATAGGCCTACTTAAAAGTTATAACTAATAGCTGTTATAATAACGAAATAAATGTCTCAGGATGAAGAACATGGATTTACTTAGTTGATAACGAAAATTTAAAATTACGAAAATAATAATTTCAAATTGATAAGCATTTATGCATACAATACTTTGACGAATCTACCAACTAATTTCATCACCAAACAGCTGATTTTGGATAACAGCTGTTTTTCGTTAAGTGAACTTAATTGTTATGTGTATTTATTATTATTAAAGGGTTTGTTACCTAGTTGTTAATTTTTAGGCTAAAAATTTTTCTTGTCGTTAGATTTGTCAATTCATCATTTTACAATAATGCAAAAGCTACAAAGAATTTCTGTAAGCTAAGTACGTCGATGCATGCCTAACACAATTAAGCTACACACATCAATGGGTAATTATGGTTCCTGAGATCATTATGGCTTCCTCACGCTACCTACACCCTCTAACGGCAAACAGGTGACATTACGCGATCACTACGTATATACATACAAATTTTCCGTGAAACTTTTGTTTTAATAAAAGGGAATTCAAGAATTTAAAATACTGGTTTGTGATTATATTTATAATTAACTGTATACTCTATTACAATTAATTATAAAATAACTGTTCTTATAAACACAGCGTTAAAACGTTTCGTGGCTGACAAACAATACAGCCCATTGTGTTTAAAAATAAAACGGTTTCTAGAAAAAAAGAATTATCATTTCATCTAATTTAACAAATAAACCTTATTATAACAAAACAAACGAAATCACAAAACAAAATCAATTCACTTCACGATAAAGAAACAATGTTAATGGAGGAAACACAACGAAACTTCATCAGCTGTTAAACACACGTTTTATTTTCTCGTATGATACAATTACTTTAGAAATGTGATAACTTAATTACATAAACTAAGCAATTTTTATAAAGTTTCATTTTTTTTAACGTACCTTTTAATGTTAGCTTTGGCGAGAGGAGTGAATAGAAAAGTGTCCCGAACGAAAGAACGTAACTGAAATATGTAACGAACGAGCACTCTGATTTCGTCTCTCTACTTCTGTCGTTTTTCCTCCTTTTCGATAACAGTACACGCGTGTTACATGAAAACGTTGCGTTGCTTTGATTTCGGTATTTTTCCTAATTGAATAACACCTGCACGTTGTAACCTTGTATAATACATTCGAAATTAATAGAAACGTTTACAATCATTTTTGTTAACATTGCTAGTTTTTAACAACATAACCTGAAACTCATTACAGCCTATCAGCTGTTCGTTTGAATTAATATAAAACAGCTGATCTTTATTCAGCAAAGATATTAACAAAAGCTTCGCTCTGTCGGTAAGTCCCAGAGTTCCACACATTTTGTTTTTAATAAATATAATTCAAAAACTGTGGGGAAATATTGTTAAAACTCAAACAAGTCTCTACAAAGTACTACTATGCATTTCTTGAAAAGAAAAAAGAAAAAAAAAGATAACACACTAAATATTTTTCACCTATAAATCATTAAAAAATGTTCAACATACATATAGGCCCTAGTTATTTGCAAACCTGTAGTGGTTTCCAGTGACACGTCAAATAATACAATGGGTTCGGTGGGACTTCAGATTTAATTGTACAAAGAAACCTCTCAAGCAGTTATTGTATTAGTATACACAATGAATACAAAATCTATTCACTGCTATATACCTATGGACCTTGTATGGAGAAGATAAATACTAGGAGTTGTAACTAAACTACCTTTTAATAGGGTTGTTAATTCCCATGGAATTAACCTTTGAAAACTCTTTATTAGCCTATAGGTTTTATAGGTTTATAACTCACAGTTCTAAACCGAATGTTTTTAAAATTAGCCACCAATGACATCTTGGAAACCATTCGTTTAGAAAATGCATTACTTTCTAGCAAGCAATACAAATCAATGTTTTCAAATAATTATGAAAAATCATTGTTTTTCATATGGCGGCTAATTTTAAAATTTTGAATGGAAACGTGTGTGTTTTTTAATTTTAATTTTTAATTTTAATTTTGTGTGTGTGTGTGCGCGCGCGCGCGTGCGCACATCGCTGTAAAGATGTTGATAATTTTTTATGTAGGCCTAGGAGTTTATATTTAAACATTTTTAAAAAATTTATAAATGTTTATTTCGTTTCGAAGTCCTTTTTTGTCTAAAGTTCATTGAAAATTAATAACAAAATTATTTTCTCAAAATAAGTGTTCATTAAATTTGTGCTAAGTATGATTCGATATCGGTATTATGTAAAACAGGTTCACCAGTTTTTGGTTATGTATGAAAATACACTAAAAGCAAGGTTTTTACTTTTACAATGGTAGGCTTATTAAATTTAGAAAGTCTAAATTTAAGATCGTAAAACATATTGATTTGAGATTTTGAAGGACTTAATCAGTTTTCACGGCCCCTGAGTCCAATAGTTTACGATTTGAATATTTATCAGTGCAATGTTAATTGCTTTACGCTAAACGGATTGACCACAGTAGAAACCATTTTTTTTTAATTTTAAACATTTTCTCTTCTAAGTTCTTTTTTAATTAAAAAAAAACTTTGCTGGAATATAGTATTTTAGTAGCCTACTCAAATTGAACTTCACTATACCTCTAAAATCGTTTTCAGAAACAAACTGCAGATAAAAAACTAAAAAGATCTCAAAATCGTTTAATCAGATCTTGCTAAAATCTTGGTATATTCTTACCGTACGAAGAAAATAGCTTACTAATTTTTGCAGAACGTATGGTCGTTACAAAATCTTTCTTGAGATTTAACCAGTTATTTGTGTTAATGTTTTTTTTTACAAAAATTGTAATTTACAAAATGTTTTTTTGTATTTTAGAATATGTGTCAGTCTGTGTGTGTGTGTGTGTGTGTGTGTGTGTGTGCGCACATCGCTGTACAGATGTTGATAATTTTTATGTAGGCCTAGGAGTTTATATTTAATCATTTTTAAAAAAATTATAAATATTTATTTCGTTTCAAAGTCCTTTTTTGTCTAAAGTTCATTGAAAATTAATAACAAAATTATTTTCTCAAAATAAGTGTTCATTAAATTTGTGCTAAGTATGATTCTATATCGGTATTATGTAAAACAGGTTCACCAGATTTTGGTTATGTATGAAAATACACTAACTCGTCAGTTTTTCAAATGTAAAATCGGAGAAAGCTAAATTAACCATATTTAGGATCACAGTGTGACAAACCAATTTTTTTACAGACTAGCTTCTGAACAAAACATGTTGGAATCCGGTAAAACATCTGTTTATATTATTTGTTCTCGATGTCTGTATGTTTCTATAGGCCTATTAAAGTTTCATATTTATGTGTAAAAATCAAACTACAACTAACACTGTAATACCATCCATACTTGCATTGTTGTTTTCAGTATTTATTAAAAAGGAGGAAATTGATATTTTAAAACGTATACCCATTTTTATTTGTTAATATTTTTTGTTTTATTATTTTGAGTTTTTATTTTATACGTAGCCTACAGACAGTGACTAGGTGTAGTAGGCTATAAAACATACAATCTATAACTAACTAGGCTTGTCATGCGTCCTGGTTTGACTGGAGGTTTTGGACTCTTGCCGGTCAGCGGTCAAATATGGCAGCAAAGTAAGAAAAATAAAAACAAAAGTTCTAAAAACGAATAAATAATGTAAGCTGTGGTGCAGATACGTCAGACTAAACTCGGCCGGCAATTAGTGATAGGCCTATGCACAAGTGATTCAAAACAAAATATTACTTCGGTTGACTGAAACTTATTATGGCCTGTCAGCTGTTCAATGAAATCAGCTGATCTCAACGAATTAATATAAAACAACTGTTCTTTTAATGTAACTACCAAAATTAAATTAACGATTCCTTTCACATAGTTAAATCAGTCAAATTTCTTCGTATATTTCGTAGTGTAGTGGTGGGTTTCGCGTATGCCTTACATGCTCAGTGGTCAGCAGAAACATACGGAAGGATATAGTCGTTACAGATTTGATACAGAAGTCAGCTGCAAGAGTAATGTTGTGCAAGGTCGATTCTATTCTCTCTTACTCAGATTTCAATGAAAAAAATGAAACATTTAAGAAGTTCATTTCATAAAAAATATAAGTTGAGAAAAAAGTTAGGTTAGTTGTAAGAACTAAAAAAAGAATAATTTAAGACTGTATTACTTTCAGATTAATATAACAAACATTTTTGTAAAATATATTTAGGCTTTAATTTTATTAAGCTTGTATTTTTAATAAATACTTTTTTACTGTACAATATCGGAGAGTAAAAACAAAATTTATTTTTATTAAGGTTTAAAAAAGCTACTAATTTTAAATAGGTAAAACTTGTCAACATCTGTAGCTAATATATTTTGTTTATTTTCCCGGGGGGAGGGTAACTCCCCACCTTTTCCCTAGGAAAGTTTCACGATCCGGTTTCACTTTCTGGAAATACGGCAAGCCTACCAACAACCATATTACAGAAGCCAGAAGAGAATAATATAAAGTAACCTATAGGCGCCAAGGCTCAGGCCAAGGTCAAGAGAAGCTTCATGTTCGAACAGGTCGCCAGACTGAATAAAGAGCGGGACAGTGGAAGGGTTCCGATCCAATAGCTCAGCAATCTGTCCGCCCGACCACAGACCACTTAAAACTGTTAGCTTTCATAATTTTCTGAAATAACGTTTAGGCGCAAGAGGTACATCACGGACGGAAGGGAAAACCATTGTCTTCGGTGTAATGTAACCTACTACTTACAGACCCTAAATCAAATTTCGGAAGAGCCGCCTAGGTGGCCTAGTTGATAGCGTACTGGGCTTTTACCCCGAGGACCCGGGTTCGATTCCCGGCCAGGGCTTGGCATTTTCATACGCTATAAATCATGCCATCGTCTGCATTAGTCAAAGTGTGCACAATAGTCGGACGTTAAAAAAAAAAATCAAATTTCGACGGGAAAATTTGAATATGGTAAAAGCATATTTTTAAAAAAAGTTTTGATTTGATATGGCCGCCATTTTGAAACTGTTAAACACGTTTTACCGAGGTGCAAGGAAGCTACTAAACCGAAATATACAGATTTTACAACTAAGAATGACAATGGTGTCAACAAATGAAGCTAACAAATGGTGTTAACAAATGAATATTTAGCTAATCAAGGTGAATAAAGAAATGGACAATAGCAGTGACCTGAGGGGGAAGTCTACAGTTAAACACAACCTTTAAAAATAGTTCACTGTTGTTTTTTTATAGTTTCAGTACATCTGAAAATCAAAGAAATTTTTAATAAAAAAAACAAAAGGCGAACAGGGTTTTCCTCAGTACTCTTTGCAACTGCCTTTTTTCTAAACAGAAACCAGTTTTTGTTTTAGGTCTATTTTCTAAAAAGAAACAACAACAAAACGTAAAAACGCTTGGTTATATAAATTTTAATGTAAACTTAAATAATAAACTTTAAAAATGTATCAATAAATATTTATAACAGAAGACAAAATTGTGCAAGCAGGAAAATAAATTGTGCAAGCTACTGTAAAAAAAATAATTAAAAACACTTATTATTTCTTTTATTGAAAGTAAAAGCATATTCAGTGTACTGACAGTGAAGTACAGAAAAGGATCTATTTGGTTCAGTTTTCAAAACCTTAAAATATGGCTATATGCAATAGAAAATATTGAACTAATTTTAAAATGAAATTTACAGTCTAACTGATGTTACTTTCGTGAAATCCAGTTTTAGCATTTGGTTATTTTTTCTTACGCACCCTGTACATTTGTATTTTTACAAATAGATATGGTACTGCAATTATATCTTGCTTTATTTTCCTTAAATTTATAAATTGAAAATAATGTTGGTAAATCTTACACAATCTGGTGTGCCTAAGGATCAGCTGTTCTTCACATATTAAGAAGTAGACTATATTACCACATAATATGATTTAATTATATATGTAGGAGAGAAACGAAGAGAATTTTTTTTTTTGGCGAGCCTTAGGCTACTGAAATTTTGATTGAGAAAACATTTTGAACTCGCGTCAGATAAAAATGTTCACGCTGATAACAACTGCTTACAAAACCAAAGGATGTAAGTTCAAAACCAGAGACTGTATTTAGCTTTGATTACATTTAATTTTACTTGTTTAAAATACGAGATACGGTCAAAAAGCTCCTGGAATTAATCAATATTTTACTGAAAGCACGTGTAATATTTTAACCTTATTTTCCTTCAAAATACTTTCCTCCTGCATGCACACACTTCTTCCGCCGTTCATACAATTGTTGGGAACACTCTTGAAAGCCATTTTTGGAAATTTCGTTTATCGCTTCGTTGCATTTTCCATCACCTCTTGCGAATCAGCAAAACGACTGTTCTTCAATGTCATTTTCAGTTGTAAAAACAGGTAAAAAATCAGATGGTAAAAACATGGTGCTTCCTTTACGATCCTCAGAGTAACGTCATTCTGTTGAACGGAAATCAAAACATCATTAAGAGAGGGAAAATTTCGCTTGAACAGAAGCCGGGTAAAGGAGATGTTTTTTTTTACGAGGGTTTTAATTCACTACAAATTTATTCCTGAAGGGAAAACAAAGAACTGTACAAGGAGGTTCTGAAACGGCTACGACGTGCAGTTATATGGAAACGACCTGGAAAATGGGCAGGGAACACGTTGTTATTGTTGCATGACCCGTCACATCGATCGCCGATGTGAAACAATACCTTACCAAGAACAATGTTACCACTCTGGGACACCCTGCCTATTCTTACAGTCTTAAACTACGGGATTTTTTACCTGTTTCCACGACTGAATGTGAGACTGAAGGAACATCGTTTTGCTGATTCGCAAAAGGTGGTGGAAAATGCGACGAAGCGGCTAAACGAAATTTCCAAAAATGGTGGAAGAAGTGTGTACATGCAGGAGAGTATTTTTAAGAAAAATTAGGTTCAAATAATATACGTACTTTCAATAAATTTTCTTTGACCAAAGCTTTTTGACCCTACCTCGTATAAATAAGTTGATTAACAAATAGTTTATAATTAACGCTATTATATTACCTACCCGACCTTGGTAGCACAAAACTGTTAGTTCAAGTTGTCACTTCTGTCTACACTCCTGCGACGGTACCCATAACTTAGATAAAATATTAGCCTACCTACTGTCGTTGTTGGGCGAGATCAAATATTTAGATGTACATTTACTTATTTCCTCTCCTTGGAGGTCTGGACGAGAACCTTCTCATCGCGTATGTCTACAAAACTGTATCTTTATACAGTCTGTAGTTCTGTAAGTACACTGTATGACATAAAGTAAATGCCTCAAACTATGTCTCTGTGATATATTCTGGGTAGGCTACTTACTTCTTCTAACAAAGATTAACCTGAATACCACTGCTGCAGAAGCAGTTGAGCTATTGGAGCCGCGAGGTCAAGGCTACACCTAACCTGCACACGCTACGATAGTGACAGTACGTAAGGCCTAAACTTTTAGTACTCATATAGTTGATTTATCTACTCATTGCTACTACCTGTTGAAAAACATTGTAACTTTATATTGCTCGTTAATTTGTAGTTATTTTTTGCTTTTTAATAGGTCAGTATACTTTAATTTTGTTTTTAATTCATTGTGAAACAGGAAATTAATTGAGAGAGTCTTTAAAAACTTCAAGCTTTTTAGGAAACACGATACTAGTAGTGGACATCTCATTACGTTTTTAATTATTGTGCAGAGCGCTCCACGACAGGCTCGTAACTCTTCCGACATTTACAGGCAGCCGTAATATTTACGAAAAATGTTACTAGACTAACGTAAAACGAAGCTGTCAAAATAATGATAGGTCTTGCCGTTCAACCAGTATTACAGCAAATAACCAGCAACTATACTCTCAACGTTAAATCACAGCCCGCCATCTTGAAACGGAAGTGAATGGGGGAAAATCTTACGCATACGTCTTTCGAGCTTTATACAAGGTACCTTCTACCAAATTTAAAAACTAACAGTCAATACGCTTGGCCAAAACTACGTACACTAGTCACCGTTCAATCAGAGGCCGCCATCTTGAAACGGAAGTAAAAGGGAAAATCTTACTTATGTCTTTTGGGCATTGTACAAGTTACCTTCGTATCAAATTTGAAAACAATCGGTCGATGCGTTTAACCAAAACTGCGTACACTAGTCACCATTAGACCAGAGGGCGCCATCTTAAAACGGAAGTAAATGGGGGAAAATCTTACGATACGTCGTTTGGGCTTTGTAGAAGGTACCTCCGTACCAAATTTCAAAACAATGGGTCATTGAGTTTGGTCAAAACTGTGTAATAAACACACAAACCAAACGCCGCCGAAGGTCGAGTTGAAGAGACCTCGCTTCTCTCAGTCAATTAGTTTTAAATCGTGTAAAAAACTACTGTAAAAAAAACTATCTGCAGAAATATTCTCACACTTATTGTACATTCGAATTATATAAGTCAAAAGTATTGCCCAAAATCCTTCGTAAATTCCAATTCGAGAGCTATCGACAGAATCAGATCGAAGAGAACTGATAAACTATTTAAAAAAATTATCGATTTGGGTCGAGAACATCGTCTAGTTTTACGAAATAAAAATCACTGTACACTTTTAATTAAGTTACTTGCATTACTTAATTAATTAGTTATTAGTAAATAACTAAAGTATATTTAGGCCTAGGACCTGTATGGTTTTCAACTATTTTCATGCCGATTTTTAGCTGTGTCATTTCCGTAAAACATTGCTTAAGATAAGTCTAGCTATCCAAATAAATATTTTTCTACAAAAATCTGGCTCAGAAGCTACAGGGGAAAAAACGAAAGAAATCTACTTTTATCCTAAAATCAATTAATCTTAATTTGTTATATCACCTACTTGCGTAATTACGTATTTCATTTGTGCTCAACGTAGGTAGGCTAATGTTACGAAATGTTTTTTAATGTTCTAAATTTTTGGTAATTTGTTTTCACGCATCACATGGCAGCTGTGTGCCGCCTATACTTCAAATTTTATATTTTAAAACAACAGTAAATAACCTTTACGATTATCAAAAATCGTTCTTTCTTAATTCGATTTAGATTACCATCTGCACAATCGTAACGCTTAAGTAGGCCTACGCAAACAAAAAATACGGGTCGGTTCAAACGTAAATAAAGAAAGTAACAAAAAATTAAATTTATCTGTTTTTTTACTCTTGATTCGTAAACTTTTTATATTTAAAACATTTGATACACTGACTTCGACTTTTCTATACAGGCTAAATAACTGTACTATGACAAAATCTGCTGACAAAATTTTAATAAATTTAGCCATTTTTTCGAGTTTCTGTAAATAACTTCCGAACAAGATATTTTTGGAAATAATTGTAAGAAAATTTGTGTAATGTTTTATTAGTACACCTATGTGCGTAAACAAAATTTATTATAATGTCGATTAGATTATATAATTTTGCAAATTTTGTTAGATTTGATTCCAATTCAGCACGAAAATCGATTTTGGTAATTAGTCTGGGTAATTTCATTAAACAGCAAAAGTTCGTTCAACGATTTCAAAATAGCGGTCGCTTCAAATCTTTAAGAATTTATAACTTCTTTGTTCTACAATTAGTTTGAAAATCTGATTTCACCCATTGTAATCAGCACTAAAAAAGTGCAAGTAGAATTTTCACAATTTAAATTTAAAAAAAAGAATTTGACGGCGCCAAAAGTCATAGTTCATTTTTGTATTTTCACCGTACAGTAATTTAAAATACGCTGATTATAATGGTGAAATGAGAATTTCAAAAAAGGGTAAGATAACAAAATTATTTTTGGAAATCGGCTTCCATCACGTTAGCAATCACAGCTGCGTGCCACAATTATTTTTCTTACAACTAGATTATTTTAGAGGCTATATATTTCATTTGGTTTAAAATTTGTAGGAATTACAATAACATATAACAATTTTTACTCTAGGACGATAAACCCACTAGCACGCACGCACGCACGCACGCACGCACGCACGCACGCGCGCGCGCACACACACACACACACACACACACACACACACACACACACACACACACACACACACACACACACACACACAATCCACAGAACGTAGTTAAAAATCGATTCCTATTCTTTTGTAGGTAATTAAATATAAAGATCTGTTAAAACTGATGTAGAATTTTAGACACAACTGTAATACTAACACTTTTTTAAAAATAATTGTATTTTCTTACTCTTTAGAGTAGCGAAAAAATATTTGTATAATTGCGGACGTAAAAAACTGTTGAAAATATAACTACATTAGTTTTAGTCACAAGCTAGTTCATTACCGTTCTGTTAACTACTTTCAATATACTTTCTTAAATGAAACTCCCTCTAATAGTTAATAATCCACTAAAATTTCCAAATGTTAAACACGCTCTCGTAATTCCCGGGGTAATTTCCCTCGAATTGGCAACACTGTTAGTGAATTATTTTTAAAAAAAACACTCGGTTAGCTTCTGCTACTGTTTGTGGTGTATCAACTTAAATCTAGCCGCCTCGGTGGCCTAGTTGATAGCGTACTGGGCTTTCACCCCGAGGACCCGGGTTCGATTCCCGGCCAGGGCTTGGCATTTTCATACGCTATAAATCATCCCATCGTCTGCATTAGCCCACAATAGTCGGACGTTAAACACAAAAAAAAACACTATTTGAGCTGTGATCAGCTGATTAGGTCAGGTGGTTACTTATCACCTACCTTTCCTACTACAGGCCTTTAGCGTCTTCCATAGTGCTGCTTATTCCACGACTACTTTCATACAAGTACTGTAATCTGTGCCAATTTTTGATTTACCGCCTACGAAATGTTTGTTTACGTGATCATAGTGTTTCAAAGTTCGCTTGTATCATGTCACTGTAATTACAGCGAGTTGCGATTATCTTTAGGCTTGTTTTTAAAGATAATTTGCAAAATGTTTACAATTTGAATGATGACTGTTACGTAATTAAAGACTTTTACAATTAAAAAAAATTATTTTAAACAAATCTTAAAAATTAATTTAAAAACTATCAAAAAAATACGTTTTGAATATGTCTACACATAAGCTATTGCAGTGCAACTATTTCCCAAACAGATTGACAGTTTACGAATGAAAGAAGGGGTTAAATACTTTGTTGACAACTTACGTACAAGTGAAGAACAACATTGTAGGCCTACACAATAATATAAACTTATGTAATGGCTGGCAAATCAACCCAACAATTAGTTAACTATCAACTAGATACAAAATGATATAGATATGATATGAGATATAGATATGAAAATTAACTCTGAAAATTCGTTTTTGACATGATGTTTGTTGATGTTGATCAACACAACAAACGGACTGTTTGTTAATATGTAATAAATAAGCGAGTAGGCCTATATTTTAAATCTCTAAGTGTTCAATCATAATTAGGCTTGGTTAATTTCTCAATAGTTCTACAGTTTCCAATCAGAATTTCTTACCCTTTTTTTCCTTCTGTTTATTTCTAAACAGTAAATTTTATTTATTTAAAATTTGTTACATTGAGTTTTGCTACTAGGACCCATTAGTTTTGTTGTTGGGGGGGTTGAGAGCTAGGAAATTTGTGCCCCTAAGGCTATCGTATAATTGAAGAATTTGCTTGGAGAACGTTTGTGTCATTGATTCTCACGTCATACAGTTTTCGTTATTAATGAAGTAAACCCGCCAACCTGGGCCCACATCGTTGGGAAGCCAGGCTCTGCCTGTCACAAGCCAGGACAAAGTGGCGAGTGATAGAGGAGTAACACCTCTTTAAAAAACCGGGGTCCATCTGGCTCCGGATGGTAGCACCCTGTAAGGGCCCCTGCCTAGGGTTACTAGGTGGAAAAGCATGAGCAATGGACAAACACGCGGAATGTAATACCCCAGGTGGCAGACCAGCTATTCTGGAAAATCCACCCTCTAAGGAGGTCGGTCCCGAGGATTCTGGGGGGGGACCATCTATTGCTTGATGACAATCCTTTTAAGAGAAGTTCACTAATAAATAGATCTCCAAATTCATCTGGAAGTATATACAAGGAATCTAATGCTATCCTGTTAGAAGAAAACAAAGATATGCGCAAAAAACTTGAAGACATTGAGATTGTCATAAAACAGTTAAGGCAAGAAGTAATGCAGTTAAAAACAGAAAATGATATACTTAAGAAAGAAAAAACTATTAAAATCTGCAAACCAACTGAAGTATTCAGTCGTGAAGAAAGATTTAGCAATCAAACGGAAGATGTTTCAAATAAAATTGATGCTGGTAACTCCAAACAGAGGAACAATACAGAGCCAATTAATTATGAGACAGATGAAGATGTGCTACCTGAAGAAGTTGGTTGGATAACAAATAAAAGGAGGGAAAAGAAAAATCGCAAAAAAAGAAAAGCGAGTGAGTCACCCAATTGTTCTCCTGAGCAACTTGAGAGTAACAACCAACAAAATTGTTCTCAGTCAAATGTAAGAAAAGAGCCAAAACCTCCACCGGTAGTTATCAGCAGTGTAAAGAATTATGATAGGTTGTATACCATCCTAAAGGCAAAAGAAATCAAATTCAAAGCCATGTCCCTTAACAACGATCAAGTAAAGATTAATGTTGAGGATAGAGCAGCATTTAAGTTAACAATAGATTGTCTTCACGAACACAGCATGCAATGGCATTCGTATGAGGACAAGCAGACTCGAAATATAAGAGTCATGGCAAGAGGACTGCCTCCTTCTACCGATTCTCAGAAAATCATTAAAGAGCTAAAAGAACGAAAGCTTGCATGTGTAGATGCTGTCAACATAATGAAAAAGGAAAGAGTTAAAACAGGTGAAGGAACATTTGAAATCGTCAAAGTGCCTTTACCGCTGTTTATGTTGTCTTTTGACCACAAAGAAGATATACAAGCCATATACAGGATCAAGGATATTCTTGAGATGACAGTCAAAATTGAGCCATTAAGAAGATCAAACTACATAGCTCAGTGTAAACGCTGCCAGTTGTATGGTCATACACAGAGATTCTGTAACAGAGAACCAAAGTGTGTAAAGTGTGCAGGCAATCATTTAACGCAGGAATGCACAAAAGAAGAGACACAAAACCCAAATGTGCTAACTGCCACGAAGAACACCCTGCCAACTATAGAGGATGTTTGGTAGCTAAAACATTCCAAGAAAGGAGAAACAGACTAGTACAAGAGAAATCCAATGATAAAGCTGGACGAAAACCTCACAAAACAAATCCGGAAGTTAGTAAGGGAACATCATACGCACGAATTGTTGCTGGTAATGAAGGACCACAAGTTAAAGAACACAATACAGATGAACTGTTATTAAAGATAATTTCTAGGTTAGATAAACAGGAGAAGATACTGGAATCCTTCAAAGAAAGGTTAAGTAAGCTCGAAAGTATTATACCACCCGTCGTAAGGAAGAAAAGTGGTAAATAAAGATCTTCGTATCGCAGTTTGGAATGCAAATGGAATCATACAGAAAAAAACAGAATTAACAGCATTCCTAGATCTTCAACAAATTGATATATGTCTTATTTCTGAGACTCATTTAACAACGGAATCTTGTATTAAATTTAGAAACTATAATTTCTATCATAGCGTACACCCAGCGAATGCCGCTAGAGGAGGTAGTGGAATAATAATCAAAGCTAATATTTCTCATTATGAGGAATTTAAAATAGAAACTGAAGAAAACCAAGTCACGGCGATAACAATCAAAACTAGAAGAGGAAATATAATGATAGCTGCAATCTACTGCCCACCAAAACATAAGCAAAAAAAAACAGCTATCTTAACGTTTTAAAGAGATTAGGAGATAGATTTTTAATTGGTGGTGATTTTAATGCCAAAAATACAGTGTGGGGTTCCAGGCTTACAACAGCTAAAGGCAAAGAGTTGCATGAAGCCGCTTCAGCGCTGGGTTGCAGTTATCAGTCTTCAGGAAACCAACATACTGGCCTGCTGACCTGAAGAGGATCCCAGATCTGCTAGACTTCTTTATTTGTAGGAAGATATCACACAATTATATAACAATTGATGAAAACTTTGACCTGGAGTCAGATCATTCACCAATAATTCTAACACTTAGCGAAAATATCATTAAAACTGAAAGGGGTCCCACACTGGTTAACAAGAACACAGATTGGGAGGGCTTCCAAGAAGCACTGAATACACACATCTGTTTAAAGGTACCGCTCAAGACCAATGGACAGTTGGATCAAGAAGCTGCCAAATTTGAAAAGGATATTCCGCAAGCAGCCTGGGCAAATACCCCGGATGTCAGAAGATGTATGGCTGGTATCAGTTATCCTAAAGAAATTACGGAGTTAGTAGCTGTTAAAAGGAAATTAAGGAAAAGATGGCAACATACACGCTCGCCTGAAGACAAAAATAGGTTAAATAATGTTGCTCAAAGGTTAAGAAGGAAATCTTGCAATTTAAAAACGAGTCCATAAATAAATACCTAAGTAATGTAACGCATACTAAGGAAACGGACTATTCGCTCTGGAGAGCCATTAAAAATTTAAACGACCTTGCATACATAGTCCCCAATTAGGTCTGCAGATGGAACCTGGGCGAAGGATAAACAAGGGAAAGCAGATGTATTCGCTACATATTTAGAACAAGTATTCCAACCTAATATAAACTTTCAATCTCAACAAGAAAATATAACAAATAGAATTAGTCTTGACTATAATGTACTTTCACAACAAAATAATGAACATAAAATAGATCTTGTAACTAAAGAGGAAGTGGCTAGGGAAATTAAATTTAACATAAATTCAAAAAAGCCCTGGTTTACGATTTAATAACTGGAGTAGTACTGAAACAGTTACCAAGGACAGCCATTATAAAACTTACTAACCTTATAAATGCAGCTTTCCGGTTGAAGCATGTACCAGACATCTGGAAAATGGCCGAGGTAATTATGATCCCGAAGCCCGGCAAGCCACCTAATGAACCTACATCATATAGACCAATCTCACTACTTCCAATAGTTTCAAAGGTATTTGAAAAACTGTTACTTAAAAGACTCAAACCAGTTATAGAGATAAACAATCTCATACCTACCCATCAATTTGGGTTTAGGGATAAGTACTCAACTATTGACCAAGTGCACAGAATAACCAACATTATTGAAAAGCATATGAAGAAAAGAAAATTTGCTCCGCCGTGTTCTTAGACGTTGCCCAGGCCTTTGATAAGGTCTGGCACGAAGAAACTAATCTCTAAGCTGGAAAAATATTGCCAAAAACATATTCTGAAATTTTGAAGTCCTACATAATTGGCAGAATGTTTTGGGTTAGGCAGGAGGAACATTCTCTAGCATGAGAGAGATTAAGGCGGGTGTACCTCAGGGCAGTGTTCTGGGACCCTTGCTTTATCTTCTCTACACAGCTGATATCCCGCAGCCGGATTGTGTGTCAATCGGCACATTTGCTGATGACACAGTTTTCTTGGGTGTGGGAGACAGTAGTAAAGTAGCAGCTGTAAAACTGCAACAAGCATGCGATGAGTTCGTTACCTGGACCAAAAAGTGGCGAGTTAAAATTAATGAGGGTAAATCGGTGCATGTTGACTTTACTTATAAAAAGGATAAGTATGTTCCGATAGTAATTAATAGCACAAATATTCCATTCAATAACACTGCAAAGTATCTTGGAATGAACTTAGATGTGAAGCTGCGATGGGTAGAGCACATAAAAAGAAAAGGACAGAACTTGACATAAAGTATAAAAAAAAATGTACTGGCTGATTGGTAGGAAATCACAACTGTCAGTACACAATAAACTTGTATTATACAAACAAATACTTAAGCCCGTATGGTCCTATGGGATCCAGCTTTGGGGTTGTGCAGCTAAAACCCAAATCAAAAAAATCCAAGTCTTCCAAAATAAAGTTTTAAGGAACATTGTTGACGCCCCATGGTATTATCGTAATGACGACCTTCACAGGGACTTAAAAATTCCAACAATCAGAGAAGAAGCTAAGAGACTGGCAGCAAAGCACGAGGAGAGACTCCACTCACACATCAGCACTGATATTCTGCAGCTCCTGGAAAACACTCATTTAGAGAGAAGGCTAAAAAGACAGCAACCGTTTGAACTGGTTTAGTGTAAATACTGGGACCTCTGTTGGGAGTTCTCAGTTGTGATTAATTTATTTTAGAATAATATTGTAGGTTAGTCATCTAGTGACTAGTGACAATTGTATAGTAATAATAATAAATTATTATTATAAATAAAAAATAATAAAAAAAAAAAAAAAAAAAAAAATTAATGAAGTTCGTTAACAATATACTAACAAGGCTGTATAGTTTTAAAATTTGTAAAACCCTTGAAATAAGATAAATACCAGTTTTCGATAATTAGCTGTAGGCTATATGGCTTATCAATAGGCAAGGTAATCTCAAAACTTTGAATAGCCCCCTTAATTATATTTGTAAATGGCATAAATAGATTACAATAGTCATAAAATTGTTATGTAAACGTTATCAAACAATTTTGATTTGCTACACAACAATGAACAAAATTATCTCGAATGTTAGTTATTTTTTAAAACATTTTTTTTTTTACAGGCAAAATATCGTAGGTTTTATCGCATAAATAAATGAATAAAACTACATCAGGGCAACTCTTGACCATTCACACTATTTAACAACATTACATTACACGATGCAGTAATCTTAAAACCACGTTAATAAATTGTACGTAATACAATTGCGTAAAACTGACATCTTCCATGAGTTCAACTTTCTCTAAAATACATACACAGATAGATGTAAATAAAAGCAAGCCTCTATGTCACAAAACTAGGTTATGGTTTAGAAAGCGTCGGACCGCTTTATCTGCCAAGTTTGCGTTAAAAGATAATAAAATTATCTGTCGCTGATTAAATACCACGACATTCCATAATCTTGAAACAAAAACACAGGCCCTGCCGTGCGCAAACAATAAAATGTGTTTCGAGTTTGTCAACAGTACTGTAAATAATGTTGATTGCTATACAATATTACCAGACAGTGCACTCACCTTTGAACACGAGTTTACAGTTATCCTAAAAGTTTAGGTTAATCCAGAAACAAGCGATGGCATTTCACTCAACACTTACACTGAACTAACCACTACTACGTACAAGAAACGGACAACGAATGCGATGCTTTGCCACTGCGAAGGTGTGTGCCACAGTACGGTCGATATTTTCTTGTCTTTCTATTGGTCAAACATTACGTCATTCACGCTGCCTCGGAGGGGGAGTTTCAATTCTGAGAATTCGAAATGTGTGGGTGGTTGAGGAGGGTGTTTTTGCCAAAACTACCCCTCGTTGAATAAATCAGCCAAGCTGCGCTATAATTTAAAATGTTTTGTATTTTATTTCCTATTTCGTTCCGTCATAGCGACATTTTACTGCAGAGAAGTAACAGAACCAAGAGAAACTTTTAATTAGAATTACAAATCTGAGAAAATCATTTTTTTAAAGATTATAAATCAGATGTTATTCTTTTATCAAACAACTGAATGTCCAAAGGCATTTGTGACTATCAATCTTGTTAAATATCCTTTGACCCTCCCCCCCAAAAAAAGAAAAAATTGCTACAGATTTCTATCGTTATTTGGTTTACAAATTTATTACTTTTAAATCCTAAAAACACAATAGGCCCCAAATAAAATACAATTTTGGCAATCATACGATACCAAACAGTTATGCTTATAAACATTTTCTTAAGAAAAAATGGGGTTTTAAAACAACGCAGGATAAACACCATTAATGATTATGCCATTTTTTATTTTAAAAAAATATTTATAAGCTTTTTTATTTCTTTATATTAGAGTAGCGTATAGAGAAATGGTACAAAAACATTACATAACTTTCTCACAATAACTCCGGTTAAATTTCGACAAAACCTTTGTAAACGAAAAAGTTGCTTTATCTGATTTTACACAAAATTACTTTGCCATATAGACCTACGAACACTCTTATTGAATAGTATCACAAATCAGATAATTTTTTTTAAAGTGTAACATTAAAAAAATATGAATTTCTTAAGTTTTTTAATATGGCGGCATTTTGGCACTGATGAACGGGTTTAGCTGTGAACGGACTTGTTCAAGTGATTAACAAAATCATTTTTTTTGCCAAGTTTAAATCAAATCGTGAATCAAAATGCGAAGGTAAATTGCTATTACACACACACACCCACACCCCCCACACACAAAAAGCCCTCAGGGCACCCGGGTTTTAACAATAGTGGTGTTTTTATATTTCCTAATTTTAATATAATTCTCTAATAATGTCTTATTTAAATGTAATGTCTCCACACTTAATAGTCAATCTTATGTCCTGTAACATCGACACGAATAAATAAATAAAATTTTAAAAAAACTCTTGTTAAGCCGGCAAGGATAAACATAACTTTGTTGACTACAGTGTAAACTGGAATTCCATTCACAAACAAGGAAAGTTTTGTAACAGAAGGGCTTACCTTATCAGTCCGTTCTTTTCCATCTACATCTACATCGTTCTGTTGTTTATACATGTTTTTCTTCTGTTAAAGCTTCAAGTACATTATTTACACCTTTAAAGTAAGTGAAACTATAAATCCCAAACTACGTCACGTTATCATTTCTACTCTACACTACACTGAACTCCCCTGACATCTATAACCTGCTCATCAGGCCCCTGACATCTATATTCACGGCGAAAGTTGGTATGATAGTAGCGAATTTCTAACAAATGAAGAATAACACATTTTCGAAAACCTGATTTCATCATCATCATTATTAAAAACGGCATAAATTAGCATTTAAAATTATTAAATTAAATTATATTCATTTCGTGTTTACAATTATGGTGAAATTATTTTTTAAGTGTTTTATAAAATTGTATTGGCAGCCATTTTAACGAATTTAGCTGATGGTTAACGAAAATGTCGAAAATATTACCAAAATGTATTTTTGTATGCCAAGTTTGAATCATGGACCAATACAAACCAGCACACTTTCACTTCTGTCGGCCATTTTCCCAAATGCCACATTTTCTTTCCTTTTACTGGGAATTATTATTACAACTTGGTAATACCTAATTACAACTTGACAATAAGTAGCCTACTTACAACTTGGCAATACGTAGCTTAATTACAACTTGGCAATACGTAGCCTAATTCAACTTGGCAATACGTAGCCTAATTCAACTTGGCAATACGTAGCTTAATTACAACTTGGCAATACGTAGCCGAATTCAACTTGGCAATACGTAGCCTAATTATAACTTGGCAATACGTAGCTTAATTACAACTTGGCAATACGTAACTTAATTACAACTTGGAAATACGTAGCCTAGTTACAACTTGGCAATACGTAGTCTAATTACAACTTGGCAATACCTAGCCTAATTACAACTTGGCAATACGTAGCTTAATTACAACTTGGCAATACGTAGCCTAATTACAACTTGGCAATACGTAGCCTAATTACAACTTGGCAATGTGTAGCTTAAATACGACTTTACAATACGTAGCCTACTTACAACTTGGCAATGTGTAGCCTAAATACGACTTTACAATACGTAGCCTACTTACAACTTGGCAATACGTAGCCTAATTACAACTTGGCAATGTGTAGCCTAAATACGACTTTACAATACGTAGCCTACTTACAACTTGGCAATACGTAGCTTAATTACAATTTGGCAACACGTAGCTTAATTACACCTTAGCAATGCGTAGCCTAATTACAACTTGGTAATACAGTACTTAGCCTAATTACAACTTGACAATACGTAGGCTAATTACAACTTGGCAATACGTAGCCTAATTACAACTTGGCAGAACTTAGCCTAATTACAACTTGGCAATACCTGGCCTAATTACAACTTGGCAATTACCTAGCCTAATTACAACTTGGTAATACCTAGCCTAATTACAACTTGGTAATACCTAGCCTAATTACAACTTGGCAGAACTTAGCCTAATTAGTGAATTTCTGTTGGAAAATTGGAGTTGTCATTATGTTAAGTGTAATGTTATCCGTAGTTGCATCCGATTTGCCACTGGTTCATGTTGAATGGGTAAAAACTTTAAGTTAGTCTGTTATAGCAAAACATTTAAAATTTACAGGTTATTTGATTAACCTGATTACGTCTGATTACAGGTCTGATAATCTGATTAAGGCGCTGATAAATAAGGTCTCTTGCGTTTCTTTATCTGGCTTTAAAGCTTATGGGTATTGGATATTACTACTGATCGAAAAGAATAAGTGCATTTGTATTGTTTTAAATATTTAAAAAGTTATTTATAACAGCTTTGTTTATAAACTGTAATTCGGTTTTATTTTAAAATATTGTAAACCAGATTTATGAATATTCATAATAAGTGGTTAAAATTTGAGCGATATTTTAGCCAAATCTGAATGAAAATTTCAGTTCATCAGATTTTTATATAAGGTTTGGCTTGTTTCCCCACTTTATTTCGAACCATATTTTATTTTATTTCAATTTTGACGAGTAATGAAATTATGACCGATATATTCATATTTGATCAAAATTTTAGTTGTCCTAAAAACTGATGAACAAATTTTGAGACCTGTTTTCCCATTGTTTTGACTGACGATAGCTTCGGAACTGATGTTTTTGTGAAATAGCAACAAATGCGTTTTGTTTAAGCGCATAAGTGTTTCATTTAAATGATTGAACTGAATGTGAAAAAGTTTGTACAATGTTTGTAAAAGCATTATTTATTTTTCAATCTGCCAAAATTGTTTGCCAGATTTCGCATTTACAATTTAAATCAAATCTAATTAATTGTTTTTGAAGTGCGAAATTTTAAATATTAAAATTATTTCATATTTCGAGCCATAAAATATTAAAACGTGTGTTTGTTTTACGTGACAAAATACACACATTTACTTAATATGCGTCGAAGCATCTATGCACTGCCACGAGCAACTATGACATTAATTTGTTATTCAACCAATCGTGTAAATATACACAGCTAAAGTTATTCCTGGAACGTTTAATATTATTTGACAAACGTAAAAACCTTGTTGATCACAAATAATACTTCCTAGTTGAAACAATCTTTGACCTCCTGATTAATGTATTTATTTTAGGTTAAAAAAAACTTTTCTATTAAATGCGATCATTTGAATACTTTTTTACGTTTAGTAAAAATGCATGCAATTTACAAAGACTGAAAGTTTGCGTTAAAAAATTGTTTGTATATGACGAAAATTAGAGCAAACGGATAAACCGATTTTCAAAAATTAGGCAGACTGTCCATTTTTTTGACGGTACCTTCCGAATCGGATTTTTTTCGGTAATAGTAAAAATTGATTTTCAGTTTAGATACTGTTATGTATTTATTATTTATGTTAAGTCGAAATTCGTTTAATAGAATTCGATTTTTGTAGTCTATTCTATTTTTTAATAATTTCCTAAATATGTTTTTGTTGAATTAATGAAAGCACCTAAGTAGGCTGGGTACGTTACCGTAGGAAAGGTTAGAGGTAACCCTCCGCGGCTCCAGCCTTTAGGCCTTATCGATCCTGCGACAGGCGCCTTCACTCCCCTCTGCATTCTCCCCTATTGATTCCTGTCTACATAGTTTTATTGCTATATTTTAGTTGTTATGTAAGCTAAGGGACAATAGGCCTACACCAGTTTTAGGCTAGATTCCAGACGAATTGAGGTCTCGGTGAATGAGTGTACCATTAAAAAAATTAATAAACCAAGAGTCCGTAGGCAAGCTCATAGAGTGAATACAACATTGTTGATTTAGCGTTGTTTATTCGTTTCATTGCATATATAAGCCCACTATACGTCCGCTTAGCAAAGAAAATCGGTTTCTATTGTTATTGTTGTTCTTTTAGTTTTGACGAAACCATGCGTTGTTAATTAAGTGTGTTGTTAAGTGACAATAACATTTAGAAATCTAACAGGTTAGAACATTCTCGCTTCTTCTGCTACACCTGTTCCTGCTACACCCTTAAAACCTTTACAGCAGGTAAACAACCCTGTTATCACGTGACCTATTGTTAAGACCGGACAAAAGTCCCGTTACTGCTAACAATAGAACTGCAAGGTGGCACAAACTACAATAACTGGAAGCTATTTATTTGCTTTACAAGTTAAAACAAGAAAAATTCTAAATGTGGACAAACCAATGTCATTTCAGCTGTAGGCATGTAAATAAGAACAAAGTACAGTAAATAGTAACTGTGGTTGATATATCTAGTAGGCCTACAAAAATAACTGTTATATATAACTTATTGGTAAGAAAGACTACAAGCAAATACATAAAGATATACTATGTTTTATTGAAAATAGACGCACAAAAAATGTGTTAACCTAAAAATAAGTGTAGGCCTACATCTAGGCTGTACTTTTCTAAGAAACAGACTTTACAAGTTACTGTGTCTCAAATATTTGGAATGTGGCCATAATAAAAAAAAATATGATTTTTTGGATTTAAAGATAGATATAAGCACTCGCATACATTCATTCAAAGCCGCCTCGGTGGTCTAGTGGATAGCGTACTAGGCTTTCACCCCGACAACCCGGGTTCGATTCCCGGCCAGGGCTTGGCATTTTCATACGCTATTAATTATCCCATCGTCTGCATTAGCCCAAGTGTGCACAATAGTCGGACGTTAAAAAAAAAAAAAAAAAAAAAAAAAAAAAAAAAAATACATTCCTTCAAAATTTACCGAAAACCTACATACACCAAGACTCTGTAACACCAATTTATTATAGACACTATTTCATGTAAACATGCCGCCTATGATAGACTCCTAACTGTACCATTCTAATTCTAACTGTAATCATAACTTTAATTCTGAATTACATAAAACAAATTGCTTTCAGTAACAAACATAACTTTGATCTCGTGAAGAGAATTTTAATTTAAAAGCAGAATGCATTAATAACTAGTTTGTTACACAAGGTAAATACGTCAATTAAAGAAACACAAAAATAATGTAAAACACCACTTTTAGACAATAAAAGTTATAAAATTATAAATTTAATCTTAGATAAAACTAATTATAAGCCAGCAGGGAAGCACGTTTTGTCAACAATAAGGATAAAATAGATCTTTTACTAAACAGTGTATATAAAGTCGTGTGTGAAGAGTGCCCTTGTGAATACGTAGGACAGTTTGGAAGAGCTCTTATTAAAGAACATTTCAATTGTTGGAAGTACGAAAAAATGACTCAAAGTTTGCGAAACAGTTATTATAACCTGGTCATTCCTTTAATTTGAGCAATATCAGTGTTAGCCATATAAATCGAAAACATTATAAAATAATTTAGAAATCCTACAGATATATAGATCTACTTGTAAAAACCCTAATTTTAATTTTAATGAATAGACATTAACCCCTCTCCCTTACTCAAGCCTATTGTTTAAAGGTTTTCCCAACCTGCCGCTCACCACACCAGTCTTCTTACACTGCCAAGCCTTCCTTTCTTTACCTTTCCCCTTCCATTTTTAACATCAGCTGTATTGGTATATAAGCACACGTTATAATATTTAACTTCACTATGACTGAAGATGCTTCACGGTGAAAAATATGTCGCGGAATAACAAAAAATGTTTATGAAACTATGCATCAAGTGTTCTAATTTTCCTATCGTGGAGTATCACCAAGTACCGACTGTGTTCGATAAATAAGCAAATATTTACTTTGAAGTCAATATTATCAGAGTTGCCAAATAACCGCTACAAAAAATATTCAAGAGAAAATCAATAAATTACAAAAAAAACTATTTAAGATATTAAAAGAGCGTAAAATACCTTATTACATCTGTTTTATTAATGTTATGTTTTATTTAAAAGGTGTAATTTTAACTTTTAAATTCACGTCTGATATTTTATTTCAACGCTATTAGGGTAAAATAGAACCATTACAGAAACTTTCTTGCATTCAATTACTTTTCCAAAAACCGGTTCGGAAGTTGAAAAAAATAAATAAGAAAACTGGAGGTTAGAGTTTATTTTTAGGTTTCCCCATTAGGCCTACTCCCGACCAAAAAATTCATTTATTTACAATTTGCTACATTAACTTCATGAATCGTCAAATATAATCGAAATTTGATAAACTGATTATAAGAAATTATAGCAATTGTTTTTCCTCGATAACTCTTGAACCGGATGTTTTCGTGGTAAGTACTTCTGTACTATTTTACCAAATTTGATTATAATTTACGCGCAATGAATTACGTAATTGTATGAATCGACTCAATCATTATTGCGATTTTGAGGGAGTTCCGATTTATTTAATAAAATAGGGTAAACAAATGTGTTTTTTTAAATTAAATTTTTCGTAATAACCTACATGCCAAAATTCATAAAAAATGGTCCATTGTTCTCCTAGACAGACGTCCGTCTAATTTTTTTGAAGTTGCTGCGTAAACTATTATTCACAACTTTTAGACAACTTTCTTGAATCTTCATTATGGCTCAATAGAAGATTATTCACAACTTACTAAAACTGTTTCCTTAGTAGCATATACATAACTGAGATAAAATACTATAACAACAAAGAAAAAAGTGTTTCTATGGAATTTATATAATTTTTTTGTGATTGTTAGTAATCATTGTTGTTATAGGGTTTAGTTACCCTACAATTTGGTATTGCAGGCGCCATGTTAGATGTGCAGTGTTATTTATAGTCGCCTTAAAATTAATGTTACCAATGAATACAGAATCTATATAGAATGTAGATTCTGTATTCATTGGTGTTACTATCGCGAGGTAACTCGCCCCAGAAGTTCGCCGCATTTAATTAAACAATTACAATCATTTCAATTACATTCAAAGTTTTCAGTCTTAGAAACAACTCAATGATGACTGTGCTTATACTATTAAATTATCAATTTGTTATTATTTATGCTCATCATTAACAATAGTAATAACAATAACATCAATTAAAATTATTTATCGTAAACAAAAACAGCTTCACTTAAAATAGTATTAGCGAAGAAACAATTGTGATGCGAAATCAGCTGTTTGTGTGTATACTGACGCCATCTTCGTCAAAAATCGTAACAGTTTTATTGTTCCGTGACCTTATGTCACGGCGGTTTATAGAATAAGCCGCCTCGGTGGCCTAGTTGATAGCGTACTGGGCTTTCACTCCGAGGACCCGGGTTCGATTCCCGGACAGGGCTTGGCATTTTCATACGCTATAAATCATCCCATCGTCTGCATTAGCCTAAGTGTGCACAATAGTCGGACGTTTCTATAAATGTATTCTATAAACAAAAAAAAAGTTTATAGAATATGTAAGTACAGTATATAGATTCATCAAGTTAATAACTATTAGGAAGAAAAACACACAAGGTCACTGATCAACTCTGCAGGAAGGAAAACTTAGCGCACCATAAGTACTACAGTCTTTAGTAAAGGCCCAAGTGGTTAAAATAGTCGTACATTCTGATTTTCTTTCCTCGAAAGTGCCCGGGACACTGGAAACTGGAACTCTGGGACTTGGCTCCCATCCTCTCCTCTTCTTGCCTTCTGGACCAATCCACCTTTTTGTTACAGCTTACAGTTGACTGAACAATGGTGTGTGTGTGTGTGTGTGTGTGTGTGTGTGTGTGTGTGTGTGTGTGTGTGTGTGTGTGTGTGTGTGTGTGTGTGTGTGTGTGTGCGCGCGCGCGTGTTTAATATACATGATGTTAAAACATTTAAATTATATATAAGCATATAATGCGAACACTAAACGATGGAAATTAAAGCAGACAAATTTTAATTACAAAGGACCAAAGGAAATAACAATAAACAATGTGGCTGGCTTTAATAAATTCCGCTCCTTACCTGTTTTAAGGAGAAGGAAAAGAGGGGGAGTCACGTGAGCACCTGGCGTACCCGGTGAGTCACCCATTCACATTCCTGGCGTTTTGAAAGCGTTGCCTGTAAACATTATTATTTTACAAAATACAGAGGCCGACTTAATAAAAGCTTTGTTCCTAATCTATCACTCTAAGACGCGGATAGTGTTATCAGACTGCACAAATCTTGAAACTACTCTACTTAAGTACAAAGTCTAATTTTGTATGTGTAGATCGGCAGGCACAGATACAGGATTTTCGGATGTCATGTCTATAACATCGTGTAGGCTGTGTGTTATATCAAATTATAAGAAATATGATAATTAACTCTCTAAGATTCTGCATATTGTTTTAACACTATATTTTATTAAAAATACATAACTTCACTTAGTGCTGAGAGAACTGAAATTTGAAATACATGGGTTTGTGTTTACAGGTTTTAACTTTTCCGCGAGAGCGCATGTATATATATATATATATATATATATATATATATATATATATATATATATATATATATATATTATATATTATTATTATTATCTGCGTATAGACCCTGTTGGATCACGCAAAGCACTCCGACTCATGTCTTGTTCCTTCTAATCCTCCACACCTCCCTCATCCTGTCCCCATGGATCCTCTTCCGCTCCTCCGTCCATTTTACCCCTGCTCTCTTTGGGATTTCATTCTCTGGGACCTTCCAACCGAGCATCTTTCTCCTGTATGCGTTCCTGTCTTCAACGTCTGTTGAGTCTATTTCTGCGTCTATTCTGATTTGTGCGATCCACGACGTTGTTGATTTGACTCCTTGTATATACTTAAGGATTCTGTTGGTAAGTCTCGTTGTTGCGAGTCTACTCGTTGATGTGTCCATAGAACCGAAGCCTCCTTCATCTGATATCTGCTGCCAGGTTCGATATCTTCTCTGTCGTCTTCCGGGAGTGCAACCTGTATCCATCATCTGTTAATCTCGGGCCAAGGATCTTCCTCAAGATTTTGCGTTCTTCCTTCAAAATATCCTCCATGGTAGCTTTTGTGTGGAGTGCTAGCGTCTCGCTTGCATATAATACCTCTGGTTTTATGACTGTGTTGTAGTGTCTGATTTTTGTATGCGTCGACATACATCTCTTATTGTAGATATCACGCGTTATACCAAGAGCCCTCTTCATTCTCAGTAGCCAACCCTTTGCGCAGCCTTCTCGCCACCTGTGAGTTCAAGAATTTCTCCCATATATATATATATATATATATATATATATATATATATATATATATATATATATATATATATATATATATATATATGCGTGCGTGTGTGCGTGTGTGTGTGCGTGCGTGCGTGTGCGTGTGCGTGTGTGTGTGTGTGTGTGTGTACAATATGTGTAATAGGTAAGTTATGTTTGATTGAACATTTAAAATAAATTGACGTAAACTTTCGTGCAGTTGTATAAAACAGGAATGAATGAAGACCCCGAGGTCTGTGGGAGGGGCAGACTTACAGACAAAAACATAAACAATCAAATAACGTGTTTTTGTTTTATCGCAACAGTTGAATACACGGTATATTACTAGCAGTTCAAAGAACAGTATACCTCGCAGTAGGGCCTATATTATTAATTAATATACAGAGCGCTCCACGACAGCGCTCGTAGCTTTTCCGCTAATTTAACCGGTAAACGTAATATTTACGAAAAATTGTATTGTACTGGCTTTACTAGAATTGTATTCTCTTTCTTCATGAAAGGAGTCAAAATTATGATAGGTCTTGCCGTTCAGCCAATACTTGAGGAAATAACCAGCAACTACACTCAGAACGTTAAATCACAGCCCTCCATCTTGAAACGAAAGTAAATGGGAAAAAAGTATTTCGGGCTTACGGGTAGCTTCGTACCAAATGTCAAAACAATCGGCCACTGCGTTTGACCAAAACTGCGTACAATCGTCATCGATAAATCATAAGCCGCCATCTTGAAACGAAAGTTAATAGGGAAAAAAGTTACCCGTTTATCATTTGGGGTTTTTACAGCATATCTTAGTACCAAATTTCAAAACAATCGGTTAATGCAAATAGCTAATACTGCGTATAATTCTTATTCCAAATCAAACGCCGCCATTTTGAAATTAAAGTAAATGGGAAAAAATCTTACACAAAAGTCCTGCGGGCTTTAAACAAAGTATATCCGTACCAAATTTTAAGCCAATTATTGCACCATTTGTTTTAATTAGGCCACGTTTTGTAACTGCACTTTAACAAAGTGCAATTAAACTATCACAGGTAGGCTATTATGTCTTCAAAAAGATATTTTTTAAAATTTGATAATTATATTTTAGTGTATTCGAAAGTTTTCCTCAAAGTGCATTGTTAAATATTATACAGTACTTCCGTACTGTTCAGCTTTCACAAATTCTCTTAATGCTGTTCAAACACTGCCTAAATTGTTTTCTGGTTAACGACATCCAAAGTCCAACAAACGTTAATGGCGTCCTCCAGGCAGTTTATTTATACTGATAAGGAGACCATTACCGTAACAATAATTATTAGCGGAAGATACTTATAGTTAAAAGATACAAACTTACAATACGTCAAATGGGCAACGTCTGTTATTACATTTATGACTTTTAAACTAACCTTTCAATGTTAGAAATAATGCTAAAACATCATCACTGTGCACATTTATAAATAAATGTACAAATGGATTATACACACTTTTTCGCATGTAATGTACTAGTGAATTTCTATTGGAAAATGAGCTATACGAGCGGCCATCATGGTAAGACCCGGGACTTTCAAATGAGTGTCGATCCGATCCTCACCTCCGTAGATCCCGTTTTCAGGTGTGTGTGTGTGTGTGTGTGTGTGTGTGTGTGTGTGTGTGTGTGTGTGTGTGTGTGTGTGTGTGAGCCCTCTAGCAATGTTGGTTCAATATGGTTTAAATTTGAAACAAAAACCGATATTGGTAATAACAGTTTAGGGCCTGCACCAATTAATTACACAGAAAAGTACGTTGAACAATTTCAAAACTACGGTCATTGCAAATTTTTTTTTTAAATCACAACTTTTTTGTCTTGTATTCTTTGAAAATCTAATATCACAGTTGTAAACAACGCCGCTAAAATCAGCATAAATTACCATTTTAAAATACCATTGTGAGTATGGATTTTAATTGGTTATTACAAATGTTTAGTGCCAAGTATTCAGCTACAAACGAGAAAATTCACTAACGCTTAAACTCTTTTAAAAAAGTCCAACCAGTTAACCAAATCTGACAGGTTAGTTGCGTAGGCTAATGTTTGTTATGCAAATACGTAGTGGTAAAACAACATTTTACACCGTTAGTTTTTGAGCTCACACAAAACTTACTTGGAAAATGGTAAATTTACAGTGTTGGTTGTTTTCGATATTTCGGTAATTTTTCTCTAAAACGCTTTAATATACATGCCAAAAAGCAATAATTAAAAATATAAAAGCGTAAAAAATACGGGAAGTAGGCCTACAATAAAAATCGAAAATAAAAGTGACGCGCATAACCTCAAAATTTTTACCGCGCGAAAGTAAGTAACGTGTTTTTGATCGCTAAAATAATAAAAAAAACCTTCATTAAAAAAAATCTGTTATTGAACTAAAAATCACTTATAATTTTTTTTCTTAATTTATGTTTTAATTACGATAATTTGTTCGAAAACACGACAAATTAACATAGCTAGTTTTTTAAACAACATAACCTGAAACTTATAAGCCCATAATAAAATCAGCTTATTACAGCTGTTCAATAAAATCAGCTGATCGTTATGAATTACTATAAAATAACTGATCTTTTACTATAACTACCAATATGCATTTCTTCGTAGTTTCCGTAGTGTAGTGGTTATCTTGTGCTCCTCACACGCGCATGGTCCCCAGTTCGATCCCGGTCGGAAACACAGGAAATTTTAATTATAAATAAATAATTTCATATGAGACTGTGACGCCCAAAATACTCGTATACTAATATAATATCAATATAAATTTAGGCACTCGCATCATGCAATAATGCACCATCACAAATAACCCTAAAACGAGATACATGTTAAAAAAAAGTGTTCGATGAACTAACTGACGCGTTTGTTGAGTAAAAAAAAACCTATTTCATTAAACGGACGACATTTCAACAACGTTTTCACTACAACAACGAACTAATACGTATTTAGTAATGCCAGTTAGAATTATATAACGCGCATGAGGAGTAAGTCAGTGTAAGAAATCTAGCATGTTTCATGCAATGTAATGAGCAATGACGTCACAATATATTCCTGTTAAAAAGTCTAAAATCGTAAGCAATCTTTAAAAAAAAATTTTCTACGGATGAATATGACATATAACACATAATAAATTACACATGTAAATTCATTGTGTTAATTGGAAAATAAGGTTTATAATGAAAGAAAGCAATATTAAAAAAAGAAAGCAATATATCACTATTTGAAAAAAAACACTGCATAAATACCGGAAAAATAAGTAAAGCCTACTTTCAAAGAAAAGTAAAGTATGGTTTTTGTGGTCACGTGTTCTAGATAGACACAAATTTGTCTTAACAGCCTACACAATAAACTAGTGTAATACAAACTGTAGGCTTGTAAAACTAGTGCAATACAAACTGTAGGCTTGTAAAACTAGTGTAATACAAATTGTAGGCTTGTAAAACTAGTGTAATATAAACTGTAGGCTTGTAAAACTAGTGTAATACAAACTGTAGGCTTGTAAAACTAGTGTAATACAAACTGTAGGCTTGTAAAACTAGTGTAATACAAATTGTAGGCTTGTAAAACTAGTGTAATACAAATTGTAGGCTTGTAAAACTAGTGTAATATAAACTGTAGGCTTGTAAAACTAGTGTAATACAAACTGTAGGCTTGTAAAACTAGTGTAATACAAACTGTAGGCTTGTAAAACTAGTGTAATACAAATTGTAGGCTTGTAAAACTAGTGCAATACAAACTGTAGGCTTGTAAAACTAGTGTAATACAAATTGTAGGCTTGTAAAACTAGTGCAATACAAACTGTAGGCTTGTAAAACTAGTGTAATACAAATTGTAGGCTTGTAAAACTAGTGTAATATAAACTGTAGGCTTGTAAAACTAGTGTAATACAAACTGTAGGCTTGTAAAACTAGTGCAATACAAACTGTAGGCTTGTAAAACTAGTGTAATATAAACTGTAGGCTTGTAAAACTAGTGTAATACAAATTGTAGGCTTGTAAAACTAGTGTAATATAAACTGTAGGCTTGTAAAACTAGTGTAATACAAACTGTAGGCTTGTAAAACTAGTGTAATACAAACTGTAGGCTTGTAAAACTAGTGTAATACAAATTGTAGGCTTGTAAAACTAGTGCAATACAAACTGTAGGCTTGTAAAACTAGTGTAATACAAATTGTAGGCTTGTAAAACTAGTGCAATACAAACTGTAGGCTTGTAAAACTAGTGTAATACAAATTGTAGGCTTGTAAAACTAGTGTAATATAAACTGTAGGCTTGTAAAACTAGTGTAATACAAACTGTAGGCTTGTAAAACTAGTGCAATACAAACTGTAGGCTTGTAAAACTAGTGTAATACAAATTGTAGGCTTGTAAAACTAGTGTAATATAAACTGTAGGCTTGTAAAACTAGTGTAATACAAATTGTAGGCTTGTAAAACTAGTGTAATACAAATTGTAGGCTTGTAAAACTAGTGTAATATAAACTGTAGGCTTGTAAAACTAGTGTAATACAAATTGTAGGCTTGTAAAACTAGTGTAATACAAACTGTATGCTTGTAAAACTAGTGTAATACAAACTGTAGGCTTGTAAAACTAGTGTAATACAAACTGTAGGCTTGTAAAACTAGTGTAATACAATTTAATTTTTTTTTAATTTTAAGGCGAAAAAAACATTAAGGTATTATCGCCTCCCTAAATGTAAGTGTGAATGTAAAGTGTTAAAGTCGTAAGTGTAGTGTTGTAAGTGTAAATGTGTGTTAGACTCGGGTACCGCGAGGGACGTATAAATCCTCTCAATAGGTGCAGCTAGTCTGCACCTCCCTGCGGGGAATACAATTTAAGACTTCGATCAAACAAAGTTTATGACACTCAAGCAGGTGTGATATCCATTCTGAACTAAAGTAGCTAATAAAATTTATTACTGCATTGTTTTAACCAAACATGAAATGTTAATAGCCGAGGTCTTTTCACTGTTAACAGCCTATAAATTTTACAGTTTAATTTAATGTGTTAATTATTTCGTTTTTAGAAAAGTTAATGATAGCCAACAATTTTAAACTGCGTAGGAGCTATATTTTTAGAACTGTTATGCCCGTAAGCTTAGACCTCGATGTATCCCATTTCGATAGCTGTACATACATAGTTTTAGTTACAGTATTGTTTTATTGTTACAAATAAAAAAAAATGGAAATTTGGCAAAGGGAAAAATCTAAGAGGTATGTAAGGATTTATAGAGGATTGTGGGGGCATTGCCCCTCCAGTGGAATAAAAATAATAACATAATTGTATAAAAAATAAAAGATTTGTATTTCAATATTTATTTTGTTTATAATTACTACTTAGCCTGCAATTAATTAAACTGAAGTAAGATAAAACAATGAAATGGCTGCTATGTTTTTTTAAATATTAATATTACTGTTACTGGACATGTTTCAAAACGTGATTTTAAAGTAATAGTAACAATCTCGACTTTAGAAGCAGGCTACCTTGTGATATTTGTTTTTATAATAATAACAAATACTATAACAAAACGTTGTCATTGTGTTTTACAATTCTTATAACATTCATAGTACATAATAAATAATGTTTATGTAAATCAAATTAATATAATTTCTAATAAATTATGATAATAATCAGTGGGAACATTTTATTAATAAAAAAAACAAATATAACCATATACTTTTAACATCGTCATTGTTACTACTTATTGCTTTAAAGTAACATTCTGTAGAAACAAAAAACTTTTTTCAAATACAAAAATTTTAATCTAATATTATGACAAAACTACGGTTTGAGAGTCAAATTTTCAAAAATTATCTGGAGGGGGAATACCCACCTTTTTGCTGAAGGGTATTCCCGGCACTGAAACTGTTTCCATTCTTAAAATTGCTCTCCGTCGAATTAATTATGAAAATTCATAATTCCATTCGGTGAAGGCCTGCCTAATTTTAAAAAAACTGTGTGTGTATTTTAGCATGCTCACGTTTGCAATTTTAATCCGACTTGATTCAAACTTCGCACAAAAACAGATTTCGTTACTAGCATGGACAAGTTCCAAATCGTTTTTTTACAGTTACAAATTTTTTTAATATATTTATTTAATACACATAACCAATCTTTACAAGATCAACTAATGGTTTACATCTACAACAAAATCACATTTGTAGGATAGCTATTACATTAATAACTTCCTTTACATCAGTGGAGCAGTTCATGAGGTTTAGTCCTCTTGAGGCGGCGAACGTTGCCGGCCACTTCACGTACTTCATCTCACAATTTTCATGCGTACGAAGCCGTAAATTATGACTAGTTGCACATTTTTTAACTTCATCTGTGAAAAGCCTGATGTTCAAGTCCCGATGTAAATCATTGTTACGAATATACCATGGGGCACTGACTATTCCTCGCAAGACTTTGTTTTGGAAATTTTGGATTATTTTTATATTCGACTGTTTTGTACAACCCCACAATACAGTTTTAAAATGACGCTAATTTCAATTCTTTAAAAATTCGTAACTTTTGTCTTAATTAAAAAAAAAAATATTTTAACATCGTAATTAGCGATAAATACTGCATACATTAACATTCTGAATTTTCGAAATCCGTTGAAATTAAGTAATTTAATTTGCTATGGTCAGGGTTCATTTTCGTAATTTCAATATAATTTAAAAGTTAAAAGTGCTAGTATATGAAGGTTTTAATTCGAAATTTAAAAAAATGTTAAGATAAGAAAATACTTTTGGAATTCGCTTCCATCACGTCAACGACAGAGCTGCGTGCAGCGTTTATTATTTTAATAACGCGGTCCGGATGCCTAAATTATCGACCTCAGAGTTATGAATCACTATTTTGTATAAATAAAAGCTATAAAGAAAGAACGTGATCTTTGTTGAGAAGAGAAGAGCTGCGAGGAACTAAACTGGTTCCACATCTCGTCACGTGGTTCGCTTTTGTGCAGTAAAATTGACCAAATATGGGCAGAAGTTGACTGCTGCCGGTGTTCGGTTTTTGTTTTATATTTTGACTGGAAAGAAACCCTAACTCCCGTGGTTAGATAACACCGAGGGTCAGTGATCTGTTAATCGTGTAACAGAAACAGGACTGGATGAGTCATAAGGTAAGTAGTGAACCTGGTGGCATCCGGTGTTCTAGCTCATCGTGTCGGACAGGTGCAGCAGGAGGTCTCAACAGACCACTAAATTTTTTCAATTAAAAATATTTTGGATCTCCGGCTTGAGTTTTGAATCTTCATTATGTGACAAAATTCTAAACAGAATTATCCCACTAATTTTCTCCCAATCCCATTCAATTAAATAATTACGTTTTGTTTGGGAGTTTAATTAGGCTGTATCAAGAAACTTGGAAGCGTTCCGTCTCGCCAAGTCACAGTCCGGACTTGCCTCAGTATATATACAAGGGACATGAAGAGTACAGATTTTCAGGTATCCATAACTTGAAAGCGCCGAAGAAGTTGCCAGTATTATACCTTCAGGAGCATGACGAAATGATATGAATAAAAAAAAAGTTTTTAAAAATCGGCAGATTCAAAGCAAATAAAAACGGTTGAAAATGACACTTTTTTAATTTTTCGTTTTTCTCATCCACAGTTTGGCTTCTAGATATTGACACATCTACAGCCTAAACTACTGAACCGATTTTGATCAATTCGTGGGTATTATCCGTCCTGGTTGCACCACGTGGCTTTTGCATAAAATTCTCCAAAAATACGTACGTTTACGATTGTAAAAATGCAAAAAACTACAGGAAAAAATGGAGGGATTGAATTTGAAACATTGACACATCTACAGCCTAAACTATTTTAACTAATTTTGACCAACAATCCTCATTTTGTTCGTAATGGTGGCAGTATTTCCTTTTCATATAACAATTCTAAAATAAACTGCCAAAACATTTACCGATGTCGGTATTTTGTAACTTAATTAACTGAACAGTTGATCTATGAAAGATGACTTGTTAGGCCTACTTAATGCAAAATTACTGCTACAAAATCCCTCCTGGTATTTATTTCGCGATTTAATTATGTTTACAATTTCAAGAACGCAAAAACAACAAATAACTGATAAAAGGTCCGTGGAAGAGTTTGCATACCACAAATATTAAATGGACTTTGACTAACAATGGCTTGTCTTATCAGCTTTGTACACAAGTAATCTGTAGCACTATTCAGTGCTACCACCATTGGCTACTCACTACTAATAACCAAAGCTTTTATTACTAACCAAAAGCCAACATGGACGAAAAGGTGATCATTATTTTCTTCAATAGCACAGTATTAGAGGATTTGATTTATCACGACCATTTTCCACAATATTAGGTATCAGTAACACTTCTACCAAAAGGATCCCAATCTAAACAAAAATCATCAAATGTTAAAATGTTCCCCGCCATGTCAATGATTACTCGTATTATCCGTCCTGGCTGCAAGACGTGGCTTTTGCATAAAATTCTCCAAAAATACGTACGTTTACTATTGTAAAAATGCAAAAAGCTACAGGAAAAATGGAGTTGTTAAATCACCTCTAAAACCAGTCACCTGCTTACACAGTTTATGTCTTCCTCCCTCGAAATAGCTATCATTTGGTATAAATAAATATGTAAAATACTGCAATGTACTTGAATCAAACACACCATCTGGTAGGGTGTGCGACAGTTTTTAGCTCAGAATTCCATCAACACACAACGATTTACTTAAAATTTTAACAGTAAATAGGGAATATTTCAAAAAGCAAAATCCACCATATGCTGTGTACTTTTACCCTGGGGTGGATACCATCCCAACTAAGGGGTAGGAATGCTTATATTGAAAATAACCTCAGAAATCGACAGAGGAACACTATTCTAAGAAAAAAATGTTCTATAGTTTTATCGAAAAATCAATCTGTTTCACTTATTCGTGATTGAAAAATTTCAATTAAAAAAATCATGTTTTCAATAACTCAAAAACTTTTACATTTTATACAATAAGAAGCAAAAATATAGCTTGTAAAAAACAAAAGAGATTTTTTTTGCTCTTTGCCCAATACAGAGTTGTCTTATTGAAGGTATTTATCAGACTTGTGACTTACTTATCGGACGAAAAATTTAAAAAGTTCAAAATTGAGTAAGAGGAAAACGCTCAATTTTGCATAGTTACCTTTTTAAATTACTTAAAACAAACAATGAAATGAGATGTTGTAGGACTCTGTAGCATATAAACTAAGGGAGTTATGACAAAAATAGGGTTAATTCGTATTTTTCATGAAAAAAACAATAATGCTACCTTTGTCATTACTACCCTAATTGAAATTAAACACAATTCATTTACAGTTCACTTTATTTAAGTACTAGCATCTTAAATTTTAGGAAGAATCAAATTTTTACCATTGAATGTGTATTAATTCTGACCTCTAGGGTATATTTAAGTGGTTGTTCATCAAATATTATTTATATGGCTAATTCTGTTACTGTAGCGCTCTTAACAATGTTGATCCCATTTGTTAAGCAAAAACTTATTTTACAATAACATGGATGATCCAACTATATCTTTTATTCCACTTATTAAAATAGTGACCAATATCTAAAAAAAAATCATTTTATTTTACTTCTAATTTTTTGAAAATCTGATTTCACTAACATAATTAAAATTTTTAATTTTTTTTAACCACAAGTAATTTCTATTTCTTAGTAACAATGAGACACAAAAAAAATGAAATACTAATTAATTTACAAAGTCTTTTACAATGGTTACAACCATGAAAGCAATAAATGTAATACAGGATTTTTTTAAATTTTAACAGCTGATATTTTGAAATACACTCTATGAATATAATTTTAAAACCAATTTACCTGGATTTTCACATAGATTATATGCCTGAAATTTAAGTTTAAAAAAAGTGTGGTTATAAAATTTATTCTCGAATACTGCAAATTTGCTTTCATTAGTAAATAATGTGTTTTTGTAGTAAAATTGATTTTAAATAATTGAGGTACATTCTAAAAAGAAATTCTGATAGGTGAAAAAAAATACAAAATAAATTACTTTTACGAAAACCTATTTTCCAACAAAGATTTATTTGTTTTGTAGCATCAGTTTCTGTTTTCTTTTCAACCATGTTTAACAGCTTTTTTACGCTGTCATGTACATTTAAAACTTCAGGAATGTTTTCAAATACAAGACGTAGAAGTAAATAATTATAGTATTAGGAATGATCAGATTATTCCCAAACAAAGTTCTTAACTACTTGTTACACCTAACATTAGCTAGAGACATATTTTAATAAGTGGTACAAAAACTACCACAGTTACGCACACATTTATATAACAAAGTTTTCAGAGCAATAAGTTATTTGATTTGTTTTATTTTGATGTGAAAAATCTATAAGTCATTGTTGTTTTGATAGTGTTTAGTAATTTTCTATTGGAAAATGAGCTACGGAGCTGCCATCACGGTAAGACCCAAATAAGAGGTCTTGAAATAAGTGCTGTTCCGAACTTCTAAATCAATCATTTTTTTTGGAATATCTTTTAAAGCAAAACTGATAAATAGCAGTCTCAACTTTCAAAATCCGTTGAAATTAAGAAATTTAATTTGATAACAGTCAGTGTACATTTTTGTATTTTCAATATAACTTGAAAGTTTAAAATGCTAATATATGTAAATTTTAATGTTGTTTATGATGGGAAAATCAGAATTTCAAAGAAAAAAAATTTACTTTTGAAAATTGACTTTCATCACTATAACAGCTGCGTGCTACGATTTATTAAAAAAAAAACAGTTTTTTTTAGCAGTATAGTTTTTGAAACAAACTAAATATCAGTTCAGCCCTAAATAACTTTGTTACATAAGTTTACCACATATTTACATAAATTAAAAACAATATGAGGGCTCGGTGGTCGATGTGGCCAAGGCACTCGGTGGTGTGCTGCATCTCTGAACTGTACACCTCCAAGTTTGTGAGTTACAGATTCAGTTACACCTATTGCGTTACTCTTAATGTTAATCATAATTAGTCTAACTCGCATAAAGTATAAATGTCAAAAAAAAAATATTGCTTGTTTGTGTGCAATAAATCTAGAAAACTAAACAATTAAAACATCCTGCAATTAGTTGCTTAGTAAATCCGTTTCAGTTTCAAAATGTGTGATTGGATTACACCATTCACCTCTCTGAACACCATTATCCCCTCCTTCCAATTTTTAGGCCTTTACAATAAAATTTTCCCCATCAAATCTTGTGTTAGCTAATTTTAACATTACTTTGTTAAAATGCCTTGACAATGCTCTAACGAGTGAAACATTGATTGGCAAGATTAAATAGAAGTTGTGAAATACTACATGTTTTATTTAATTCATTAACCATTATTATTTTTCATCAAGTACCAAAAGTCATGGATACAAACAGTTTAACTAATTTGCTTTTAAGAAAAAAAACCTCTGGTGATTATTTAGATCACTATAAATTAAACTAAATAATTAAACTTTTTCAAACTTGACACCAATAAAACTAGTTGGCAAAACAAATATTAAAGACTCAACAATGAACTTGCAACATTGGAACTCAGCCTACATTGCATGGCCCTGTGAAAAATCAACAAAGCAATATAAGGCTTTATCACAAATACTCAGGTGGCGCAGGTAAACAAGTACCTAGTCAATGATCTTAGTCCTGTCCTCCTAACATTACCTGTAATAAACTGTCCACAGACTGCTAAAAGTGAAACAATCACAGTTCAGGTATAGCTTTATTGCTGTTTTCAAAATACATAAACCAATTCAAATACCAGTGACCAACATCTTTACTCAACAACTTACACATGAGGAGGATCCTCATGGATGTACAGTACTTTGTACTTCCCACAATTCATGTTTACCATCTGCTATCCACTCATCTTCTCATCCACATTATGTAAATTACTTTTTTCGCCATATTAAAAAATTAGTAACCTGCAAAATGTTTCCCCAGTACCCTATAGCTAAAGCCAGTATCTAGAGCACAGGTATGGGACCAGTAAGTGAGCAAAAAGAAAAAGAAAGAATTAAATAACAAAGTACATGATTTATGTATAAATTGTGCCTATTTATAATTTAATGGCACACAGAAACTTAAAAATGTTTAATGAAATTTGAAATATTACACAAATTGAAATTTTGTACTATATAACTAATTTTAACTAAAACTGCTTGTTTTTTTGTTGCTTGTTTGCATTTATACCTACTACATAACACACACCAAGCCTAGACAATCCTACTGCTTATTTGTCTTCTACATGTTAAATTATTGTTCTATAACATAATATCACTAATGCAAAAGTCAAATAATTTAAGTATATTTTAATTGTTTTATAATTTGTCTTATGTCAATATTACAAAATAACAAGTAAAAAGTTATTTTAAAAGCACAAAGCACAGCCTTATTTCTTTGGTCGACATATTTAAAGACGATCTCTACCAATAGAATGAATTTTGAAAGAACGATGTTGCCGCACTAATCCAACTTGAAGCGCTGTTTCGAAGATCGTTCAAAGAAAGAATTGCCTTATCTCTTATAGGAGAGTTCTCTTCAGGCAAGTATGGAGGCAGGGTTACATTTTCATCTTCATTTTTCAGTATGTCCTGTAAAACCTAAGCCAAACAAGACAAAAAAATTAAAAAAGGATATATTAAAAACTTTAATCTGTCAAAAAAAAATAAGAAAAGCTAGGAAGCAAAAGACAATGACTATTTTGGTTGTCTGTAAAAGAAATTTATTATGTTAATTTTGCATTATGAAGTTCTAAACTCACAAAATTTTGTAATTTCAAAGTTCTTGAAACCAAATTTAATGTAAAATGAGGATTGGAAAATGATTAACGGAAAAATGAAAAGAATTATAAAAGTACAAATACGATCGGTTGCTAGTTGGCTTGAGTTTACCGCAATAAACCATGACTTTGAAGAGATAAGTTGAGAAAAACAATATTGCACTGTAAAATGCATGTAAAAAAAATGAAAAAGTTTCACTTCATTCCTATATGGAAACTGAATCTATATTTACACGAATCTGAATCTGTACTTACAATACAGATGAAGAAAGGGCAATAATTTCCCAAAATTGATAGCAAAAAATATCGGTGATAGTTTTATAGTTACGAAAACTTCATCATAAACAAGTGCAGAAATATTACCATTGGAGAGGGGTATTAGCAATTTTCTGTTTTATATTATATGTATAAAACTCTCAAACTACAATTTATGAATAACAGGGATCCATGTTGTATTTAGCAGCTTCTTTGTTTTTAAGTACCTTCTTAAAATAGTAATATATACATTAATTGTACACACACACACACACACACACACACAGATTTTTACGAATAGAGTAAGAATGATTTGGACGGCACCAAATGGTTCTGTTTTCTCTAAATATGTCTAGCTGGACTATAGAGTGCTAAATTCCATAAAAACAGAAACAAATTATTTCTTTATGTGTGCCAATCTACAGCAGCTTCCAGACTATTCAGTACAGGATTAATGTAACTAGTTTGGTAGACTTACTTCTTGGTTATGAGCGTTGCGCACGACTAACTTTACATCCATAGAAGTAGACGCAGTAACAGTCCTCGCAATGTCTTCAACTGTTATAGAAGGAAGTGAGCGCACCACACAGCGTTGGTGTTGAACATCAACCACTACAGATACAATCCCTTTTACTTTTACCAGAGCTTTTTCTAAATCCTGCCGTGTACCCTAGAGTACAAAATACTTCTTGAAAATATATAAAATCAAATTGTTCTTATTTTAGATTATATTCAGATGTTTTTCATTTATACTAAGAGAAATAAATTTAGTATTCATTGAATTGTTCAGTATGATCAAAAGACTAATGAATTTATTGGAAAAAATATTTTATTTAAGACAGCTTAATCACTTTACAATTTTGCAGTACTACAATAAATTTTTGACAATTCATTGTTTTGTCGTGCATATATTGTACGATTAGTTTGTGTCAAGCTTCAAGGGCAGTATATGAGGTTAGTAGACATTCTATTAGGTTCTATCAGTAACTGTACTCAGTGTTTTGCCACTGTACTTCAATGACTTTTTTTTGGTATATATGTTACATTCAAACACTGAATTTGGATGTGTTCTTTGGTTACTGAGCCAATTGATAATACCCAAATCACGATGTGGGCAAATGCTTTTACTCACAATGTGTTTTGTGTATTTTTAATTTGCACAAATGCTGAATAACCTATAACTAAGTAAACTAAACCCAGATTTTTTTATTATCATATTTATTTTACAGAAAAATCTACCAGTATAATATAGTAAATTGTTTACGATCTAAAATACATTGTGCTTACAACTAAGGAATGTACTGTCTTTATTAAAAAAATGTAAAATTGTGTTTATTTATTATAATATTGCACCAAAAACTATATAATTTTTGTTTTTTTTACTGTTTATAACAGAGAACTGTTTTTCTCACCTGTTTCATTTTACTTGTTTCCATAAGAAGTGCTACAATAACATTTTATATAGCCACCTCAGTGGCCTAGTTGATAGCGTACTAGACTTTCACCCCGAGGACCAAAAAAATTTGGCGACCATCTTTTTTCTTAATTCTTTTAATACCAACGTTCTACTTTATCAGACATTTGAAAAAATGCAAGACGTGCTAATGTTAGGCTAGACTGGATGCTTGAAAATGAGCAAGAAATGCCAACATTCGACTGCACCGGATGTTAATGGAAAAAATCATAAAAAATGGAAAAATTGTTACTTTTTAATATCAATTGGCTAAGGATAATAGTTCTTTTCATTTCACACACTTTACATTACTTGAAGTCAATGCAAATATCAATGCTCAATCAAGTCAGCTGTTTCAAGATTAGTCAACTTTATGTAAAAATAGAGCATTATTTTTTTTTTTTTTGGTGTTTAACGTCCGACTATTGTGCACACTTGGGCTAATGCAGACGATGGGATGATTTATAGCGTATGAAAATGCCAAGCCCTGGCCAGGGAATCGAACCCGGGTCCTTGGGGTGAAAGTCTAGTACGCTATCAACTAGGCCACCGAGGGAGTGTAATCGTTTAATTTAGTAAGATATTAGCCTAAAATGTTCACCACATATAGCTACACTGTTGTTTCTTTTAATTAGCATTTCTTTATTTCCAATGTTTATGATGTTGAAGTGCTTGATTTGATGATAATCTTTTATAATTAAAGACTGGCCATTTTCCTCTTTCCTTATGTCTCATTTACTTCTTTTGTAAAGTCATGTCTTGACCTGCAATACCAGACCATGAGAAACTGCTATTCGGCATTTGTGCAAACTGAAAATACCTTAAATGTGTTATAGACAAGGCCCATGTCGTGTTGTGGGTATTATCAATTTGCTCAAGCAGCAAAGAACGTGTTTACTTCATTAAGTGAGTAAATGTTTACTCACAACACATTCTGGGTATTTTGCTGCGGCCAATACCTGAATAAAATGACCACATTGCAATGTAGATATTTTGCTATGTTCACAGCACATTGTGGGTGAAAATTTTGGCCACTATCTGAATGTAATATGTACACAAATGAAAATAAGCTAAGTGGTAAAAGTGGATGAAACGGTAGGTGAACCTTAGTACCATATGCTAAAAAAAGTCTACACAAAATATTTTGCCTTTATGTAAGATCATTTCGTCATCAGAAGCATTATTTAAGAAATAAGAATGCACAAGTCTGTAGACATTAATGACTGATTTTATTACTTCAGACCTATTGTTCAACTGTGTTTATTGTTTCAAAATGGTTTTTTCCTAGTGTTCTCCTTTCCTCGGTAAACTCATAAGGGATTATCCACTTTGAGAATAAGTTTGACCCTACTTTTGCAAGGTCTTTAAATGAATGCCTCAATTCAGTTATCCCTAAGGTAATTTCATTTATTAGATCAAATGCCATTGCAAATTCCATACTTTCAGACTGAAGACGGAAGTTGCTGCAGTACTTTGGTTGTTGTACCAACAAAAGAAAAACAAAATTAATTTTTTTTTAATTCATTGGCATTGTTCATTTTTTTTCAAAGTCAGTTTAGACAGTTATCTTATCACATCACAAAACCTTTCTTTAAGGACAAATACCTTCCTACTTATTAGATTAAATGTGTTTAGTATTATTTTGCATTTTCTTCAGACTTATCTTTGAGCCCCCGAGAATGTTTGATACTGCGACCGAAAAGTTGTAAACACTTTGAACATCCACAAAAAATTGAGACATTTCACGGTAGTGGGGTTATACAGTGGTTTTCAATACCATGTAAAGGTTAAAATTGTAACTTGCACAATATACAAAATAAACATGTGCAACAATGTCTTGTACACCACTAATAAGATGTGCACCATCATTTATCTTTAACAATAACATTTTTTAATATGAGACCTTTACCTTGACGCAAAGTCAGTCTGAACTATTTTATTTTCCAAAACAAATTCATTTTGATTTTTAACTTCTGTGAAAGAAGTAACTATCTCACAAACTTTTAGTTCTGTGAGGTTTACTGTTTTCATCACTTAACAATTTAACCATGAACTCACTTGGTCTACTTTATTGATGTCTTGGCTTATATCTATTATAATGGAGGAAAAAAGGAGTGTTACTTATTTCTGAAAACAGCAAGTTCAGTACTTCCTGTTCAATCAAACAAATTCATTTTCAATGGTAGGGCTTAAAAAATAGTTTACAGTTCCTGTGGCTTTTCCCGAAGGCTTTATGTCACAAAATCATAGTCAGATAAAAATTTTACTATATAGAAAAATATTGCCCTTATCTGCACCTTTTAATTTATTATTATTGATCCAGTCCTCGGAAAGCAAATAACGTGGTCAAAGTCATTGTGACATTAATTACTCTTTCTAAAAACATTACTCCAATAGTTTCTTTCTTCTTTTAAACTTTTGTGTACAGTAACATTTACTGTAGCATATTTTCTAGACTGCTCGTAAATTATGCAATTATCCGGTTGTGTGATACTGTGAATCTTCATGGGTTTTAATATGGTCTGAAAAATGTTGCCAGTCTAGAACTCCTCTGCTACTAAACAACTTTGGCTACTAAGGTTGATAGTAAACACTACATAATAAATTTTAGTCATAGGCCAGTGCCTATCGAATTTCATTCCAGATTTTTGTCATGAAGCTGTAAAAATTACTTAGAAATGATATTTTACTTTCAAATTGTTTTGAAAAATGAACAGAAAGCCCTGCTATGATTGTTTTTTTTTAATTTCTAAGATATTAGTAGCATTGGGAAGTTCAATGACTTTCAGTTTAATGTCCCTTTCACAAGCACCTTCAGATTGAGTGCATCCAATTTTTCAGACCACTTTTTAAATGTTATATTTTCAACAGATAAAATAACCATTAATTAATACTGAACCTGAAGTCAAAGAGCATATGGCAGATCAAGCAATCACTGATCAGCATCTGTATATGGAAAAGGAGTTAAAATGGGAACAGAACTAATGGCCGTTCATGAAATTAGCAGATCCCTTTTTTCTCTCCTATCCATTCTACTTCTCAGTGATGTATCTCTTTGTTTACATGTATGCACTGGTTTGTTGCTGTTTCTCTTTCCAAGCTTTACAAAAAAAAAGCTGGCGCAATATAGAACTAGCAATAATACTTGTTGCCATGCGTTACTAAGTCTGCAATCCTTATCTTTACTGCTGGACCCTCCATTTAATAGTGCTGGTGTTTATTACTACTGACAAATTAAATTACAAGGAAAATGTTTGAAAAAACAAGTTATGGTTTGTCATTCTAATAATTAATTATTGTGGACTCACTTCAGTTAAAACAGGCCTTTAATTTAAAAAACATTTTTTTCATTAATTTTTTTTTGGATTTTAAGATTTAGAAGCCTTGAAACAATACTCCAGTTGCTTCACTGTAACTATGCCACTGCCTAATAAATAAAACCAGTTATGTTTCCGTCACATCTTTTCAAATTATTTAACATATAAAATACCCGACTTCTCGACTGGTATGAATAAGAATTGTGAAATGTTTTTTATCACAATTTACCGCAACTCTACTGGGATGACCAATAATTACAAATAATAATGTAGTCAACTTATCAAGATGGTTTGTCTTAAAGTGACTCCTGTATATCTCACTTTTACTACATAACAATGTTTCAATAAACACTAATACAATAATTGATATTGAGTTTTAACATTAATAGTAAAGTTTGAATAAGATAATACCATTAAATGAAATAATAGATAATGCGCTCTAGATATTCAACCAGCTTAGAATTCTAATTATCATATGAATACGAGGTATGTTCAGAAAGTAATGAGAACTTTAATTTTTTGAACAAAATATTTATTTATTCTTCTACATTGATGTTGTCGCCGTCAAAATAGTCCCCATTGGAGATTATGAACTTGTGCCAGCTCTTCTTCCAATCCTCGAAACACTTCTCAAACTCGATTTTTGATATAGCCTTTAGTTCTTTCAGCGATGCACTTTTAATGTCATCTATGGCTGTAAAACGACGGCCCTTTAAAGTTCTCTTTATTTTTGGAAATAGGAAAAAGTCACACGGAGCCATATCTGGCGAATATGAAGGCTGGGGCATCATTACAGTACTGTTTTTAGTCAAAAATTCACGAACAAGCAATGAAGTGTGAGCTGGTGCATTAACGTGGTGCAAAAGCTATAAATTGTTTTTCCACAGATCCGGGCATTTTTTTCGGATTGCTTCACGCAAACGGCGTTGAACTTGTAGGTAGTACTCCTTATTGACTGTTTCACCTGGTGGCAGGAATTCATGATGCACTATGCCATTAATATCGAAGAACACAGTGAGCATAACCTTCACATTTGACCGCACTTGTGAAGCCTTTTTCGGTCTTGGCGAGACAGAATGCCTCTACTGGGATGATTGAGCCTTAGTTTCGACATCATCCGTAAACCCATGTTTCGTCACCTGTTATAATACATTTCAGTAATTCTGCAACATCGTTGACTTCATTTAGTGACTCCTGAGCAACTTCCATTTGCCGCTGTTTTTGTTCAAAATTCAACAATTTTGGAACGAATTTTGATGCCAGGCGTTTCATACACAAAACAATGGAAACAATGTCATGACATGATCCAATCGATATGCCAACATCATCAGTGACCTATCTAATTGTGATTCAGCAATTATTCATAACCATTTCTTTCACTTTTTCCATGTCTTCAACAGCTGTTGATGTGCTGAGGCGTCCAGGGCGTTCGTCATCTTCAATGTCTTCATGGCCTTCTTGGAAACGCTTATACCACTCGTAAACTCTTGCTTTACTCATAGCAGACTCACCATAGGCCTTTGTTAACATTTTACACACTTTGTTACACTTTATTCCATTTTTTACACAAAATTTGATACAAATTCTTTGATCCATTTCTTTAAAAAAAAAAAAAAAAAAAAATCGCTGAGCTCATAAAAACACGTTTAACCTTAGTGGCTGTCACAGACAAAGTCAACAATGAAAACAGCTGAAAGTTTTATCATACTTCAAGGGCATGTATACCAACATAATAAAAAAAAATGTTTGACAATTGGACTCTCCAAGCCTGTGAAATTTAAAAATTCTCTTTACTTTCTGAACACACCTCGTATATTTCAATTATTCATACCGATGTAAGTAAAATCCCTACAATATAAATGTGGTGACAGTTCTGTTTTAACATTACATGCCTGTAAACCTCACTATATAAGTCTTAAATTATTTAATCTATGAACACTTTATATGTAGACACAATGTAGCCATTAAGAAATGGTGGGGCAAATATTTGTACAGCAAATAATATACAGTACTTAAACAAAACAAAATATTTTGCAAGTGTTAAAATTTGTCTACAAGTTATACTAGTATGGTAATACAACCTACTCACCACTGACAGTCCATGGATATGGAATGTAGAAAGTTTAGTTTCAAATTTAAATTTAGTCTTGTCCACGCTTTCTTTGTTCAGTTTATGGTTGCATCTACTCCGAGTATAGAAAGCCGGAGCATTTGAGTGTAAGCACTTGTACAAGTTACTGGCCTTCTCTGTTAAACTGTTTTGTAAATCTGTCCTGCATTAGATTGAATTAATTCATTAGACAATAAGGAAGCGCTTTGAAAAAAAATTAATATACACATCATGCATAAAGCAGGTTTTCATCAAGAAAAATTGTATTTACAAATTAGATATTACACATGTAGTAGTTAGTAGGACTGGCATTAATAATATTTACTGTGTTCATTAAACAGTCTTTAATATATTCTTGTGTAATATAATGTAGCCATATGCCCTTCCTGCACTTGGCAAGTTTTCTTTGATCCCTAAAAATCTACATCTCTACCACGTCACACATCATTCTTACGCGTAATCATTTAAAATTTAATATTTTGGCTTCTAAGGATTATTACACATTTAAGATTTGTTAAAACTGAGAAATAAAATGTTTGACATAATAGCAATAACTTAATTCTCTTTAAAGACACCTATGTTTATAGAAAAGTAATATAAGAGTATAATAACAATCTATATATCAAGAAATAATTTAAATGAGAAATAATTAAATATAAATGTGTTGATATAAAAAAATAATTACAAAAGAAAATATTAGAAGAAAAACGTAACTACAAGGTGTGACAATTAAATAACCGGACTGGTGTTACGAAACATTTTATTGATCAACAATTACACTATAAAGTTTATCCCCTTTAATGTACTCTCTTTGCCGATCACTATAACGTGTCATACAAATTTTCCATTGTTCAAAGCAGGGCTGGAAATCCACTTCTGTTACTTTGTTGAGAACTCCCTCGCTTTTGTATTCAACACTTCCATAATGTGAATTCTTGTCCCGTTAAGCTCCCATTTGACCTCAGGAAATAAAAAAAAGCACAGGGGCCAGGTTTAACGAGTACAGTGATGGTCCAACAAGCTGATGTCATATTTTGAAAAGAACATCTCACAGACATGGCAGAATGGGCAGGCACATTGTCTTGGTGAAGCATCCAGGAATTGCTCTTCCACAAATCGGGTCTTTCTCAACTCACTCATTCACGAAAAGCTGTCAGAACCTCAGCGTAGTAATGTCGATGTAGACAATACCACACTTGTAAAAGAAACCAGCATGGTCTTGAGTTTTGATTTGTTCATTTCACTTTTTTCCGTGATGAGATGTGGCTCTTCCAATGTATCAATTGGCACTTTCTTTCAATAATTCATGAAAAATCTGACGAACACTTTCTTTGTTAATTCCTAAGATTTCAGCAAGAGATCAGGCAATAATTTTTGCTGATCATTTTACCAATTTTTTGGATGTTGTCATCCATTTTTGATGCTGAGTTGTTCACAGCGCAGATAAGCTTCGGTCATTTCACATCCCTAGTTAAATCTTCTAAACCACTCAAAAACTTGTGTGCTTGATACAAATTCACTTCCATTCAATTCCTTTAACATGGTATAAGCTTCTGTAGCAATTTTTCCCAGTTTCACAAGAAACTTGAAGTTAACCCGTTGTACCATCTGATTATTTTGCATTTATTAATGATGCACTAGCGTAAGGACTTGCTAGATAGCTACAACAAGATTAAGTGACATGTAACCATGCCCATCGAGCTCAGGGTGAGGGAAACATCAACAGGCACAGACATGTTCAAACCTGACACAATGTTGTTGGTCGGTAGCAGCACCAGTCCGGTTATTTAACTACACCTCGTAAATACACTTAAAATAAAGTTGCTCACCTTTCACTTGTGCATTTTAGAGCTTCAATAATGCCATAAACAGCTCTTAAGTTTTTATGATTAGCTTCATTTTCTATAAGTTTCTCAAAACTGTTCAGAGCAACTTCCACTATTTGAGTTTCTGAATAATCCAAGCAATACGCCAAAAACTGAATCATTGTTTTATCCTAAAATATATGACAAAATATCAGATAGAAACAAAACAAATAATAGAAATAACTATATAACTTATTGAAAATTTTAAAATAAAAAAAACCTTTAGAAAAAAAAACAAAAATACTATAAACAAAGAAAGACTGACAGAATAGTAAGAGTACATGATATGCATCCCAATGCAGTAAACTGTGATCTACCTGAGGAGGTCCTGCACTGGACCTCTCAGAGTATACAGCCTTATCTCTGAAAAGTCAGGAAAGTAAGCAGGTTTAGGCTAACCAACCTTTCCTTAGCTACTTGCGAAATTGTTATAGGCAACATAGAAAAATCAAACAAAGACTAAAAATAATTAGTCGAGATCCGTCCAAAAATTTTAGCTGATGGCTCTAGCTCTTATGTATTAACAGCTAATGAAGCTAAAGCCTCTAGGCCTAAAACCAGCAAGGAGACCAGCATCTCAAGCTATGGTATATCCATAGCTCTATTCCAGCTCTATATCCAGCTCTATTCATTCTGGTATATCAGCTTAATGAAAGTAAAGAAAAAAGCTTGAAAAGTAAGATCTGGGGAACCAGTAAAAATAGACCCAAACAGTTAAAATAGTACAGTTGGAAGAAACTGGGGCTGTATTTTACCTTAATGGAACCTACAAGCATTGAATTGGAGCAGATTGTAGGGACACTAGGCAGACCTACTCAACATGTAATGGAAGAAGTGAGAGCTGGAGTCATGTGAGGTAAGCCAGTAAGATGATGGTCTATCTCAAATCGGACAAAAGGGAGGAGTGCAAAATTCAAACTGTGAAGAGAGGAGTCAGTAGCAAAGGAGCTACATTTATGGAGGCAATAATAGCCTTAATGTGCTTTTCGCCTTAAAAAAAACTTTTGATGAGATTCTTGCCAGCAAGAGGTGAAGGGTGTTCATCTTCCAGGACCCTGAGGACATTCAGCTAAATGAGCTAGTTAGTAAACTGACCAATGAGGAAACCATTTTACTGAACTAGTACTTAAGAGGCTTTGTTGCATAACAGCCCTTAGATATCAAAAGCTAAAATTATATCCTGGTGGAATTGAAATATAAAAGGCTTGTCTTTAAACAATCTTGATTTGAAATTACAAAGAAAAATTTTATTGCAGACATCAAAGAACATTTTGGTAAATATGCAGCATAGGTTGTTTTCCATCTTTCGGTAATTTTTTTTTGCTAAAACACTTTATTACATGCCCAAAATCAATAATGCAAAATATAAATCGCGGAAAACATTGACAGTAAAATCGAAAATAAAAGTGACCTGTGTAACTTCAAAATTGCTACCGCATGAAAGTAGATATTGTGTTTTTGATCACTGAAACAATAAAAAAACCTTTATTTTCTTAAAAAAGTACTCAAGACCTAACTTGCAAGGTTGTTAACTGGTGAACCTAACACAAAAGAGACAAATCGCAAAGTTCATAAATAAAGGACACCATTTTAAAATGGCAATGTTTTTGTTACAAGAACGAACCAACGAAAAAATCCTTAGTTCAGCATATCTAAGTAGGTCTTCCAAATTAATTAACTAACCTCAGTCTCTAACTAAAGATTTATGGTATATGTTATAACCTAGTTACCTTCATAATAAAAGGATGTTTTGTTTCATCAGTTGCTATTGCATGATACGCTAAGACCGTTGCGTACACATTATCTGTATTAGCCATTTGAATATAATATTACCTATAAAAAAGGAGAAATAAAATAATGTTAAAGAACTGAAAACCTGAATTAAACAATAACAAAGGCTAAAACCGCCATTTGTTTACGGTTTACGACTTCAAAAGTTTATAGCCATCTTGATTTATTTCCACATGTAATCACAGATTAAGAAATTACAATTTCTTCACATCATAGATATAGATATAATATAATAATATTATATTAAATATAACATTTTAATTATATATTATATTAACTCAATGTATTTTATATTAAATAAATCCTCATATAAATAGTAATAATATATACTGTATTACCAGACTTATTATTTTAAAACAATTTAGTATTCACGCGAACATTATTGTAACACTTCAGTCTTTACAAAAGTAATTTTACAGTAGGTGCTATATTTAGTCTATGATAGGAGCCTAATTTTATTGTTGTTTGCTTATATATTTATAAAAACTTTTTTTTATTAATATACATGTACATAAGTACATAAAAATCTTGAGTCTATATAGTACATAAAGCTCTCATGCAACGTTAAAATCAGGATGTTAGAATGAGAGGTGAATGCACGTAGTACCAAAACCTGCTCATCCTTAAGTATATAAATTTGTGCAGTGACGTGATTTATCTTACACTCGATTAAAAAATCCAATTAATATCATTAGTAATTCATACATTAATAAATAACCTATTGGTAGCTAACCTAATCAAATGCTAACAGGACATGGTTCGTTTCCTTTCTGATAGATAGCGTTCTTCATTTTCAGTTATATATTTTCTTATGCAGTGAGATCTTTATGTATAAAAGTATCCGAATAAATGTTATTAAAATAAACGGTAAAATGCAGTATGTATTATTTTATAAAATGTAAATTGTATAAATAAATAATGTGTATATTATATACTCAGTAAAATAAAATATCCTTGATAAACAAATATTATTACAAATTTAACTCTTTCTAATTTAGTTGACTAGATCAAATAAAGTTTATTATTATTTTCAATTTTTTAATTATTTAAATCTGATATAAAGCATTTTAGGTACCTGAAAGTGTCTATAATTACTTTGAATAGTAAAATTCGAAATTACAAAATTTAAATCATTAATAAAAAAAATGAAGAAATAAGAATTTTTTATGTAGATAATAAATTAATGGTGATATATGTGCCAAAACCCCTGCACGAATATACTTTTAGAAGGTATTTTTGTTAATTATGTTAGTTATACTTTTATTGGCTGCAATATTTGATAAAAAATAAAATATAATAGTTTATCTATGGACAGCAAAAACTTTTTGCCATAGTTCACGCATCGCTCACTCCCAAATTCTTCTGGTTTGTTTAAAGAAATTGCCAACAGATAGCGAAGGATGTTAAATAAAACTGCTGCGAATGCCGTCAAAGGTGCCTGGAGCGCGTTAGTTACAATTGCATCAGAGGAAAACAGTTAAATAAACCTTTTTTAAATTAGAATATGTAAGTACGACCTAAATATTTTTAATAAAATTTAGTTTCTAATCTTTGAACAATAAATTTTTAGACTACATAATTATAAGAATGGAAAAAAGCGCCCACATTTAAAATATTGCAGTGTCAAAATAGTTTTAAAAAAATGTAATGAATGTTTTAAAATATATTTTTTAATAATAATTATACTTGGAACAATAAATTGTGAACTTGTCTGAGCTCTACCACGACCATATAACAATATATATATATATATGTGTGTGTGTGTGTGTGTGTGTGTGTGTGTGTGTGTGTGTGTGTGTGTGTGTGTGTGTGTGTGTGTGTGTGTGTGTGTGTGTGTGTGTGTGTGTGTGTGTGTGTGTGTGTGTGTGTGTGTGTGTGTGTGTGTGTGTGTGCAGAGAGAGATACATATTCAACCAAAGACATAGACTATGGGTCATTAGTATAGATTTTTTAACTCGATCTTAAATATAATTTTAATATATTGTTTCCATTTTTATCGGAAATGGTTTTAAACGATTGTGCGTAATATTTCAAATATATGAAACGTCAATTTGTCATGTAGGAGCAATAAGTAGGCAAACATAACTGCTATTGTTGTTAACCTAAAACTAAACCTTAAGATGTTTGAATTTAACTTTTGTTTGTTAATCTAAACTGTTATTATTAAATTTTAGTACGAGAAAGCAATAAATACTTGATCAGGTTCATTAATTAATTTTGTAATTAAGATTTAGTAAAAAATAAATCAAATTAATTAAGTAAGATTAATCTACTATGAAGAAATAATTGATCGTTGTTTCTTCTTTGGTTACGCATTTATTGTACATTCCTCGTATTCATCAACGTAAAAACTAGAACACTAATTTATTATAACAGGCAGATGTAAAATGTACAAATTTAATTTTGTTCTATTTAATATAGTGTATATTATTTCTTTGATGGGAATACATTATTGAAATTTAAAAATTAATTTTACAGCTTTACTTTTATTTAGATCGATAGCCTAAAACAACAGACAAGAAAAAAATATTAATTTACTTTTTTAAGTATTATTTAATTTTTAAACATTTAGACGATTTTTACCCCGAGGGCGAGGGAATTAGTCTTTCTTTAAAGTCTCAAAAAACGGCGATAAAATCGATTTTCTCGTTTCAAAGGCTTATAATTCGTTAAACCTTACAATAGAGTTGGCCTATACAACTACAGTACGTTTGGAGATAGGTTTGAGGTTAGATTTAGTAGCATATTTGCAAATCATATAAGTAGGCATTTATAAGCAAAAATGTCTGATTTCCACCAATTTTAAATTTGTTTACGTTTTTACACAGTCTGTTCACTGCATTTTGTTTAAATATTAGGTCATCAACTTTTTAATTTTGTTGACGTTGATTAGGCTATATGACGTTGGCGACGCTTGTGGCAGGATGTTTACACAAAAGTGACCGTTTGATGGCTTAATGACCACGTACTTATCTAACTTATGACTGCTGTTATTTACGTGAAGGACCACTTCATATCTTCGTCCCTTTCAAGTCCTTAACAATTTTATGTCCTTTCTACGGTATATGTGAACATAGTGTCCAATCATTAGTCTAAATCATCGATGTTTACTCCGTCTCTAAAATAAATAAATAACACAAAATGGCCTCTTTCATAACTTCATCAAGAATGAAAGGGCAACTGCAATGCCATTGTAATCACATAGTTTGTTTTGTCTTTTTTAATTTTGTGGAGCTGACCTAAAATTTATAATTAACCTCTTTTAGGCCTTCATTGTTAGTTCCGAATAATTCCGACAGTCCGTCAATTTTTGTTTTAATTTATTTATTGAATTCCACCACACACAAACAAAAATAAAAACAGACTTCTGATTAAGCAACATAAAACCTGTTTATTAGCACGACTAATTAAAACTGCAGTGCTGCCTCAAAGTTGAATGAAGGGTATATATTAAAAATACCCTCATTACTTATTATTAACTACTTTGGTTAAGGAAATGGTAGGATTATTGTTTTGGGATTACCACAGAAGTTTGCAAAAAAAGTGACACACGCATGTAAAAAAAAGTAGGCTAATATAAATACGATTTTGTTCGTGTTTTGATTTCAAATTTTCTTCTGTTGGGATGTCAAATTAATTTTCAGCATTTTAGGAATGTAAAACGAGGGCACAATAGGTCAACAAAGATCGTAGTGCAATATTAACCCTAGAAAATTCTTTTTTTTTTTTTTGTGTTCAACGTCCGATTATTGTGCACACTTGGGCTAATGCAGACGATGGGATGATTTATAGCGTATTGCATTCAACCCGGATCCTCGGGGTGAAAGCCTAGTACGCTATCCACTAGGCCACCGAGGCGGCTGAAAATTCATTCATTTAACAGTGCTTCATAGGATATGTTTGACACCAGCATCTTTATTGCGTATAGAAATCTGAAATGTATTAAATTGTAATAAATAATTTTAGAATTAGTTGAGTACATAAATGCTCAACTAATTTTATTTTAACAAATAAAATTTCCGTAATGCTCCCAATAATTCCGAATGTAGCTGCTAAGCACAAGGAGGGGTAATCGAAATTGTTTTAGAAAATGTTGAGTTTGTTGAAAAAAACTGTCGAATTTTTAAAGATTTTTTTCTACGTTATTTGCTTTTGACAAATCGAAGCTTGAAAAATCAATAAACAGCTTTGTATCTTACACAGCTCACAAATAATGCGAAGGCTTGACATTTGTTTTTTTTATAATCAGGTGATTTTTTGCCATAAAAAAGTATGATGAAGTTTTATTGTTTTGAAAGATTATTTGTTTGTTTCTCTATTTACTGGTGCAAATATGATCAGGAAAAATATACTGTCATAAAATATTTTACGTAGTTCATCATTTCTCGAACCATTTCTTTAATTTGCTTTAGAGATTTAGCTCCCCTGTATGTCTTGTATGTCCGGATAGCAACCGTCTCTGTATGCAATCTGCATGACTACTTGAAAAGTGTTTATAATAACTATTAATACTTTTTTTGATAGTATTAAGATTTATTATATGTTAGGCTTTAACACATTTTTACTGTCCAGTTGTCTATTACCTTGTAAAACCTAACGCTGCTTTTAAACAGTTTCATCCTCAGGTCGCACAATGGCCTGTGTAGACTGGTTGAAGAAATGATAAAATGTATAAAATATATTATGGTAGTATCACAACTACTAATGGTATTTTCTAGTTGTAATTTTTCATATTATATTAATGGTTTTTTACTTATCTAAATATGTAAGCGTTTTCTAAAAAAAACAAATTGAATGTAAAGTAAACAATTTGTTTTTTTGAACTTTCTTTAAATCAACTGTTTTTCTCCAAAGAACTTAAAAAAGGAAATTAATTGTACAACAGGAGGAAAACTCTTCCACTCGTAAACAATATGCTGATATTGTGGTTAAAAAAAATCATTCTAAAATAGTTAAAAATCATTCGAAAAACGTAAAATTTTTGCGAGTTGACATTTTTATTTGGTTTTGTATTTCACGCATGTATTTAAATTTTTCGTTTTTTAACAATAAGTCGAATAATCAACACGTTTCCTTCGTCACATTACCATATATTGGCATTCTTACGTTTTCCCCAATTAATTTTACCGTTATTTTTTCATTACGTTCTGTTACACTTCCCACGATTTTTCTACTTGTCCTTTTTCATACTTACCAAAGCATTGCGCCCCCTTGTATTCAACCATGCCTCTTGAGTCGGCCCTGATTAAAACTGCCCTTTTGATATAGGCTAGTATACTATTCAACTTCTAATACGTAATTTTTTTGTTACATTTTACTGTAGGCTATTTGGTTGTGGATAAACCTATGTACAAGGTTGGAGAAACTATAGATTTAAGACTTAATTATAGTAGTTCAATAAGAGAAGAGCAGAGGATAGGCTATTAGGAGATTAGAGTAAATTTATTTATTTTGTTTTACTGTACATTATAAAAGTGATAAAATTTTAAAAGTAGGTAAGCCCTCATTCAATATTTTGCCCCGGGACCCTTTAAGGTAATCGAAATTTATTATAATTTCAATATGTATTATTGAACTTAATGATTTATACACATAGACTAACAATATTAACATTATCATTGTTTTGTTTAGACAATGCTATTTAACAATCACGAGCAACTTTTCCGTATTGAGATATTTTGTTCAATATTGCTTGCTAACAACAGATTAACATGTTTAGAGAGTAGGTAAAACAAAAATAGTTGAACAATTTATTTATTTCCTATGTTTGTTTAGTTAGGTTATGGCAGTCTTAATAGCCTAACTAAACTAACACGGATGCATGGAAATACATAACAATGTAGTTATTTCCTACTAATTTTTGCTTCCAAACAACAGATAAACAATGAAAGTATAAAAAGTATTTCATATGTATACTTTATTAGATTAGCAAAGCCTACAACCTAATATTAATATTCATAGAAAGTATGAACATTAATATAGAAATTACCAAGCGTCACCCCAAAATTGTAGGCTGTAGGTCTACTGTAGTTCTTACACGTACAGGAAGGCACTGTACTTGTTTGTAAAACAACACAGGCCCAATAAATTATCCCCCCCACATAAGATTTTTTTTTTAAACATCTGGTTCGGAAGCTACAAAAAAACACGAAAAATCTGCCTAATTTCTGAAAAGTTTGGTTATATTTCATGGTTTTTTCTACTTACTATCAAATCGTAAATTGTTTTAATTTAAAATATGCTGTAGTAACTTGAGTCATGCATCTTCATGCATGAACAAAATCTACTCAACCAATTTTTAGAAATTAGGTAGACTATTTTTTTTTACTTTTTTTATTTTAACTCCCAAAACCGACCCATACGTTTTGTTTTGTTACTACGCAAAAGTCGATTAGAAGAAATTTAGATTTTGAACAGTTTTTTGACCAAAAATGGGACAGAAAACTTTATGTCGAGATGATTCATGCCAAATTTCATTAGCCTCAGTCAATTAGGTAAGCCTTTAGCACATTGGGGCACATTCATACTGACAGACAGACATCAAAGTAAAAACCACCCTTTTTGGGCTCGAACCTGAAAACAGATAGATCAATCAAAATCTCAAGATCGATTTTTTCGCGATCACCAAGCTCTTGTTTATACTTCGATCAGCAAAAAAATAATGATGCGTTTTTCAAAATTAAATTAACACGCTCCGTAATTCGTAATTCACTCCGTTTAAAAATTACTAAAGAATTAGGCCTATCCCTATTTCAAGTTTCTGTAGTTCTAAAGTACACCAAATTGTGGTCGAATTGTTTTATTAACAGTTGTCTTTTACTTATGTAGACAAAAAGAAAAAGAATCCGGTTTCTATTCGTTTTGAGAATAGGATAGCATCAGGCTCGACCTCAGGCCAAGTATATATATGAAGGATGGCCTCGCTGCTTTAGCACGATTGCTGGTGCTAAATATTATAGGTTAGGCTACGTGTTTCTGTTAATTGTGCTGTAAACCGAGAAGACACAAGCCAGAGATGACCCGCGTTAAGGGTGTGATGACAAGGGATCGTTTAGTCGTCTAGTCCCATCTGTGATTCAGTAGTAGTGCACAGATGCACTGGCAATGCAGACAGGTACATCGCTTTGATAAGTAAATTGTTTTATAAAGTGACGAGTTAAATATTTTACTGTAATAGCAGACTGGGTACATAATGAATTTAAAGGTAAATTCCAAGTTCTTCGAGGAAAGTCAAAACGTAAATCAGTAGAAACGACTACAGACACTTTTTACTTTATCTGTAGCCTATATGAAGAAGGCCTATGTAGGGAACAAGTTGTGTAATCGGTTTGGAAATTTAGAAAGCACAGATGTGGGATTTTTAGCAGATTTACAAGTTTTTTTTAGACCAAATGAATGCTTCTGTTTATTTCTTACGGCACTGTGTATTTTTATATGGGAGAAGTAATGTATAAATTTTAATCCCTGTTTTTTGGATGCCTTTTTTGTAAGAAAACTGTTAAGAATCGAAGTTTCTTAAAATCAGCTGCATAACGATTTTTATAAAATGTTTGCTCAAATGTAGGCCTAGTCCATGAAACATTTGTAGCATTTATGGGTCACTATAGCTTTAAAAAATTTGATTCAGGAGTTAACTGAAAATTCGGCATATCAGATTTCGCCGAAATCATAGTCATATATAAAGGTACATTTATGTTTTTTTTAAATTAAAAAACGTTTACAAGCCGTTTTTGGCCAAAACAATTTTAAAAATCAGATTTTTATCAAAATTTTGTAATGATTTTGACCAAATTTTGCTCAAATCAAAGGTCACTACAGCCCCAAAAAAATCCGCTTCGGAATCTATGGAAAGAAAACTGAAAATCAATATTTTTCAAAATTGTTTAATCAGATTTTTTTCAAATTTTGGTCATTAATTAATCTTATAACTAAAGACATAACAAACTTCAAATACTAAACATAACAAACTAAACATTTATGCTTATTAGAAAAAATAGGAAAAAAACAAAACAAACCTTGACCACCCGTTTTTCCTATTATTTATTCTGAAACTGTAAATTTGTTTTATTTAAAATTTGGTAAACTGATCTGAGTTATGAATTTTCATATGTTGGTAAATTTTCAGTAAAAATATGTTGAGATTTCAAGAAATTTAGTCGATTTTCCTGAATTTTTAGCGGATTTAATGCAGCAGGAAGTAATATTGTGTGAATGTTTATGTAATGTTTTATACAGTTTATTTTGGTTATGATTAATGTTAAGTGTATTGTGCAAAAACAAAATTACTTAAACTAACACTTAAAAATTAAAGGCAAATAGTTGTGGCGGGTAGGTTAGATTAGGCCGAAGGAAATGACAGGCCTAATTTCGTTATAGGCTTATAAAGAAGAAGTATTTGGACTGACATTTCTCAGATTTTTAAGTGGGCATGTGTTGGCCATATCACAGGACACTATCTCCAACTACGGAACCAACGATAACAACTCGTATGTTTTCTTTGAATAGCCTAATTTATGGCATCCAAAATTACATTTGAGTTAAATATAATCAAAATAAAAAAACGTTTTTTAGAGAAATCTATAGGGCCAGTCTACAGAAATCTATAGAGAACTTTGTTTTTGTATTTTTTCACTAAATTTCAAATTTTAGTGTAATTTTCTTAACCATTTAACTTCCTTTTGACTAGATGGCAAAGACTGAAACAATTTTAGCATTTAATGGCAATGACTAATTTAGTTTTTTCTAGTGACCTTTAATTGTCTAAATTTAGAGGTAAGACCAGGACCACCATGCCAGCAGGCGGGCGCAGAACAGAGAACTGTAACATGTGTGCGAGTACCCGCTGTTTGTTTGTTCTGTTTTCCATCTCCTTCTCACTCCTGTCAATCACCTATCTATTTCTTCACATCATTTCACTTTATTCGAGTCCCGCGATATTTATTTTCACATTGGCGCCTCTTTACACTTTTGTTTATTCCATACTTTGAGCAATCGACTATTTCCGTTAATTTCCTATTTCCAGTCAGCTCGGTTCTTTGCTTTTGATCTTGCACAACTAGCAATTTTGCAAATCTTCCTTCGGACGTGTTTGTAGCGTAAACAATTGTTTTTGTGGCTTCATTTAACTTGACGATAACATTAGAGACGTTGGCCAACTCGTCTCGCTTCTGGCCAAACTAAAGACAGATTAATAATTGCAACATATTCTAGGCATAGGCCTACTTCATTTTCATATTTATTACCAAAAGTCCTTCAAAAATTATACAATATAATACAAAATATGAAGGACCTACAGGAGGCATAAATGCTTGTATATAGGTTGGTCCTTAAAATTAATTCCTTACTTATATGTAAATACTTTTAAAAATTGTATCTCTCAGTACTATTATTATAAAATTTAAATTTAACGGATATTTAACACAAAAACACTTTTATATTATGAAATTAACTAACAAAAAAATCACTTATAAAATATTTGTACTCAGATCAAATTAATTTTTTTAAATTGTCTTTTAACTTTTTTTTTAGAGTTTTAGATCCACATTCTAAAATTTTTAAAGCATTTGAAAGAACATTATAATATTTCTTGTCACTGGAAACCACTAACAGTGTCGATTTGCAAGTAACTATGAAAGTTGGAATACATTAGGCCTATGCATTGTTCGGAAAACCATTTCACTTCTGGCTGACATTTAGGGCCTTTATTCAAGCATTACGTAGTAGCAATTTCTTGGAAATTTTATGAGCCTAAATATTGCTTCCCACCCTTTTTAAGTTATATTTTAAAAAATGAAAGAACCTTTAATATTACGTTGTCCTTACCTTTAATATTAAATTAGTAGTTCACATTTCTATGGTGGTAGTAACGTAAGAACAAATGAAACATGTAATATTATTTTAACAGCTGATTGAAGTTTTTTTTTGTTTTTCTCTGTGCATTCAATCTCCACATTAGCATTCTAACTATATCGTTAAGTGAGTTCATCTGTTTTAAGTGAATTAATTCATGCATTGAAGAGTGCAGTACAAAATGTACCAAAATAAAAAGCACAATGGACTATGTTGTTACTTGTTAAGAAAACAGCACACTTAGAAATAAAATAGTAGAAAAGTTATATATATATATATATATATATATATAGCCTATCGATATTTTGTTGGTGACGCCATAACAACAAACGGCAGGACTGATTTGACTAATTTTTTTTCAAATGTTGGCAATATTTTAAGGAAGGTTTTTACGGAGAAAAAATCGAGTTTATGTTTGTTTGTTATTCAATCACGCGTTAACTACTGGATCGATTGAGATTAAATTTGTTATGAACATGGTTTAGGTAACACAGACCCATTTCCATTTTGAAAAACGCCATTATACTACTCACCCAATCCAACTTATAGTATTTAGTTTTGTGACACGTGTTAACTGTACAACAATGATGTTTTATACGTTTATTATATATTAGTAGGTGTGAATAATAAATATTTAAATTATTTTAAACATTGCAGGTACCAGAGTGTGCATTTGGAAAGCCATGTTTGTTCCATTGCCTGCTAGATGTAGCATGTTCGCATGTGTCCAATGCCCAGAATTTGTATGTATTAGTATGTAAGTGTGAGTTTAAAGTGTTAAAGTCGTAAGTGTAGTGTTGCAAGTGTAAGTGTGTGTTAGACTCGGGTACCACGAGGGAAGTATAAATCCTCTCAATAGGTGCAGGTAGTCTACACTTCCCCTGCGGGGCGCCAAATGGAAGGACATACAAGACAGTATAGCAGCGTCCTAGAATAATGCTCTCTTCCATACCCACGATTGCAACGGCAAAAAGCGGAATTAATAAGGGATGTAAATTGACTGTAAGTAAAATTGAAGACGGAGTGTGATATTCAATTCGCAGCAAGGCAGAACTTATGACGGTTGACACAATCTCGGCTACTTCTTTTCTGCTCCTACACTTATTCCTGATTTAGGTATATTGTTTTTTCCCTTTTGTAACTTTAACATCTATCTGTATTGGGCAACAACCTGACTTAAATAAGTTTATTGTTTTTACGTTAATGCTTCCTGTATCGACCGACAACATCAACTAACTGACAAAATCTGCATTAACGCGAGTGAAGCCGAGTATTTTATAAATTACAATATCTTCAACAGCTGATTTTTGACAACAATTTTAATTTGTTTCTTTGACAATAATTAATTAAGGTCTCCCCGTTGTTATCTTAACTTAAAACTTACGGTTTAGGTTCTTGATGTTTCATAGTTTCGTCGTTTTGTGTTTTCTATTTTTAGGTTATGTTATAATTTTATAATGCATAGCGGCACAAGTTGCAGCTTTAGGGTAGTGAGTAGTGGGGAAATAGCGAGGCCATGTCAGAATTGCCACAGGCGAGTGGAGTAAACGAGACTAGATTAATTGGTTATATTAGTCAGGATAGTTGTAAATTTATCCTCTCAATACTCTCTCTAGAAAAACTATAGAACCGAGTAACAGAGATAAGAACAGACCAGACCTAGCTGCCAAATCGTCAAAATCGATTAGCTAGTTTAGTCTCCAGCGATGTGCAGAAATACTCCAAATAAAAAAAAAAAAACACTTTTTTGAACTCTAGAATCTATATTTCGTGTACTAGGTTAATAAAGTAAAAATCAGTGTGTTTTATGATATGTTTATTTTATTTTAAATTTGTGACTTTCTTTTGAAAACTGACATTTTGCATAACTTGTTTGTTTAGCCTGAAGGAATAATTTTACTTTTTTAATATGATGCTAATGAAATTTGGTTTAAAATGCTAATTATTATTGATTTAATTGAAACTTGGCCCTGAAATCGAAGTTGAAGTTGAAGCTTGAAAACTTCAACTTCGTTCGTTACCTAGCAAAATCTGTTAAACAGTTTCAAAATGGCTGTCATTCAAAATATTTGTAAAAAATTATATTTTTTATCATAGTCTTCAATGTTAAAATCTACACAAATCATTAAACCTTAGTTAAATCTTGTAAATTTAATAAAATAAGTTTGGTGGCGATCAGATTTCATTTACTTACTTTCAATAAAATTTTATAGTTTAAAATTCTAACACGCAGATTTTATGCTTGCTTATGACAGTTAAAACGGATTTTGAAGTGGTTGTAGGATTTAAAATAAAATAATGTTAATAATTCGCTTCCATCATGTCGGCGTGACAGCAGAGTGCAGCTATTATTTATGTTTAAAATTTTGAATGAGTGTGGAAATGTATCAAACGCGGTCAGGGTTCATTATTGCCTCTAGATACTAAAATGTTAACTGTATTTATGCAAATTTTAACGTTGATTACGGCGGTAGAAATTGATTTTTTAAAAAGGTGTTTTTTAAAGATTTTGAACGGCCACCATTGTGAAACACAGAATGTATTTGGCAGTGTATTCAGACGAACTTGTAGAAGTTATTACAAAAATAAATTTTGTGCCGTTTGATTTTTGTACACGGAAATGGTTTTGGAAAATTAGTTTTCACTTCGTCATCTTAGCGTAACAGCTGCGCGGCGTAATTCTTCATTTTTTTAATTTTATCATTATATTTTATTAGCAAATTTCAGTTTTTATCAAAAATTTGCAGTTGATGAAACATATAGCAGACAGTGTTGAAAGATACCCAGATCAGGATCTTGTAATAGATTTTTTTTGTTATTTTAAGGTGAAAAGCACATTCAGGCTATTATCGCCTCCCTAAATGTAAGTGTGAGTGTAAAGTGTTAAAGTCGTAAGTGTAGTGTTGTAAGTGTAAGTGTGTGTTAGACTCGGGTACCACGAGGGACGTGTAAATCCTCTCAATAGGTGCAGCTAGTCTGCACCCCCTGCGGGGTTGTAAGAGACCTCTGATCCCAACTTCTAGAATACATTTGAGAGGTTGTTAAAATTGTAAGTTATATATATATATATATATATATATATATATATATATATATAACACTATGCTACTAGCTGTGTATCCGTGTTTCTCTACAGTATCTTTTCAAGAAATGAAAATTAGTCGATTAATTAGAAAGTTGACTTAAAAATTTTGTTTTAATGAATGTAAACTACAGTAAGTTTGTATTTTTGGACGAGAAGTTTTTGTTATTAAAAGGCAAGTTATTGTTATTGGTAGACATTTTTCGGCAAATAAGTCAGATTGTTTGGCCAAAACTCTTAATAAGCACTACTATCCGTCCAATAAAGATATTTTAACCATACAACTACCTAACATGTTACACGAAAAATCATACAGTAACATTGTAAGTTGGTCAACCATTTTGGCTGTTAGAGCTTGTAGAAATACCCTTTTTTAAATAAATCAGGGATTTTGAGTGCCCGCCATTTTGTTTCAAACAGGCGAATCTGTTGATTCGTTTCGTAGTGATCTGCCACAAACTTGATCATTTTAATGTAACAAACATTGAGTTATAAAGGAATTTGTTTAACCTTCAGATTCAATGCATGAAATAAAAATTAATAATAAAAGTAATATGTATATAGTGTTGCTTACAGATAACCCGCTGGCTACAAAAAGCTTGTGAAAATACCCCCTTTCAAAATAGCCTACTGTAAATCCAAACATTTTGAGTAACCACCATTTTGTTTTGAATAAGTGTATGGCAGTTTAAGTTAGCCTGCTACCAACTGCAGTATTAAATTTAAAAATTTTCTTTGAAATATATGACACCGTGTTTCAGTAAAAAGCTGACAACAGACCTTTTTTAAACAGATAAATAATTCAGGCATTGTCCGCAATTTTTGTTTCAAGTAGGCGTATGCCAGTTGGATATTGCTTAAAACCTAGTCACAGCTACAAAAAACAACGAACAAAATTTAATTAAAATACGTTAAGCTGTTCTAATGTGAAAATTGAACAAAAAGTGAAAACAACCGAGATAATTTTCAGAAATAAGAAGCAATTTTAGACGATTAACATTTTTTTAAAACCCAGATTATCGAATATCTACACCAATCTGCAAAATTTCAATTTCGTTGGTCTTTGTCGTTCTTGAGATACAGTTAGGCTATCAATGATTGATTGAATGACTGGTATATATATTGCTTTATGCTATTTTGGAAACATGATTTGGACATTTCTATAAATTAGCGTTAATTGTTGTTATTCAAATGAAAATATTAAAACGGACCCGTTAAGGCGCAGATCGGGATTTATTTTCGTATTTTTATTTGATTTTTAAAGTTTAAAATGCTAATTTTAACGCTAATTACAATGGACAAATCATTTTGAATTTGGAAAAAAGATATTGAAAGTCTAGAATTTCATATCTGACTGACAGATTACACAGTGTAACGATCTTATCTATCTAGGCTATTACGAAATCTAATTTTTGTTCTGTTAGACTTTCGCGTTTCAAAATGTTCATTTACTCGATGTTATGTTAACTTTTGTGAATTCCTTTACACCACGTTTACATTTTCATCTAACAGTATAAAATAAGTCTGCCCTAACAGAAGAGCATTAAATACAAAAAAGTACACCAGCCATTTCGAAGAAAAAAGAAATTTCACAAAGCTTCTTGAACTGTTAGAAGCTAGGAGCTGTTGTTTCACCACTTTCGTTGCGCAAAGAGTTTCAAAGAAGATAAGTCAAAGGATCGCCGCCTTCTGACTGCTTCACAGTTTACTCATTATATAAATTGTTTGCGAAGCTTCCCACTTATATATACAGCGGCCATTGTATATGGGATGCGGTATAAATGGAGTAGCCTACACCCTCTTCTTGATAGATTTATTATCTTCGTTCTTTTGAAAATATTTAAACTGACGTGATGTCTTCTTTATTTAAAGTACTGTCTTTATTTATTTATTAATTACAGAGAAGATAACAAACTCAACGTATTTGTTGTTATAACAATGTAATGAGCAAACTCGGATTTTAAAGCTGTTTTATGCGATTTTAACGTAAATAATATCCTGTCTGGAGGGAGGTTAGGTTAGGTTATACAAGAAATCGGTAAGCAACAGTAATACGATAGGTTATGAAGGGGGGAAGGCAATCGTCATGCGTAGTAAAGCTGAAATACAGCAGTTCCAGATCATACTTAAAAGTTCACTTACAAAAATATCCTCAGGAGCACCTTCCAATTTTATAAGGATAAATAGATAAACAAATGAATAATCGCTGTACGCAGCTGTCTCGCTGACGAATTTCCAACAATATTTTCCTTTCCACTTTTTGAAATTCTGTTTTCACCATTATAATCAGCATTAAAATCTGCATATATTACGATTTAAACTTTCAAATCACATGGAAAACACAAAAATGAACGGTGAACGCCGTTAAAAAAATTTCTTAATTTCGACGAGTTTTGGAAATTCAAAAAGTTTATTTAGGCCTATGCAGTTTTTAACGATAGTGAAATAAAATTTTCAAAAAAATGAGACATTTTGAAACTGTTGAACAAATTTTGCTGGTTAACGCAAGCGCGCTAACAATAAATAAACAATTGTTTATTAAATAAATAAACAAACATTTTTTAATTTGAAAAATAGTCCTGAGATAAGGACAGACCAGACCTAGCTGCCAAATCGTTAAAATAGGTTAGCTAGTTTGGTCTCCAGCGATGTGCAGAAATACTCCAAATAAAAAAAAAAAACACTCTTTTAAACTCTAGAATATATATTTCGTGTACTAGGTTAATAAAGTAAATTTTTTTTAACGTCTGACTATTGTGCACACTTCGGCTAATGCAGACGATGGGATGATTTATAGCGTATGAAAATGCCTGGCTGGGAATCGAACCCGGGTCCTCGGGGAGAAAGACCAGAACGCTATCAACTAGGCCACCGAGGCGGCCTAATAAAGTAAAAATCAGTGTGTTTTATGATATATTTATTTTACTTTAAATTCGGTACACTGGCTTCAGTTATTTTCACATAAAAAAACTTGAGCAGAAACTGATTTAAAAAAATTCTCTTATGTTAAATTTCTTGGAATTTCGGACGATTTAAAAACCTACACTAAATAGGCCTGTATCGCCTACAATTAATATTAGAAATTTTGTGCAATGTTTTTGCAAAATATATTTTATAACCGCTAGATAAAAACACCTCGTTGCTACGTGGTTAGACATTTCGTAAAAAACACATGATAACTAAAACGTTTCTCTCGACCAACGTTAACGCTTTGTTCACTAGTAGATTTGTGCAGCTCTGTTGTGATATTTGCAATACTTTTGGGAGCCTGCATTCCGCAGTAAAAGCTCCGGCAGACGTCAGTGTCGTATTATTTCTAAAAATAAATTTACTGTTACTTAAACGAACATTTCCAGAACTAAAATCACGATCGGAGAGGTTGGGGAGCGTGACGCTGTGTCTTTGTGAGAGACATAAAACACTGGATTTGTATATACTGGAGGAATGGCTTAGGTCTGTGCGCAGCTGGTAAAGGGTTACCGCCATTGCTCAAAGCCGAGTCTCACCCTAGAGTAAAAATGGTGTCAAAAATCATTTTTATGTGAAGTGCCGACATTTCTTGCTGGGTGGTCCAGCCCGGCGCCAATCTGGTGCGCGGATGGGTTTTGACTTGGCTTAGTGCTGCAATCTAGCGGTGTGTACTAATATCTTTACTATAACTCAGATGAAAAACAATGTTTTATAAACGGTCAGAAAGTAAGTAAAATACAAGAATTTTATTTGTCGTTACACGTCCTGTAGTACAGACAGTGCAGGGTTACCAACTTTAGTTTCGATTTTTTTTTTGGTGTTTAACGTCTGACTTGTGCACACTTGGGCTAATGCAGACGATGGGATGATTTATAGCGTATGAAAATGTCAAGCCCTGGCCGGGAATCGAACCAGGGTCTTCGGAGTGAAAGCCCAGTACGCTATCAATTAGGCCACCGAGGCGGCCGGTTTGGAAAATTAGGTGTAGGTACATGCAGAGGAATAAATTTTGAGTAGTTCTTTAAAAATCAATCAAAACGTTATTATTATTATTTTTTGTTTTAATATCTCGTAACTAAAATGTTGCAAACAAAATAATTGCAACAAAAGAAAAAAAATCATTAAGTGAATTCCTCAATTAGAAAAATAGGCTTACATTTACGTAATTTTTTATGCAAGATCGTTTTAGAAAAAAGTAATAACTAATAACTACTACGATTTGGTTAAAATTAAAAAAAAACGTGTTTCTCCATATTCTCTAAAAGAATGAAAGATCCGTATTCACAATATCTCATGCGAAATTATTTAATTTAAAAGTTAGTTGGAATAAAATTTGTGGCGTAAATACTTTGATGACAAAAACAACTTGTATAAAAGCAAATACTTAGCTCATTGTACCTTCATCAGTACAGTACAAATAGTTTACGTGTCTTGTCCAAAGACTAGGTTCACTTCTTGGCTTAGGGTATAAGTTAAGGAGATAATAAAATATGGTAGCAAAAAGCAGCCGGGCAACAGATGCTTGGGTGGTTTGCCTCGGATTCTAGTTTCGTTTAAATCTACATTTCTCATGATTGTTAAAACCCTTTTTGGTAAGTAGCTAGGGTGTAATAAAAAGAGGCACAAGAAAATCGGTGCCCCAGTTTATGAGCAAAGGGCAATTAAAGCATATAATTATTACTGTTCCAGATGTGAGAGAACAGTGTCCTGACACAACACTTTGTTTTGACAGATTTTTTGGTTAGGTTATTTTTATAGTGTGTCTATACTAAAGTGTAAAGACATTTTCAATGTTCGTAAGTTTAGGAATTGAAGGGGGTTTAAGGCAGGGCATGAGGATTAATGGTTTTTCTTCTTTGTGATTACGCATCATTTTTAAAAGCAGCCTATTTGTACTGGACTTTATTTCTGTACTGTATATTCTGTTGCATTTAAAAATGCTGAAACCGCGACGCCATTATATTATTAAATTTGGAAAGATATGGCGACAATATCATGCATGACTTCAGTCTGTACAGGGAATGATTATACAAAATATGCGGGCAGAGTTATAATGTATAATTTATAGAGACTATACAACAGACTTCAAACGTTCTTCAGTCTTTGTAGTGTCCTAGGCCTGTGTATTGCGCTCATTCTAATACGATCCGGAAACCATGCTCCAGAGCACGGAATGACACATTTAAAGCTCTTCAAGGCCAAAAAAGCAATAACAAGCAAGTGGAAGATCAAATCCATGCCGATTTGCTTTTTTCAATAGCCAGGGTATCGTCCACATGTGTGCCTTCAGACCAAACAGTCAATCAATATTTTTACCGAGAGGTTCTTGAAAGACTTCAAAAAAGGCTCATGCGCGTGAGACCAAACACCAAGGACGACTGTGTTATTGCATCACGATAATGTTCTGTTACACAGAATTTCAACCAACGGGTTTTTGGCCAGAAAAAACACCCTGTGGCTCCTCAGCTTCCTTATTCGCCTGACTTGAGTCCTTGTGACCTCTTCCTCTTCCCGAGACTGAAACATCATGTCAAGGGACGTCATTTAGGTACACTCGAAAATATTTAAAGGCTGTAACAGACCAATCTCTGAGTTCCAGCACTGGTATGAGGGACCGTCTCCAGCTCTGTGTAATTTCAAAAGGAAATTATTTTGAGGGAGACAATATTGATTTGTAATTCTACACATTATTTAATTTACACACCTCGTGCGTGCGTGCGTGTATGTGTTTGGTAAAAAAATTCTGTTTAACTCTGATATTTGATGTGTTCCAAGTAGCACTGCAATTCAAAGTCACCCTAAGGTATTTTAAAATTCTGTCACAAAGAGAATTTTATCTCTTCAGTTGCAAAGATAATTTCACGATAATTTACACGAAGAGTTTCTAGAACTGGACAACAATTGATGCCCAAAAATAATGCATTTAGTTTTATTACTTCAGACAGACTTCTTATAAGAGAGAGAGAGAGAGAGAAAGATGACTTGTTACGTTATTGGACAATTTATTTCCACTACAGACAGAAAAATGTCATGTCGGAAAATGTCATTCCTGTTGACACCGGTATGGACTCCAGCCACGCAACTGTTAGGCCAACTGATTAGGCCTATAAGTCTAACCGAACAACCCCAAAAAATACTACGATTTATTTCAGTATTTACACTTACAACGTACAAATCTATTGTCCTTCTACTTTACCAATTCAATTTGGCTTTACCAATGCGATGATGTGGAGGACGAGAGACTGAAGAAGTAAGTGCCGAGATACAGCAGACTGTAACAGGAACAGGAGTAACAGGAGTGTGTTACAGGCCAGGAAATGTGTTTTAACTCGTTGTCCAACATAAACAAACGACTACAAGATGCGCCAAATCATCGACAACCGAGATACAAATCAGACAACAACAACAAACAATTCCCGGCCCCTGGATAATAAAACTGAGAAAAAACTATTTTCGGAGATGATACAATCTGTAAACATATCGACCATAAAATGTTCGTACATAACTAAAATAAGTTTAACGGTTTTGTCGATATTCTATTAGTAGTCGTTCGCAGCAATGATGATGGTATTACGGAAATAGGTCAAGTCTTGCCCGTACGCGCGTACGCATTCACGCGCGCTGTAACCGATGCAGTTCAGCTGGACTCGAGTTACAAGGATCAAAGTATATTTTACTGCTTATTTTTTCACTTACGAACTTCATAGAAATTTTGGTGTTTGTGAAAGTCTGTCTTGGATTTTAATGTTCGATATAAGCTTTCAAGATCAAAACGTAGGGTTTACTGGGAAATTGATCATCGTTAAAGACTAAACTAATTGACCGATTTCGATGAAATTTGGCATGTAGGTTTGCTGCTCATATCTAACAACTACACTTTAATTTTTCAACAATTCAATTTTTAAGTCATTTTTGGTAAATGACTTAAAAATTAAAAGTATCAAAACTCGGCTCCGAAAAATTTTGATCAAATTTTGTACAAATGAACCCAAACAAAATAGGTTATCTCTCAAAAATCCTTTTTGGAATCTCATTAAATATCTACCGTATATATAAAAAAGACTCTAAAATCGGATTTTTGATCTTTTGGTCGTTTGTAAAGATTCATAAATCTGGCGTACACAATTAAATAATAGAAATTAATTCTGAGTATTTTTTTTTTTGTTTTCCGTTTGAACTGTAGGGGCCTACCATAAATTTTTATATCAATTTGGTGTTCTGTCTTGAGTTTTAATTTTTCATACAATACCAAAATTTAAACAAAATATTTTTGCTATTTTAAAAAAAATAACCTTTTTGTTTTTTCCAATAGCATTATTACCAAGTTTTTTAGGAAGATAATTAATGTTAAGGATTGTGTATGTTTTAGCACCATTAGTTCAGAAATATTTAAAATTTTTTAAAAGTATAGAAGTCACAAACACAATGTTATAAATCGTTAAAAACTAAAGTAATCAGTTCATGTTGCTCTGTATTGGTATTGAAGAAAATGGACACTTATCTACGTAATAAAGGCCTACAAATTTAATATAAAAGATCAGTTTTGTACAATATATCCGGCTGGGCTAAACATATAGTACAACTGTGTTCGTTAATTTCAACGTTAATATTTATTAACGAACTTATTTATATTTAAATGTGCAAGATTATCTGTAAACGCTCTAAACAATTTTGTGCTAGTTGGGTTGAGTAAATAAAATAATGGCGTTAAATAGGCCTATAATTTTAAACAAATAAATTTTAAATATAAAAAAATCCTGTAAATGAACCAAAAATAAAAATCACGTTTTCTCTTATTTTTTATTTAAATTACTATAATTTGTTCGAAAACACGACAAATTAACATAGCTAGTTTTTCACAACATAACCTGAAACTTAGTATAGCCTACCAGCTGTTCAATGAAATCAACTAATCGTTACGAATTAATATAAAACAACTGATCTTTTACTATACGAGTAACTACAGTAAATAATATCTGAGCTAGGTTCACGTATTTATTTATTTAAATAAAACAAGATATCTGTGAACATTTCTTGGAAGTAATTATATATTCAGTAAAGATATTATTAATTAACAAAAGCTTCATTTCTGTCGGTAACTTCCCAAGTTCCACACGTGTACTTTTTCTTTGGAAAGGGTTGCTTTTTTCAGTAAATAACATACAAAATATTTGCTGTCCATTTATGAAATCATTTTTTACTTGAATACATTGGTTTACAAGTAACGTAATTATTTTCTAAATTATTATTTTTAGAATAAAATCGTTAACTAAAAGTAAGCACAAAAACATACAAACATTTACTTGGACGTGGGTCCTGCGATTGTATCTGTACCATCGGGTTGTTGCTTTTACTTTCGAGTTGGACGGGTGTGTTAATACTCACACAACAGTATATTTCCAAGGAACACTTTATCAGTTTTTTTGTAAAAGTCCGCACATGACACATTTGAATAAACTTTATGTTGAGTAACTCCCTTACAACCGAAACAGATATTCTTCCCCTCTCCGCCGTTAAAACGTTTCTCACAGTTAAATACTCTTTCCACCGGTGCTGCTGTACCAGGCAACCACATACCGAACTCCACGAATTTGAAAATGTTTTTGAACTCAGTGTTGCACTTCAAAGACTTGCAGCCTGAGCGATGAGTTTTCTTTCTTCAAGCAGACGTTCCCACTTTTGATTCAATTTTACCAACCTTCAATTTGAAGGTTGATTCAGTTTCGTGTGTTTGTCAAATCACAGCGAAATTTCCCAACCTTTCCCGGTATTTTACACCGTCCAGTCTAATCCAGGACGTGTGATAAACCTAGGTGTAGGCTTTAGTGTAGGACACAAGTACCGCTGAGGACAACAAATAATTTCTATTAAATTTTAGAAATTAGCCTAAAGGTGTATTTTATCTACATATCTTGGAGCCATTCGTAGAAGATTTAAAAAAAAATTGTCATGCCTTTTTTTAATTTTAGTCAAATTTACTTTAATTTCGGTAGGCTTGAACCTCTATTAACTAAGGGCCGTAACCCCTCACGCTTTGTGGCCTAACCTCCGTCGGCTAAACGTATGATTATAATCAACTGTAACGCGGTTAGTATTATGATTGTAATCAGCTGTAGCACGGTAATCTTATGATTATTAACAGCTGTAGCTTGACTAATCTCATAATTATAATCAGCTGTAGCGCGATTAAAGGTATGATTTTAATCAGATGTAGTGCGACTAAACGTATGATTATAATCAACTGCAGTGCGGTTACTCTTGTGATTGTAAACAGCTGTAACACGTTAATCTTATGATTATAAACAGCTGTAGTGCGAATAATCTCATAATTATAATCAGCTGTAGCGCGATTAAAAGTATGATTATAATCAGCTGTAGCGCGATTAAAGGTATGATTATAATCAGATGTAGCGCGGCTAAACGTATGATTATAATCAACTGCAGAGCGGTTACTCTTGTGATTGTAATCAGCTGTAATACGCTAATCTTATGATTATAAACAGCTGTAGTGCGACTAATCTTATAATTATAATCAGCTGTAGGGCGATTAAAGGTATGATTATAATCAGTTGTAGCATGGCTAAATGTAGGATTATAATCAGCTATAGAGTGGCTAAAGGTATGATAGTTTATGGTTAGGTATGATAGTTTAAGGTGGTTAGCTGTAGCGCAGATAGTTTTATGATTACAATCATCTGTAGCGCGGCTAATCTCATGATCACAATCAGGTGTAGCGCTGTCAATCTCATGATCATAATCAGGTGTAGTATAGACACAACAACTGAACGGCAAATTCACATGTTTTCCCATTTTTTACAAATACAGCCTGTAGCTAATTACAGCCTTTTAAATTTTTTTCGAATAATAGCTCAATCGATGTGGCTTGTAAACATTGTTTAAAACCCTTCGTACATCATGGTATGTTTATTACTTCTTGAGATGTATTCAAATTTGTAAGTAACATTGGCAATTTTTAGTTATGTATATATTATTTGTGTTGTCTCCTCACAGTTTTGATAAAATTTTTCGAATGAAACTCATCCGGTGTGTATTTACAACACATCAGTGTTGCAAGCAATGTTTTAAGCCATTACAAACCTCAATTTTTGTATATTAGGCTACTTCTCGAGACACATAGAAATATGTAAACGGTAATTTTAATTTTATATGAGGAGGATTTGAAACAGTTTTAGCTCATATATTTTTAATAGTATATATTTAACAGCTTACTGTCTACAGTAAAACACTTATTGTATAGGCTATAGGCTACATTTTTACAAACACAACCAGATGTAATTTAGGCACATTCTATTTAAATTCGTGTCCAAAATATTTAATTTCTTTCGTTTTCCGGTCTGGTTGTGGCAAAGACAATAAACTAGTCCAAGTACCACATAAAAACTAAGGTATAAACAAGTGTTGTGTCAGGAGTAAACACGCCACCAGCGAGTGCGTGTGAGGCGGGGGGCAAACTTTGGGCTCACATGGGTATGGGACGCAGCAGCGGAGCGCCATCCGCAACATGTGCTTTAGTTTCACAAGGCAAAGCCTAATTTTGTTCCAAAAGTATAAAGAAGTTCTAATACACTGACGCAGTAAGCCTAACTTCTAACTGAAATCCCCTTAAAACTTCCTGTCCGAGCCATTGACAAACAGAAGTGGCAAGATTCACTTCGTTAATTTACTCCCGGACGGTGCGTTATTTTATTTAAAATTTGATACTCTGACTGTGACCGTAAATATTTCTTCTGTATTAAAAAAAAATTAGCAAAAATAAATCTCATTTCTCAACGGCTGAGAGGGCGGAATAACCTAGTGGAGTCAACCACGAAAATAAATCATTTCAGACTAACAATCTGATCTTACTTTGGAATTTTATTCCTACCAGTGAAAGAATTGAAATTGTCACGTGGTCCCTAGCACGCCTCATCGAAGGAGAAGAAGAAGAAGAAATTGAGGTTAAATAGTGTTTGAAAAATTTGCCTTTCTTATGTTCCTCATTGCTGATTTGCAGCCTAAATAATTTTTATCAATGTAACTTCTAGGTTAAATATGCTAATTGAATAATTGGATGATGATTTTATTCAAACTTAGCACGAAAATAGATCGCGGTAATTAATTAGCCTGTATATCAGAATAGTCGATACCCAGCAAAATCCGTCTGTTTCAAAACGGGCGGCCATTCCAAATCTTAAAAAAAAAATCAGAGTACACCATCGTAACCAGCTTACAATATGCATAATTTTAATGGTGGTCAAGGTTCACTTTTGCATGTTCACTGTAATTTGAAAGTTTAAAATGCTGATTTATGATGGTGAAATCAGATTTCGAAAAAGTATAAGATAAAAGCAATGATTAGAAATTCATTCACGTCACTGTCTGCTTGGAGCCGCGACTATAACTTATTAATCACTAAATAACCTAATATACGTATTAGCAGCTATTTATTACGGAATAGCCGTTGGAAAATGAGGTACCTATCGGAGCGGTCATCATGGTAAGCAAGACCAGGGGGAGCTTGAAGTAAGCGCCGATTTTGATCTGTAGATCATTTTTTGAGTAATAGAAATATTACGTACAGTCACTAGTGGCGTATTGTAAGTTGAAGATGCAGGCTTTTAACGTTAGTCTGCTGTATTTAAACTAAACTATTTATTGAAATTTACAAATCAAACATCCACGTTTACTTCGATAAAATAAATTTGTTATATTGAATTTCTCACAATAAGTGATGATAAAATAATAACTAATGATTTAATAATCTACAAATGAAACTAATAAAGTGGTCTAAAAACTAAAACTGTTATAATAACTGTCTATTAACGCAATAAAGTACAGAAGGCTGATGACGTGCATCATCACGAAATATTTAACTTTAATATTAAAATAGTGTTTTTAATATTTAATATTAATATTAAATATAAATCTAATACATTAATATAATTATATAGCAATATAATTATTATTCTTTATTTGTTTCACCCAACTTTGGGGTACACTAAATCAATCACTTTTTAATGTTCTGTGCCTTCCTCCTAGCCCAGTATTGCTTCATTCGTTGTGATCTTGCTTTTCTTTCTTCGTCAGAGATTTGGATCGTTCGCTTGGATTTGACTTTGCCTTGGAACCGTTGCTTCTTGTCTTTGATTATTGTTTTGGCTGTTCTGTCCATGAGCATAGTGTCAGTGATCTGCAGTTCTGTTATGTCTTTCTCCGTTTCTCTAAACCAAAGTGGTTTGCCTCTTCTACTGCGAAAGTAGTCAAACATTTTTTTGGTTAGTCTATTTTTGTCCATTCGGAGGATGTGCCCATAAAAATCAATTCTCCTTTTTCTTATTGTGTCTGATAGTGTTTCAGTTTTTTGGTAAAGAGTTTCATTACTGATGTGGAGTAATTGGTTGTTACGGAATTTGGGGGCCTAAGATTTTTCGTAATATCTTTCTTTCTTTGATCTCCATTCTTTCAAGTGGGCCCTGGGTTGTGAGAGATAATGTTTCAGCTGCATATAAGGCTTCTGGTTTAATTACCGTATGATAATGCCTTATCTTTGTATTCCAGGAGAGGGACTTCTTGTTGTATGTGTCCTTGGTAAGTTGGAAGGCTAATAATATAATTATTATTATAATATAATATGATATAAATATATAAGATTAATATTAAATATAAATATGAATATTAGTGTTTTTAAATATTTAATATTAAAATAGTGTCTTTTAAAATAAAATATATAAACTATAATAATTAAATATTGTAATAATAAAATTAAAAACAATATACCAGCCTGACACATATACATTAAGTTCATCAACGCAGCCCACCAAAAACAACTAGACGCACAAACAAAAAGTTTACGTGTACTTTTATACAAGCTAGCTGTTCACAGTGCGAAGACTTGCTGTGTTGAAATTTCCCTTCTAACTCGCTCGCTGTTGCTGCAGTTATACCGTCAGTTAATAATGGGTGAAGTCTTCGCTTTTGTCTGCGAAGACATGTTACGTTAAAGTAATGCTTCATTGGATAACTCGTAAAATGATATTAATTTTGCATTCAAAATAAAGTCTTAATTTATTTTTTATATTCAGAATAACAACGAATATGTGTAACTTTATATACAGGGCTTCGCAGCTAGCCTAGCCAAGAAAATATGCCACTGACACAATGTAGTTACCTTTCCGAAAAAAATAAATTACAGTTTGAGTATTAGACTAAAGATGTTAATATCCACGAAAACCGGTGGCATTAAGATATTGTAATGAGACAACTGAAATTTTACACGAAGAAATTATATATAACGGCACTGTCGGTTGGTCGACCTGTTTTAAAATAAATCGAGTATTTTGTTGTGCTCGCCATTTTGTTTTTAATTAGCAAATAAAAGTTTGAGATAGCACATTTTCATATTTATGTAGCTTCAACTGCTCCTATTGAGAGGATTTAGACGTCCCTCGCGGTACCCGAGTCTAATACACTTAGGCTACACTTCCGACTTTAAAACTTTACACTCACACTTACATTTAGGGAGGCGATAATAGCCTCAATGTGCTTTTCGCCTTAAAATTAAAAAAAAAAAAAAACGATTTCTGCTTGGCGATGGTAAGTGAGTCGTAACATGTTGTTTTATATAGATAGATTATTTTAAAAAATTGAATTTTGGAAAATATTAAAATACGTTTTACCCATAGAAAATATTGTCTTAAAAGACGCTAAGGTAATAAAATGAAAATATTCACAAAAAAACAAGTCTCCAGCTACGTTGTTTATGGGTCAATCAGTCACGATTCCTTCTTTTATAAACTTTCGAAAAGTCTGTACTCGCTGGGTTCCACGTCAATTGACCAGCATCCACAAAGACGTTTCAAAATTTCCCAGAAGCATTTGGAACGTTATGAAGAAGAAGGAGACTCATTTCTTAAGCGAATAACCGTTGATGAGACATGAGGTCCATCATTTTGACCCAGAGAGTAAACGAAAACGTTTGGTGTTGAAACATCCTTCATTTTACCAAACAAAGATGTTCAAAACTGAGCTGTCTGCAGGAAAAGTTACGATGACGATATTCTGGGATATAGAAGGTTTAAGTTTGGTTGACGTCAAACCTAATGGTCAAACAATAAATAGTTACAGCTACTGTGAGCTACTGCGTTTACTGAAGTCAAAAATCAAATCCAAAAGACGTGGTAACCTTTCAAAAGGCATGATTTTGCTTCAGGATAACGCTCGACCTCATACGGCTAAAAACACAGTCAAATGCCTTCAAAATCTCGGTTTTCAGCTGCTGGACCACCCTACATGTAGTCCAGACCTGGCTCCAAGTGATTTTCATATTTTCGACCGATTAAAAGAACAGTTGCGAGGAAATCATTATCGATCTGATGAAGAGGCCATACAAGCCGTGCAGAATTTTCTGAACACCAGGCCGAAAACCTTCTTCCAGGAAGGAATCCAAATGCTGGTTAAAGTATGGACTAAGTGCGCAGAAGTAGGAGGGGATTATGTTGAGAAGTAATGCTAATATCATTTATGTAAGTACAATCAATAAATATATAGATTTTTTTCAATTTCACTTTACCTATTGACTAATCCTCGTAGAATCATTGCATTGAGTTTTGAGTTTATACCTTTAACTCTTATTTCAAACATTAATTAAAAATGTTTTGAAATGATTTCTTTACAATCAGTACACAAGAGCACGCTAGCGATTAAATTTTAAAATGTATCCCATTTAAACCATTTAGGTGGAATTTTGAAAAAAACCTTTAAAGCCTAAGCGATTTTTGTCTAAAAAATCAGAAAAAAAAATGCAAAGTTCGTTTTTACCCTATTTTATTTTTTTGGGGTAAAAGTTTGAAAAATTTCTGCATGCACCCCCAGCGCACAAGACAAATCTGCATGAGAAATGTCAGCTATACTTCTTTTGGATGTCAAGATACGGAGATAAAATGTGAAATTCTTTCTTACTCAATTTTTTGTATAATTTCAAAATTTAAGGTAAAGTTTAGTATAAAATTTCAGCTCTCTATGTCTTTTAGATCTATAAGCACACCGGCAAAATATAAAGTTTCTTTTTTTACTCTTTAATGGTGGAATTTTGGAAAATCCCTTTGTTCTGACCCCAATTTTAACCCTTTAGGGGTAAAAGTTTTTATAATAGTTTTTTAGCGAGTGTCTAGGACTTTAGAGGAGAAGGTATGGGCCAAGTTTCATTGTAATCCGTCAGGTGGTTTTGGAGATATCGTTATAAATGAATGAATGGTATTTGGTTTATATATATATATATATATATATATATATATATATATATATATATATATATATATATTAGGTCAAAATTTTACAGATTATATATATAATCTGTAAAATTTTGGTTACATCGGGGAGGACCAATTGATAGCAATTTTGGTCCTATTTCATTCAAAATTGGCACAAAAATAATTTTTGAAAATAGCTTGAACAAATTCTGTTTAGACAGAAAAATCCGTTGAACGGTATAAAAATGGCGGTCATTTCAAATATTTAAAAACCCATAATGTCTTTGTCTTACATAACTTTGAAAATCTGATTTTGCCATCGTAATCAGCGTTAATAAATTAGCGTTTTAAAATTTTAAAACCAATTGAAATTAAGAAATTGAATTTGACGGCGGTCAGGGTTTATTTTCGTATTTTCAAACTAATTTAAAAGTTTAAAATGCTACTTTATACAGATTGTAATGATGGAGAAGTTAGAATTTCAGAAAAAGTTTAGTTAAAAAAATTACTTTGGTAATTCCATTCCATTACGTAAACAAGACGAGCGTGCGTGGTTATTCATATTTGTTATCAAAACGTTATTCGATCTCTGTGAAGTGTTTGAATTTAAATAAACATAGCCTAAAATGCTTCACTAGTTGGCCCAAGCGCCCAGCATAACACTACACAAGCCGTGATATCACACCTGGTGACGACTGGTTTAAAATCATTTTCAGGCGCTAGGTATGCAATTTGAGTACATCAAAGAGCAGTGTTCTCTGTCTCTGTTAATATTGTCGTATAACATGGATGGCGAATCTATTTGAAAAGTGGGTAAAATGTTAATTATTTTCTTTCATACTATAGCCCAAGGGTCACTAAATTTGACAGTTCATTCTTTTTTGGAATTTCACTTTTAAAATCATCTAAAGAGTTTTATGGTTAATTTTTTTTTCACTTTTGCAAAGTAAAGATCAAAAAATAAATATCGATATTTATTTATACCTTAAATTACCGCACCATGCGACACTATACCCAGAGGTAGGCCTACATTGAGTATTTGAAACAAGGAATAAAGAAAAACCGCATAATTTATCAAACCATTCTCTTTTATATGGTTTGAAAGTTATAATTTGTTTTAATCTCCCACATAGGCTATTACCAGCTGATAACTCTATAATAACAAGATTATAGGCTGTCTATAGGTAGGCCACACAGCTTAGGTTTGTAGCCTATTTAGAATACTTAGCCTAATTTTTGTTTAAAACTCTCACTGTGACTTATGCAATTTGATTCAAACTTGGCACAAATTCGATTCTGGTAAATAGCTTGAACAAAGCCTTTTACCAAGAAAAATCTGCTCAACAGTTCCAAATTGGCGGCTATTTTAAAATCTTAACAATATCATAGGCTAACTTTTGTTTTCGCACTTTTTTAAAATCCGATTTCACCGTCGTAATTAGCGCAAAATTCTACATAAAAAAGCAATTTAAATAGGCTGCTCAAAATCCGTTGAAAATACGAAGTGAGTCTGTCTTCGGTCAGGGATTATTTTCGTACCTGTAATGAAATTTGAAATTTAAAATATCAATAGGCCTACATGTAGCTAATGTTAATTATAATGGTGAAATCATAGCCTATTTTAGAAAAATGTAAAATACAAAAAATTGTTGCTGAGAATTCACAATCATCATGCCAGCGAAACAGCTGCGTGAGGTGATTTTTTTCTTTCTCTCTATATATAAAGAGCCTAGGCCTGTGTTTGGTGTAAGCTTGAGATTTGAACTGAGCAAGTGTTAAAATGTCGAAGACCGCGTTAATAAGTAGGCTAAAAATGCTGAACTAAATCAAGAAAAAGAAATACCAAACGGTCTGTAGTAGATTCTCATTTGAGGAACTAAGTAGGCTTAAAGTTCTCAGTAAAAACAACGCTTATTACAAAAACAAATTGCATTTCACAATGAAACAGTAGGCTATGTCTATAGCATGATAATGTTGTATCACCCCTTTAATTTCAATAAACTCATGTAGTCCTAGTGTACAATTAATTACAGATTAAATTATGCAAAACCCCAAAACTGTATTTATATTTTCCCCCCTATAGGGTATAATAATAGCCTAAAGCCTACTTTCGGCTTGTTTTTATTAAAATTCAAAACAATAAAAAATATTTACAAATATTTTAAGGTTGATTAATACAGTAGTATATTAATAAATGTTTTTACAGGTAGAGTGCACTAGCTCTAAAAAAAACAAAATTCAAATTTGAACCAAAACTTTGGGTACAAAAATATGAAATTGGCCTAATTAAAATAGCAAACTGATGCATGCAATGGTTTTTAAAATCGATTTAAATCCTTAAAAGGATGCAGGATTTAAAATTGAACTGCCATTTCAATTTACAAAATTGTCAACATTTTATAGTAAGAATTAAAAATAGGCTATTTTAAAAATTAATAATCTGCTTATATAAAAAAAAAAGTTTGAGTCAATAAGCTTTATTGTGGGTTTTATAAGATAGTTATAAGTTCTACAGGCTATGATAATTACATTTATAGGTCTAGGCTATTAAAAAAGTGATTAATTAAAAAAATGTTTGTTTTGCAAGCATTATTTTTAAAGCTTATTTATTAAATAAGAGCTTTATTAGTGCGAGATTAAATAATAAAGAAATAAAATAAAGAAAAAAGTTCAAATTTCCACGAGGTCATGTCATCTTTGATTGCTTTTTTTAAGCCTACGTAGCCTAGGCTATATCTAGCGTAAAACTGGTATTGTTCAAATTACGAAAAATGTCGACATGTTTGCAGTTTTCACCTTAAAATTTTCATTATTTCAAACAATCAATTTCTAAGTAGCTTAGAAGATACTGTATGTTTTAATAGCTTTTTGAGTTTATCAAAAAAAAGTTAATATTTTAAAATTAATAAAATAGGCTGTTTATTCATTTTAAACAAAAGAATTGTGCAAAATGACAATGTTATTTAAAATCTCAGCCAAATCTTGTTCGTAAAGTTGATATTTTATGAAACTATAAAGCTTGGTAAGTTTTTGAAACTAAGCTTATCGAATGATGCTAGACCTTATGCCAATTCAATAATAATTAATTACTTCTTACAATCCTTTACCGATGAGATCAGCCATTTGCAACGGAAACATAGAACCACAGAGGGAAGTGGATTCGTGAGCCTAAAAACATTTTATTCTCTTAAAGTAAACTTTAGTTCCACTTCTCCCGAGGAATTGGATGCATGCGGTGACTCCGCCCATCGCGCAACAGCGCTCCAATTCGTTACCAAGACAAACTGGGGCGTCCCTTCGTCTCAATTAGAGTCCTCAAGACAACGGTTGCGGTCCAGAGCTGTGTGTTTGTATATCGCATGAGGTTGCTATCAACATAGGATACTGTATACACTATAAAGTGCGGCGACCTAAAGTGTTTGGACGTTTACACCACACCAAAACAAGACTTTTTTTCTAACGTAAATGTTTATTGAAATTGTGTTTTTGCTTGTATAAAGTGTAGGCCTACAATCATGATGAAGAGTGATGAAACTTCAGTAGTTGTGGATTCGACCAGCTTGAATCAGCTCCCGCCAGTGGTACAGAGTATCAGCGTACAGCATCACCTGCACCATCTGCACCTGCACCAGCATCAGCACCAGCACAACGTTATACTTAGTGTGGAACAGAGGCAACATTCGGAGGCGATATCGGAGAACAATGCCGAGCTTGTGTCCGTGCCGGTCAAGAGTGATTCGACGACGTCGACAACGAAGAAAGGCAGTCCCGGGATCCGCCGCCAGGAGAAGCCGCCCTACTCCTACATCGCGCTGATAGTCATGGCGATACAGCACTCGCCGACCAAACGTTTGACTTTGAGTGAAATATACGCGTTTTTACAGCAAAGATTCCCGTTTTTCCGCGGTCAATACCAAGGTTGGAAAAACTCGGTGCGCCATAATCTGTCGCTGAACGAATGTTTCATCAAACTGCCGAAAGGCTTAGGGCGTCCCGGTAAAGGACACTACTGGACTATTGATCCGGCGTCCGAGTTGATGTTCGAGGAGGGTTCGTACCGAAGACGCCCTCGAGGATTCCGCAGGAAGTGTCAAGCTCTCCGGCCTCAGTTCCACTCCGCCGCAGCGTTCTTCAACAACCCGGCCAACAGCGCACTGCCTGCGTCGCATTACGACTCCGTACCCAATTGTCCGTCACAATCCCAGGATTATAACCAGCCGGCTTACACCATGAGCCAACAAGTACATTTTCCTACTAACGGTTACGACTACCCGACGCCTAGTTCTATGTACCAGTCTTGTGCCGCTGACCGTGAACCGTTAACTTGTGCTTATCGCGAGCCGCTAACTTGTGCCGCCTGGGCAAACGATTCCCCTTACATGAAACAGTCTCTCAGTCCTGTGCCCGAACATCATTTGGCGCACCACAACCCGCCGGACTCTTACTCCTATCAGTATTCTATGCAGAGTAGTTCGGCGCCTTCATCAGACAACGGTAAGTCTTAGGCTATCAATATTCTACAGCTTTGTAAGTAATTAAGTACACGATGCCTAAGTATAAATAGGCTTCTACAAATTGTTAACGTTAAAAAACTACACTATTAAAAAAATCTCCATTACAATGTAATATAGGCCAAATCAAGATGCACTTCTTGCTTCCTTCGTGATTAAAGCTAATTTCCAACAATAGTTTTTTCTTACATTTTCTTGAAATTTAATTTCGTAGGCAAAATCTGCATAAATTAGCATTTTTAACTTTTAAAATTACAAGTTTATTTTTTGAGCCTAATTTTGCCATATTGAAAAATTAAAAATGCTGGTAAATCTGCAGTTTTGGGTGATTTGTAAATGTTTGTAATTTTTGCGCTAAAAGCTTTATTACATGTTCAATAGTAATTGTTCAAAATAAAAAGTGTGAAAACTAGTGGGAAGTTGGAAAACAACTTAAATAGTGACGCGCATAACCTTAAAGTTACTGCCGCGCGAAATTAGTCACAGTAACGTGTTTTTTCATCGTTTTAATTCAATGAGTGTTAATAATGAAAACATCAGAAACTTTGGTATACTTAGTAATATGCAGTGTAAGTTGCTTTCAATTGGTCGGTAGTTTTTTCGTTAAAACGCTTTTTGGCTAAAAACAATTTTCTAAAATATAAAAGTGGCGAAAGTATGGGAAGTGCAGTAAAAATCGAAAGTAAATGCAACATGCATAACCTCAAAATTACCTCCGCGCGAATGTAACTAACGCTGACTGTTTTTTTATTGCTAAACCTATAAATCCTTTTTTAAAAACCCAAAGATCTAACTGATACGGCTGTTGGGTGAAAAACCTATTTAAAGAGATGCCATTTTAACATTAAGTTTATGTAGCTATTGATAATGCTCGTTAAACAGTAGGGTCCAAGTCGGTGTAGGAAATGTAGTCTCACCCTAAACAGCAATGACGTCATAATATAGTTCCTTTAAAAAAAGTCTACAATCGTATCTATTCTATATATATATATATATATATATATATATATATATATATATATATATATATATATATATGTGTGTGTGTGTGTGTGTATGTATATGTATACACACACGCACGCACGAACGCACGAGTGGAAGTGTTAATTGGATAATAAATAACGTTGTAATAAAAAAAAAATCAGGACTTACTATTTCAAAACAGTAAGTACAGTTTACATTTGTGAACGTAGCTTTTGCTTACGACGTACATGTTACCTTATCGGTTTCACAAATATTGCTGCTCTTTGAACACAAATTCGAATCTTTAAAAATGCCACGATTTATTAGAAAATCGATAACAACGACCGTAATCCCAACTTAAACCGAAAGTTTTTTTTTATATAAAGGCGAAAAGCACATTGAGGCTATTATCGCCTCCCTAAAATGTGAGTGTAATGTGTGGTCGTAAATGTGTGTTAGACTCGGGTACCATGAGGGATGTCTAAATCCTCTCAATAGGTGCAGCTAGTCTGCACCCCCTGCGGGGAACTGAAAAAAGGCAAATCGCAAAGTTCACAAGTAACGGCTGTTATGCTGTAACGTAACTTGTAACTACGAATGCACATTGATAATGATGAATATATTGATAAATAACATAGTGAAAAGGCGCATGTCGGTGACCTTGGCGTAGTAAATCTTTCGTGCACCATACGATGTGTAAGTAAACGACAATGACAATATACTTCAATAATAAATTGCATGAAATCATAACTTATCGTAAGAAATTCAGTATTACGCGGGTGAATATCTTTATTCAATGGTTATGAAAAATTATTGTAAACATCGTTACTTTAGTAAATCACCCGGAAGTGCAGTCGTAGGCTACCAAAATGTTAATCTCTGCAGTTCCTTAAGCTGATTACGATTATGAAATTACCTTTTAAAAAATGTTTAAGATAAAGTAATGAATATTTAAAGATTTGAAAAGGCCACCGTTTTGAAACTGTACTCGATAAAAATGTTGCTGGATAAAAATTTGCCCAAGCTGTTGTCAAAATCGATTTTTTTGTGTGAAGTTTGAACCAGATCTGACTAAAATTGTAACGTAGGCTACTCTAAAAAAACATAATTTTTAAGAACCTCCAAAAGTGATCTAGTGTTGAGAAATATATGCTCATTTCAGTATATATTTAATAATATAAAAAATTCAGTAATATAATAAAAAAATATTCAGTAATATAAAAAAAAAATTAATGGAAAATTGTTAAATTTATAAAACTACTGAATCCCGACTGCCGTCCAATTCATATTTTAAAAATTGATTTTGGAAATTTTAAGCGCCAATTTAATGCAGATTTTATCGTCAGTCACGATGATGAAATCGGATTTTCAAAAGTTAGTAGAAGATAAAAAGTTAAACTATACAACATTTTAAAGATATAAAATGGCCGCTGGCGGCTGTTGAACGGATTTTGCTTGAACTACAGTATTATTGAAATTCAAGTTTAAATGTAATAAAAATTGCGAGAGTGTCAAGCACGCATGCACGAAATGGAGGGGATCTTTGATGGCGGACAGAGGTATTTTCGGTTACCTCCAGAACTGTAAATTTATCTCACATTTGCTACACTAACTTAATTTCTTTATAACCAAAGTCGTATTCGGCGCAGCTAGACACCAAGGCTATAAAATATATAAGGGAATACGCTCTAATAGGCCTATGTACCAAGTATTCAGTGCGAAGGAAGGTATGACTTTCTGTTTGGAGCCTACTTCCTGACTTGGCTTTTAATTTAAAAGAAACGTTTTTCCACTCTCCTCCCCAGGAATTTTGTGTATACAGTTAAAAACAGTCAAAAATAAAAAATATAAATTCTCAGAAATGTTTAAACTATTTTGACTGAAAGTTGTACAAATTTAAATTAATAATAAGCAATGATGGTTACTTACTGTTTTCCCCCTAACAATTTTATAGGAGCTTTGTAGGCCTGAAAACAAAACTAGTAATCAGTGTGTGACAATTTTGAATTGAAGTGTTATTCTTTAATTGCCAATTCGGAATTATTTGATCAGGCAAGCCAAAAATGTACATAGAAACGCCATAGCGTATAACATAGTCCCATATCGTTTTAATTTTTTAAAAATATAAAGGCGAAAAGCACATTAAGGCTATTATCGCCTCGCTAAATGTAGCGTGAGTCTAAAGTGTTAAAGTCGCAAGTGTAATGTTGCAAGTGCGCGCGCGCGTGCGTGCGCGCAGACTCGGGTACCGCGAGAGACGTCTAAATCCTCTCAATAGGTGCAACAAGTCTGCAACCCCTGCGGGGTCGTTTTGTTTAAAAAACACAAAGTATATAATGCATTACTTGTTAAAATTTGGTGTAAATATTTTTGTTATATTTTATATGTATACAACGTTATGAACTGGGGCTTTTTCAATGAATCGATCAATCGGTAGTTAAAAAAATCTATTTTAATGGTTGTAACTATTTTACAATATTCTTATAACCATTTCTTGAATTCTACAACAATAAGAACCCAAGAATGGACACTATCATGTGACCCAGACTCTATAAAAAGTTTTCCGAATAATATTTTAATAACCTTATTCGAAATTTATGTAATGCCCCAAAGAAAAATGATACTGTAAACAAAAATTTGACTGATCACGTCTCGAGATATTTAATGTTAAAAATTTTAAATAGCCGAAATTTATAAAATTTTAGAGCTTTGTTTTGATAAAAAAAAAGTGCATCAAGCAAATATTAACAAAATATGTCTCATCTACTTATAAAGTTATTGTACATCTACTTACAAAGGTCTTTAAGAAAAAAAACTGTGCGTTAGATGTTGTACATTTTGTGTAGTATCCTATATTTCTTACTAAAACAGTCCTTGGTCGAGTAAGTTCTGAACACACTGTATAATATACAAAAAATCCTCATTTCTATTATTTAAACTACTTAGCCTATTAAAAAAGCGCTGTTTTGAAAATCGCGAAAAACTGCAAAAATTTGCCTTAATTTTATCAAAAAAAGTGAAAGAAAATATTGATAAAATTTCGCTTCAATCTGCGAGAGCGCCGCTTTATTAATCTATGGTTAAAGTTCAAAGACTTAACTAGATGTCCTACGTCTGTTTACCGGAAATGAACCAATTTATTGTTTACTTTGGTGTTAGTGCCCAAAAACTGTTGTTGTGGTCGATATTCAACAAGTACACAATGTTATGATTAATTAATAAACAGCTTTTAAGTGGGCTCGTGATTCCAAGGACACCAAACATTGTCGCCAGTTTGATGATAACACGCTGATATTGCAGTTTCTTTTTCCTTGTGATAACAAAGTCACAATATTTTGACATGTTTTCTCAGTTGAACAAAAACATCATGCAATCTAAACACAGACAAAACTTAATATGGGTCCTTTTTATACATTTAAAACTAAAATGATTTTCTTCAGCAGAGCATTTGTGGAGGTATAATCAAAAATCGTTTTTATTATTTTTACTTTACTGTAGGCATAAAGTAAAACAGGAATTTTGTCAGAGTCTAACAACCATTAAGAGCCTATTAAGTTTTTAAAATTGTCTCTAAATGATGAAATAATAATGTTTACCATAACTGTATATTTTTAAATGGAATACGCAATCATATATATATATATATATATATATATATATATATATATATATATATATATATGTATATGTATATGTATATATATGTATATAAATTGTCTCTAAATGATGAAATATTAATATTTATCATAACTGTATAAAATGATGAAATATTAATATATATATATATATATATATATGTATATATGTATATATATAAATTGTCTCTAAATGATAAATATTAATGTTTACAATAACTGTATATTTTTAAATGGAATAAGCAATTATATATATATATATATATATATATATATATATATATATATATATATATATATATATATATATATATATATATATATGATGAAATATTAATGTTGTCTCTAAATGATGAAATATTAATGTTTACAATAACTGTATATTTTTAACTAGAATATATATATATATATATATATATATAATATATATATATATATATATATATATATAACGTTTCGAGAATGATTGTGCTTTTAAAAAAACTAGGCCTAAATATTAATTATAAGTTAATTATTTTTAGTACTAAAAAAAAAGTCGTATACACAAATGATGGTAAAAACCCGATTAATAGAAATAATAATAATTATAACATTACAATCTTATTTAAAAACTTTCTCGAACTTTGGGGACACGTTGGTCGATGGTCAGTGTGGCTAAAGCACGTGTCTTCTGCGTCTCTGAACTGGATACCATAAGGTTCTATGAACTGGATACCATAAGGTTCTAAGAAGTTCTAGCTGCAGTTACTCCTGTAGTTTTTAATACAATATTCTGGTATGGAATACACTGTTAATAGGCTATTTAAATTGGTATCTTAATCATATTATGATTCTGAAAGTTTGTGTGTTTATTCTATCACGCCTTAACTACTGGACCGATTTAATTCAAATGGTATAAACATGGTTTAGGTACCTGAGATGAACGTAGGTCTATTCCAGTTTTAAAAAACTCAATTATACTACTTACCCAGTACAACATAATTATTTAATATTTAGTTTTGTGAGAAGCGTTATCTGTACAACGTTACGTTTTATACGTTTATTATATACCCGTTGCTGCTTTGCCTGCAATTTTTTTAATGCAGGTAATAAAATTTATAATCGATTTTCAAATTTAGAATAGCTTAATTTCAGTTTAATATATTTTTATATACAATATTATACGATTTATGGTTTTCAGTCGACATATAGATTTTTGCTACTCGATACTCTAGAACAGGGTTATTATAAATACAGTATAATTAAACATCACTATTATACAATTAACACTTGCCACAAAACTAAATACTAAATAATTAAGTTGGACCGAGTATGATGGCGTTTAAAATAATTTAAACATTTATTATTCACACCTACCCATAGGCCTACATAATAAACGTAAAAAACGTCACTGTTATACAATCAACCCTTGAATTCTAATTAATTACGTTTGATTGGGTAAGTAGTATGATGGCGTTTTTCCTTAGTTTACGCCCTCATTGGAGCACTTTAATTAATGTCCATACACCTCCATGTCCAACATTGCTTTGAGAACTAGCGTTTCAGTCTCTTCTTCTGTTCCCAAAATTTCTTCATCTTGACCGGCCTGGCTGCCCTTTGTTCATCAGTTATGGTATAGGTCTTTAGTTAAATGGTATAGCTTGAATCGCAGGTATTTATTCCTTAGAAACCTCTTCTCTGCTCTACCTTCAATTTGAGGCACCATGAAATTTAACTCTTCCAAATCACTCTGGATTTCTTTGAACCAATTATTCTGCGTGATTTATCAATGATTGCGTTTAAAATAATTTAAACATTTATTATTCACACCAACCAATATAGGTCTATAATAAACATATAAAATGTCACTGTTGCACAGTTAACATGTCACAAAACGAAATACTAAATAATTACATTGAACTGGGTAAATAGTGTAATTGCGTTTTTCAAAACGGGAATAGGCTTATGTTTATCTCAGGTACCTAAAGCATGTTCATACCTAAATTTCATCTCAATTGGTCCAGTAGTTAAAGCGTGATTGAATAACAAACAAATAAGCAAACAATCTTTCAGAAATATATGATTAAGATGGTAGGTGTGAATAATAAATAATTTATTTTACGCGTCATTATACTACTTACCCAGCCGAACTTATTTATTTAGTATTAAGTTTTGTGATGTGTTAACTGTACAGCAGTGACGATTTATGTTGTTATATATGTTATATTTCTTAATATAATGTTATAAATCTGAAAGTTTGCGTGTGTGCGCGCGCACGCGCGGGCGCGCGTTTCAATCACGCATTAACCGATTGAGATTAAATTAGGAATGAACAAGGTTTAGGTACCTGAGATGGACATAGATGCATTCCCATTTTAAAATCTGAATCCCTGTTATTATTTATTGTAAAATTATTGTTTGTAAGCTTACATTTGCAATGATTTTAATTGAACATTTTTCAAAAATCCCTATAATTCCAAACAACCTGCTTTTTCAATTTAAAAGATTGCCGTTTCCACTGAAGTTGACATTTACAAGTAGCAGGGTTAAGCAGGCGTTAAGAGTAGCAGGAATACGTCCCACGGTCAGTTACATAACGCCTGAACGCCTGTTCTAGTGTCGAGTTGAAAAAAATCTGTCTTGGCCGAAAACCATATATCGTATAATACGGTATCTTATCTTATCTTAATCTTTCTTAATCTAATTCATATTATATTTCTGAAAGTTTGTGTGTGTTTGTTTGTTTGTTATTCAATCACGCTTTAACCACTGGACCAATTGAGATGAAATTGGGTACGAATATGGTTTAAGTATCAGAGATAAACATAGGCCTATTCCCGTTTTACAAAACGTCATTATACTACGTACCCAGCCCAAAATAATTATTAGTTTTTAGTTTTGTGGCATGTGTTAACTGTAGTTATTTACTGGACCTGAGATTTAGGTACCTGAGATGAACATAGTTTCAATCCTAATTTTAAGAATCTTAATCTGTGTTTTATTTATTGCAAAATTATTGCTTTTAATGTAACATTTTCAATTATTTTAGTTGAAATTTTTTTCAAAACTGACTAATTTGTTACTGTGTTGAATTTTCAATATTAAATGTAAAAAAATCCATACGCAGAGTGCCAATTGTAAGGTAGTATATATATTTGTGTAATTACATTATATGAAAAAATGGTAAATATGCAGTGTAGCATATCCTGGATTTTTCGATATTTTGTTACTAAAATGCTTTATTATATGCCCAAAAGCGAGAATCCAAAATATGAAAGCACGAGAAGTACGATAAAAATCGAAAATAAAAGTGACCAACATAACCTCAAAATTGCTACCCGGTGAAAATCGGTAACGTGTTGTAGATCGGTAAAACAATAAAAATATGTCTAACACAGGTTTTGGGTGATAAGAAACCCATTTTTTAAAAGAATACTGCATAACCAAACTGACACGGTTGTTAGGCCTAACACGGTGATGCGTGAAAAAACCTGTACATTTTTTTAAAGAATACTACATATCCTAACTGACACGGTTGTTGGGCCTATTACGGTGATGTGTGAAAAAAACCTTTATTTTTTTTTAAGAATACTACATAACCTAATTGACATGGTTGTTAGGCCTAACACGGTGATGCGTGAAAAACCTTTATATTTTTTTAAAGAATACTCCATAAGTTAACTAACATGGTTATTGGGCCTAACGCGGTGATGCATTAAAAAAACCTTTTATTTTTTTAAAAAGAGTACTCCATAACCTAACTGACACGGTTGTTGGTCCTAACACGGTGATGCATGATCTTTAATGTATATTACGATTGCGGGAAAAGCCGTGACGGGTAACAGGTAATCATATTAATATTTCTGAAAGTTTGTTTTTGTTTATTTGTTTGTTATTCAATGACACTTTAACTACTGGACCAAATGAGATTAAATTTGGTGTGAACACGTTTTAGGTATCTGAGATAAACACAATACTATTCCAGTTTAATTGTATAATAGTGACTTTTTAATAATACTGTATTTTATTAAAATATGACATGACCCTGTTTTAGCGTATCGAGTAGCAAAAATTTATATGTCTTGGCCGAAAACCATAAATCATATAATATTGTATATAGAAATATATTAAAATGAAATAACCTATTCTGATTTTGAAAATTGACTATAAATTTTATTGCTTACATTATAATTGCAGGCAAAGTCGCAACGGGTAACAGTAGTATAGAAATATATAAAATTGACAAACTATTATGATTTTGAAAATCGACTTTAAATTTTGTTACTTACATATTATAATTACGGGCGAAGCCGCGACTGGTAACAACTATTTTTTATATAAATATCTAATTTGAGAGGAACATCAGTTCAGTTTAAAAAGATTTCTGTGTCAAGATTTTGCTATATTTTATTAGGCCTACAAAGAGCTTAAAGTTAAGAGTTGTGAGCATATAGAGTTTTTTTAAACCTGTTTTAAAAACCGAATCGTTTTTCTCTATAAGTATGTTCAGTAATACAAACTTAAATTATAATTGTCGTCTTTATATACTACATACCCATACCCAGCCCAACTATTTAACATAGTGTTTCAGCGTTCCTTAGTAAATATTTTAATTAACACAATTGTTCTACATGCTCATCCCAGCCATCAATTAGAACATTATCACTTGGATATACTGTATACTGTAAAAAACTGACGTTTTTTCTTTATGGTTTAAAAAGATTTCTGTAATATATTGAATAATAATATAATTAATGCACGCCATTTTATTACATACTCAGCCCAGATTGCACGAAGTATTTAACATCTTTTCGTTTTTATTTCAAAAATAAAATAAGTACTGAAACAAAGATTGATATAAATTAAACATAAATCCTTTTTTAAGAGTACTGGGATGACACTAATTCCGTAATGCTCAAGCGTCCATATTTAGGAACATTTGTCTCGGAAATTAATAATTATGGATGTTTAATTTTTGTTTGTTCTAAAGATTAGATCTTTGTTGTTATTTAAAGCAGAGGATTTTTCAAATATGACAAAAAATTTCTGAAACAAATATTGTAGTAATGTTATTTTTTTAAATAAAGAGTAATTTTGAAATATCCTCTGCTTAAAATAAGATTAGTGTAATAAAAAAAAATCTTCAGTAGTTCTCGGGAAAAAGTGTTCCTGTACCTTGGAAACACAATGCTTTCAGGAAAAAGAGGTTAACACAAAATCGAATAAAACGGTTGTTTTCCAAACTTAACCTTAAATATTTGTAAATTATATTTAAATTAGTATCTTATAAATTTATAGGAGATTATTTATATTACTAATTTCATCTTCAAACACTTTACAATTACTTTAAGAAATTCTAATTTTGTTTTCAAAAGATCTGCCTTTCCTTAGTTCAGTACCAGTGCTACGCCCCGCTTCGGTGGCCTAGTTGATAGCATACGCTTTCACCCCGAGGACCCGAGTTCGATTCCCGGCCAGGGCTTGGCATTTTCATACACTATAAATCATCCCAAAGTCTGCATTAGCCCAAGTGTGCACAATAGTCGGACGTTAAAAAAAAAACAACCTAAAATCAGAAACTGAAAGATTGCTTCTTTCTGTAGGATTGTATAGGCCTACACGTTTCCACTTTTTAAATGCTTTCAGACTTCTATGCTTATTTATATATTTACATAATGATATATATTTATAACGAAAATAACCTCATAATACGAAACACAGGACAAAACTATTCGTAAAACAACATGTGATTGCATAATCAGCTGTTGCTCAGCTGTTCAGCGAATCTTAGAAATCACAGAAAAATAATAAAGAAATATGCACTTCAATAAAAAATGTAAGCAAAAAGTGAACTCTTAGCAAGACTGAATATTGCAAGATATTAGTAAGCCTTTCTTTTAGCAAGATACCAGACTATATATAAACTAGGGAGTAGGCTAAAGCTTAAATACACCTGTACACGGCAAGGCAACAACGCATGTTAATTTATGTTGTACTGCTCAAAACATAAAAAATGTATTTCGGTATCAAAATAATCAAAATGAAGTGCTGATTTAAAAAATCATAAAAATATGAAAATCAAATTTAACAGATTCGATTGGAACCCATCCTAAAAATATGTGGTTTTTATTTAAACAACAGCTGATGTTTAACTGTTAATGTTACATACACATGGGTGACTCTTTACTATTCCAAGAGTCAACAAAAACTGTGTGGGGTAGACATGGGTCGATAGGGTTTAATAACATTGTTGCATGGGGAAAGTTTTGTTTCGTCTTTATTGTGTTCATCACCCCAACATTGTTGGCTGAAAACGTAGAAAGAAATGGTTCAAGCGAAGCGAATATTTTCCTCAGTATTAAGTTCGTGAAGAATCGGTATTCAGTATCGCGTTTTCTTTATTGTTTGAGTGTGTTTCCTAAACCTCCATTCTCTTCATTGCCATTTTTTAAATTTAATTAATTTTTTTTTTAAAGGACGAATGTTATTGATAAATGTATTTCTGACTTCTTTGTTTAGTAAAAACATTGCAAACAACTAATAACCTTCAAAATTTACTTAAATTATTTTTTTTATTGGTAGACTACCTTAAAACAATGTAGGCCTATACAGAAAATGCATATTTTATACATATATTTTTTTAAACTATGACAGTATTTTATTGCAAAGTCAGTTTTAGCACGTTAGGTTTTAAGAACATTCACTCGAACTTAAACGACACGCTATATACTGTTGTTATTTGTATCACAAAACAGTGAAACTTCAGCTTTAAGGTTAGTTTCCGCTAGTAAATTTTGCATAACTATTCATTTTGAAATATCTTTCAAGGCCTACTAAAACGTTTACAAGTCCTTGAATAAACTAATGTATCTATAAAGGGCAATTAAAAAAAAATTTTTTTTTGTAAATCATCTTCCTACAGTAACGTTTTTAATTAGTGCTTACTAACCAAATCGCTAGCGAAACAGTTTTATTCAGGCGTTTGTTTGAGCATTCTGTTTGTTAATTAGACTGTATCTATGATTGTTCTATTTATTTTACGACACATTTTAAAGTTTTTATTAATATTTTTTAGTTTTTGTTCATTGATCTTTATTTATTTCATACACGGTTAGGTTTCTCACAATAAATTTTACTTGTTGCAGTTGAAATTGGACATTTATGTGTCTTATAACCTCCGACAATGAATACAGCCAATTTTTGCCAAATTTATCGATCTGTGGTTCTTGTAATAACAAATTTAATGGATAAAAATATAGTAAAAAAAAGCAATATATTTAGTATGACACAAGTATAAGTACTCAACGTTACATTGAAATTGCCAGTTTATAATGTTGCGCCTACTTACAATGTAACGCAACCTGCTACACATAACTGGGCAGCGCCAATTTACTCCAAACTAAAAGAAAATTTCGATTATCAGTAAGTGTTTCCATAATATTTTACATTATGTATCGTAACGCCAACTGTTGGTGCGGTTTTTGAATGTATTTTACACAGTCTGAATTATTATCATTCACACGCCATCTTTAAATGTTTATGCGAAACTTTCAAATGAATATTGTTCTAAAGTAAATTTTGTCTTAACTATTGTTGTCTAAAACTTAGAGAATTATTGGGATCACATGACCACACTTGTTCAATAAATTATAAGTTAACCTAACTTGCTAAAAAGAGGCAACAGTTCCAATAAGTGGAAAGTGTATGAAAATTATATTGACTGCGGAAAAAACATTTTATACCCTTTATTATTTTAATTTTTTTCAGTAGTTCTTAGTAACTTCCTTTAAAAAAAAATTGTCGTACACATAACAGTAAAATTAGAGAACAAAATAATAAAGTATCTAAAAAAATCAGCTGTTTCAGGAAAATAACTTCGTGAAAATATAACTCATACAAGTCAATTTTTGTTTTAGTAGCTAATATTGCAGGAATCAGTTAATTGTTCAGTTCAGATCATTGCTTCCTTGATAAGTCCTTATGATATAGAATAAGCTAAATTTGTTAAAACATTAATCAGTTCATTTAACGAAGTATAATGTAACAAGTGCATTTATTATTAATTAGCTGTCACACGTTGCGGCTTCGCCTGCAATTATAATGTAGACAATGAAATTTATAATCGATTTTCAAAATCAGAGTAGTTCATTAAATTTTAATATATTTCTATTTACAATATTATACGATTTATGGTTTTCGGCCAAGAAATATACATTTTTGCTACTCGGTACTCTAAAACAGGGTGCTGTCATATTTTAATAAAATACAGTTTTATTAAAAAGTAACTTGTACAATTAAACTGGAATAGTATTGTGTTTATCTCAGGTACCTAAACCGTGTTCATACCAAATTTAATCTCAATTGGTCCAGTAGTTAAAGTGTGATTGAATAACAAACAAATAAACAAAAACAAACTTTCAAAAATATAATATGATTACCTGTTACCCGTCACGGCTTTTCCCGCAATCGTAATATACATTAAAATCACGCATCACCGTGTCAGGACCAACACCCGTGTCAGTTAGGTTATGGTGATTTTTTTTAATAAGGTTTTTTTTAACGTATCACCGTGTTAGGCCTACCAACTGTGTCAGGATATGTAGTATTCTTTAAAAAAATATGAAGTTTTTTTTCACGCATCACCGTGTTAGGCCTAACAACCGTCTCAATTAAGGTTTGGAGTACTTTTTAAAAAAATAAAGGTTTTTTTTTCACACATCACCATGATAGGTCCAACAACCATGTCAGTTAGGTTATGGAGTACTCTTTTTTTTTTAAAAAAAAGGTTTTTTAAATGCATCACCGTGTAAGGCCTAACAACCGTGTTAGTTTTGTTATGCAGTATTCTTTTAAAAAATGGGTTTCTTATCACCAAAAACCCGTGTTAGACGTATTTTTATTGTTTTACCGGTTTACAACACGTTACTGATTTTCGCCGGGTAGCAATTTTGAGGTTATGTTGATCACTTTTATTTTCGATTTTATCGTACTTCTCGTGCTTTCATATTTTGGATTCTTGCTTTTGGGCACATAATAAAGCATTTTCGTAACAAAAATATCGAAAAATCCAATATATGCTACACTGCATATTTACTTTTTTTTCATATAATGTAATTACACAAATATATATACTACCTTACAATTAAAGTATCCTAATAAAATTGTATATAATATATATATTCTGCACTCTGCTTCGAAAACACTGAAAAGTCTTAAATGAAAAATACCAGATTGTGATTATTAGATGAAAATGTAACATTAAAAACAATTTTGCAATAAATAAAACACAAATTAAGATTTGTAAAATGGGATTAGATCTATGTCCATGTCCAGTAAACAGTAATTAAACCTAACTACAGTTAACACATGTAACAAAACTAAATATTAATAATTATTTTGGACTGGGTAAGTAGTATAATGACGTTTTTTAAAACGGGAATAGGCCTATGTGTATCTCAGATACTTAAACCATATTCGTACCAAATTTCATCTCAATTGGTCCAGTGGTTAAAGCGTGATTGAATAACAAACAAACAAACACACAAACTTTCAGAAATATAATATGAATAATATGAATAAGATATTCTTATATTCTTATACAATTTGGTTATGGTATGTTCTTAATAACCTATATTATTTTTTTTTACATGATTTCCGCAAATTTCCATTGGAAATTTAACTATTTGGAACGGTATCTGGTAAAACCCATTACACGGGATTGCCTCATTTCTTCCACCATTGTAAACACGTGTTAAATTTTGCATAAAATGTCATTTTAAAATTTCGCTTAATTACAAAATGAATGAATGTTTTTATATTTTCATTGTAATTTAAAATTCTAAATTGTTAATTTCTGCAAGATTTGATCGCTGATCGCGACAGTGAAATCAGATTTTTTAGAAATTATAAAATTTATAATATTTTGAATTTCACGGCGGTCAGTTCTTTTTTTTCCAAAATGCAAAAAAATTTACCCGGCATACCATGCTTTATATCTTAACTTATATTTTAAAAAAACCAAATTTATTATACATATAACAAACAGGATATTTACTTTTATAAAAAATAAACCGAATATTATGATAAAATAAAAAATTAAGTAATCCGCCATGTTTATTACCGATCTCATTGCTAAATTGAAATTATACACAAATTAATTTATGTACGTTATAGTGTGGAAGATATATTTCATTGCAATAGTTTTAAACAATTTCGAGCTACATGTTATTAATAATGGCGTTAAATTTATTATTCATCTAATTTATGTACGAGGGTTGATCAAATATAAACGAGACTGATTTTTTAAAAAATTTATTGCTTACTTACAAATTATTCTTGATACAACTTATTTTTCTACATAGTCTCCCGCACGAGTAACACATTTTTCCCACCCGGATTGGAAGTTTTTTAATTCCATCTTCGTAAAAGTTCTCGGGCGTTCATTGAGCCATTGGAGCACGAAGGTCTCCACCGCAGAATCGTCTTCGAAACGCTGGCCTCCAAGAGCCTCTTTGAGTGGCCCAAACAGGTGATAGTCGCAGGGTGATAAGTCTGGACTGTATGGGGATGTTCCATTGGTTCCCAGCCAATTTGATCGAGTTTAAGCCTCGTAGCGTTCGCCGAATGTGGTCGGGCATTATCGTGAAGAAGAATGACGTTTCTCGCCGGTTTAGATTTCCTTTTCCTACGAAAAGACTGTTTTGCGGCCTCTAAAACATCGCAATAATATTGTGCATTTATTGTGCGTCGTTGATGGAGGAAATCGACGTGAAAGGCGCCTTGATTGTCGAAAAATACAGTGGCCATTACCTTCCCGGCCGACGATCGTGATTTGGCCTTCAGGTTTCTACTGCTTCCCGTCCTTCGGCGAATTCCTTGTGCCAAGCAAAAACGCGAGCTCTTGACAGGGTCCTGTCCCCGTATTGAGCCGTCAATCTACGAAAGATTTCAGTCGGATTGACCCCCTCCTTGGCCAAAAACTTAATAATAATTCTCTGCTCCACGGAAACGTGCACTTCACTCTCACTCATTGTATAGTTTTATACTGAAGGGTCCGAACGGAAATGTTGCCCGTCTACGCCCGTCCCAAACCTCCCAGGCTACCTGAAACCCCACCTTTAGAGTTCAATGTCCAACGGAAAAGTTTTTAGAAAGTATATTTGATCAGCCCTCGTACATAATTTTTTAAATGAATACTTAAAGCGGGGTATGGATGTTTGCACGGGAAAAAAATTCAGTTTGCCGTCACGCATCACGCTCATATATATATATATATATATATATATATATATATATATATATATATATATATATATATTGTATATATATATATATATGTATATATATATGTATATATATATATATATATATATATATATATATATATATATATATATATATATGTCTTGAGCAAAGCATAGAAAAGCAAACATTTTTCTTAAGAGTAACCACTGAGTCCAATACCCATATAGGTCTAACATGGATGATGTGAAACGATCCCTATATTTTTTAAAGAATGCGATATCCTGATACGGTTGTTGGCCTACACAGATGATGTGTTGAAAAAACTTTATATTTTTTAAAGAATCTTCTACATATACTAACTGGACAGTATTTGGTTATAAAGCTCTAACACGGTGATGAAAAACCTTTTATATTTTTTTAAAGAATACTAGGCTACATATCCTAACTGACACGGTGGTGCGTAAAAACTTTATATTTTTTAAAGAATACCATATATCCTGTAACTGACATTATTGTTGGGCCTATTACGGCGATGTGTGAAAAAGTTATTTTTTTAGTATACTTCAAACCTTAACTGACACGGTTGTTAAGTGTAACAGCAATGGATGTGAAGAAAAACTGTTATTTTTTTTAAAGAGTACTCCAAACCTTAACTGACACGTTTGTTAGAAAGCCATGGTGATGCGTAGAAAAATTCTATATATATATATTGTATATATATTTGTTTGAAGGGAAAACTTGTATGTTTGCTCCATTATATGACTTACCCAGTCCAGCTTAATTATTTAGTTTTGTGTCGTGTTAACTGTGTAACAGTGACGTTTTATATTGGTAGGTGTGAATAATAAATATTTAAATGCCATTATACTACTTACTCAGTGCAACTGAATTATTTAGAATTCAGTTTTGTGATATGTGTTAACTGTAGGCTACACCAGTGACGTTTTAATATTTTATACTTCTTAATATAATATTTTAAATTTGAAAGTTTGTGTGTTTTTGTTTGTTATTCAATCACATAATAATTACTGGACCGATTCAGATGAAACTTAAAATGAACATGGTTGTGGTACCTGAGATGGACATAGTTGTATTCCCGCTTTAAAAATCTGAATCCCTGTTATTATTTATTATAAAATTATTGTTTATACGCTTACATTTGCAATGATTTTAATTGAAACAATCTTATAATTCAAAACAACCTGCCTTTCCAAATTAAAATATTGCAGTTTCCATTAAAGTTGGCATTTACAATGAGAATAAGTTGCAGGGTCAAATATTAAGAGTATCAGGAATACATTTGGGACTCCTTGCTTCTCCCATGGTAAGTTATAGCCTGTTCTAGTGTCGAGTAGCAAAAATCTATGTCTTCGCAAAAAACCATAAAATCAAATAATATTGTATTTAGAAATATATTAAACTGAAATGAACGTACTCATGATTTTGAAAATCGACTATAAATTTTATTTTGTGGTGTAAAATATGTAGCCATAGCCCGTGATAAGAAGAAGTCACTTCTGTCGGCAGTCATGCGACTGCCACCTTTTTTTTAAATTTAACAAATTAATATTAAATAAATAAAACGTCAGCAGCTGCTTTTGAACATACGGCTCTTAGTTTCATAAGCAGAAGTCGTAGCAGTAAGACACGACCTTTCTAGAAAGTCAGCTCACTGGTAGATTTAAATTCATTTCAAGTATACTTATAGTGTAAGGCAAGTGCGGCTCTGTTTGTTTTTCCCCGTTTACAGAAAAAGTGCTTAACCCCGTCAAACATTAAACATTTAAACATCTCGAACATTAAAACTAAAAGATGACATTTAATGACAAGTACATTATTATTTGGTTTATCACGGCAATATTTTGTGTAATTTTGATCAGAGTTATTGAAATGTTTAAAGAAAAACATACACTGCACATATTTAATGGTATCTACCTCTTATATTCAATTAAATAGCAAATTTTAAAAATCTATCGAGTAATGTTGATAAACCCTTATTTTAAAAATTTCAGTAACAAATATAAATACTGAATTCACTGCTTATGAAGGTCGAAATACTTTTTTTTTATTTTTGGAACAGGAAGAAAGAAATGTTTTTTTCGTTATTGCAACATAGCCACCGGACCACATATTTAAATAATTAGGATTATGACTTATTTTTCCTTCTAGTGGTCTATTTACTCACCTCGTAAAGTCTACCGAGGTTTCGAAACTTCACTGTTTCATCTTCAAGCCGTAATACAAAATGTTCATCTTCAGGCCGTAATACAAAATGTTCATCTTCAGGCCGTAATACAAAATGTCAAATCTTTCTGTCGAGGTCGTCACAAAGTTAAACAAAACATTAAAAACACGTCACAAACACTAAACACAATTACAATTAAAATACACACGATATGTAATTGTATTTAGTGTTTGTGACGTGTGTTTTCAATGTTTTTAACTTTGTCACGACCTCGACAGAGGAATTTAACATTTTGTATTACGCCCTGAAGATGAAACAGGAAGGTTTCGAAACCGTTGTAGCCTCTACAAGATGAGTAAATAGACATCTAGACGGAAAATAGGTCATAGTCCTAATGTTTTTTGATAGAGATCCGGAAAGTATTGTACATTCTGTAGTGTTTTCCTCACTCGTTTCAGTTTCTAAAACTATAACTTTGAAATCCTCAAGTGCAGGGAACACAACAATATTTTTTTGTTTGTTAGTATAGCTGCAGGGAACACACCAATATTTTTTTGTTTGTTAGTATAGCTGCAGGGAACACACACAATATTTTTTTGTTTGTTAGTATAGCTGCAGGGAACACACCAATATTTTTTTGTTTGTTAGTATAGCTGCAGGGAACACACCAATATTTTTTTGTTTGTTAGTATAGCTGCAGGGAACACACCAATATTTTTTTGTTTGTTAGTATAGCTGCAGGGAACACACCAATATTTTTTTGTTTGTTAGTATAGCTGCAGGGAACACACCAATATTTTTTTGTTTGTTTTTACGCAATGTTTGTTTGTTAACGTGTATAGCTGCAGGAAACTGTTAGTATAGCTGCAGGAAACACACCAATATTTTTTGTTTGTTAGTATAGCTGCAGGAACACACCACAGATTTTTTTTGTCTAGCTTTTTTGTTTGTTAGCTGCAGAGTTCAGATATTTTTTTGTTTGCTTTTACTTGTTTAGTCCTAAATATGAGAAGAAAAAACTAAGGTTACATTATTTGTCTAAGAGAAAAACGGCTTTCTGGTTCAGTAATAATAAAAAGAAATGTTTTGTTTACTTAGGACCTGACCTGTAATGGTCACAGTTCATCCATCAACGAGGGCGGTCGTTTTGGTGTCACAGATTCCGCAGTAGGCCTAGAAAAACAACAAAACAACCTTTTAGGATATAATATTTTTTATAAATATTTCAAGTAATATGAAACAAATTTGTTTTTATAGCGTAACCTGATTTTTTTATTTTTAAATTGTTTTTTATAAATAAAACACCAGTCCTTTTCTTTTCATGTTTTATTCAATATAGGCCTAGGTGGAAATACTGAATAGGCATGTAGGCCCTATTTAGTGTTGTAGTTTTATAGGAGAACAACACTATATAAATTACTTTTCAAAAAGGTCTTCTCAAGACGTTTAAGCATGTTTTGAAAACAAAATAGATCTGTGTTTACTTCTAGAAGCAATATATTTTGACAAGTTTTTTCCTCTTGGAGGCAATTTTCACCTTTTGCCCCCCCCCCATACACAATATTTACTGCAAAAAGGATACGAAATTTTTGGAGGAGTATCTTTGCATCATGCAAAATATCAAAACACGATCATATTTAAAAAAGGCCAGACAATCCACCATTTTTTAACAAAAAACAATGAGTGATATTGACTTTATATTCTGATATAGCCAACGCCTTTGTTTTTTAGTAGGCCTATTATTAATATTTAATTTGACAACCATTGACTTTTCAAAATTCAGTTTTGTATTTACTAGAGACGTAATATTATAATTTAAAGTTGAACATAATGGGTTTTTATGATTTCTTTATAGCCTGTTTTAAAAAAAGTAGTAGTTCTCATAAAAAATCTAAAAACTTTTAGTATACTTTTGTTTTGTAAGTTGTGTAAACAACAATTATTAAAAAAAATATTATTTAACCAAAAATAGAAATCATGTATCACATTTTCTCTTCCTTTTTATTTTAATTACGATAATTTGTTCGAAAACACAACATAACCTAAAACTTATTATTGCTTATCAGCTGATCGCTAAGAATTAATATAAAACAACCGATCTTTTTACTATAACTACCAATATAAGAATTACATTAACGATTCTCCTCACACGCGCAAGGTCCCCAGTTCGATCCCGTGCGGATGTAGGAAATTTTAATGATGAGAATCTGGCGACTAGAAAATCAACTGTTATATATCGATATAAATTAATGCACTTGCATCACGCAGAATTCAATATCACAACCAGCCCAAAACATGATTAAAAAAAATTACTGCAGCATCAAATACATTTTTTACCTAGGTTATACTAGCATCCCCCTTTGCGGGTTTACTAGCAATTAGAAATTGTCCCACTTTAATTCTTCTGGGTGGAATAAAAAAATCCTTCTTTTGCAGATCCAAAAATTCTATCAATTCTACTTAACGATCTGGCTTGCTCTGTGTTTATAAATTAGGACTGCATGACTTATCTCAGATGGGGAAATTGTGACCATAAAATTGAAAATAAATTTTGTACACCACATAAAGGATAAAAGACTGAATTGTGTCAGTTTACAACGCCTCATGGTTTGGCAAATAACATGATTAATGCCGTTTTGCTTTTGTATAATATGATCTCTAACGGACTGTCTCTTCTCAACAACCACTAGTAGAAATCGAAGGAATTTTTTCATTCAACTTGGAAATTCTTCAAGGCTCGATTGATGCGTCAGCTTTCCGAATATCCCCAATTGGTACAGTTTTTGGAAATGATCGTAGTAAGCACCTATAACTGAAAGGTAACCAGAAAAAAATATTTTCAGATCCCAACATACCACGGTTTAAGAAGTAGCGTAGTTGTTAGGGTTTTGCGTTTATATACTTTAACCCTTTTTTAACACCTTAATTATGATTATCCCCCCCCCCAAGTGCTGTAAGTGCAATCACCTAAAACCCAGACAATCGATAATAACAAATTTTAACATCTGAGTTTAAAAATTTATTGAATTTTAGAAAACCCTTTCGTGTGCACTTACAAAGCGTAAGATAAAATATGCCGAATTTTTGCTCTCTGCGTCTTTTGGATATGAGATAATGTAATATTCGTTTTAACCCCTCTCCCACTTTGAACCCATCAGGAGTTGGTTTTTTTTACTGTTTCTTACGTGCTTGGGGAAATTTTTGTAATAAATTTGGTGTTTATAGGCCTTGTAATTTTGTAGATTTCGTGGCTCATATGAATACATGTACTAAAAAATTAATAAATTAAAACCTATTTTAAATTTGCTTTATACTGTTGTTTCATTAACATTGACCAACACTAACAGTTAATTACGCCTGTTGAATTTTGTTTTCATAAATCGCGATTTATATACAATATTATGTTTCGTCCAATAATTTAGATCACTACAATTTTGTTTGGAGTGAAAGCGTTAGGCTTATGAGCACTTAGCAGGCGAATATATAATTTTAATAACTTTATCACTTTATAAATAATTTATCCAAGATTGCTTCTTTAATTGTATATGGTCGTTATGATTTTAGAAACTACTAGTTGAGAGGAAAAGCATTTTATAGTTTCTAAAAAACAGACGCCAGGAATGCTGAAAGAGGATTGGGGCTAATTTTAGTCAACCTCGGAGAAATACTGTGGTTTGTTTCAATGCCGGTGTTGGTGTACTTTTATTTGTGTTTATTTTTAGACATTATATAGCTTTTTTATTTAATTTGTACGCATTCCGTTATTGTATAAACAGGGAGTTACTTGATATTTCACAATTCAGGATCTACACAGTATTGCTGTATTTTAGTTAAACGAATGGACAAATTTTGATGAATTTTGGCATGAATGGTCACTTTTTAAATAGTTTTAGATATTGAATTTAAACGAATGGACAAATTTTGATGAATTTTGGCATGTAGGCATACGTATTTTGCTTATAAGTCACTTTTTAAATAGTTTTTAGCCCTTTTTTAAAAAGAACACTTTAGAACTAACAAAGAGGTTTAAGAATGTAAGCTTGTTTAATCACCGGGAATTATTTTTTCTAAGCTTTTACTACGAAGTATTGAGTGTTGATATTGAAAAGTACTACAATCACTTTTACACGTTTAAAAGCATGCATACATACATATAGAAAAATACATTAGAACACATTTTAATTTTGATAACTGTATCTTAAAATTTTATTTTTTTAAAGTTAGTTTTCTTTTAATTTTAGAACTGGGGTTCCTAATCTTTCTATCACCGAGTACCATTTTGACTTTGGCGTACCTCCTAAATACTGGTAGGGTCTGTGGAGGGTATGGAATACCGAAACTGTAGAGCAGGGGCTATCCAGTTCAAAATTTATGAAAATCGGTTGCAGAATGATAAATTTGTAAATTTTCTGCGAAAGATTTACACTTTGTTTTGGTAATAAAGTAGATATAAAGGAAAAGTAAAACTATTTTGAACTGATTAAAATATAAGCCCTCTCAAACTTATCATTTTTATATTAATCACGTTCATTCAGCAGAAAGAGCATATTTTAGCTTGGAAATAGCCTATAAAATCAAAATTAAAATTTAGGGAAATTAATGTAAAGTCAAGTTATTTAGTATAATGTTACCACCACTTAATTTTATACTTTGGAAAGGGAAATGTGAAACTGGTTGCTTTCTGAAATGCCAAGAATTAGGGCGGTTTAAAAAATAACTATATACTATTAAATTTTACAATATATCTTATTGTACAGTATTATTGCATTTTACACACAAGATAAGATGAGCAGTTAATAATTATTATTTTCTAATTAAATAATAAATGGAAAACAGTAAATGGAAATGGAAATATGTGATTATAGGAAAAAAGACAAATATATCTTGTCTTTGAAAAAAGACAAAAATACAGCAAAAAAGACAATATATCATACATTGTCAGAGGCTGGGTATACAAAAGTACCTTTCTGTCTGTAGTCGAAAATAACTCCTTTTTAAAGAACTATTTAGTAACTCACAAAAAAATATCAATACTGTACACGTATCATAGGTTATTAGGTATCTATTCATGTAAATATTTAGCTGTCTACTAAATATTTAGTAAATAATTAGCCGCCTGAATTGGGAAAGCACTATTAATTAACAAAAATTTGAAGAGCATCATTAGGTTAGAACCGATGTGTTGTAGAAATGCCTTAACTCATATTTTAAAGTCGATTCTGAGTGACCAGTGGTAAGTAAACCTAACAATGCTATGCCACAGTGATTAAGTCGTTGGAATACATACATAATATTTTGCAATAATTTCCTACCTGATAATGTCTCCAAAATTGTATATTACTAGACTATGCTGCCTTCTAACGAGTTTATAATTAGCATTTTTTTCAATATAAAAAATACCAACATAGCCTCTATTGCTATTAAATAAATTTGTGTGTTATTTCAATATAGCCTACACTTGTTTATGAGTAAATGAGTAAATGTTTTAATTTTTTTGAATATTTTTCAAGTTTTTTTGCAATAGCTTCTGAACAGGTTTTTTGAGTGTAGGATTATAAATAAGCTACTCTGTTTTGTTAGGACTAACATTTTACCAAAATTTGATTGTATTCGTTTGAGTCGATTTTGAGAAAGTCCTATTTTAACTGTTCTGAAAAAAAAATTAGACGCTAACGAGTCTTATTTTATTCCAAATTTCGTTAAAATATGACGAAATAGTAGCCCAGTGATAAACAGAATTTTCGAGAAAAGTATTTGCAATTTATTGTATTGGTCTATCGTATTTTTATATGAAAATTGTTTTGTCTAAGAACTAAGTTATAGGGGCTAAACATTAATTTTCCTTAAACGTAGAGGATGTAACCGTACTAATTCATAAACTACAGAAAAAATATAAATTTGACCGTATAAACATTTGCAAAATGATAATTTGTTGACCTTTCGTATTTGCTTGTCGTAGATCAATTAACCTAAAATTTAAGTAAGGCTGTAAAGTTCATTTTGGTATTGGTAATTTTCCAACTCTTTTAATGACACGGTTTTTACTGGGGGAAGCGACAAGTGATACATTATTTTCAGTTTTTTGTGGAAAAGTCCAAAAATAATTTTTTACGTTACTAAAGTAATTTTTGAGAATTCGGTTTATCTAGAACTCTGAAAAGCCCAGGAAGGTCATAAACAGTAAACGTTGGGGGGATTCACCCTGTGGAACAATATGTAGCCAGATGGACTGATGGAGGCCACACTCGCCACAGCGCTGTTAAACTTACAGAACTCGTACAAGAAATGAAGTACTTCTGAGAAACGATAATAAATTACTTCAGTGAATGCTATTGTTAAAATACTAAATTTGTTCTTGTGATTTTTTGTAGCGGGTGTTCCAAACATACAATAACTTACCACAGTAATATTTCCGCCGCGGTAGAGAGTATTTCCGAATCGTAAATTTATTTTATTTAAAATTTGTTCCACTATCTTAGTTATAATAATAGGCCTATAGCCTAAATTTGAGATAAATATGTTTTATTTTAATGTTTCTGTTCCAATATTCAGAGTGTTTTGTAAGTTGTATTTACAATTTGTAAGATCGGAAACATAAATCGTTTAACTTTAAGCTTTAGAGAGGCGATCACTGACATGCTGACTGTCGTACTTTCAGACGAGCCACATCTTCAAACTTTTTTTAAATTCCAATAAAGTCAATAAAAAAGTGAAGTAATTTTCAAACCAAAATATTTTAAAACAATTGATAATTTTTTTCCCAGAAATATCTTTCCACTTCCCTTGTGTGTGTGTGTGTGTGTGTGTGTGTGTGTGTGTGTGTGTGTGTGTGTGTGTGTGTGTGTGTGTGTGTGTGTGTGTGTGTGTGTGTGTGTGTGTGTGTGTGTGTGTGTGTGTGTGTGTGTGTGTGTGTGTGTGTGTGTGTGTGTGTGTGTGTGTGTGTGTGTGTGTGTGTGTGTGTGTGTGTGTGTGTGTGTGTGTGTGTGTGTGTGTGTGTGTGTGTGTGTGTGTGTGTGTGTGTGTGTGTGTGTGTGTGTGTGTGTGTGTGTGTGTGTGTGTGTGTGTGCAAATGTGTATGCGTGCGTGCGTGTGCACAATATATACAATATCGGATAATATACATATATATATATATATATATATATATATATATATATATATATATATATTTTGGCAACATTTTGCAAAATTGGTTAATTAGATTTCAGTTCTTAACTAAAGCAGAGGTTTATTTATTTATTTTTTTAAATGACACATTACTTAAAATCACAATCGTATAGATTTTAGGTTTTTTGTAGGCTATTGCAGTTATAAAAGACAAAAACAACTAAATTTGAGTAAAATCTGTTCAACCGATTTTTGAAATTTGGTTTCTTTTAGATTTTCTCCACTATCGATTTTCCAGAACAATGCATTTTTTTAATTGGTAGGGTCTCTAGCCAATTTACTTGAATTTGAAAAAAAATTGTCAGTTTGTGTGACGTCACACACGATGAAGGAAATACTAAATTTTTAACAACCCTTCACAAATTTATGTAGCAGACTCCAGAATGGGTCTTGCCATGAAGCTATAGCTCTTTTTTGAATAGAAATCCGGCAAGAATAGTTACGGACGTAAAAAATATGAATATAATATACATTTTATAAGATAAGAAGAAGTGTAGGTAGTTTTTATTACTGTAGTTTTTGCCTAGGAACAGAATATAATTGCTTATAAAATACAGTACAATTATAATCTTGTATTTTATTACATTTATTGTATCAATATATTCTCTTTATAAGTATAGGCTTATGACTGAATACCAATGTAATAATACAAAATTTTAAAGCCCCAATAAGATTCAGATTTTGGGAATAAACATGTTCAGATTGCCTTCGTTTCCTTGTAAATAACGTTTTTTATTATTCTAACAGCCTGTTTCTATAACATTCATTTAATACTTAAGTATTAACTGTTAAGATTAATATAATTTCATTTTTCATTCTGTTTCCAGTTTAATCAAAGATTACCCAATCTCCAATTAACTTCTCACTAACTTTAAAGAAAGATTAAGAAAAATGGCTGCATCCAAACATACTATCAATGTATTATTGTAATTTTAGAATATGTCGAGTGATTTTTTTCCATATTAAAGTTGTTGCCATTGATATTGTGCTATAAGTGTTTGAGTACTGTAGGCTGTTACTTTTTTGGAGAAAAGTGGCATACTCCAGGCAGTAGTAAAGAAGAGATGCTTTGAAATTCGTCTCAACATCGCTTTATTTACTGAACGTAAATCTAATTTTAAATTCTTCATCAGAAAAATAAAATGAAATTTAAGTTATAATATTTAAATAAACCAGTTACTTCTGTTAATTCTTTATCTCAACTGCTATTATCATAATTTTGATTCGCGTGAACTCTGCAAATTAGGCCTAAAATCAATTTGTAGGTTATGTAATTATTGCATAAAAATAATTTGGAGAAAAAAATTGGTAACACTGAAAATATAATAAATAAAATTTTAACAGTCAAACAAAAACAAGTAATATGAACCTAAATTAAATTTGGACAATGTAGTTGAATCATAATTAAAATGAAATACATTTGCACAACAAAATGTCACAAATTTTGTGAAATAGGTTAGCAATTTATCTACATTTAAAATATTTAGATTGACCGATACTGGGACTTAAAATTAATAAGAATTTAATCTTCGATTAACAGTTAATGATTTTTCTAGAATCTGAAATTGATTGTTTTATTAAAGATTGTATAACGATGGGTTAAATAAGTTCATGGCCGTTCTAAAAACCGGCTGTGAATAGCATCAAATTTAAAAAAATATAAAACCGTGAATTTTATTACAACTAAAAAATTTCTAGTGGTCCCGTTAACAGACCTAAAGTTACAGAATGTTTTTGAATTGTATACAAAGTGGAAAATAAACGTAAAAATGTCTTAACAAAATTAAAATAGCTTAAATAATAATAAATTAGAAAAAAATGGTAGACTAAAAAAATTTAGTTGGATAAAAAGGGTTAAGTCAGTAATGGATAGGATAGCTTGTCACAAAAAACGTGTCAACCAAAAGCAAAAATTAAACCATAATAAGTCAATGAATAACTAGAAAAATATGAATTAATTATATGCATAATCTTAATATATAAAAGAAAAAGTCCTGACTGACTGATTCATAATCAACGCAGAGCCAAAAGTATTTTAGCTAGCGACTTGATATTTTCAGAGTACATTTATGTTACCATGTAGGCGTGCAATAAGAAAGGATTTTGCAAAAAAATTATTTTAACGCCATTAAACTACTTACCCAGTCCAAATGTAATAATCAACGTACTGCCAATACTATTATAGCTAGAGACTTCTTTTCAGCGTAATTTTCAGCGTAATTTCAGCGTACCTTCTTACTACAATGTCAAGGTACACTAAGAAAGGATTTTGCAAACATATGAATTTCACGCCATTAAACTACTTACTCAGCCCAAATTTAATAATAAACGTATAGCCAAGACTACAGTACCTAAATATTTGAAATTTTCAGGGTTACCACCACATGTAAGGGTGAACTGAAAAATGATTTTCCAATATTCAACCCCTAAAGAGGTAAAAATGAGGTACAACAATTTATATTGGAGAAATATGTTTTTCGTCTGACCTTGTTAAAACGTAACATAGTCACTCTTATATATAAGTAATGAAATAATATTTTTCACCATTTCCAAAACTCATCCCCTAAAGAGATTGAAAGGGGGTAGAAAATGTAAAAAAGGACTGTACAATTTTGCTTTGAAAAAAATATTTGTTTTGGATCGTATATTCTAGAAATATGCTATGAAACACAAATAATGGAACACATATTTCAACATTTTTCCGAATTCATTTCCTAAAAGTTTAAAAATGTAAAAAGAGGTATAATTGGAGAAAAAAGTGTTTTCATTGGAGAAAAATATTTTTTATCAGCTTTTCTTAAAAGTAAACAAAATATTCTAAAACAAAAATTATGATACACCTAATTCAGCATCTCCCCGAATTCATCCCCTAAAAGGACAAAAATATAAAAGAGGTATAAATGTTTACCTCTTATTATTGGAGGAAAATATTTTTTATCAGATTTCTTAAATTCGAATGGAACACGTTTGAATATAAAACATATTCATGTTATAATTTGTTTTCATATTCACTGTAAAATAATCACGAGTTTAGATAATCACTTTTTTATTAATATATTTTTTATGTTTCTAAATTATTACGTTACTGAAACAGTTTAAGTTTCGTGGGCGAAGCCACGACGGGTAATGCTAGTATGTTATATTGAAACAAAAACATTGTTATTACATTTTGTTAATAAACAAAAATAGAAATTAATAAAAACTACAGCATAATTATTTTTCCTGTTTAATTCTTCGGCCTCAACATTAGTCTATAAAACCGTTAGGATTTGCAAAAACAAAATTGTGTTATAAAGTTAAAAAACATATGTAGAGCCTGATGTCACTTTAAAAATAAAAACAATCTTGACATACTGTCTTGCTTGACTGATTGAAGAAAATTTTCAAAAACTAATCATTAAATAGATGTTTTTTATTTAAAGTTTGGATGCAGACTTTTGAACGCTGAAATTATGGTGTAATCATATTTTCAGAACAGCATTAAATAGGAAAACTAATTTTTTCAAGAATCGAATTGTTTCACTTTTAAAGCAGATCATGTTTACTGGGTAACGAACATGTCCTTGCTACTTTAGAACCAAAATCCTGTTTTGTGCCAAGATTTAATTTAGAAGAGGTCATAGGCCCTAATTGCTAAATCTAACGTTATATCTATATTTCATATTTAATTTTTATAGGGCCAAAGTTTTTTGTTGTGTGTATATTATATTAATAAAAGGAAGTGTGGGTGCAGTGTATAGCCAAATCTGTGGTACATATAGATGTGTAATTTTAATGTAGGAGGACAGAAGAAGGTCGGATAGCTCCTCGAAGCCGGATTTTAAAATTTCTAATTAGATTTTTGAATTGTAATATTTAGCTGAAAATTACACCTGACGTTACCTTCAGAGATGAATCACGGTGCGAACTTTTAAATCTCAGTTGCAAAGCCGCAGCTTAAATTGAACTGCAAAACCAAAATAATAAATTCTGTTGGATACTGAACTTGCACAGGCAACCAAGCTCCTTTTGGGACAATTCTTAACTGTTATCAGATCAATCAAAATAAATTAAAATCTAACATTAATTATAATTAGGCGCTTGAAAAACAGTATAAGAAAAGGTTAAAAAAAATAAATAGTGGGTGTGTTGAACCATAGTGTACACACATATGCGTGTGTGTTACGGGAAATGCACTGCATTGGGTTAACAAATCTCTGTGTATTCAATGCCCAATTCCCAGGTACTAACATGGAGTAAGTTAGTACTCATGAAAAAAGTACAGTACAATAAAATGCAGTTCATTTCAGAAGTGCCAAGGCAAGAGGCACCTGGCGCAAAGTTTGAGGGGTGAAATTTATTTGTATTGTAATTATTTTAAAAGGTGATAAAGTTTAATAAAATTTTATATTATTTATAGCATATTGTTTAAAAAAAATCTTGTTGATTTTAACCTCCGAAAAGAATATTTTAAAAGCCATTTCTGATGAAGTGTAATTGATCAATTTGCACCAACGTCATCTGTAAGAAAAAACTTATTTAAATGATATAAAAAGACAATAATTCAAAATAATTGATTAAAATGTTATCTTTATTTTGTATTTTGATTATCTGCAAATGGATTTTTTTATTATGTAAGAAATATCTTTTAGTCATATTTTCTTTGTCATTACTATATTGTTACCTAAATAATATATTTAATTTTTAATGACTCAGAAATATTAATTGAAATTACATTTATTGCTGTTGAGCGATTATTTCTTTAAACGGAAAAAATAAATTTTTCAATAATAGTATTACAGTTTCCTTTCACTAATCTTATTTTTATTATCTGTATGCCAACTTTAAAACTGAAAAAAATCAAAAATCAAAGTATTTTGTTCCAAACTAATGAAATATATTTAGTAGTAAAAAATAAAAGATGTTAGTTGCAGATCTTACTGCCACTGAAGGGTAGTATAGAAAGTTTTGAGGGGGAACTGATTTTGGAGAGGACATCGGCACCTCTGGTTCATTTAAAACAAAAACCATTTGGTTCATTACCATTAATTAGTTCATAATGCATATTAAAATCCCTACAATAATATTATTAATATTTTTGTAGGCTAAGTAAATATTTATTTCATATTAGGCCCTATATATACATAGTCTACATAATCCATGTAAATTAATTATACATACAATTTATTACATGTAAATAGCATCAGCTTCAAGAGAAAGGGTAAAGCAATGCATTAACTGTATTTTGAACCCACCATCTTGAGATGCGCAGCAAACTGACCGTTGCTTTAGCCCATCGACCACCGAGCTCTGTACACAACTATGCATGCTAGTGGTGGGCACCTCGCTATCAAGTTTTTAAATTTAAGTTCAATAAAAATATATTTAAAAAAAAAGTTTCAAAAAGTCCGATATGACAAAATGAGTGTCATTAGGGTGTTTAGCATGTTTAGTAGCATATAACCCCAAAGTTTGGTTCAAATTGCTTCTTCCAACAATACGTGGGTATTGTTTGACTAAAAAAAAGGCAATTTAACAACCCCTAAAAGGCTTAAAATAACATTTTTTAAAATTTTTATGTGAAAATAGCATGTCTCCAAAACACGTGAGTTTTTTAAGGACAAAATATTCATAATTTTTTTATCGAACGGTGAATGCTCTGAGCAGTTATGTAAATGAATAGTGAACAGTAGCAGTGATTTAATCACAGTTTAGAAAGCAATTCACTGATAACACTGCATGCTGCCTTATGCTAACTGCTCAATGCTCTTTATTACGTTAGTAAAAAAAATACGTATTATCAATTTTTGTAATGAAAATAGATGTGTAATATATCGGTAAAATAAGTGCAGACAGTTTATTATTGTGCAAATATATATAATTATAAGTTCCCGTAAAATATATAATAATTATGTATCGGCAAAAAATAAATTGACTAGAATTGATTTTCTTCAAAATAATAATAATTATAATTAAACGAAGTTGGTAAAATAACAGTGTAATCAAAATAATAGGAAAAACGTTCAGGTGTTCTCACTAGTAGTCTGTCAAAAGCAAAAATAGATACAAAAATTTAACAAATATAAATCTTTGAATCCGTAAAACAAGGAATAGAAATAATAATTTACAGGATTTGTTTAATAACAGTTAAGCACCTGAAACTATGATCAGTTAATAAAAGTAGAAATACACTTTTAGTGTAATATAAAATAACTAGGCCTTAATTGTAGTTATAGTAAAATAAACAATGTTATTAAATATATTAGTAACAGGCTAACTTTTATTTCACGTAATTTTCAGTAGGCTTGTTCTTTTACTATCGCTTTGCGTCCGTAAATTCCTTGTAAAACAGAACAGACAACACTGAGCAGTGAGCGGGATAGTTGAAGAGCTAAGAAGTAAGACCAGTGTTCTTTGTAGCAGTGATTAGCATTCGCAGTCTCACCTGGAATACATGCAAACATTCAACAAAAGTCGTATTAATGAAACGTTAGGCCTAGCACAGAAATGTCAGTTTTAATTAAGTAGTAGCCCTGTTGGTGGCGCACGTATGCTTTGTGCACAGAAAGGAATAAACTTGTAAAAGGTCACGAAATCGCTGACTTCGATCACACACGTTCCATAAACATTTCTCCTTATTATATTGTTTAGGCACATACAAAAGTTTTGTTTGGACTTCTTGAAGGAGTAGTAAAATGATTTAATGGTATATGATGGCGTTTCTCAGCGAGCATATTGCCATATAGATTAGGCTACTGTAGTATAAGTAATACCACTAACTCTGCAGCAAGTAAATACCACCCCTCTTCTATGCCAATTTCATATAATTGTAATTCTCGTTATAATGATGGAAACTGCATTTTTTTACCAATCTGTCTTTGTTAGCAATTTTTAAATATAAATTCAGTGTTCTTGCATACATAGTTCCATGGACACATTTATCAAAATCATCTAATCCTTGAACAGGATTTAGGTCCCAAAACACATCCCTGGGAGGGCAAGGGAGACGAATGGCATATAATTAGTTTGAAGATATGTTTACAAATATCTTGTTTTGTTTAAATAAATAAATGCCTGAACCTAGCTTATATATTATTTACTGCAGTTATAGTAAAATATCAGTTGTTTTATATTGTAACGATCAGCTGATTTAATTGAATAGATAGGATATAGGCCTATACGTTTTAGGTTATGTTGTTATAAACTAACAGGAATTATTATGAACGTTTATATTAATTTCGAATTTATTATAGGCCTAAACGGTTGCAACGTATATACGTGTTATATTAAGGAGAAATACCGAAACCAAAACAACACAACGTTTTCATATAATACGCGTGTACTGTTATCGAAAAGGAAAGAAAAAAGCGACGGAAATAGAGAGGCAAATTTCGTTTGCTCGTTTGTTCCATATTTCCGTAACGTTCTTCCGTTTGGCAGATTTTCAATTCTCTCCTCTCGCCAAAACTGATTTCAAAATTTTCTCTTCAAAAAACGAGAACCAACAGAATAAACGTTCAAACTTGTTATATTAAAGTCAAAATTGGTACAGCAAGGTTGAAGTTAGCGGCACCAATTTTAAATTCCTCCCTGAGCTGATAGTTTTATGGAGCAAACAATTTTTTTCGTGAAACAAACAAGACTGACAGAATAAATCGTAAACAAAAATTTGAAAGTAAAATATTAAAGTAGTTCGGCCAACCTCACAGGCCTATTTTGGCCTACGAAATAATCATTGGATTATTTTAAACATTTTTTGAAAGCATATTTCTTGTGAATGTGACTGACCACACTAAGGAGTTTTCTCTTTACAGATTAATTTCAGATTAAAACAAACACGGCCGCCTACTATTAGGTGGTCTAGTGGATACCTATTTCCGCGTACTAGATGTCTTTCACCCCATGGTCCCGGGTTCGATTCCCGGCGAGGGCTTTTTTAACGTTGCTTGGCATTTATTTCATACGCTATAAATCATCTCGGAACTTCTGTCTGCATTAGCCCAATAGCGTGTTTCACCCCGAGGTCATTCCCGGCGAGGGCTTGGCATTTTCATACGCTATAAATCATCCCATCGTCTGCATTAGCCCAAGTGTGCACAATAGTCGGACGTTAAAAAAAAAAAAAAAAATTAAATTTCTAAAATTCAGTTTGATTTCAAAAAAAATATTTAAAACAAACGTTAAGATTTGACATTTAAATGAAGTTTAAATAGGCCTAAATTTTTTCATTCTGTAACTTAATTTTTGTGCGTGAGTTTTGCTTTTAACCTAAAGAATAAATGCATGCAAATAGCCTATTTTTCATTTAGTTAAAAAAATGTAGATTTTAATATAGGCAACAATTAAACGTTTAAATTGTACCTTATGGTTTTCGGATTATTAATTAAGCATTTTAATTCGAAAAATTTCATACAATTTTACGTGCTAAACCACGAAGTTCCTACTTTAAAAACAAAGGTACTCATTTTAAAAGTGATCGAGTTTGGTTATGGAAAATGTACCTAATAACTGGGAAATGAGAAATGATTCGATAAATAATCACAGACAGCGCTGTTGTAGAGTTTATTTTCGGAGTTTTTTTAATACGTAATCATAAAATTGTTTTATTTTAAATTTAATGGACTGACGGCGTATAAATCTTAATTATTATATCTTAATATTATATTAATACATAATAATTTAGAGTGAAAATAAAATATTACAAAAAATAATTCGTTGTTGTAATTGACGTAGGTTTATGTTACAGTAGTGTATATTTATAAACATTAGTTATCTTTCAATATAAAGTAAATATATAGGCCTACATGTTTATAAACATCATAGGTTTCCTCTTGTATACTTGAGGAGAAAAACTTTTTTCCAAGTTGATTGACCTTATAAATAGGTTAATACTTTAATGAGTGTATTCAAGATTATAGATGGATTTATTTAATCCTCCCCATATATTAGTAATTTTTTTCCTTATGAAGGAATGTGACGGCATTCCTAAGGGTGAACACCAGCACTCTGGACTGGACCACTTGAATGAGTGAATTGGCCCCAAAACTGTCAAAAGCCACCAGAACTTGTCAAGTTATGCTCACTGCTGACATGTATCAGTTTACAGGGGCTTCTGACGAGAGAGAGGCGGATTTGGTCAGTGACCATAAAATTTGTATTTAGATAGATGCCCTAAAGGTCACTTCGTCTTTTATTTGCGTAGGTGTAAAAGTAAAATTTGTAATATCTGCTATTGTAAAATTACCAAAGGAAGTACAATTATGAATCAACCATTGCTTCTTCACTATATGCAAACAATATGGAAGTATCGAAAAAAACATTTGACCTGCTGTTTTTATCGATATTCAAGGTGTTGGAAACAAATCGAATTGACCATGAACCATTTAAAAAAAGTTTTCTGAAATAGTATCTTAAACATTTTTTGTCACAAAACCATTTAAAATGAACTAAAATTAAAAACATTTTCATTGCATGACATTTTTAATGTAGAGACCCATTCTTTACAAAACGTATGGGTCGCTATCCAGTTCCGAAGTAAAAATCGAAAAAAAAAAATAAAAATAATCTGATCAGATTTTGATGAAATTTTGATTACACTGCACAGTGTAGATTTTAGTGTACCGTATCGAAATAAACGAAAATTATAATCTTTACCCATTAAATTAAGCATTCGTGTATCTCTTTTGTATTCATTTTATTGTTTCAATTTTTTCCTAAGTGTTGTTTTTATAATGTTCGACTTCACACATTTCTACATATGGTAAAATTGTATCAAAATCACTATAGCATGTTCTGAAAAATCTGTTTTCCTTACGATTGTCACCACTGCAGTTGGTTTTTCTTTTCTGTGGCAGCTTTTCAACCGAATTGTGGAAAATTCGACGTTGCCTATATAACATGGTTATAGATTTGCGAGAATTTTATTTTTAACAAAATTAGTCTTAAGCTGTTTCATCCCACCAAACTTTCTACTTGAAAAATGATCAATTTCAACAACGTATTTCGATTTAAAGAAATAATTCAAAATGATAAAGATTGCACAATGTTTTGTGTTTATCTCCATAGTTTTTATAATTTTGGAAGTGTCTTGAGGAATAAAATGATGTTCCGTTTTCCATTTAAACAATACATTTTATGATTTTTCATTTGAGGTCTTGTAAGCTATATCCTACGTTGCTGTTACTGTTTTGCTATTTGAAGAACAGAGTAAACGACCGATTTTTTTTTTAAGGCAAAAAGCACAATGAGGCCCCCCTAAATGTGTGTGTGTGTGTGTGTGTGTGTCGGGTACCGCGAGGGACGTCTAAATCCTCTCAATAGGTGCAACTTCTTAAAGCTTTAGTTGCAAGACCTCTTTTGGCCAGCAGACGGTTATCACCAAATTCAAGACAAACTCTCTTTACGTTAAATACACAGACATAACATTAAGAATCTTCTTAAAAATCCAGTTTAGACAAAAAAAAAACCAAAAAAAATGTTCCATATTTTCTAAAACCCTCTCGTCAGTTTCCTGTATTGTAAAACTTATCGGTACACAATTTGAAATTAAAGCTGTTTGTTGATAAAAAGTAGATCTACTAATGTAAATAAATCCTGACAGCCGTTTGGTTTTTTCCTTCAGCTCTGAAAACATCGTTTTTGAGGTAGCGATCCATGAGTATTGTTTAGGTATTTGTAAATAAGGACATTCGAGGCCCATTTAGAGTAGAATGTGAGGAAGTTTGTGCAGTGGTTTTTCTACCATTAATTATGAAGGCCTTGCCTAAATATGACTAGACCATTTTACGGGGCAATAGTCTATAAAATATGAGGGTAACCTCTGTCCAGTAATTAAAGAGTCTGGACATAGTTTTTCGTGTCGCAGGACTGTTGCCACCCATGACGACAGAACAGCCACCAGTACATGATTTAACAGTGTATCGCTTGCCTGGAGGTCGGGTCAACCTGCGACCTGCCATTATGCCAATATCTGTTTAGGATCCACTAGTCGACAGTCAACACGGCTAACCATTCTGGTCTCTGTCCCAAAAGTATCGACTTAATGGACCCTTGAGTAGTGATCAGACACCTAAAAAAAATACGAATTACAAGTTGCAAAGATCTTTGCAACTTACAATATTTAATAACGAAAAGTGGCACTCAAAATACGCAAGAAAAAAGTACTCAAAATACGCTTTGTGTCTGTGGTTGTGTAGCTATTCTTTTTGTAACCTTCTCTATTAAAACAAATATGGTTTTTTACCTGTCTGTCCCAGGGAGGCGCAAGCAAGCTATTTAGTTAATTTTGACATGTTGATAATTCATTTTACATGTATCAAATGTTTATCCAAACCCCTGAACCTCTGTTCTTTGAAATTTTTCTTTTAAAGCGCTTTCCCATCTTTACATAGTAAAAAAATAAACTATTTTGTTAAAATTTCGCTCAGCATTGTAAAAGTATCCAAACAAGACGTAGGTTCTTAGTCCTAATTTTCTCAAAATATCTGCTTAAAAATAGTGACTTGGATTTCGAAGTAAATCGTTAAAAAAATAATGTCCTCCGAGTGTTGCCGAGTTAAAAAAAGTAATACAATTTCTATTTTGCCCCTACAAAAACCAAGATTTGAGTAAAACATAATCCACCGATTCGAGTAATTAGACTTTTTTGTCTATTTATTTTTAACTATTATTTTTTGAAAAATAAATGATTTATTGGTTTTTTATGAATATTTATCCTTCGTTTTAAATAATTTGGTCTTTTATGAATATTTATCCTTCTTTTTAAGTAATTAAATTTATTGAAGAGATATTTGTGTATTGTTTTTCAGAAAACTAAGAGTACATAGTAATTTTCATTCTTTATCTGTACTTAATAATTCTTCTGAACTTCTTAGGCTGTCAACTATGTTAAACTTAAGACCATTTCCCCCTCCTCTGTATTTTGTTAAAGAATTATAAATACATTTCATTTTAAAGCGGTTACTTGTATTTAATAATGCCTTCTCGATTAGATTTCTAATTATTTTCCACTGTTTTCAGGAATCCGCGCGTCAATGGCCTTGGACAGGAAGCCCTATTTACTGCCTCCGTCACCGCCTTCTAGTTCTGCACTGCCGACATCTCTATCCTCTCCACTTCCTGCCAACGCATCGCAGCAACACGTTTACTATGATTCCTCCAAGTACTCCTAGCCTGTTTATACTGTGAATGTTATTGTGCAGATAGATTTTTATACCAAAGTGCCAAAACAAATATACCATACTACTTTATAAATATTATAAATAATTTATAGGGTAAGTGTAAATACGTTAATTATAATTTGTAAATTTTACATTAACTTGAATTTTATTAAAAAATAAAATTTGCACGTTTTTGTATTTTATTGCATTTTCACATTATATTATGAACAAGCGAGTGTTTCACCCCATTTCCACTTACAAAACATATAGTTTATAAGGACCCAGATTGGTTATAATAACCGCAAAATGATAACTTAAAACTTTTATTGAAATAGAAAACATTTAATTACATGTCTTTAAGCCACTAAAGTAGCCTCAAATATTTCAAGTACAAAGAAATCAGCCTATGGTAATGTAAAGAAAAAATTTGGGGGTTCGTTTTTAATTATATATTTGTGAATTGGACAGGCTTAGTTTTAATATTAGATTAATAATTCAGCAAATCGAAAATTAAACAAATTTACTCTTGGCTGTTGTATTTCTTTTAGGCCAACTTCTTTTTATACACTGACGTGAATTATTATTATTTTTATATTATCAGAATTGAAACTAAATGAAATTAGCTGATTTTTGGTTCGTTTGTCTATTGCTTAGGACTGAATTTTTCGGGAAATAATTGTATGTTATAGTGTGATGTGGTGTGTGTATGTGATAGTGTGATAGAGTTTTCACACAATTTCTTTAACCTGTAAATTTGTTGTTGTTTAAGTATTTGTTTTCCAGGTAGGTATTTTCTTATGTAAGTGTGAAAAATCGATTTTCCTGTTTTAATGTATGTACTGCATGCACGCGAAAGACTAGATTAACCCTGAGCCGTCCAGCATTGCATGCATGCATTGTTTTCATACCATATAATTTTGCAGGCACTAACAACGTTCCCTTCGTTAACTATAGGTAATCTCAAAACCTGTAGTGACTCCCTTTGCGAACCTGGTGGTCGTTTTTATATGAACTCTCTTCCACAGTACCTAAATCTGCTTAACCAATAATGGTAAAGCGTGGGTAGCTTTAAATTTAAACAAACTGCTTTTGCCTTGATTGTTTTGTTTTGCCTATGTAACTTCTAACACGTTTTTGGAGTCCTACCCTACAATGGAGTTTTAAATATCTAAGGCTAAACTTAATGTAAAATTCGTTGTTTTATATATATATATATATATATATATATATATATATATATATATATATATATATATAATGCTACTTTTTTTGTTACAACAAAATAATATTCTAATGAACCATTATCGAAGTTTATATTAAGGTAATTATAAATATATAAATTGTTAATATTACTAACACTAAAGGGCTAAATTATGTAAGCCCTCTTCTTTCATACATAATTTAATATATTTACGAACAAAACACAATATTGTTTACTTCCAGCAGATGCTGCCATGCTGATTCTACAGACATTATTCAAGTACGAGTACAAACTTATGTGCAGGTTTATATAGATAGATTCTATAAGTAGTAGGTAATCTACATGGGTTGTCCGTAAAATAAGGTTCCCAATAATTTTTCACAATGAAAAACATGTTTATTTGCATCAAATAATTTGCATTTTTGGAAAGCTTACATTTTTTTCTATTTTTCGACATAATCGCCGTTGAGATCGATGCATTTTTGCATACGATGGACCATCTTTTGTATGCCTGAGTCGAAAACTCCCGCCGCGCCGCGAAGGTAGCTTAAAACTTTTTTTTTTAGCTTCTCTCTGGTACTGAAATGCGTCCCATCTACGTGTTTCTTCAAATTAGGGAAGAGATGGTAACCACTTGGGGCTAAGTCCGGGCTGTAGGGCGGATGGATGTGTGACAGTATCCCATCCAAATTGGTTGATGAGATCGGTTGTTACACGGGCGGTGTGCGGACGAGCGTTGTCTTGATGGAAACAAACTCCCTTCGTGAGCATGTCTCTCCTCTTGTTTTGAATCGCGCTGCGAAGGTTCTTTAACGTCGCACAGTAACGATCAGCATTGATTGTTGTGCTGTATCCATGAATTCGCACAACAATAACCCCTTCCTGTCCCAAAACACGCTCGCCATGACTTTACCGGCAGACAGTATTTGTTTGAACTTCCGCGGCTTCGGCGACTCTAAGTGTTAACAATGACGTGATTGTTCTTTCGTTTACGATATCTTATAGTGTACTCAGGTCTCGTCCCCAGCGACAATGGAGTCCCAAGAATTTTTTGCCATCGGTTTCATAGGCCGCATCAATCCGTTGCTGTTTGTGCTCTGCATGGGACCCAGTTTGCACAAACCTTGCTATACCCTAAATGGTCTGTCAAAATTTTATCAATCCAGGTCTTGCTGACATCAGGGATCATCTCGGAGAGCTCCCGAACAGTCACCCTTCGATCGTTCAGCATTGCTTCTTCCACTTTAGCAATCGTTTCGTCCGAAACGCTGTTCATCATGAACGTCTTTACGTCCGTCTTCTAATTCTCTGCACCATTTGCGCACGTGTTGTATGTTCATACATTTTTCTCCAAAGAATTTACACAGTTGGATATGAATGTCCACCGGCGCAGTGTTTTTTGCACACAAAAAACGAATCACAGAGCGTAATTCGCACCTGGCGGGAGACAGAAAAAACAACTCCATTATTAACGCCTAGTGATGGGTTGCTATTTAACAATCTGTTATTTTTTAGCTGCTAAATGGTTTTAGCAATTAGCAGACTGCTAATCACACTTAAAAATAACAGATAATAAACAAACTATTAAATAACAGGGTTAGAGAACACTGCTTCCGACCTGCTACGCGGTGCTAACTGCTAACGTAACTGCAGCTGCTAACCTCTACTGCCAACTGTTAAACGTTGAAGCTGCTAATCTAACTGTTGAATAGCAGGGTCATAGCACACTGTTTCGGGCCTGCTAACTGCTAACGTCTACTGCCATCTGTTGAACCTGTTAAACGTTGAAGCTGCTAATCTAACTGTTTAATAGCAGAGTCATGGCACACTGCTTCGACTGTTACCGGCCTGCCAACTGCTAACTGCTGAACCTGTTTAACGTTGAAGCTGCTAATCTAACTGCTAAATAGGAAACACATTGTCAGTGTTTCTTTCCATTAATTGTTGTTGGCTACTGTCCCGAGATTCAGATTGCATAGCAGTATCATATTTTTCTTTAACTGTAAATTTAAATGAGGGTGTTTTTTATAAATAATTGATGTAACAAGTCGAATTTGTACTTTTAACATCATAAAAATATTTAGCTTAAAATTATATTTTAAAACATAAGAATTGTAGATTAACAAGTAATTAAGTAATGAGATTATTACAAAAATAAACATTATCAGAACCATTGTGATAGTCTATAATAAAATACTTGAAATAATACCTAACAAGAACATTTTTATTTGTTAGGAACATGAATAAATAAGAGAAATTTAAAAGAATATAGGCCTACATAGATAGCCCACGTGTATTAAAATACAATAATATTTTTAAATAGCATTTTAATTACAAACATCGAACATGACCCTAATCAAATTAAAATTAATTTAATTTAATTTTTTAAATTTAAATTATTATTGTATCATAGGTTTAGAAAAGGGTGCTACAAAATATTTCATATTACTTGACAGTGCGTGAAAGACAAACCGAACACAATTAATTGCATCTTTGAACTTAGTGTGTTCATTATGGTCAGAAATTTATTCACAAATCCTATAGACAAATTAATAGTGCAGGAAGAGTAGGACAAAACGTACCAACTGCACCCTCACTGTATTTGCTTATCTCAGCTGTCAAGATAAGGAATAAAGAATAAAGTAATGTGACAATATTATTTAAGCTGCGTTTTCCTGCTAAGGTCGTTGTTAGCAGTTAGCAGTTGTACCTGTTATTTTTAACTGCTAATTCTAATTAGCATTAACAGACTTAGCTGCTAAACAAAAATAGCGCTTTTACCCGTCACTATTAACGGCTACCAAGCCAAGACTGTAGATATGGGTAAGAAAACTCCAAACTGTTAAAACTAACTGTTATTCTATTTACGAAAAACAAACTGCTTTGTCAAATCGAAACTAACAGTTTGAATTGGACTGGATCGTTATTTGTTAAACAAGGAACAACAGTTTGGACTTCCCCAACACCTACGTTATATTCGAACGTTGCCGCAAGCGCTAAAACATTTTTCTTGCTATTTTCCTGTTAAACTGTTGACAACAGTACAAACACCTTTTCTTTAACTTGCTATACTTTTTCCCTCTATTTCGTGTTGGAACGTAGTGAAGTAAGAACTGTTTGGGCGTTGTCAAAGTTTATCTCTATTTTTCAAACGAGTTGTTTGAAAGTTTTAAATGTAAAATTTGTTGTTCAAACATTTTTTAAACTGTAAAAACAGCCATAATTGTGTTTTATATTAGTTTTTCTCCGTAGTTTACTTTGTGTTTAGAAATTTAAAAATATTTAGTGGACAATTTTGAAAGTTTTCTTTTACTTTTTTTATGTTTTTAGAATTAAGTGCATAGTTTTTAATTATTTATTGGATGTGTGGACTTTTTAAAATTAACAATATCTACTCTTGTATATATCTTGAATAATTTTAGGTTATTTTGGGTTAATAACCTATCATTAACCTGTAATAACCTAATGTTAATAACCTATAATTTTGTAACTATATAGAGCCAATTTTATTTAAACATATTTGGCCTATGTTCTTATTACTATATTTTACTTATTAACGTTACTTTTTTCAGTGTTGAAAAATGAAAACCTACTTTCTCCCAAATAAAAATATGACAGTAACATCTCACATAACCTAATTTTAATACATAACCTAATTTGTAAATACATAACCTAATTTTATTTAAACGTATTTTTTATATTTATTATCAATCATCAGTATTTTTTAATCAACTAAAAATATTCTAAATTGTTTGCATTGCAGTAAATATGCAAAGGCTATTTAATTTTTAAGTAAAAAAAAATGCTTCTATTAGAAATTCATTGCATTTTGTAAATATAAAATGGCATACATATATATTACGTTTTGAGAATGTAATTTAATTATTACTTCATTTAATTATTTTTTTCTAAATGTTTTACACCCAAAAACAGTTAAAGGACATGGTGGTAATGGGAATGAAAAAGTAGTCTTAGAAAACTGATCGTTTGTGCTTATGTTTTAGCTGCTAATACAACTTGACTTTCGTTTTTCTAAACCTGTTTTTCCAAACAGTTATTTTTTCCAACAAACAGTTCGTTGATATTTTTTAAAAATAGCAGAAGTTCCCATCCCTACAAGACTGAGCGGCGTAGTCCGATCGCGGAGTGGGGATTGGGAGTGGAGGAACCAAGCTGCAAGCCAGGGTCGCCGGATCCCGCGTAACAACGTTCGCAGCGACTATAGCCCCTTGGGAACCGTACTTTACGGACAACCCTCGTATATAATAGTCTAATAATTACATAATAATAATAATAATATGTAAATAATTAAAATAACAAAATAAAAAAAAAACCTACTTATATTAGGGCCTACTTACAATAAAATTAGTAGCAGTATTGAATTTTAAAATGCCAACCGTAGTGCGGCAATGTAGCTCCTGCAACTAATAAAATAGGCCAGATCTTAGAGGTCTTCCCTCGCTGATTCTATAATCTATAGATTCTGTATTCATTGTTATCGGTTACTAATTTTCAGAACCAGTGAGTTGTAAAAAAATGGTTCGACTTGAATTTTATTTTGATTAAATTAGAAATGTAGTTTGTTAGCCCACACATATATCAAGCCATTGTTATTTTTTAAAATATTTTTTACATTAAAACAACAACCGAATTTATTTAAAACCTGCTCTAACAATTTTTATCAGATTTTGTTCAGATTAGCCTATAAGTATTTTAAACATAACGTATCCCCAAATAATCCGGTCAGATGATGTAAAGGAAAGCTGTAAGGGGCTAAACATTTGTGAACTCATTTTTCTGTTACACTATTAAAAAAACAAATTAAATTGTTTTTTAGGGTTTACTGACCAGAAAAGGGCTTCATAATTATTATTTTTGAATTTGTATAACCTAAATGCAAAATACCATCGAAATCAATCAATAGTTTAGTCTCTTACAACGTACATAGTCAGTCGGGCATCCATGTAAAATTACTTCTTGAAGCGAAGCTTTTAATGTTAGGCTTTGACGAGAGGAGTGAATAGAAAAAAGTGTCCCGAACCTTTTTAACGGAAACCTTCTTTTGTAACTGAAACGAGCAAACGAATTTCGTCTTTCTTTCTCCTTTTCAATAACAGCAGGCCTATTATACGGTAACACAGTGTTGGTTTGGTTCAGTATTTTTCCTTAACTGAAGAACACGTGCACGTGGTAATCTTTTGTAATACATCCGAAATTAATATAAACGTTTATAATAATTGTTGTTAATTTTGCTAATTTTGACAACAATCTGAAACTTATTACAGCCTATCAGCTGTTCTATGAAATCAACTGATCGTTACGAATTAATACAAAACAACTGATCTTTTACTATAACTACAGTAAATAATATCTGACGTAATAAATATTCACGTATTTATTTATTTAAAAGATATTTGTAAACATATCTTCAAACTAATTAGTCTATATATTCAGCAAAGATATCATTAACAAAAGCTTTTCTTCTGTCAGTAACTCTTCGAGTTCCACGAGCATAATGTTTTTTTAATTCAAGGAAATGAAAATAGAAAATTCAAAAATCGATTGTTTTATGATGACCAATTTTTGTTACATAAAGTACTGAACTTCTTATAGGGAGTAGTACTATATTTATAAATAATTTTACAATAACTAAAGCGCTTATTTAAGATTTAAAATTGCACATCTTGTTTTCTAATAACCAATTATTTTAAGTGCGTGTAACTGCATGAATGGAGTCGTTGTACAAATAGCGTGCTGTATGAAGTAATGTATATAAATTTAGAAGACAAGAGTGTGGAAGGAGATAGAATTAGAGAGGGATGGAGAAGTGTTGATGGACTAGTGAGAGGCACGAGTCAAGTGTACAATCCATTCACAGCCACTTCACAGGGCCGCTGACAAGCGCACTCTGTGACATTGCCAACATGGTCTCGTAGGGTACTGCACGCTTTAGTCTAGAATTAAAAAAAAAGTATTATAGCTGCAATCCGTAAGAAAGTATCAATATCTATTTACACTTTTGCTACGAACTGGTTGAAGTATCGGGGCGTCTTGCTCGAATTTACAACTGTAACACAAAGTTGCTTGATAAAACAATTAACAAGAGTGTATTGAATATTCGTTGTTTTGATAAAGCGATGAGTGATGATAAAAAACTGGCAGCGCGGCAACAGTACTGCGATAAACAGGTCAAGTTGTAAACGTTTAGTGCAATTTATTAGCGTAAAGGTGAACTTTTGGAGCGGCCATCTTGTAATACCCAGATCAGAACCTCAGTTTCTCAACGGTCGTTAAAATATATCGATTTTTTTTTTGCCTAGTTCGATCCAAGCAAACAATTCAGATTATTGTAAGACCTGCAATTATAGTTTTCATTTAATTAGCTTAACCTAAATTAGCAATAACTCAGTTCGTCACTTATACCATTGATATTATGCGCTGAACCAGTCTTATACTAGTTCAAATGCTAATTACTCTCAGGCATGCTTTTGTAACGGATTGTGGACGTATGTACATGATTATGTATGTAGAATAATGTAAAACTAATGTATCTAAGGTTATTATTACGCCTATGTATGTTTTATGTTTCCACGACACTTGTGTAAATTAAACTATAACAAATTACTTTAACTTTGACTTAATTAAAATCTACATATTTATCGTTCAGTATCATCTAAATAGTCATATTATTGCAAGATTTTATTAATTCCAGGATAATATATTTTATTGTCGGTGATAATTTTTTATTCGATTTCCGAAAATTAATCTGGTATCTGAATTAAGTATAAATTATTTTCTGTATATTACTGCACGTTTTTTGAAAAGGTATGCGTATTTAATAAAATTAAGTATTGTTTAAAATATTTGTGTAACACTAATAAGATGCACTTCGTAATAGTGAAATCACCAGTTATGAGTTATTGATGTGTGTGTGCGCGCGCACGCTTTTTAATTAACTAAATCCTTGTTAAACAGTTTCTCATAGCTTCCACATTGATATTCTGTTGTAGTCTTAATTCCATAACCAGCAAATTTTCTAATTCACTCAACCACCATAGAAATACCTGGATCTCGAAATATCCCGATTTTGCACGAACCACGGAGCTTTTACCACATTTCGCAAAACTTTATTTTGAGTGGTCTGATTTTTCCTATAGGCCCTATTAGTTTAGCACACCCATATAATTGGATATCATGAAGTCGTATTGGTTTAATTGTTGGCAAGGTAATGTTACAGTTCTATTCGTCACAGATAATTGTCAGTTAGGGTACATCTGGCGTTATTGTTTTCCGAATGATTTATCTGTGGCATCGAACTTGCACCCAAATTGTCATTGAACTCCGTAATTGTATATTTAGTGTCATAAAAACAGTGTTACGTTTTGAAAGGATTTTTTTTTATATATAAGGCGAAAAGCACATATATGTGCTCCCTAAATGTTAATGCGAGTGAAAAGTGTTAGTCATAAGTATAATATTGTAAGTATAAGTGTGTGTTAGACTCGGGTACAGCGAGGGACGTCCAAATTCTCTCAATAAGTACAGCTAGTCTGCACCCCCTGCGGGACATTTTGAAAGGAAAATGGTGTTAGGAAAAAAACGTGGTTTTGTAATGGTACATTATAATAGTAGTATTTCATGGATTCCAAGACGCACATGTTTTTCATTCTAATACTAAAAAAAAGAAGTGCTTCTTAGAATCGATGGCGTCTTGCATTTGGTGTCTAAACAGCAACCCAAAAATTAATTTTCTATTTTCATATTCCGAGAAAATGAACCGTTGTTAACTGAACGACAAACACAGCTGCAAGGTCATTCACTATGATAGCCCCCCTCTTCAATTCTGTCATTTTGTTTCCAATAACAAACGCATATCGAGTGTTTACATTTCAAGCTTGTGTTTCTAACGAGAGTATTTTATTGAAACTTGAGTACTTGGTTAAAAAAATATCGTATTTAAAATGTCTTCAGAGGTAGTACATTACGATGCAGCCACTTTGTTCAGTTTTTATTCTCCGAACAAAGTGGAAACAGCTACAGAACGGGAAGTTATAAGAGAAGCAATTATTACCAGGTGGAGCAAGGGCAGAAATTAAATTTTATGTGTAAACTTACGTTAGAATGTTTACCGGAACTAAAAAAGGACGCTATCCTGTTATAGATGAAGCAGCCAGCAAATAAATGTCCACCAGTAACGCGTCGAATTATGAATCTGAAAGCAATGGAAGCAGCAGCATGTTACGGGATACATTTATTTAAGGTTGGTGTGATGGGTTTATGCGTTGTCAAGGTCTGTCTCGATGGCGTCGAACTTCCTTTTGTCAAAAACTTCCAGTTGATTTCGTAGTAAAACTTGGAGCTTCCAGCATTATATTATTGAAGTTGGCAAGATGCGTAGGCCTAACTTTGCATTTAGCTGAATAAGCAGTGTGGATGAACGCCTATTTGTTTTGATATGCCACGAAATTATACAGATAATTCTAAAGGTATTAGAGAAATTAAAAACTACCGGATATAAAAAAAAACACCGTATCACGGTCGTGCTAAGTGGTACTAGGTATCAGTCTCGAGGTTTAGTACTTTTAAGTGTTTGATAGTTTATTTTCAAGTAAGTACAGTAGCATATATTTATTAAATTTGATTTTTTTCTTATGTTTCTTAAAAATTGTCTGTAAAATACAGTGAGGATGGTGTCTTACAGTCGTTGAAATGAGATATCTAAATTACTTTAAAATCTTATATTGTTAGGCTATTGTAGAATTTCTTCCTAATAGGCCTAATCTGTGCTAAAGTTCTGCTAAAGTATGGACGTTAAAAAAGATTGTATATTAAGCATTCGTGCCATACTTTATCAAAGCCTTGTGACACAAGAAAGATGGCTGAACAAAATTCGCTTCGTTCAAACGATACAAAAATCGATTCTGGTAATACTTGGTGGTAACGCTTGACAAGTTCGTTACCCAGCAAAATCCATTAAATCGTTGAAAAATGGCGGCTATTCCAATTCTTTAAAAAAAATCATTCACTTTTGTTACCTCGACATTTTTAAAAATCTGGATTTCAACATCAATTTTCTTATTTTGAATGTAATATAAAAGTGTAAACTGTAATAATGTTTCCAGAATGCAATGCTGGTTATGATGGTGAAATCAGCTATTTTAAGAAAAAGTGTAAGATACAAAAATTATTGGATATTTGTTTCTAATACGTCGGCGAGACAGCTGCGTCCGAGGTTAATTTAACTACCTCAGTACTATTTTCCTGTTAAAATTAATTAGCTTACATTCTTACTTCGAATTTTGTTTTTGCCTGTTAACCGCAAAACATTGTCTGAAATGCAGTTTAAATTATTTTAAAATCGGGCAGGGATTCAGGATGTAACTTTTTTTGGGGACCTCATTAAAAATTTAATCCAATATCAAAATATTATTCAATTTTGTTTTTCTTTATAGAAAACTGAAATGAACCAAATTTCAAAATAAAGATTGTAATTTATTTTAAAAAAATATAATAAAGGCCTATTGGCTAAAAGAAATTCTTTTTTCCTTTTAAGTAACAAAGTCTAATATTATGTGCAATTTCTTAGAATATGGATCAATCACTTTCTCTATGCACAGAGAAATGTATGTGTATTCATTAATGCCAGGTCGGGTAACCTCTTTTCACCCATCCGTAAACGTATCCATGTTTTCACTCAAAGTAAAAACGACAGCTCTGCACTTATCGACGCTAGCAGAGTATCAAGAATTACCGCTCAAGGCTAAAGAACATTTACTTTATAATCAAAACTAATTCTGTTTTACAGTTAATTAATTATTAGATAATAATTCGGTACAAACCTTGAGAAAGTTACCAAGGGAACCTACGGGACATTATAGCTTATTTGCTTTTGGATATGAGCGCATTCACAAACCAAAAAAATATCGCCTATGGTAACAATAACAAAGACAAATGGTTATAAAGCAAAACAGATTTACGGCCTGCTTTAGGGTTGATGGGTTAAGCACAACAGGCAATAATTCTCCAAGGGCACGAAGGATTTTTAAAATATCATAAAATGGAAAGAGATTTGTGTGCTTTATTGTTGAGTTTTAAAAATATCCTAAAACTTTCATCCTCGTAACTTACTCTTTCAACAGATTTTTTAATTTTTTTAAGGCGAAAAGCACATTGAGGCTATTATCACCTCCGAGTGTAAAGAGTTGGTCATAAGAGTAGTGTTGTATGTGTGTTAAACTCGGGTACCGCGAGGGACGTCTAAATCTTCAATAGATGTAGCTAGTCTGCAACCCCTGCGGGGAACTGTAGAAACTATCAAATAATAGTAGCTTTACCTTATAGATAATTTTTCTATTACCGTAATACAACATTATACAACAGAATATTTTACTTTAGCCTATTTGTATTGAAATATTATTGTAAATTACGTAATATTGTTTTAACTATTAAAGAATCGCGTATTTATTTTAAATATGTTACGCGTCTGAAACGATTGTCATTTTAAATAAATAAAAAAAAAAAAATTATTCATTTCAACGCTTAACCATTAATTCACTTGTTTTCTAGTAGTGGTTGATGTTAGCAGGATGGGTAGTATAACAACAAAAGCAATGCTATTAACTTGTATGAAAAGAGCCGTAGCTGGACAAGAAATTTTGCGTAAAAACATGTTTTTCCATTAAAAAGGAAACACTGTTTGAAGGTCCTGTTAATTAATTTTATTAAACGTACCGTTAGGTAACTAGTTACAACAATTTAAATATGTTCTGATATTATTTGCAGTATAAAAAGTTGGCCTAACTTTATTTCGAGTTTTAATTTCCAACTGCCTGATGGAAACGGGGTAGGAGTGGCCTTGATTAACAATAACAAACCAACTTGACCCATTTAACTAAAAATAAATAGTAAATAGTCTACTGAACTACAGTATGTTCAAATTAAGAAAAACACAAAGCTTAGGTAATAACAGGCAAGTAAGTTAACAATTCATGCCATGGAATGAGAGCCTACTAAAATTTTTTTCTTAAATTCACCTTTTTTAAATTAAATTTATATTTACAATATAGGCAATAAGTATTTTTTAAAGTATCCTACAATTAATTAATTACACGTAGACTACTTCACAATATATGAAGGTATGGTAGGCCTATTCGTAAAACAATATCAATGTTGAAATTTTGTTTACTTGGATGTGTTGTCTGTTGTGTTTTTGTACACATCTCTTAGGCTAAACTACAGGCCTAAGTGACAGAGTGATGAAATTCATCCATATCGATAACTTTTTTTAAATTAAAAATGGTGAGAAGTTGCTGAAATAAGATTTTTTTAAAAACCTGTTCTACCAATAGTTTTTTTTTAAATTTACTCCAATCGTCCCAAAAGTCACAAAATCCAATGCGGGATGAAGCTATAAAATTTCTCTAAAAGTGTAATGGTTTCATAATAATTTCAACGTAAGTATCAGATTTTGCTAAAACTACGGCCATTTATGAAAATGTATGACAAGTTTGTATAAAACATATTTAAGATATTTCTCTTTAACTATACATTTGTTACTTTTCAAATTTTGAGCAAATTTTGTATAACGAGTTATATAAATAATTAGTAAAAATTCTTCATTTATGACTAAAATTTTGAGCAAAATATGAATAAACGAGTTAAAAGAAAACAGGCCAATTTTTTTCAGTAACTTTCGAACCAGTTGTTTAGGAAATAAATGTGAGAGTTGTGTAGTCGGTTATTTCACCATTTACAGAATTTAAATTTTGTCGTACAGCTGATTTGGAATGTGTAAGAAATGTTTAGTTTTCCGTTTCTCCACCATAAAAAAATATAATTTAACTCCTTATTTACAATTTTTTAGAACGTTTATTATTGGTAATAAGTTTCTGTACTATTTCAAGTAAATGCAGTTTTGTCTAAAAATTGTAATTGTGAAAAAAACTATAAACGAAATAATATTCAGTTTTGTACAATATTTCAAATATATGTATTTCTTGGTGTTACTAATTTTTTTTTCAGAAAACTGCAAATGTTTGATAGATTGAAAACATTCAGACATTTTTCGTTTATATTTAGGCTTATGCGTTTCGTCATAAATAAAGAAAAACTCTTCAAACCCGAACCAGTTGTTTTTTTAATCACCCTATGTTTATTTTAACTTGAAATATTATTTTTCAAATAGTGAAGTTATAAAATATTACATGAATTCAGTAGGTTACAGTTGGTTTGTTCAGTAATTTGTGTTGAGTTGAGAGAGACGGACACATCTCTTTTCACACGTCAGGCTCAATGTTTAAAATCATCAACACCTTAGATATATTTGAGATACTGTTCGCTAGTTAGGCTTGGGAGGAGAGGAGTTAAATTTCGCCATAACTTCGCCACTTGAAGAGTTATGACGCAGCTCGGCGAGGCCTGAACCTGAGGTGTGGCCGATACTAACCAGAACGCTCGCTCGGCGCTGAACTAACGCGTTGACTTGACGAGGTGCTAAGAAAGCACCCGGGGTCTGTTTAACTTCCATGCCCGCCATTTCGCCACTTAGGTAAACACATTTTTCTAACAATTCTGTTTCTGAGCTTATAATTAGAGATTTACCTGCACTCGTTTTAAGAAATATGTAATTAATATTACTGCCAGCAGGTACAGTCCTGTTTTTCTTTCGATATTATTTCGTCGAATATTCGGTGGGAAGAGAATTATCAATATACACAAAAACAAAACAAAATACGTCGGCACGCAGCTGTCTCGCTGGCGTGATTAATCGAATTTCCATGCGTACATTTAATTATATCACGTAAATTTAACACACAAAATTTTAATTTATCTGTTCGTTATAAAATGATGGTTATACAGTCTTTAAAAAGATAAACTGTAAATAAAAATCTAGCACTTTTTGAAATTCTGATCGTAGACACTAGGCCTAATTAGCTGTTTTTGTTTTCAAATTTGAAAACGCAAAAAAACGAGAGAAAGCATAGTTTCAGAATTAGGTTAACAATAATTAATTAATGCAAGATACGAAAATCAAAGAAAGACTAACGTCTTGTGTTTTCCTTCAAACTGAATTTATAGAAGTAACCAGTGGCGTTGCTTCACTGCCAACGTGATAATTATTATGTTGCTGTGTAAAATCGTATGTACATTTCAACACAAAAACCATTGGTTTAGTGCAACAGAAAACCATTGTACAAACCACGGTATCTATATACCGTGGTACAAACCAGCATTGGTTTTATGTTAGATGGCCTACAAATTTTCTCTTACAAAACTAGGTGTTTCAAATAAGAAATAGCTAATTGTATTTCCGGTTTTAGAAATAACGGAATTGGTTAATTTTAAATAATAACTAGAGCCTAAGAATAAAATAGCCTATCCTATTACCAAACAATTACGGATGGATTTGTAGGCTAATATTAGTAATTAGAGTATTATGCATATAGAAAACATAAATGAAAAGTTGCTGAAAAAATGCCAACTTATTGTTAATTCAGGACCAGTACAGTGTGGGTTTTAAAGCTGTGTTTCAAGTTCTATAAATAATTACAATTCTTATGAATAATGGCCAACTCCATGATAAAGAAGAAGAAGTTGAGCCTAATGTCATTGGCCTGTCAGCGTGCGAGCACTTAGCACTCGAACTCGTAGACTCGATACTCTTGTCAGCACCTATCGCTAAAAGCAGCTTCGTCTCGGACTCTGTTAATGCTCTTAAATTTAGAAATATTATAATGCAACATTGACAAATTTCTGGATTTCATAAATTTTTACTTTCTGCTAATAGAAAGTGGGTGATAGTAAAAATATCTATGTATCCATCTTCATATTTTTATTAACAGTTCAAAAAATTGGTTTCGCTTAGCACATTGCTGGAGACAAAACTAATTGACTAATCTTAATGATTTTTGTTGTTATTTTAAGGCGGAAAGCACATTGAGGCTATTATCGCCTCCATAAATGTAAGTGTGAGTATAAAGTAGGAAGTGTAATGTTGTATGTGTGTGTGTTAAGACTCGGGTACCGCGAGGGACGTCTAAATTCTTTCAATAGGTGTAGCTAGTCTGTACCCCTGCCCCCGTGGGGCATCTTAATGGAATTTTAACATGTAGGCCTAACTGTAATTTACAATTAATTGGGATAATTATATTTTTTTAAGGGTATCAAGTCTTTTTTGAACAGTAACTCATGAAAAATTAACAAAACTCGATTTTAAAGTTATAAGTCCTTTGTCGCCCAAGGTCGTAGACTATATAATAAATCGCAATTTTCAAACAAATCTATTTCACGACCTATTGATAAAAAAACTAAGAAAACCATAGACTGGTTCATTTACGATAAAATATAAAAACTAAAAAATGTCAACATACTTAGGTTTTAAAGCTTACTAATGAATTTCCTTTGGAAAATTAGCTATTTGATTCGAGGCATTCATATCAGGCGCAGTTAGGACCGTTCTCCTACTACTTAACCTCACAACTTATAACAAAAATATAAATTTACAAATTCAGTAGTCAAAATAAAATTTACAATTTGATAATTGTAATTAGCATGGTGTGGGGCTGACATCGTTTTAAGACCCACAACCGAACTCAATCCTTATCTCACGTTGGCCGTTTTAGTCTGGCTTCGTTTACACTTAGCTAAATCCTTATAACAATATCAAAATGACAGCTGAAAAAATCTGACTTCATAATTAGCGTTAAAAAACTGCATAAATTAGTATTTTGAATCTTTTAAAGGTCCTTTGAAATTAAGAAATTGGACTTAACCGCATTTAGTACTGCTTCGTATTGTCATTCTGATTTTATGATGGTAAAATCAGGATTTCAAAAAGGGTAACAAAGAAAAAATATTTGACAGCGAGACGTCATTATTTTTTTTTAACCAATGAACCAATGGGGGCCTAAAGTTGTTTCCCACGCTGAGTCTTAACTGGGTTTGAGCTTTGTCAATAACAACATTTCATATGTTCTTTTGTTTCTGTACGAAAACAAACGGTCGAGGGTTTCTGCTTTATCTGGAGGACCTCATGCTTATACGAAAACCAGATTTGCAAAAAAAGTGCAAGATGAAACAAATATTGCTAGAAATTCGCTTCCATCACGTCAAAAGGAACATGCAGTGATTATTATTTCCTTTTGATGCTGTTAATTCATCAGCAAATGTCAGAATCTTTAATTCTAATTATGATAACTTTCTCCTAATTCCTTGTGATCTACAAAACATTGCATTCTTCTTCCAATGCAATGTTAAATGGGTGATAGTTAAATCGTTTACATTTCAGTTATTATGGGTGATTTGGTTCAAGTTGTAGCAGTTGGAAATTGTAAACTAATAGTTCAAAGAACAGTACACCTCGCAGTATATTATTTAATTGCTTAGCCACCACTTAACATTTTCCACTAATTTAAATAATATTTAGGAAAATTTAACTAGATTTATTAGAAATTGTATGCTCTTTTTCTATTACGTGGTCAAAGTTATGATAGGTGTGGCTGTTCAGATAGTGTTATAGGAAACAGCATGCAACTACACTTGTCATCGTTAAATCCGATGTTGCCGTCTTGAAATGGAAATGAATAGGAAAACATTTTTCACATACAGTATGATTTTTAGGCTTTATACAAGGTACTTTCATAACAAATTTCAAAACAATCTGCCAATTTGTTTGACTCAAACTATGCACACTAGTTGTTTGACTCAAACTATGCAAACTTGGTGGCCTAGTTGATAGCGTACTAGGCTTTCACCCCGAGAACCCGGGTTCGATTCCCGGCCAGGGCTTGGCATTTTCATACGCTATAAATCATCCCATCGTCTGCATTAGCCCGTGTGCACTATAGTCAAACGTTAAAAAAAAAAAAAAAAAAAAAAAATTAGAGTATCTTGAAATGGAAGTAAATGGGAAAAAACTTACACGTCCTTTGGGCTTTATAGAAGGTATCTTCATACTAAATTTCAAAACAAATAGTCAATGCGGTTGTGCAAAAATAAACCGCTAAAAAATAAATCTGAGTTGAAACAGATTTCTCGCTTCGTTTGGTCAAAAAATAATTTTTAGATTTAAAAAAATTAAAATGCTGTAGCCTAGTATGGGTGTTTTCAGCTTCTGAACTACTGGACTAACTTTGAGACTTGACAGTTCATTTTATTCAATACTAGCATAATTTAAAAATACACTAGATAACATCAGGTGTAAGTTTCAGGTAAATATTTTATTTTAAAAATCCTACTTAAGAGTTGTTGACGTTCTGTGCACCTGTTAAAAATTTCAGATCCTGTGTGGCCATAGATTTGCACGCACACACACTTATGTGTGTGTGTGTGTGTATATATATATATATATATATATATATATATATATATATAGCCACCTCGGTGGCGTAGTTGATAGCATACTGGGCTTTTACCCTGAGAACCCGGGTTCGTATCCCGGCCAGGGCTTGGCATTTTCATACACTATAAATTATCCCATCATCTGCATTAGCCCAAGCGTGCACAATAGTCAGACACTATAAAAAAAAAAAAAAAAAAAATATATATATAAAATAAATAAATGGACAAAAACCAGCAAAATAGTAAAAAAAAAAAAATGAAATTCACAAAGAACCACTTTGTTTTTTCCTAATGTAATTTTCTTAATCAAGTTTTTTATTCCAAATGTGCTATCATTTTTGGATGCTATTTTTCGAGTAATTAACTTTTCAACAATTTTTTTGCTAATTTTATCTGGTCGGGTGTTGCAGAGTGTTTTTCGTACCTAAAGCTTATTTAACAACTATTTGAATTTGGTGGAGATTATTTTTGCATCCAAATAGTTTTTTCTGGATTAACAGGCTATTTTTCAAAATAATCTCAAAATGACAGTGTTGGGTGCCAACATCTAATGGTTCTTTTGTCGCTATCACCATGCAAAAAAAATATTTCACTACGAAAATTGCTGTTGATTAAAAAAAAAATATTAATCTGTCCAAAATTTAAATTTCAACAAAACATTTTTTTCACTAATTTCAATCAATCTTTGAAAAAATTACAACCTATTTTCTGTCAACAATTCATTAACAACTATCTTCACTAAACTGGTAATTTATTACGATAATTTTGAGATTATTTTCACGACAATTTGAATTAGGCTAATATATGTCACAGCTATATAGCAGTGCAAATTTGCAGTTGCATAGAACGGAAGAAGCCGCAGAGTTGGCAGATATATGTTCTAGTTTATGATAAAATATGTCCTTTAGATTTTGTTTTATACAACTCATAAACAAAATTGTTATCAGAAAATGAGTAAAATCATAGACTCTAAGTAGATGGATATAAAAAATTTAAAATTAAATACATTTATTAATCATAATTTTATTAAGTATATTTATATTCCAGTGTACAATACATGGCATAAGTTACAGAGTGCACAAGCAATATTCAAAATACAATACCCATCTAAAATTCTTCGAGACACATGAATTAGAAAGTGCAACACAATATCTGCAGCCTTGAACAAAATCAAGGAACACAAAGTATTATGCATTTGACAATAAATGTATTTTAGGTATTTACAAATTTCTTCTGTAAAAGCCAAATTTTTTGTAAAGCTTAATCTTGTAAATATTTTAAATTTATTTTGTACATATTTATTTTATACATTGAAACCCATACACTATTAATTTAATTTATTAAAACTGATACATTTTTTGTGTAGATGGTCTCTTCAATTATGTGTAAGAAAGTTTTTCTTCAATTTAATAAAAGAAAGTTGTTTGAAAATCATTCAAGAATGGATAAAAAAAAATGCTTAAGTACCGCTATCTGTAACAGAAAATACAACCGTTTAGAAACAAAAATGAATTAATTTTTAACAAGCACATACACACAATTATATGAATTTATTATTAATATAAAGTTTATATGAATATTTTACCTTTTCCATTCAATAATATCCCTAATATACTGGAATTCTAATTTTTTTTTAACGCAGAAATATCTTTTGCATGTCAAAATTCATGACTCATACTTATTTAAGCGAAATAGTTATACAATAACTGGAAACAACCATTTTTTATATTCAGAAAGTAATAATGTATGTCAGACTATATTTTGGAAAAAAAAATAGAATTAAGGTTTTTGGTTGATTAAACATGAGGCATTAACAACACAGTACTGTAATATTTCATAACATAACAAATAAATGTATATAATAAAGTAAGACATTCTGTCTTCCCAATTGGGATAATCATGTTTGCAGAAATCTTATTAAAATGATCTAAGCAAACTCTTCTGATTTTCAAGAACTACAAGCCAACACAAAGGACACTGCACTTGGAGAATGTGTGTTGTTGATTAAGAGAGAGAAAATGACATTCATCAGCCTTATATAAATATTTACTCTCTTACTCTAATCTGTGTTTTTGTTGGCCTCTTATCTGTTCCATCATGTTTTTCCTATAACTACCAATGGACTAGAGATGGGTAAGAAAACTCCAAACTGTTAAAACAAACTGTTTTTCTATATACGAAAAACAAACTGCTTTGCCAAACGGAAACAAGCAGTTTGAATTGGACTGGATCGTGATTTGTTAAACAAGGAACACCAGTTTGGACTTTCCCACCACCTACGTTCTATTCGAACGTTGCCGCAAGCGCTAAAACTTTTTCCTGCTATTTTCCTGTTAAACTGTTTTCCTTGAAACAGTACAAACACCTTTTCTTTAACTTGCTATACTTTTTCCCTCTATTTCTTGTTGCAACGTAGTAAAGTAAGAACTGTTTGGGCGTTGTCAAAGTTTATCTCTTTGTTGCAAGTTGTTTGAAAGTTTTAAATGTAAAATTTGTTGTTCAAACATTTTTTAAACTGTAAAAACAGCCATAATTGTGTTATATATTAGTTTTTCTCTGTAGTTTACTTTGTGTTTAGAAATTTAAAAATATTTAGAGGACAATTTTGAAAGTTTTCTTTTACTTTTTTTATGTTTTTAGAATTAAGTGCATAGTTTTTAATTATTTATTGGATGTGTGGACTTTTTAGTGTTTTTTTTTCAGTGTTTAAAAGTGAAAAACCTATTTTTTGTGATGGGAAATATTACAAACGTCTTACATTTTTTTATCCGGAGCCTAATTTTCTTTAAAAACATTTGTTTTGTTAAATATGTTATTACAATAAACTTTATATTTTTTCTGTGTTGTAAAATGGAAAACTTATTTTTTTGCTAATGCTAATGTTAATAACCTATCATTAACCTATAATAACCTAATGTTAATAACCTATAATTTTGTAACTATATAGAGCCAATTTTATTTAAACATATTTGGCCTATGTTCTTATTACTATATTTTACTTATTAAGGTTACTTTTTTCAGTGTTGAAAAATGAAAACCTACTTTCTTCCAAATAAAAATATGACAGTAACATTTTGTAAATACATAACCTAATTTTATTTAAACATATTTTTTATATTTATTATCAATCATCAATATTTTTTAATCAACTAAAAATATTCTAAATTGTTTGCATTTCAGTAAATATGCAAAGGTTATTAATTTTTAAGTAAAAAAAAGAATGCTTCTATTAGAAATTCATTGCATTTTGTAAATATAAAATAGCATACATATATATTACGTTTTGAGAATGTAATTTAATTATTACTACACTTATAAGGATTATTTTTTTCTAAATGTTTTACACCCAAAAACAGTTAAGGACATTGTGGTAATGGGAATGAAAAAGTAGTCTTAGAAAACTGAACGTTTGTGCTTATGTTTTGCTGCTAACTTCGAGTTTCATTTTTCTAAACCTATTTTTTTCAAACTGTTTTTCCAAACAGTTATTTTTTTCCAACAAACTGTTTGTTGATATTTTGTAAAAATAGCAGAAGTGCCCATCCCTACAATGGACTGTAGTTCACAGTAACCAGAGCTTATAACTTTACTGTACAGGTATCATACACTTCTGACGTTAGCTACTGCAGCACATGTGATTTGCCTAACCAACTGGTGTTGCATATTTGGAAAGTCACAGCCCAAGTTAACTTTACAGGATTCATAGGCTGTAGTTGCATGACACTACTCGATACTGCCATGGCATATATACCTGTTTTAACACAAGTACGCTTAAACAATCATAACTTTACTACTTTGAGAAAGAATAATTAATTTGATTTCTTTGTCTTCAGAATGAAATTGACTACAATTATGTTTACAAAATTTTGATTTAAAAAAAAATTGTTTTTGTAAACAATTTTATATTTAAAAGTAGATGTGTGCTTTGTAGTTCTGTAACAAGTTCCACGAAGCAGTTTCAGCTCAAACTGAAAGTAACTTTGTATGCATTTTCGATGGAATATAGTTGAACTTAATACACTGGAGATTCAAGCCATGATATTTAAACTTAAGTTATACAAACAGTTAACTTCAGTAGAAAACATTTTAAACACTTTTTATTTCATAAAGAAAGTTTAAATATAAATATTTTATATAATAGGCTGGTGCCCGTCAAGCACAGCCAACTAACTGGCTGTACTGGGTTAATATACAGTACTATTTTAAACAAACCGATCAGTTCAAATAGAAATCAAAGGTAATATTGATTTTTTCATTATTAATGTTCTACTAAAATTTTTGAAATGAAAACTTTTATGGTCACAGTTGCCAAAACATGGGTAAAACATTAAATTTTATGTCACGCTTGATTCTGTAATGCATACCTCACAGCACATATAATTGTTCTTGTATATATATATATATATATATATATATATATATGTAGGCTTTAAATGACTACTTGTAAACAAATGATTTTGCACAACGGCTGTTTCTTCAATATCATTTCAACTGAGGTTATGTTTATTGTTCTTGTTAATTTTAAAAATGTGTTTTCTAAATTATAATAATTTAGAAATGATAATAATTTGGAAATAATTTAGAAACACTAATAATTTAGTATTTGTATAGTTAAATTATTTAATGAATATAACCTATACCAATTTTTGTATTCCAGAATCACAAATATTATATTTATTATTATGCTTAGACTATTAAACCCTACCTGTAAGCATCTAAAAAAAAAGTTAAATCAAAATAGTTAAAAAATTTAGTCAGGTATGCCAAAAAAAGTTGTCGCTCTATTGGCCAGTTCTGCGACTGCCTACGTTTTTGCATAATTAAATTATTAATAACTGAGATTAAATAAAAATAATAAATTTTACTTATTTTTGGTAATTTGTAAAAACATCAATTCAAATATTTTTCTCCATTGAATAATTAATTGTCTTTTTAAACACGAGCACAGAAGTTTTCACTTCTGTCGGCACTACCCCAAGTGCCATACATAATTTTTTCAATTAACATTTTTTTATCTTTTGAGCAACACCATTGTACATATTGAGCAACAACACGTACGACAATGAAAGGAACATTTGTGATACATGACCTATTAAGAATGAAATGTCTATTACCACAGTCTGGTGTTCACGGCCTCCGATCCTCGTCTGAATCACCATCTTCTACATCTCCATCTCCAGGCACATCCGGCATATGTATGTTTGACAACAGATCCCTCATTGCATCTAACAGTGAAGTAACACTTCTACGTAAGTCCACAGCAGCACCGTCTTCATCAGCAGGTTCATCCGACAAAGGTTGGTTGACGTTGAAGTTTGGCATCAATGAGCGGAAGAGCATAGACACAGCATTAGTGTTTTCATAAAGACGAAGTCGTTGCGGTCGAGTATACAGGTTGATTGAATCAGGTGGAGGTAATGGATCAAAGCTAAGTATTGGGCTGCTTGTACCCTAAAACAAATTTTTTTAAATGGAAAATGCAAGTAGGCTGACACAGTTGACATAGAATAATTCAAAGCTAAGTAATAAAAAAATAAAAATTAACAATTGTATGATTTTTTTGCTTATTTACTGTTGTTTTCTTTTCATAATGCTGAAAATTTAAAACAAAATTAAGTAATAAACCTGTAAAACATAGAAAGGAATGATGTGATACAGTGAAACAAATATTTCTTGTTAGCAAACTTTTGTATTTACTGAAATTTTAGTGCGGCATTTATATATAATCCTAGTAACGGTATGGCGGTAAATTAAAATTTCCAAATAGTTGACAAAGCAATGTTACTTTTGAAACCCCTTAAAAGGCGCATTATTTCCAGCAATTTAGGTTTAGTGGTTCTGACAACAGCATTACTGAATTTAGGGCAGTACTGAGGGGGGGGACTTGAATACATTTTACACTACCCAATACTTTTGCTGGATAGCTAGCTAATGGGTGAAATCATCATGATTAAAAAAAATATTGCTCAACAATTACAATTTTTGCTAGTTAATTTATCAGTATGTTAAAAGTTCACAAGAAATGTTAAACAAAAAAATTAAAACCTTTGAATTTTGACAGCCATTTTTATACGGTGCGACAAGTACTTTTTGATGAAACAGTTTCAAGGAACACTGCATAACATTTTTGTTTTTTAAGATATCAAAATAATTTACAAACCATTCTATTTAGCAAGAAATTGACTAAATGTTTGATACATAGTAACTTTTTGCTTGTTTCTTGCAATTTACTCCAAAAATGTCACTTCACTATGAAAAAAAGTTATATTTTTGATAAACACATTTCAGTAAAATGAATACACATCCTCTTTTTTCAGATTGGAAAAGGAAAATATAACAATAACATGAAGAAATTCTATGAAGAAACTCTATGAAGAAAACATAGAAGAAACTCTATGAAGAAATTCTTCGAACGTACTGATGATTCAATACAAGCCATTAATACTCTCTTTCCAATAAGTTGTTAAGATACCAAATACACATACTTTTGACCTTTCCTTTTAGTTCTCCATTTTGAAAATAAATAATCTTTATAACCTTATATTTTATAAATCTATGAAGATCATAGTGTATTTGTAACACCTGAAATTCATCAATTCATTCAGTAAACCTTATTTAAAAAAAAAAAAAAAAAAAAATTGGGAACCAGGCAGTGTAATTTTGCGACTTCACTGACAGACAGTTGATATTGCTTAATCATACCAATACTTTATTACCTCAGTCAAAGTGGCAGTGACGTCCTTCATATCAGAAAGGATAATGTGCCTTTGTATGTTAACTGGAATGTACGGATAACGTTTGGATCGTTTAACTTCGCAGTCTTTTATGTACGGATCGTTAGCATCCACTCTGTCTAGAACTGTGTGTACATTTCTTTCCAGCCAAGGCAATAGTTCAGACTCTTTCCACACGTGGTAACAGCGTGTGATATACAAACTTATCAGAGAGGATAGTGCAGCGCTTTGACTGCAACAAATAGCATTACGATAATTAAGTTTATTTCATGTAGAAATAGTGTTTTATAGGTTAAGTACACTTAAAACAATTTGTGAATTTATTATAAATGTAACAAAAACTGGAGTTATGATCACAAAAAAGATCTTAATAAAAATTTTATATATTAAAATTTATCACTTTAATATAAATACACCAAAATATAAAAAAGCTTAGGTTTTTTTAAAATTACAAATTTTAATCCTGTAAAACGCTGTCATACATTTTGCGCTTCATCTAACACAAAACTTGAGTCAACCCCACTATTTACTTTAAATAATCTTGTTTTTTCCATTACCCCTCCCAGCCTTAAATGAACCAGACTAACAAAAATAAATTTAAAAAAATGAATATATTATACAAAAACGTTCTTTTGCCACTTGAGCTATTAATGATTTAATGACAAATATAACTATTCTTTATTAATTTTGTAGTTACAAATCTTTCTGTATGACTAAAATCTGATGTGATGAAATTTCTTAATTTTTTTTTTTCAACACAATGGTTGTTCTTAACAATGGTAAACTAGATTTTTAGGGAAGTACTGACCCATATGATTGTAAATGAGCTTTATTGGAGCTAAGTGATCAAAATCAATTTTGTGTGTGGCAAATCTGATTTTTGTTAACTTTTAAAGAGCAAAATAGGAATTGAATTTTAGTTTTGAAAACTAGTTTGAAGTTACTGTCCAACTACATCCACATGCCACTATTCCTCTAGGATCTTGTAAAAATTATATAAAACAAAATCCCAAAATTGATTTATTTTCCTTTGTAGGTACTTTGAGTAGCATAAAATAAAAAAAAAGTTTCAGGACTCATTTTTTCCTACCACAAAAGAAAACTTGGGAAGAATTAAAGTGATTACGAAAACTGTTTAATAATTTCAAAATGTTGAGGTTATGTTTAATCTATTATCTATGAATACCATAGGTTGTTAGACAACAACAATTCAAGCAGACCATAGAGGGCACTGTAACCTTCTGCCGACATACAGCTGCACTGCAAAAAAAACCCCTGATCCAGTATCTAAAGTGTATGAACACAAAATTTCTCAACAATCCTCTCTGTAGTTTAGATTTCTATATCAAACATAAATACTTTTGATTTTGTAGACACATAAAATCTATAGATACTGAAATCTATAGATTCAGAGGAAAAACCTGAATTTTGGACTTCTTAACCTTGAAAATATTTACAATGCTCAGTTTACCTAGCAGCAGCCTGTGTAAAGAAAGAATGTGTAGACACTCTAGTGTCTGGCTGGACTCCACATTTATCTAATAATGGTAGCAAAACACCAGGAAACATAATAAGAGCGTTCTGCAGTAAATGGTGGGCTGTCTCAACCTCAGTCCCCAGCTGGAAGTGGGCCACTGCTAGTGAATACGCAAAGTTTGGAAGCTGTAATAAAAACATGTTCATTTTTACATTTTTAAAAACAATTTGTTTTAACAAATAAAAAATTTTTAGTCCAAAATCAATATTTTTAATTACTGCATTTTAATTGAAAGAACAGATAAGCCAGAAAGCATTGTCTGGTTTATGGCCAACTAAAGTTTAGAGAAATATTTTCTCAATAGGCTTGTGAAAACACAAGAAGCTAAAATAAAACAGGAGAGAATTTGAAAAGTCTTTTACTCTAAAAACATAAAATAGTCTCATTTTTGTTACTTCTTTACATGTACTTGCTCTTCAAAGCACTAATAACATTAAAACATATGACTGTTATCACTGATAGCGTTAAAACATAAGGCTATTAGTCACTAGTAACATTAAAACATACAACTGTTGTCACTAACAGCATTAAAACATATGACTGTTGTCACTAGAATTAAAACATACAGCTTTAGTCACTAATAGCATTAAAACATATGATTGGTTTAATGAATACCTGAGAAAGATTTCTTGATGATTCCAATTCTAGAGCAAAACGAATCAACCAGTCATACTTCTGCGAACGTAAAGCATAGAAATCAATGGCTAAGATGATGCCTAGTGGGTCATTTTCTGGATCTAATGTTAAGAGCAGTTTACAAAACTCCAAGGCAGTTCGGTAGCAAGCTCGACCTCCCACAAATGTCAAATGTTTAAACACAGCAATAAACAAAGCTCTGAAATACAAAATGAATTATGCAGACAGAAAACAAAAATTAGTCTTATAACTTCTTTTTTGACTTAGCTAAAAAATACTTATTGTCAGAAATAAAGAACCTCAAACATAAAAAAAACTTGCCCTTCTACAGTTACTGGGTCATAAATTGATTGTTGGAACATCACAGTATAAAAATAAAACATGATATTTTGGTACTTATTATTGCTTTTTAATTACAATAGTCACTAGTTATTGTGTTCATTGGTTAATTTGATCAGCCGCTTATACTGGTCAAATCAAAATGGATGGATTACATTTGTAAATTAACACCCCTATTATGATGGTTATTATGGTTAATATGGCAGGTGTATTATGATTATTATGGGGGTTATTACGGTCAAATGGTAAGAATGTGTTAGACTTGGGTACCATGAGAGACATCTAAATCCTTTCAATAGGTGCAGCTAGTCTGCACCCCCTAAGGGATATATATATATATATATATATATATATATATATATATATATATATATAATATAGGTTAAAATATGAGATTAAAATATCTGAACTTCATAAAAAGAAAAGCATTTCATAAAAAGAAAAACAATGACCTAGAATTTTAGCCTATAGTAGGCCTATGCGTAAATATTAAATCGTTAATACATAATGTTCTACAGTAGAGTACCAGTGATTCAAAACACGGTAGTTCTGAGGTTCTCTTTAATTCAATTTAATGATCTGTTAGAAAAAAAAAAACTTAATGCTTATGACATCATGTTCACAGTTACCATGAATAATCAATACTTGTTAGTTCATGAGACTCTATTATTAAAATTAAAGCTGTCACTCTTTATCGCTGAAAATATAAAAGTTTATTTCACAAAACAAAACAAGCACTTTTGAAAATTTAAATTTCTGTTCCATACCTACAACTCTTAAGTCTGTATTCTAAATTCAGTGTACTTTCTCAAACAAATAATAAATACTGAAAACATTAAAAGAAGTGATTACTAGAATACTAAGTTTATTTAGAAACACCCTCCTTTATTTATACACAGTCAACGCTTGGTTCTGATTTAAACCTTGATCACCAAACCCATTTTAACTGGCTGCTCTTTCTTTACAACTTAATTGGTATTTACTAATTTATAAACTGGGGATACATTTTGTTATTGTTTATTATTAACTGACAGCCTGCTTTTAATATTCTGTGTTTCCACTAATTTTTCAGAATACAATCTGTTAAATTAAAAAAAAGTTCAGGTGTTCTTAGCCTGGAGTGCATTAAACATTTTTTAATAGTGTTTTCGGCTTTAATGAAACTGAATAAACACGTTTAATACTCTCAAACGGGTAGCATCACATTGACTGACAACACCAATAACGACTTTCTTAAGATTAGTCGTCACAACTGAAACCTAACCTTTGACACAATGCTTTTTAGATTCTAATTAGTATTATTTATAACTGATTCTAGAAAAGTAGTGATTAAAGTAGCGTTAATAAAAAGATACTCACCTATTTTCTTGTTTTCGATAATCCAGCCTACAACAGCCATTAGCAAAAGTGAATGATGGATGAAAGGCACACTCTAGACAAAATAATGCTCTTTCTATTAGTTCTGCAGCCATTGCCAAGTCCTCACTAAGACGACACAGTTCAGAAAGTTGTAACAGAGCATCTACGTGGTATGGATGAGTGTTGATGATTGCCTGAAATAAAACATGATTTTAGCAAAAATATTTTTTTTTTTTTACCAAGGCATTATTTATTGTGTATTTTGCTAAACTTGTGATACTGGGATTCTCTTTCAATTTTTTGTATCTAAAATATTTTTTATTTAGTCAGGATAAATAAAACTACCAAGGGAACTGGAAAGTTTAAATTAAAGGGAAGAAATTTAAAATATATACGATTGTATTAGATTGTTCCCTGTCATTTACAATTAAAAAAGTTATTAAATCACCTTTAAATTCAACCAAGAACCCACTTGCTGACTTTACGCAGTATACTGAACAACATCAATCTTCGCACTTGGCCACAGTGTGGTTTCCTTTGTCAAAATAGCTGTCCGATTTTAGTCGCAGATACATTGATAAATAAGAATTTAAAATATTGAAATGTGATTTTATCATGAAATCTTTTGGTTTAAAGTTTTTATACATGTGAACTACTAAGGGACAGATAGGTCTTCACTGTGTAACTGGCCACTTAAAAAATTGTTTTAGTTTCTGAGTGAACAGCATTGTTTGAACTCAAAATAAGTATATGGTTCAAGACTAACAATCTGGTTACATCACTGCGACGATACCTTTGCCAATAATATGCCGAGCACAGGAACATAGAAAACACCATGTCATTACAGTGAGTAATTGTGTAAAGGAAAAACAAATTGGAACATGGTAACTGTAATCACTGCAATAAATGCAAGACTCTTGACCAGGTCAAGTAAACTAAATACAGTAGTAATATCAGAAGTAATATTCGTATTAGAAACCATCAAGCAAATGTAGTGCACATATTACTACTAAAATTATATGGTTTTGCAACAAACCATCAACTTAAACAGAAAGGTCTTACTTGTTTTTGTTGGGATGAAGAAGAGATTTTTGAACCACTATACACCCAGTGGGAAACATGTACCAATCTTTCTAAGATTCATCCTATTAACAGGTCTGGAGCTTGGAGACATACAGGCAACACTGATGTTTGACAACACAACTAGGTTTGTGTCCCAGTTATAACAAACCAAGATATTTCTGGCGCATTCCATATTCTCCAGATTTAACACAAAGGGATTTATTTTATATATGAATTTGGCTTACTATAAGAGGTACCAGGAGGTTTTTGTTTTGAACCATGAAGTTTAGAAGGCATTGCATAACTGGTTCCAATTACAACCTATATCCATGCAAGTACAAAGCACTGGAACACTCCAACAGGTCACGATAAAATTATAATGTTGAAAAATAACGTTAAGTGTAACTATTACATTACAGGAAAACATTTTTTAAATGTTAAATTGACTGATCTATTATAAATAAACTTACGACTATATTATCCGGATTAAGTGATTCCACTGCGTTTAAAAATTTTATCTGGACATGTTGGTAGTTGATACTATGTTCATAACTAAAGTAACTAACTCCATTTTCTGTCTTCACTTGGCTCATTGATAAACCTGATAACATTTATAATCAAATATAATGGTTAGCATCCATACAAACTACAGGAGTCTGGAAGTTATTTTATGAATCAAAGTTAAGTTTATTAAACAATGATTATAGTTTTCATATAAAATAATACAAACTATTCTTAAATATATATATATATATATATATATATATTATTATTATTATTATTATCTGCGCATAGACCCTGTTGGATCACGCAAAGCACTCTGACTCATGTCTTGTTCCTTCTAATCCTCCACACCTCCCTCATCCTGTCCCCATGGATCCTCTTCCGCTCCTCCGTCCATTTTACCCCTGCTCTCTTTGGGATTTCATTCTCTGGGACCTTCCAACCGAGCATCTTTCTCCTGTATGCGTATCTATCTTCAACATCTGTTGAGTCTATTCCTGCGTCATGTAGGTCTATTCTGACTTGTGCGATCCACGATGTTGTTGATTTGACACCTTGTATATACTTAAGGATTCTGTTGGCAAGTCTCGTTGTTGGGAGTCTACTGATGTGTCCATAGAACCGAAGCCTCCTCCTTCTGATATCTGCTGCCAGGTTCGATATCTTCTCTGTGGTCTTCCGGGAGTGCAAACTGTATCCATCTTCTGTTTATCTCGGGCCAAGGATCTTCCTCAAGATTTTGCGTTCTTCCTTAAAAATACCCTCCATGGTAGCTTTTGTGTGGAGTACTAGCGTCTCGCTTGCATATAATACCTCCGGCTTTATGACTGTGTTGTAGTGTCTGATTTTTGCGTGCGTCAACATAATCTCTTATTGTAGATATCACACGTTATACCAAGAGCCCTCTTAATTCTCAGTAGTTCCTTTTCCCACTCCTCCCTTATGTTGGAGTCTTTGACACCTTTTGCATCAAATTTCTGTATACATTTCTTATTTCGATGAAATTTCCCTGGAGTGAACTTGATTTTTATTCGAGTTAGATAATGATCTGAATCAATGTTTGCACCCCTACGGACTTGGATGTCATATATATATATATATATATATATATATATATATATATATATATATATATATATTATATATATATATTGAAAATTAACAATTAACCCCTTTTAAATAAAACAAAATTGTTGGATTTCTTTTTTCGAATTCAGGCTATTGCCATGCTTTTCTCTACGAAAAGCATCTACGAATTGGAGGGGATTCAAGGTGGGTAGCTCCCCAATTTCTAATTGATGACAGGAGCTCCTTTTTGAGGTGCTTCCAGATGCTTATTCTGCTAATTCCTTTTAATTTTTCTTGACCATTATTGTAGAGGTTTGCTCCATTTGGCCAACCTTTTCGTTGTACAGTGAGATCCCACTGCATTTTATATTCTTAATTATGGGAACACCCACAGTAGCTAAGGAAATGAGGTCTGCCCATACAGAGCCCTGCATGTATAGGTAAAGCTAAGGTACACCATTAGGCCATTGTCATTCACTCCATCAGTACGGGTCGCTTTACACTTTACCAAACTATGTAGAGTAGTGTGCCTTGAGTAGACAAGTGAGAGTAGTATGAGCTAGAAGTATGGTGGGACTGCTAAGCCTACCTGCTGCCTCTTCTTGAAATATAAGTTAGTACAGTTAGTCTGCTGAGTACATGTGTACAGTTTTGGTTACTGTGAAGAAAAGGTGGCATTTTGACAGCCTTCATTTTGTTTTCAAACAATTTTTACTTCTGATTGCAACATTTATACACCCTTCGCCAAATTTTTCACAATACTTTTTATAATATTAAAATATAACATTAAGATATCAAAATTATTAAATAATTGTGGGATGATAAGACCATTCAATTAATATTATTAATTCCACTTTTACTTTCATTCTAATTGTAGTGTAATGTTAGGTGCCATTTTGTAAAGTATGTCCCTTTAATATCCGGGATAGACTACTTATTTTTATTCATCAGCCATTTGAACACTACAACAATATTTTACTATAAAATAAATTTTGAATAAACTGAAATTTATTTGACAATACCTGGTTTTCCTACTTGAGGCCAGTTTTCCTTCGGAGATACAAGCCAAGTAGATTTTAAATGTCCTCTGTTTCGGTTCCCCCTTCGTTTACTTCATACAATAATAATAATAAAAAGACATATTTAGTAACACAATTTAATTTTTCAATTTTTGACAACTGAAATATAATGATAAATATTTTAAATTCATTTTGTTTACTTAAATTTTCTTTAAAGACTATATTTAGCTGGTTTTATAATAATAATTATTTTATCATTTAGTTTATTTATAATGTCTTATTAACTAAATTATATAACTTCAAAAACATCAAAGTTAAAGTTCTTCAGTGTAAAGACTTTAAAACAAAAAATAATCACAACACAGCTGTCTTACAGACATAATGCAAGCAAATTTACAAGCACTGACAACACTGAATCATATAATCAAACATTTTTATAAGCGAAAATCAAACGGGTAAAAAAATTGATTTTGGCAATAGCTATTATTCAACAAAATCAGTTTCAAATTAGTGGCCATTCACAATACCTTACACATTCACAATGTTTTTATTTTACACACATTTCGAAAATCTATAATCACCATTGTAATAAGGCTATCAACAAAATTGTGAATATTTAACGATTTTAAGTGGCTACTGTTTGAATGGATTTTGCTGGATAACTTGTCCAAGCTATTACATTGTCCTATTTGATTTTCATCTTTCAAAGTGTTTACATGATGCCAGTCACAGATGTTAGCATTTGGAAATTCAATCCCATCATGTCAGTGAAACAGCGGTGTGCTATGGTTATGAATCAATTAAAATATAACCACTATTGTTGGAATAATTCCTATAGTACACATTCATTTGTAAATTTGCACGTAATTAAATGTTAAATTTTATTTAAATTTGTAAATAAATTTCAAATTAATCAGAGCAATATTTCATGACTGCATAATGTTAGTGTTCACCAGGAAATCTAAAACAGAAAAGCAATCTGAATTAATTCATAAAAAATTGTTTACATAATTTTACTCTTACGGTAGAAACTGTATTATCCAAGACTACATAATTATTTTAGTCATGAAATAAATCAAAACTAATATTAATAATACAAATATATTTTTAGCAAGTACACTTACATATATTTTTACATTTCATAAAAAAATTAGTTAGATAAAGAATTTCTTTCTTGGTATTGTACATATTTCTCAATGGATTAATGTATATGAGGTGTGGCAATTAATTAACCGGTGGTGCTAGCTACAAAACACTTTACTGATCATCAGTTATATTACAAAGTTTATCCCCTTCAATGTACTCTCCTTACCGGTCCCTACAACGCTCCTTACAAATTTTCCATTCTTCAAAGCAGTGCTGGATGTCCATTTCTGTCAGTTTGTTGATTTTGATTTTGTTTTCACCGCTATAAAATCTTGTCTCTTGAAACTCTGATTTGACCTCAAGAAATAAAAAGTCACAAGGTGTTAGATCAAGCGAGTATGGTGGGTGTTTCCATCACGGTGATATTGTATTTCAAAAAGAATGCCTTCACAGGCAAGGCAGAATGGGTAGGCGCATTGTCTTGGTGAAGCATCCAGGAATTACTCCTCTACAAATCAGGTCTTCATCTTCTCACTCATTTATGAAAGGCTGTCACAAGCTCAGCAACATAATAATGTTGACTGATCATCTAACCTCTGGTGATCTGGTGAATGCAGACAAATCCAAGCTTGTCAAAATAAAAATCATCATAGCCTTGAATTTTGATTAACTCATTTTCACATTTATTGCTGAGATAAAGTAGGGCTATTCCAATACATCGATGCACTTTGTTTCAGGATCATTAACAGTGTTAGTTAAAAGGTTAGCACAAATGTTCATTCTCAATTCCTTTTGCTCTGGAATGAGAAGTTTTTGAACCATTTTTGTGCAAACTTTCTGCAGATTCATGCAAAATCTGAAGATACTTTCTGCAAGAGCTCGGACAAACGGAAGATGATTTTTACAGATCATTTACCAATTTTTCAGATGTTGTCGTTCTGTTTTTATGTTGATCCAGGGCACATATCATCTTCAGTAGTTTCACATCCATCCTTAAACCTTTTAGACCACTGTAATACTTGTGAGTGTGTGTGTGTGTATGTGTGTGATAAACATTCACTTCCGTACACTTCCTTTAATATGGCATGAGCAGTTTTCCCCAGTTTTTTACATTAACTTTAGGTTAACTCATTGCTCAGGCGATTGCTGCATGCGAGACTGAACGGTGTAAAACCGTGCCCATCGAGCTCAGAGTGAAGGAAGGCACAGACATGTTCAAACCTGCTGCAACGTGCTTGCTGTTTGCAAGTAGCAGCACCAATTCAGTAATTTAATTGCTACACCTCCTATACAGCCAAATTTTCCTATTATGGATTTCTCTATAGAGGGTTAATACACTGGTCCCTACTCCTACAGTAAAACTATATACTGTAACTTCCTTTACTAAGGACAACAAAATTCCACGTATTTATAATGGACAAGCAATATGAAACAACTCCTCTCTCTTCTCCCCTATCTCCTTATGCTAACAAGCCATTTGAAAAAATATCCAAAACAGCTGGCTATTAAAAACAAATAAATTTTTACTTTAATTTTTAGCAAAATAATATTTGGGACCTATAAAATAAACAGTAAAACTGATAGCAATACATGAAAGCAATGATAAACAATTTAAAAATCAATGTTTTGTTTAGTTTTATTAAGAATAAGAATTTTGTCTTAAATAGGGTTTTTCCTGTCACACTGAAGGTCAACAAACCTTCCTTAAACAATGTCACTAAGATTTAGTAAACAGTGTTTTGTGTTAAAACAATTACCCTGTTTCCCAATTAGTGTTTAGTCAGGGTTATGTTATAATAATAAGATAACATTATTTAGTGATCCGGTAGCCACTCGATTGCTTGTTGTTACTATATACTGTATTTAATTTTGTTTCTTGTGTGAATGGATATTTATTTAAATGAATATTAACAAAGTTTTCCTTGTGTAACTGAACATAATATGTACATAAGCCACATTTTATTTAAAATTTGGAATAACTAGGTTGATAATTTTTATGCTCAGTGAGATTATGGTTTTACTACAGTAAGTTCTACAGTACCGTACACTATTTGTAGCCTATGCTTCTTGCAATTATTTATTAGGTTTAATGCATAATTTTGTAATTAACGTAATACAGCAACGAAATTTATTTGAAATAATTGTTACTATTAAAATTTTTTTTCCCTCATCAGTGCTGGTCTGCAAATTGATTAGTCGATATTTTGCTATCTGGTTGTTCTATATTTATTTGCTAAAATTTATTTCAATAATTATTTTCAATTAAGGGAGAAAATTACCTTTGTTCATTCTGAATAAGTTTTGAGCCAAACATACGCTTCAGCTCATTATTAGGATTCAGTGAACGGTGCTCTATAGTCAAGAGATTCTTTCTACAAAAATTTGATCTTTTATCGGAAATCAAATTAGAAGTAGTACATACTTCACAACTGTCACCTAATATTGAATTAACTTCACGCACAGATCTCTCTACTTCATCCTGCAAAAGAAACATTACCAGCATATATTACAAAACTGTAACATTTAAAAATATTATTACACACTTTTTGGTAGTTTTTTATAAATAAATTTTAGCATTTTCATGCTGTTTGCTGAGCATACATCAAAACTCAGTGAAAAAAATATAACGATCTGTACATTTTGATATTTGAGCTAAACTCAGTTAATCAAAACCATTTGAACAATTTTTGGGAAAAAATGATTTTAAGGTTTCTTTGGCAAAAATGTACTACATTTATACTAAAATATATTGGGATATTGACATACTGTAGGAATACCAAATTACTAAAGAAATTTAAAAGTACAAGTATCCAAATTTGGCCCAAAACTTAAAAAAATTATAACCAAAATAGTGTTTCTTTGTTAACACATTAATCACACTAGTCCAACACAAGACAAGTCAAAGGCAGGGTCTGAATATCTTTAAACAATATATCAGTTTGCCTGTTATATGCCAAGATATATGTTTTTTTAAAACATCCAGGATTTTTTAGCAATTCCAGAGAATAAGTAAACAGTTTTCACAATTTAACCTTGCACGAATTTGCAAGTTTTATAACAAAAACCTGATCACCGATCATACTTCTCAAGTGGTAGGATTTTCTATTATAGCTCACATTTAAAAAAATGCATAGTTCACAAACCAGAGGCAATTTGAACCTCATGCTACCATAGATGGATGCACACTGAGTGAGTTAACACCCAGACATTAACATAATGGCTTTAGCCCCGCCCGTTGCCATGTCAACCCAAAACATAAGTTACTTTCTAGACAGGCCTTGTATAAAAAGTAAGTAAAACAGTGTTTTAAAATCTGTTTTTGGTTCTTTGTGAAACAGCTGCAGCGAATATTGTCTAAACCTTTACATGAAACAATTCAATAAAATATAGTAATATCAATGACTCACTTCAATGTTATCTTCACTACTCCGAGCATTACTTGGAACTTTTCCAGGCTTCTTCTTTTTCTTCTTTTTTTTCCTTCGTGTTGCATCCTTACCCGGTAAACCACCTTCTTGGGCATTTAATGAACCTGCGGTTTCATGGTCATCATCTTCCTTTACCTCAGATTCCGAATGTGACATTTGATTTAACTGAGGAAAAGTGTGTATATGAGACAAAAACTTTGAAGTGTAAATATTAATTTACAGAGATTGTCTAATAGCAAAAAGTCTTCTTCTCTTCTGTAGAGTTATATATAAAAAGGTGCACAAACGTTTTTTATACTCACATTCAATTATTTCCATGAAAAATCTGGATAAGAAGTTACTAAAAAAAAAAGGAAAAAAGGATTTATTACACAAAATTTTATTTAAATTTTGATGATTTATGAAAAATCACTTGGGCTAGTGTTTCAAATTTAAATGAAAAAAATAATTAACTCCAAGAGTAAAAAAAAAAAATCCAAAAGTGGTAAAAGTTAGTTTGTTTTTTTCGATTTCTCCTAAAACAAAAATGTCTTTTATTTAAAATTTGCTAAAATAATGATTCAGTTATGAATCGTTATTCAAATTATGAGCAAAATCTGATGAACAAATTTTTAGAAATTAGGCAGATTAATTTTTTCCTAATAGTTTCTGAATCAAAATTTTTCGGATAACGGCCCAAACATTTAGTTTAGATAGGCCTTACTTATAGGTTAGACTTCAGCAAAATTTGGTGAAAATTGTTAGAGACAATTTTGAGAGGATCCTACTTTTTTGATCAGTTTTTTAATCAAAAAAAGATTTCAAAAACTTCTTTTTCCTTCATTAAAAGAAATGGTTGTAAGATAGGGTAAATGCGATCAACATGCCAAATTTTGCTGAAATCAGTCTGAAATTGAATTTTAGGTTTTTAAAAAATTTATCCTCAAAAAGTAGTTTTTTAAAATTTCTAATTTAGTATATCAATTTTACTTAGGATTCCTTATGTATGATAAAATCTTCTTGAACTGATTTTGTGAATTAAGTCAATTTTACTTTTTTTTGTAAGCTTTTTAAAGGGATTCTTTGCTTTACAATGGCACCCCGGTTAACGGCTGATATTGTACAACGGTCTATTTCACGGAATGAAAAATTACCCGCATAACAGTTTACTTTTGGATAAAGGGGTTAAATTCCACCGAAACTAAACTGTTATGTGGGTCATTTTTCATTCCGTGAATTAGACCGTTGTCCAGGTCGACTGTAGCCGGGATACCACTATATAAGCAAAGAATTCACTAATTCTACAAAGCAGCAGCTGCATTATATCCGCCACAATAACAGTTATTACAAGGTTAGTAAATATTTTAATTAAACAGGGTTTAATCATCATCTCTGTTAATTAGATTATGAAGTATTTTTTTAAAAAAATAAAGTTTTTTATCATCCAAAAACCGTGTTAGACGTATTTTTATCATTTTACTGATCTACAAAACATTACCGACTTTAGCGTAGTAGCAATTTTGAGGTTATGTTGGTCACTTTTATTTTTGATTTTGGGTATGTAATAAAGCGTTTTAGTAAGAAAAGTATATCGAAAAATCCAGGTCAGACTACACTACATAGTTACCTATACAAGTAAATTCATGAAAAGTAAATATCAATGCCATCAGAATATAGGTTAGAAATAAAAGTTAGTAATTTATGCTAAAAACCGTCTTCAAGAAAATGATAGAACACAAGCAAAAAATTTGTTAATGAATTTTGCACAAGTACCTAAAAGTCAGAAATACTGGCTCCTTTTTTTCAAAAGAAAACAATCATACAAGACTAAGCCTATTATTGAAATATCTGACTTACCAGTTCATATCTATTGACATTTAACTGTTTTTTCTTGGCCCCACCAGAGCTTGAAAAGTCTGCTTCAGTATCACTCCCATCATCACCTAAAGAGGTTATGTCTTTTTCGCCTTGTAAGCCTAGTTTACGTAATACACGTGATGACATTTTTAAAGAAAAATTATTCTTTCATATCACATTATAAAACAAATAAACATAATATAATTATTCGCAAAATATATATTCACAAAAATAAAACTCACAAACTAGTAGCTTTGGACAATGTCCATAAGTATTTCGTAAGTACTTATCAACACAACCAGCCTGTTATAAATAATATATCTAAAGAAACGATTATGGTTGTCAGTATATCAATATCAATTATTCAGTTAAATATTATAGTTACAGAGCCACTATAATTATTAGTGAATTTTGTCAATTTGACAAAATAATGGAGAAGCATAGTTTTTGTCAAAATCACAACTGTATCACAAGTTCCAGCTTGACAATAAAATTAAAACATTTTACCATATGATGATAATTTTAGTAATTACTAATTAACGTCATAATATTGAACTTGCATTAAGTAGCTCGATAAAATTATTTTCTTAATGATAACGTAAACATCTGAACATGTAACTTTAACAACTTCAATACTCTCTATTATCGACGAGATGTTGAAAAAATTGGGATCTCGAAATAATATATATGAGAATATTGAGATGAGAATAATACTTATTATTATACATTTTATAGATTGCTAAGGAATATATCTGGACATAGATAAAGAAAATTATGTGACATCTAGGTTTTTCACAGGTCACATAAAAAACGTAATGATATTTATTTACGTAATGATATTTGTTTTTATCTTCTTTATTTCCTAGTTTCCACCTTAACTATTCGATTTTCACTTGTTACTAAATAGTGTAGTATAAACAGTAAATAAAATTTTCGTACATCAGTAAAAGACTCATGAATGTATTTATTTAGAATGTGTAAACAAATAATGCCTTAAATAATATGTATTAATATTATATCAGTGCTTAAAAAATTACAATAATAAAGCATTAACTATGAATAATTTAAAAGAAAAAAGAAAGAGCTTTCCTTAGATCTGTCGTAGCAGTATATATGTTTTAACATATGTCATATTTTAAGGCTGGTTGTGATGTTAGATTTTGCGAGACTAATGATGCGAGGAACAACTTTATATTGATATAATATATTATGCGAGTCGCAATATTAAATTAATTAAATTAGAAATGAGTGTATTTACGCCAGGGATCGAACCGAGGACCATGCGCGTATGAGGCACACATGATAACCAATACACTACGGAAACTACGAAGACGTTTGACAAATTTAAGTGTGAAATTAATCGTTATTTTAATTTTGATAACTATATTTAAAAAATCAATTGTTTTATATTAATTCGCAACTATCAGCTGATTTCATTGAACAGCTGATAGGCTATAATAACTTTCAGGTTATGTTGTTAAAGATTAGCTACGTTAATTTGTTGTGTTTCGAACACAACAAACATGATACATGACTTTTTATTTTTAATTCAATAACATATTTTTTTTAATTATATCTGCATAGTCGATTAGCCAACGCCATCCTAGTTGCCCATTACAATTTGAAAACTTCTATAGGCAAAAACTTTTAAAATTTATTTTATTAGCGTAGAGGGATTGTTTATCTTATTTCGGTATATTTACTTTTATTATTTTAAGTACATCTTAAGTGACTTGTAATTTTTTTCTATATATAGACTATAGAAGTTTTTTTAATTACTGTACTTAATTAAAATGATAAATGTAATGAATACCCAAATAACAGTAACAGTAAGAATAATAACATTTATCATTTTGACTAAGTACAGTAATTAAAAACAACTTTTTTTATAATCTATACCTAGATATAAATTGAACGTCATTTAAGGAGAAGCACTCAATTCACCTTATCGTTGGGAGGGGGACAGCACTCCAAGAATTCTCTATTGGATTGAAAGAGGTCAGAGGTTGAAATACCAGATAGTAGGATATCTAAGGTGTTAAGAGGTCCCTCTCCAGAAATATTATGATGATAAAACGAAAATATTATATATATATATATATATATATATATATATATATATATATAAATGAATAGTAAATTAAACAGTATATTATTACAATAATTCAAAATAATTTTTTAATGACAGATGTAATTATGTAATAATTGATTTCTTAGGTTTTATATAATGTACAAAATAATTTAATTTGTATTAGACGTTGCAAATTAAATCATACTAATCGATGTGGCTGTAACTGAACTTGTCATTTACTCATTTGTCATAAACTTGTTACATATATTTTTCTCTTAGGTTTGTGTTTTTAGTATCCTTAATAATTATATTGTAATTTTAAAATTTTATATATATTTATGTATCTTAGCTAGAAATAATTTTAAAAATAAGTAATTTATTACTTGTGGTTTGTTAGTTGTCAAATGATTATTGTGAAGGTCCTTTGAAACATTATTTGTGTAGGTGATTTAGATTTTTAGATTAGACAAATACGTTGTTAGAAATAGCAGATCGAATATATTGTCCTAAATAGTTTAATAATTAACCTAACTTATATACTCTCATTATGAAGATTGTAAATTAAATAAAATCTGGGTTATCCACACAAACAATTGAAATGTAGTGAATTTTAAATTTTGTAGTGTATTTAAAATGTAGTGAACTTTCAAATTTACTTTTTTAATTGTTCAATTGTTTATCAGGTTGAAGAATAACTACACAAAGTAATTTCCAAGTCAAAACCACAATGGATAACAACTATGGAGGATATTCATCCCAACAGTCCAATGGCACTGGAAGAAGGAGTTGTAAAGACTTTAAACAGATTTCTCAAACAATGGGAACAAATATTCAGAAAATATCACAAAATGGTAAAGTGCATAATACAGTTCCTGTCCTAATATTACACAGCTGTACAATTACTAATATAAGTTGCACTGCTCATGTTAACGAAGTTGTTATGGTATTTGTGTAGGTATACACCACTGGTATTTAGTATAGGTTGTTTATTTTTAGTGATTTTTGAATATTTATTTATTTTATTTTATACCTTATTACCTAATTAACACATATTCATCTGCATAATATATTTTTTTAAAGATTAATTACAATTTTAGTCCGTTTTTTACAGAACTATATTGGAGTGTCATTACTGTGTACATTGTATTAAACATATTAAATTTCATACATGGATTTAACTGGTTATGCGAGTTATTATTTACTATATGTACTTACTGCTTATGAGCATTACACATTCTGACAGTCATTACTAAGTGTTAAGGTTTATTCCTTTTTTTGTTGGTTCATTTTCATAATGAAAACATTGTTAAAGTTTTCCGTTATTTGTGAAATTTGCGATTTGCCTCTTTTTGTGTTAGATTCACCACCCAACAACCACATCAGTTAAAATTGATTTTTTTTTAAAAAAAGGTTTTTTATTGTTTTAATGATAAAACATGTTACCTGTAGCATAACTAGTTCAGTTAAATAGCTTTTTCACTCAACGCCATGTCAATTAGGTTATCAAGTATTATTTTTTAAAAATAAAAGTGCTTTTATCAGCTGTGTTAAGTTCAACCACCCTACAGTCAGTTATATACTGAGTATTTTTTTTTAAAGGTGTTTTTACCACTCAACAACTGTGATAGTTAGGTTCACCACTCAACAACCATGTCAATTAGGTTTTGGAAATTTAAAAAAAAATCTTTTTAGCGATCAAAAACATGCTACCTACTTTTGCATGGTACCAATTTTGAGGTTATGGAGGTCACTTTTATTTTCAATTTCTATTGTACTTCCCATGCTTTTTGTGATTTTATATTGTGGATTATTCTTTTTGGGCATGTAATAAAGCGTTTTAATAAAAAATTACTGAAAAATCAAAAACAACCTACACTGCGTATTTAGCACACCACTTACTATCATGTAATTACAATATATTTTTATCTTATTACTTACTATTTCATGAAGCCAAGAAATATTAATCAGCAGAACTTTTATTAAGTTATGAAATGGAACTACTTTATGAAGTATACCATTTTCATTCCATGGAGTGTAGATGATTTATTTAGAGAAAATTGTTACTGCGAAGTAGTGGGTAATCATTTCAAAGGAACATTTAAATTGGTTAATATGAAAACAGTTAATTAAGTGCATGTAATTAATAATAAAAACAACAGATACTTTTTTTAAAATGACAACCTAACTAAGACGGTTGTGCATGAATGAACTGACATGGTTTTGAATGAAATCTGTTTTTAACCAACTGACAATGAGGTTGTGATAACGCGTGCATGATTATTAATTACCTTGTTTGACTTAGCTTATGACCTTGGTGTAGCATGCTTGTTACAGTGTAAAAGACTATGACTTCATAATATAGTTCTATTAAAAATAGCATAAAATCATAAAATGAGATTAAAATCATCATGAGCATAAAATCATATTATGAGAAATTTAGGTATTTATGCTTGTCTTATTAAAGTACTGATTTTTAAATATTTTTCCCTATAATAACATACTTTATTATTCAATAAGAATTCATCCGCAGAAGATTAAATTTCTTAGGATAAGTTATGATTTTTTGCAATTTTTAATGGAATTATATTGTGACGACATTGCTGTTTACATTGCATGGAGCATGCTACATGTACTACACCAAGTATTATGTCATTGTTTGTCACTCAAAATCTTATAATAATTATATTGATAGCTCTTGCAGTGGGCAGTGATTAGTTTGTTCAGCTGTTATTTGTGAAATTTTCGATTTACTCCTTTATTTAATTTAGGTTGGATTATGGCCATGTTATTGATTTTCTTATAAATCACAGCATTTTTAAAGATTAATTTTCATGTTCAATGCTACTTTCAAATGAAATCATGTTAGGTTTTTCACGTTTTACTGCATTCGTGTCTTTTTTTTAATGTCTTCTCTGGTCATTACTAATAACAAGCATTTAATTGTTTTCGTGATGTAAAACACCTACTTTCATGTAGTAGTGATTTTGAGGTTATGCGGGTGTAGCTTACATTTTCTATTTTTTACGAATTTATCATAGTGTCTGCATTTTTATATTTTGTATCATTACTTTTGGGCATGTAATAAAGTGTTTTGCCAAAAAAATACGAAATAAGCCAAAATGTTAAACTACATTTTTATCGAATTTTAATCTTCTTCGGGTAAAAATCTGTTAATTTAATAATAAAGTAGGTAATAAAAGAAAAAAATATTGAAAAAATCATTACTTTAGGAAAAGTGGTTTAATGTAACAATTACCATTGTATTACATATAATACTGGAACACGAACTAGGACAATAATCATGGTATTGGTTGAGTTAGTAGGTTTTTTCTGGTTTTATAATTTCCGCAAAATGATACCTTTGATTCTTATGTTTAATAATGCATCTATTTTTTACACAATTATTAAGTAAAGCCTTTTTCTCAAAAAAATTAAAAAATAAGAGGTATCCATTAATTACATATTTACCATTGCTTTTAAAACAAATGAAATAATTCTAGTTGCCAATAAGTCTAATTGCCTTAAATTTTGTAGTAAAATTTGTAATAGGGGCCTAAGCTATGGTATTTATGACATTGCAAGCCTCTTATAAAATTAAGGATTTTAAATTATTTTTTTCTTATGTGATATACTTTATTATTCAGTTAAGAGATATTGACCTATGGAAGATTGTAACTTACGATAAGTTACAATTTGATGCAACTTTTAACGGAACCTTATTGTGACATCATTGCTACATATATTGCATGAAGTATGCTAGATTTGTTACTCCAAGGTCACCCACTGACATAGTATTCATCTGGCTGAATAAATTTTACCAGTTCTATTTAGCCTATGTTTTATTATCTTAAATAATAGTTGTTAACAGTAAGTCATATCAACTATTGATAGACTTAAACCTCAGGTTAGGTTTAGCAGACACATATCTGTTAAAAAATCAAAATAATATCTATAAATTATTTCATAAAGTTACAGTAATTTTTAAACTAGTTACAGTCCTTTTCAAAAGTTTTAAATTCATGGATAATATACATATTATAGTGGAATATAATATGCCAAAAGTTTCAAACAATTTGGTTTATCTTTACTAAAACATTAAACTACTGTCATGTCACGTACAGGATAGTTTTAAAGGTACATTTTTATGCTACAGTATATTGTAAACAGTCACATGTTTCAGCTTCAATAAATGTGACAACTATGATTACTGAATGGATATTTATACCAGTGTGTCCACCTACATAGAGGTATGAAAACCAATACGAGGTGTGGCTATTAAATAACGACACGTAAAAAATTTTATTTTCATTTTATACATAAATACTTATTATCACCTTCAATATCCCTTCTCTATCCCTACAACGCTCCATGCGAATCTTCCATTGTTGGAAACAGTGCTGGAAGTCATCTTCTATCAACTCCTTCAGGACTCTTGCTGCTTTCACTTTTACAGCTTCCTTGGACTCAAATCTCGTCCCTTTTAATGCAGATTTCACCTTAGGGAACAGATAAAAGTCACATGGTGCAAGGTCTGGTGAGTAAGGTGGATGTTCTAACACTGGGATGCTGTACTTGGCCAGGGACCTCTTGACAGATAACGCGGAATGAGCTGGCGTATTGTCTTGATGGAAAACCCATGATTTGTCCTTCCACATTTCGGGTCGTTTTTCCGTACTCTTTCACATAGTTTACCAAGTACCTCAAGGTAGTAATATTGATTAATTGTTTGACCTTCAGGAACCCAGTGAAGGTACACAATCCCATGAATATCGAAAAAAACAATCATTATTGCTTTAAATTTTTACTTGCTGATTCTTGCTTTTTTGGCTCTCGGTGAAGTTGGGGTCTTCCAGTGCATGGATTAGCGCTTTGTTTCCAGGTCATACATAAAAAACCATGATTCATCACATGTTATTATCCTTTCCAATAAATTTGGGTCATTTTCAATGTCATCCAAAGTGTCAGTACAAACATTTTTGCGAGCTGCTTGTTGTTCAAACATGAGAATTTTTGCCACCATTTTGGCACACAATTTTCGCATGTTCAAATTGTCACGTAAAATTTGCCGTACACATTCTTTATCAATGCCTATAGTTTCACCAATTGCACGAATACTTAATCGACGGTCAGACCTAATCAAATTAGTAACATTTTCAACGTCTTTTCGGCCATCTTGGAAACACTTAAACCATTCAAAAACATGTGCCTGCGATAAATATTCACTGCCATAACACTTCTTTCAGTAAATTATAAGTTTAAGTAGTGGTTTTTCCAAGTTTGAGGTGAAATTTAACAACAATTCGTTGCTCTGTTATTACACTAACCATTTTTTCTAGCAAAACAAAATAACACTAACAGAAATGAAGTTTGTGACTAAACGGTGTTGGTTACACAAATGAGACTAACTGCATTCTGAAGAGAAAGCTTCACACTGAACAGCTGTCGGTCAATGGCGGTTGGCGCATGTGCACTTGTTCTGCCGCAGCGTCAGTCTAGTTATTTAATAGCCACACCTCGTATGTGATAAATTTGACTCTCCTTGTCCTGATAACAGAGTGTTCATTTAAAGGAGGGTTAATTCGTAGTAAATACATAGGAATATTTTCTGTCCTCCAAGAAATGACTTGTCCATTAGAAGCACCCATGCATAAGAAGTGTTGTATGTAGAGTTCATAATAATTTTAAAAAAAGTATGACAAATATAAATGTAATGTTCCAATATTTGGAAAAATAAATAATTTAAATTAATGTTTTGGTTCTTTTAATATTTCAAATTTTAAACTATATTTTCTATAAACATAACTAAATTCTTTCTCTCTCTCTCTCTCTCTCTCTCTCTCTGTTTCTCTCTCCTCTCCTCTCTCCTTCCCCTCTTCTCTGAGACTTACCTTCCTCCCTCTCCCCCCATCTGTCTATAATTAAGCCTGTTTATTATTTATATTGGTTTATATAATTCATTTTTAAAAAACAATGTGTTGCTATGTTAGCTTGTTCTTTGTTATAGTTTCTTCTATGAAGAAAATGGTAAACTTGATTGGTACTTCACAAGATTCGCATGACCTAAAACAACAATTGTAAGTATAAAATAGAATATTTATTGGTATAAATACATAAATTATGCAAGAAGGAAGTACATTATATATTCTGAAGAGAGAGCAAACAACTCTGTGCTCAGAAGCTATACTGAAACTAAATAAAGTATTAACATAAATTATGCTGTCATCAGTAGATAGCCAGACACATAATTTAGTAAATAAAATCAAATATCAAAATAGAAATTATAATTTTGTATCTGTGTTAGTCTTTTTATTATATTCCTTCATTTAAAGCTCTCTATATTTATATTAAAGATATCATGCTTTTGTAGATCTGAAAAATTCAGACAACTTTTTCATTTTTGTTTTATTCATTACATTCAGATATTTCAGATCATTTGGTAAGATATTGAAATGCTTAGTAGAAGTGTACACACATTTTTTCTTTGTCAAAGTCTTTATATACTTTGGCAAAGAAATAGACTTATTCCTTGTAATGCTAATTGACAAAGAGTACTGAGTAATATATTTTTGTATTTAAAATAGTCATATTTGGTATTAAATAAAGAGAACATAGTAAATAATCAGAAATAAAAAGTAAACCAATTGTCACAACTCAAACCTTACAATAAATAATCAAATTAATATATGGGGCTTAACTTCTGAAATCAACAACCAACAGCTGTAATGAAAAGATGAAATTAGCCTGTGAAATCATGGTATTCAAGACCTTTGAAATTTGTCTCTGAAATGACATGATACAATAAAAATTCCATAGATGCAAAGCTTAGAATATCAGCTTTCTAGTGATGCTAAATTTGTCTCACTTTAAGATTTACTATACCACCATAATATGCGTTGATACAGTTGATGATTTAAACGTTGATAATTGACTTTGCACCTCAGCAACATTTTAAACATCGATTGCCAGTTCTTGTGTTAAAACATATTATATGATTAGTTTTTCGTGCTATTTGACATATAACTAAAAGAATTTCCAAAAAATATTTTGAGTCATAATTCAGTTCAAACTTGATCTTTACTTCTAAAAAATTTTTTACTGTTTTTTTTTGAGTAAAATTTTCACAAACATCACCAGGACAGAAAAACAAACATTATAAACTTGATCGAATAGCTATTTTACAGCTTGTTTCCACCCAAATGTTTGCAAATTGAGGCAAAACCGGATAGCATTATATGCATATGACTTGAGAAGAGGGCCGCAGCACTCAAAAGGGTTAATAATATTCTAAGATATGGGAATCTTTTTGCACCAATTTCCTGGGTGATGGGAGTAATCTTTTTGCATCAATCTTTCTAATGTAGGTAGCACTACGGTATATTTTTTTGTACTATCAATCAATTTTTAGTTTTAAAAGTGGATAATTCTCTCCCTTTCATTGTTTTATATTTAATTCCTTCTTACAAGTTTAGTGTACCTTCAAAGAATTTTTAAGTTTAGCTAGGATGGAGGATAAAGCAGTCAAACCACCTTTTTCGTGGTACAAAACATGCATCCGTTAAAAAAAAATAATAAAATTTATCGCAAAAAAATGTTAATCATACTAGTAGAAATTGCTAATCCAAGCAATAGAAAGTTGCAAGTTTTGAATATTAGTTCGGGAAAATTGTAACCATAATTTTATAAACATTGTGTTGGTTTACTATTTTTTTTTTTTTTTTTAATAATAGTGGTCTCTGTTTTTTAAATCACAGTCTTTAGCAGCCTGAATGATTTGAAAAAAAAAAATTCTAAAATTCTTTGTCCATTAATTTGATTTAATTTTTGATATTTGTAAAATTTAGACATAATTGATAGTGCTGATGTTGATTATACATTAATATAATTAAATCATTGTAGTAATTTTCTGCAGAATTTTGTGAATGAAAAATAGACCTATTATATAAAATATCTAATATTAATGAAAAAAACAACTTAATTCTTAAAATCCTAAACACCATGAATATTTAAAAAAATGTTATAACCTCTATTCACCAATCACATGTGATTTTTCCCCTGAAAAGCCTCAAGGTGATTAATACATGTTTTATATTCCTACAGTTAAAAAATTGTATTCACTGTTTTTATTTATTTTAAAAGTAATTCAATAACTTGTATATGTGCCAAATATTGTTTTTGAAAAACATCCTCCAGTGTTTTGACCTTGTAGTTATAAGAAAGCATTATATAGTATAAATTCTATTTGGTAGCCAACTGTCAAATCAGTTATTACCTTGCAAAAATTGCTTATATATACTACATAGTTCAAATATGTTACAGTTACGAATTTCAGGTAGGCTAAAATTGAAATTTGACACAATAGGTGCTAGGGTAAGTACTGTAATGTAGGTAAAAAATTACCATATTAAAAAAAAATATTTGTTAAATTTTAGGGCCGTAATTTAATCACTGAGATTATTTCAACATTTTGGGTTTATAAATATTTTTGATAAGATGGCGTAAATGGTCCATGTAGTGGACAGATGTAAACCTTAGTTTATTTATTGTATATAACTGTAATAAAAAAAGTCTTATTACATTCAGATGGTATATTTAGACGTAATCAAATAATTTTGTTTTAGACATCAGCTTCATCATTATACACAGAATTTGGTAAAAGATACAAGTATAAATTTGAAGGAGTTGGATGGCCTGCCTGCTGCATTTAATCCTTCAGAGCAGGTAAACTGTCATTTTTTTCTTTAGAAATTTGACATAATTTTACGTCTTATAAAAGTGAATATTAATCTTTACTTTTAAAAGCTTTAGAAGCAATTAATTTAAAGAAAAAGTCATTTTTAACAAAAATAAGTTTATTTAACAAAAAAATTATCCTTTTTCAGAACACTATCTTCAATAACAATAAAAAATTACAACTTTTATAACCATATTATATTTCATAGTTAATGTAACTATAATAAAATTGTAATAGAAATGTTTTGTGTGATGTTTCAGAGAGAAAATCGGTTGCAAAAGAGTAGGCTGACAGAGGAGTTCACAGCTGCAGTTAATGCATTCCAAGGAATACAGAGGTTTGAATTGCAAAAAGAAAAAGAAGAAGTTAGACGTACTCGTGCTAATTCAAACATACAGCTTCCACCATCAAAAGATGCTTTTGGAGGCAAGTCAACCTTCTTAAAAAGTTTTTTTAAATTTTGTATTACATTGCATTATTCTAATTATTCAAAAAGTTCTGTTCTGTCTGATTGTTTTGTTTTTCAAATGATAAGTATTTATGCACAGATATGTCATTAGGCATTTAGACTCTTATTCTTCCCTTATTGCTTCACCCATTGGCTTTCAACGTTACCATGTTAATCTTATGGAGAAGATTTTATTAGATCACATGATAATGTAGACATGGTAAAGGGAAAAACATTACTTCTATGAATTAAAAGGGTTCACTAGTTACGTTCACCTTAGAATGCAGCACAGACATCTGTTTTATTCCCGGGTATTTATGTTTCACAGATTTTCTGTGCAGGAAACTTACTACTAGTTAAAACTAGACGTAAACCTAGATGCCTAGACCCGTGTTAAAATAGTAAGGATAAGGAAATGTAAATGACAGCAATAAACAGAAAAAAATCGAGGACAAGATGCTATACTTATTTTTCTAGTTTTAAATACTAAATGAATAAAATTTGGCCATGATTAGTGTAAGTCTAATATTTTATAATGAACAGAAAGACAGTCATTGGTAAATTTTGGATTTTATACTCATGGATTACTACTGTACTGGGTAGTAAATGTGCGTATGATATTGGCATTGAAATTTAAAATTTAAAAATGTAGATATAAGATGCAAACATAGATAAGATAAAAACATTTTATTAAATTTAAGATTGAACACATCATGAATTAAAAAAAGTTGAAATGCATTTTATTTGAACTGTTTAGAATTAGATTTTTACCACAACTCTTGCTTATAATTATTGTTGAGTTATGGTTTAATAGCCTCTTAAGAAAAAAAATATTACAAAAACTTTGGTACAGTAACATTTATTAATTATTTCAAAGTTCTTCCATTTTTTACCAATTTGTGGAGCTTATTTAACAGAAATCTGTTTTGGTTTGAATTAGTTTGATGCTTACAGTTTGTATAGTTACCTCAAAGACTAATGCAATGTACTGATCCTTTTTGGGATGGTGGAAATATTAAAAAGTTGATTTCACTTTGAAATGTAGGACTAGATAACATTTGCTGAAGTAGATAACTCAAAATGTACTGGCTATTATGTAGTATAATACTTATAATACTGGATCCAAGAGTTAAAAAAATATTTGAAATTGAAAATATTAATGAACTTGGGAAAACTATACCAAACCTAGATTAGTGGAAACATTTTCAGAAATGTTTAGAAATCAATTAGAAAATTTGTGATTTAATTTGATTAAACAAATATTTTTCTACTTTGATTATTGAGTTAATATTTATTTCAAGCATTTTTATCTTTTATTTTTTTGATACTTGTATTTACTTGAAATATATGTATTTAAAAATATTATTGTAGTAGATTATCAATAATCAGTAACCTTCTGAATTAATGAAAATTGAAATGATTATCACTATAACAGTCAAATTTATTTTTTAAATGTCAGAAATGTAAAACAGCAAATTTTTAAAATGACAGACTATCTGTAATCTATCTTTAAAGTGTTTTATTAATTGACACAAGTTAAACATGCTTATGTATTTATAAACAAAATTTATGTAAACACACACGGATGTCAATATGAAGGAAAAGTTAAAAAAATACTTTTGCAAATAAACAATATGCATAATTTTTCAGAAAATAGGTTTTCTGACCAATTAATAGAATTACAAGATAGTAATATGTCACGGAAACAGATTCAAGATCAGTTGCAAGATGAAGTTAATCTGCAAATGTTAAGAGAACAAGAAGAATCAATTCATAAATTAGAGGTAAATGTAGAAAAATTAATTTGTACTAATAAATAATTGTTCATTACCATACTGAATCAAATGACTTGGGGCTATTTAGATTACTTTTGTCAGGTGATCTCAACTCCTGTTTGATCATCAGAAATACACCACTAGTGTCTGAAGTTATCAACACATTGAAGTTAAAAAAATATATTTTTTTACGAAACACAGTACTTAACATGATATAACTGCACACCATAACTGTCTGATGATAACTTGTTCCTATAAACTCAATGTTTATTAAATATTTCATAAAGTGTCTGTAGGCAAAGCTAAGGAACCATATAAATGTGTGTGTGTGTATATCCATCTGTTTGTCTGTAATGCACCTCCTACTCAGTAAAAGTATGATTGATCTCACTATAAAATTTGGTGAACATAGTATTTGTATTGGATCAAACTCAGGAAAAATACAGGGGTCGATGATAGAAAACATTTGTAAGTAAAATTTTAAGAGCAAAAAATATTTTTTATTTTATTAGTTTAGGGTATCACTTGAAACAGGAAGTGATAATGGTCCATGTATAGTTTGTGCACATAAAGAGCTTAGAGCTGCTAGGTCTATTCAAAAGTTCAAAAAGTTTTCATGTCCTCCCCCTCTAGTTGTGACATATTAGAAAGTCTTGAAAAATTTATAAACCTATTTCCGTAAAAAAAAGGTTTTTCGATGTTTTAGATATTTTTGTATTTATGGTCCTCAATGTAAGTGTCTGGTAGTTCCCCTTCAACTTAGGAAGGTTTTTTTTTACTCGAACTTTTGTAGTGCTAATGGTAAATGTGTAGAATAAAATTGAAGACATTTTTATGATTGTGCATCAATGTGTTTCAAAATTATCACTTAAATTTTATGTTTCAAGTGTAAAGTCTGTGCATATGGTAGTGCAGACAACATGCAAGTCAGCTGATACATAGGCACCTTGTATCAGCTGATACAAGATAACTGGTGATGGACATATCTGTAAATTTACATAGATATCTGTAAATGTTTTTTTATTAAAATATATTAAAGATAATCATTATCTTCATAAGCTTTGCGTTTGTCATTCAGTCTCTCTAACCTGGAACTAATAAGATTGTCGAACATAATTTATTTGCAATTCATACTCTATATTGTAAAACCCTTAAATAAAACTTACTTGTTAATACTCTTAAATAGAAAAAAATACACATATTTTACTGGTAAAAATATTAAAAGTGGAAGGTCATGTGATAATAATGTTCTGTCATTCTTCAAAAAGCAAGCATTGAAAGTGTTTTAGAACTAAAATGTTAATGTTATTACAACGATTGAAAAAATATATTTGTTTTAGGAAGTAGATAAAATACATAAAAATATGTAAAAAAAACTCGTTTCTTCTAGAAAAAAAAACAATGAAATGATGTAAAATGGGTGAAAAACTAGTTAATATTACTATGCCATATTTACCTGTCAGTAAATTGGATTCATTTTTTGAAGGTTTGGGGATTTGATGACCCTGGCAGCACGACAAAGGATGTTCGGTGCAAATATCTGTTGCCTTTTTGATTATAGTACAGTTTACTGGTACCCTCAATGAGCTTTAGATCTCCTGAAGGTTCTCAGGGTCTTGCAGGCCATACACCCTTTGCCTCCTGTTGGCATTTGCAGTGTTCTTACCTGTCTCTCGTAGTCTCACAGTCAATGCACGATTTTCTGTGGTTTATTGTTCTTGACTGACAACCATCCAGTCTTGGAGAATGGTTCCATCTCAACTCTATACGGGTTTTGCTTCTTACATCCAAGGTTTGGTTCCTGGTCGAGTTTAAATTGGAAACCACTTTGCAACTGCCTCCTCTCTTGTCAGTTTGCGATTTTATGCTCCCAATAGCATTTTGTAGATAATTTTACTGATTTGAGATTTTCGACCCTATCTCTCAGTTCCACGTAGAGTCCTCACAGTGTGCTGCAATGAACTGCTTTGATTAGCCCTAGTTTCCTCTACTTCACATCCTATTTTCACTTTCCATGTCTACTTTTGCCAATTCAATAAACTATTTTGTGTTCCAGCCAGTGGGCTTTGACAGTGTGTTTCTAACCATTAAAACTCAACAAGTAGCTGGGGAAATTAAATGTCCCTTAAGTGTACAGAGTCTGCACGCTAGGATAAGGCTACATTAAAACTGGAGGTTGCTTACTGTCCACAGTCTGCGTGCACTAAGCCACACAACCTTTGGCATACACAGTTTGACCTTGGCTTGGGATTATCTGTTAATCCCTTCAACCTATAGATATAGTTAAGTTACAATACGATCCCATAAATTATTAATCTTAGCTAAAAAAGTAATTTAAAATTTTTGTCACTAGAACAACAGATTCATGTGTAGCTACCCTTGGCTTGTTGAACTACTCCCATCCAATAATTGTAACATTAAGATGACAAAATGTGTTCATAATGAGTAAAACTCTAAAACATTTCAAGGTTTTAAATTAAAAAGTTATACTGACTTTGAAAAAAAACTACTGAGTTTGTTAATTTGTTATTAATATTGCATGTTTTTTTTATTCTATAGAAAAATATTAGCGAAGTTAATGACATCTTCAAGGAGTTGGCTTCAATGGTACATGACCAAGGAGAGATTGTTGATAGTATAGAAGCTAACGTAGAAAATACCGAAGTGAAAGTAAACCAAGGCGTTAGTGAATTACGGCAAGCAAGCAATTACTCTGTAAGTAAAATGAAGTACTGTTAATTTCGAAAGTTTATTTATTCAGAGTGTACTAATATAGTATATGTATGAAGTAAAAGTAAATATTTGACTGATTTGTGTTATACTAAATTATGGTTGAAAATGTGTGGTTTTCAATTGATCAGCCATTTTCTATTTATAAAAAATGTTCTCTTTTAATTACAAACCAAACAGTTTTCTGTAGGTCATAGGAGAACTGAGTTACTGAATAAACAAGTTCAAAACAAACATTCCTAGCACAGAGCACAGGACGTTTAAGATATCAGTTATCTATTTTTATTATTATACAGTATAACTTTGATTATTGGGGGGGGGGCGGATTAGCCAGGCAGTGGCTTAACCAGGATCGAATTTTTGTTAACACTCCAAGCGCTGTATTGTAACATTAAGTTGATAATTTAAAAATTTCATCTATAGTGAACAAAAGTCAGCTGTAAGTTTTTGCTGACTTAAAAAAGTTATATTAATAAGATAAAATATACAATATATGGAGACATTACAAAGGTAAAAGAGATAATGAAGGCACTGAAATGGTTAAAAACCGATTAAAAAAAGACAATATTATAAGAAATGGTAGAAAATAAACGCAGACTATTTAAAATAAAAACTTTAAAAAATTGTTTTAATATTAATTTGATGTTGTATTTACTATCAAGCATAGTATGTTGCAAAGCATAGTGACCAGAGTTGGAGTGTCTCTTAGTTCACTTTTTTCAGTGCCAGGTGATGATATGTTGTCATAATAAGACGTTTAGTATTGAAGTTGAACTTTTAAGTATGGCATTGTATAAAATTGACATAGAAAGAATCTAGGACATTTCTATGAATTAAACATAAGCAAAATTATGATTAATGGGCAAAGACAAAAGTAATAGACAAGGGTAAGCTGATGGTCATTTTCTTCATAGTTAAGAAGTGTGTTGTTTGTTTATGACAAGTGATATCCTATATGTATACAATTTATAAGAATTTTAGTACTTATTTAAATAAGTCTATTTTTTATAAGGACTTAATTTTTTTCAAAATCTTTACTTGGCAGAATTGGAAGTGTATGGAAATAAATGCGTAACAACTTCAATATCTCATGTAATATTTTATCTGTTGAATAAAATTTGTTAATGAAATTGGTTTATTTTTCAGACAAAATTACGAAAGAAAAGATGTATTCTTTTTTCATGTGTTGCTGTCATCTTGACAATATTGTTGATGGTTATTTTCTGGGGAAACTAAGTAACTCAATGAAAGGAACTATTTTTAGAATGACTCAAAATCATTTTTGCTGGATGCCATCGTAGCATACTATGTTAAGATTGTTGCTTAAAGTTTTTTATAAATGCAATATTATTTATTGTACATATTAATCTAAATATAAGTTAATGGACCCATTGTAATATTGTAACATAATTATTATAAATAGAATGCATAAAATCACAAAATATAAAATATCAAACAATTGTTTATTATTACAGAAATGTTGAATCAAGTTTTAATATTAGTCACTAAGTGATATTTTGTACTGGTTTGATTTTGCACCAATAAATACTTGTTTACACAATTCCAGTTTAAGAGTTTTCTCAGCAATGTTGTACTAGTAATTTGCAAGTTTATAATCAAACAATAAAGTTTAACAATACAAATACTGAATAAACAAAATGAACACTAAGACCTACAAAATGATGTCAACCTCACTGCAAGCAAAGAAGGCTTGTTGAGGAAAAGGATTACCTGTTTACTCTTATTTAACTTGTTTATCAATAAATTATTTTTAAATGTTTTATCTGTAAGTGGTTAATTTTTTTTCAAAAGGCTGAAAAAATATGTGTATTAAAATAAAATTTAAGTTGCTACCAAAATCATTCACAAAGCTGATTCATTTTAATATTCATGTTAAAAATATTGGGTATTTATGTTTGAATTTTTTAATTTTCTAAATATTCCCAATTTTCAGGAGTAAATTCATATAGAATATTACCAGAAAGAATTTTACCAACAGACAAGTGGAAAGTTTCCATTTTTTTATTTATTTATTATGTTTTAACCTATAGGTGTTCAGACGTCTAAGAATGTTCGAATCTTTTAAACTGTAAAAGTGGGTAATTTTATCCTTTAATTAGCTGGACAAAAGTTTTTCATATTTGGTTTAAATCAGGGATGCACAGACTTATTAAAACTAGGGGCCACTCGGGCAAATCATGAACTGATGGCGGGCCGCCAGAAGTATAGGTAATTAAAGACAATAAAAAATGCATATAATGTATTAAAATTGAAAAATAATTTATTAATTTGAAGCGTGGCACTGCATAGTGCTTACAATCTTTTTTATATTTGGGTCAAATTTACTTGTAGCAACACGTAAAACTGCTTCCAAACTTTCATTTGCAAGGCGGTTTCGATTTTTTGTTTTATTATTATTCAGTATTGAAAAAGTTTGTTCACATATATAGGTAGAACCAAATAAGCTGGCACATTTCAGAGCGTTTATGCGCAACTCTTTGTACATATTTTTGTCAATGCAGTGGTAAAAGTTCAACAAGTCTCCTCGTTGAATTTGTTGCGCAAATCTTGGTCGTTTTGCAAATCGATAATTTCTAACTGCATTGACTCTGGCGCATTTTCAACTGAAATCGAGAAAGGATTGCTGAATATGTCCAACAGAGGTTTCACTTTTTTGAAGTCCGAAAATCTGTCTTGAAAAGAGTGAATCAGAATATCCAGCTTTTCTACATAACTGAAATTAATCGCAGTTTTGTTGAATTTTTCGCCATTTTCTTATAATTCGGAAAATGATTGTAATTTCCAGAAGTCAGTTGCGATCTGAAAAGAGTCAGCTTGCATTGAAAGGATGATACATGAGCGTAGAGCTGGGATATCAGTTGATTTTTGCCTTGAATCCGTGTGTTCAAGACATTCAAATGATTTGTAATGTCAACTAAAAAAGCCAAATCACACAACCAATCAGGATTTTTAAGTTCCGGGACATCCCTTTGCTTCTCCACCAGAAATATTCCAATTTCTTCTATTAAATTTAGAAATCGTTCAAGTGTCAATCCACGACTTAGCCACCTTACTTCTGTATAAAACAGCAAATCTCCATATTCGCTTTCGATGTCATCAAGGAATTGTTTGAATTGCCTGTGATTGAGTCCTCGTGATTTGATGAAATTTACAGTCGAAACTACCACCTTCATGACATTTTGAAATTCAATTTTTTTAGAACAAAGGGCTTCTTGGTGTATGATGCAATGAAACTGCATGAGATCTTCAGCGTTTATGTTTTTTTCTTGCAGATACTTTTTAGCAAAGTAACTAGCCCGGAATTGACACCAATCATAGAAGGAGCACCGTCAGTCACAATTCCCGATAATTTTGATAAGTCAAAACCAGTTTTTGAACACTCATCCAAAAGTACATTGAGTATATCAACTCCTTTAGTTTGACCTTTCAATGAACACATTCCTAATAACTCTTCTACGACTTCAAAATCTTGAGTAACACCTCGTATGAATATGAGTAGTTGAGCTGTGGAACTAATATCAGTTGATTAAATCGAGTGCCAATGAAAAAATTCAATTATCTTAGTCTTTTCAGTTAATTGTTCCGCAATATTAGCTGACAAAGACATAATTAAATCTTTGGATTGTCAACACGATTCAGTTGAATTTTCTCAAACTTTTTGCTGCTTCTGGACACATTTTCTTAGCGGCGATTTCAATACATTCTTTTACAAAATCTCCATCATTGAAGGGGCGACTTCGCTTTGCTATCATTCGAGAAATTTCAAAACTAACTTCTGTAGCCGTTTCTGAATCTTCAATGAGTTTTGTGAACACAGTTTGCTGACCAATAAGCTCCCGTTTCAAAGACAACACTTTTTGCTTTCTTAATTCGCCTGTAAATTTGGTAAAAGAAGAATGCTGCGTTTCATAGTGCCTTTTACATTATATTCCTTTGCAATCGCAACAGAATTCTTACAAATTAAACAAACGACTTTGTTATGCAACCATACAAAAAAATATTTCTCAGTCCATATTTCTTGAAACTGCCGATTTTCATCTTTAGCCTTACGTTTTTACTAGGTCCTGGCTTGTCCATGTTGCGTTATAATCCTGTCTAGGGTTAACACTGCACCTAAAAACAATTACAGTACCTACTTAAATTACCCATCCTTTTTAAATTACCAAGAATAATTGAATAAATAGGTAGGGAAACATTTATTGATAACAGAGTTTTACTTACGATTTCACAACACAATTATACACTTGACGGGTTAACACTGCAACAGTAGATCTACGTTGAATTTGGATTAAACTATATGCAAGAATGATAAAAAAAAACTTTAATAAGACTTCAAAATAAAAAAAGGGTTAACAAACAACAACAGAGAAACAAACAGTTACGGCGGTACAGAAGATCAGACAAAACACAGAACACTACTTCGGTCTGCCACGTCTCGGTCAGGACTGCAGGACTGAAGGGCTGCCCTTTGCCCCTCCACCTTGCACCTCCCACTCCTCTGGGCTAGGCACAGCTCCTAGGTCCTCTCCTACACTATTAAACTGCTTCTTTCTGTTGACACTATTCGGGACTATTCGGACTAATTCGACGGCGTCGTTTCATTCATGAACTGGCGCGGTATTTGAATAATTTTCATAAGTTTTATGGACGTCTTTACTTTTGAACAAATTTTTTTTGGTTTTATTCTGATACAGAATTCAATATTTTTCGAATGTACGAGAGTATTATTTTGGTGACGGCGGGCCACCAGAATTTCACCGGCGGGCCGCATGCGGCCCGCGGTCTGTGCATCCCTAGTTTAAATCAAAAGTATTTGTGGTTTAATTTCTTTCCTTGTTCTGGAAATGTTAACAGTGATTCAAAATACATTATTAACTTTAGATTGGTGTAGAGAATCGTGTTTATTACTAATCTTAAGTAATTATTAAACTCAAAAAAAGAAGAAAAAATATTGTCCTTAAGATAACCTAGTGAACACTTTCTTTTAAATCAGTACTTAGACTTTACATTAGCTACTTCAAAAGGACGCACTTGAAGAAATATCAACTGGAAGTGTTAATTTAATAAGTGATTTATATTGTCTACATACACCTAAGCATACGTCATTATAAAACAGCTCAGTAACCAAAACACACTTAGAGCCTGTAATTATTAATTAGGCAGATAAAATGTACAAATTTTATTTTATAGCCTGTAATATATATTAGTTTTTGTTGACAAGAGTAAAAAGGAAAAATGATTTTAAAAACATGATAGAACAATTCTTATGCCAATTAATTGGCATAAGAATTTTTGCATTTACAGGTTCCAATCACACTGGGTGGGTGGATCATCAGGTAAAAGGAAGTCCAGAAAAATTTGGCCTAGTGAACAAAGTTTAGGTCTTGTACCAACTTAAAATGTAAAAATAAGTAAAAAAAAATATTAAAATTTGTTTTTCATCTAAGGAGCAATGAACAAAACTTTATTAAAATTGGCTGTAGCTGTAACAGAAAAAACATTCAAGATTATGTGTTGGCTTAGGTAATATTTCTGCTTGTGAGTGATTAATCTTAGCTCACATTAAAAAATCTTGGAGAGTCTGGTTATGCTATGTGATAAAACATAAATTTTGTGGTTTGAAGATAGTAATCAATAAAATTATTATTGTTTTCATTGATGTTAAAAGACAGAGTTAATTTTAATTTTTTTTGTGAACAACAATTATTTGTATTAAAAATGTTGTCAAACTTTGATTTTATGTCAGGGTTCAGAACCAGGACTGTACCTGTTTCTGCAAATAATTTTGGACCCTTCATATTATATGACTTAAGCATGTTTTTTTTTAGATTTCTTAATTTTATATTATAAACCTGTGTGTAAAATTTATTTTCTTTTTAAAATTTATTCTCAAGTTTTCCCTGTTTTATTACTATTCTTTACACTACAGCTGTTAATTCCAACAAATTGATTTTTTATTTTATAGTAAATACATAAATGTTATTGGACTTTGATCATTAATAAAAACTTAAATTCATTCCACTTATTTTCCGATTTCTTTTATCAAATTTCAATTTTGAAAAATATTCTGTAATATTATCTTATTATAAATAAATCATAAGGGTTTTTGAGAATTAATTGAACAACAGTCTTATTATATATAAACAAATTGGTTTGAAATGAAATAATTCTTACTCCATTGAAGATCGAGCTACATTTTGAAATTGGGAAACATTTGAATACAGGAAGAATTCAGAACATTCATAAGAAATGTTGAACAATATTGTAATATATAGTAGAGTTCTGTTTACATGTTATATTTTTACTTAAAGTATACATATTAATAATATAATATTAGTTACAGCTATAAAATATTAAATTTAGAAGAACTTTCATTCCACTTATCATTTTTTTGTGTCTATTGTTTATGAATAATTGTAAATATTTAAAGGTGTGTATGTATTATTGTACATGAAATTCTGTTATATATCTTTCGGAAAATTGATAATATATATTTCATTCAATATTGTTTTAAATAAGCAGTTATTTTCCTTATTAAATTCATTTCGTTTAAGTTCACTGATCACTCCAAATCTCTTTCCAAAGTGTATCCAGCAAAACCATGTTAACATTCTTATAATGGAGCTGTGCAATTACAGTCAAGTTATTATGTAACGAACTTTATTTCTTCCAAATAAACTTAATTAATTCATAGGCATGTACTTATGTGTCTATTAAGATTAGAATTTATTATTTTGTCGTTATTTTTATATTATTATTTGGCTATGAAATTTTTTTAATATTGATTTTCTTGACTTTCAGTGTTTGTGAAGGGGTTTTGGGTCTTTCTATTTTAATATCTCTTATTCGTTCATATGGGAATGATTACTTAAAATCTTTTAATTTGGTTTTATGCTAAAGTTTTTTTATCCCTTTATTTTATAATTTTTTATTAGTTCAGTCTTTGTTATTTGTTTCATGTTTTTATAATTAATTATGATTTTGATTTTTTTTTCATTAGGTTATTTTTTGGATGTAGATTTGATTTCAATGAGTTTTTTTATTTTAATATTTTGGATTGGTTCTTTAATAATTATGTCTAGATGTTTTATTAGTTATTTAAATAATTATAGAGGTTCATTTGTTTTCATAATTTTGTTATTGATAATTTTTTGTTTATATCCTTTAGAGTTATGAATTTGTTTTATTTTTTTTTTTGAGTCTAGTCATTCCTGACTATTTTTTATTTTACTGAAATGTTTTGCTACAGTATATATATATATATATATATATATATATATATATATATATATATATATATATATATGTATATAAACATAACTAAAATAAGAATTTTCATAAAAATGAGGTTACATTACTGAAAATTTTAACAGGGTAAAATTGAATTTTTTAAATGCATTCAAGTATTAAATTTGTAGATTTTTAATGGTGTAGTTTTGACTTAAGATTGAATTGATATAATAATTAGTCTTAGTTTCACAAATAATAATAGATAATTATTAATTAAGAGGATTCTCTCAGTTTTAATATACTGTACTAAATCAAACAGTACGATGACAGAACAGTGGTTCCCAATTAGCATGCCATGGACCTCTAGCTGAATTGAAAGTAAGACTGGAGGGACTTCACCTTTTGTATGAGTACCTCATACATGTCCCTTCTGTATGGCTTATACACATTTCAATTTTGTTTGAAAATGCAAAATGACAGGAAGGAAAAAGTTTGATGAACAGAAAAAAAAATTGAAAATTATTTTATACTTGTTTTGAATACGAAGATGAACATAAATTTACCTAACAATTATTTAAGATAATAACACAATCAGAAATTTAATAACTTTTACTGTATGGGATATGAATTTTTCTTTTTGGTCCATGTTCTCATGCAAATTTCACTGCAAGCTTGGATATTTTCAATCTTACCTCAGCATAAATATTTAGTCTGTTATTTTTCATGTAACGATTAAGCAAAGCAAAGTGACCATTTCAACTTGACTAATCAGCATTTGTTGTATGTATTTGTTACACAATTTTGGTAAAACGCATTGACCAATTGTTTTGAAATTTGTTATGAAGGTACCTTATATAAGCCCAAACAACGTGCAAGATTTTTCCATTCACTTCCATTTCAAGATGGCAGCTTCTGATTTAATGACAACGAGCGTAGTTGCTGGATGTTTCTTGTAATACTGGCTGAATGGCAAGACCTAATATAAATTTTGATCATTTCATGGAGAAAGAGCACAAAATTTCCAATACAGTTGGTTCAGTAACATTTCCCCCAAATATTACGGTTGCTAGTTAAATTACTGGATAAGATTACGAGCATATCAGATGATAAATGAAGATACTGTGTATTTTGTACTAGTGGCAGGTAGAAAAGACTTATTCACTTGCAAAAGGAAATCAAATATCTTGGAATGTTGTAGCCTATTGTAGACAAAGAGAAGAGAGGGTTTTTTCAGATCGTTGGCAACCCTAATTGTCCCACATGGCCTTGGATGTTGGGACAGTTTTGTCTCAACCTTTGCCGAGTGCTATGACAAACCAACTCTGTTCCACACAGTCTGAATGAACTGACTTGCTCTGCAAATCTGCTTGGGATTACCACAGTTTCACAGTATACCTTTCTCAGTCTGCCACATTTTAGACCATGTATAGAAATGTTGGTATTGTGTCATATCTACTTTTTATTTCAATTGCTTTCCGTCAGTGAAACAATTGAAATAATAAAACATCTGACTTGCTCTGTAGACCTGCTCAGGACCACCACAGTATTATAGTATAGAGCAAATTCTCTCCTAAACATTATTTATCTCCCCAAAACTAATTAAACATACTAGCATATATATATATATATATATATATATATATATATATATATATATATATATATATATATATATATATATATACATATATAATATACAGTATTACAGTAATATGCAGATTTAATGTCTAAAGTAACAAGAGGTTTAGTTGAATAAAAAATCTAATGTAATTGCTTTGTTGAATAATCCACACAGTAAAATTTTTCGCACTAAATTATTTTCTCCTTGAATCGATAAAAAATTTTTTTCTCTTAAAATCATAAGTGAAAATTCTTTCCCCACAAAATCTTTGTTGGGACAACTTCCACCGTCTTCCTTCCATTTAGGCACCTGTACGTGCTTTTTAGACCATGTATTCAGATACTGACATTGAACCTTATCTACAATTAATACTAAGTGTTTTCAGTCAGTGAAACAAATAGACTATCGAAAAATCCTTCTTTTGGTTCCTCTCCGTGGGACAAATAAAGATAACCGCTAAACCGTAAAGTAACATGGTGGATATTAAATCCACATAAATTGCTTTAGTATTGCTACCTTCTGTAAGACGCAACTGCTACAACACAAATTTGGACATAATGTGAAGTTTACCAGGTTTTTAGTGCAACATTCTTTAAAAGACAACCAAATCTTGTAAAATGAACATAAGTGACTCGAATCTTTGTTGTCTTGTGAATAAACATAAGTGACATTGTTTGTTTGATAAATTTGTGCTTTGAGTGTTCCAAAGCTGCCTGCCTCACCATCTACAAGATCTTCAAGTAAAGGTATGTTCACAGAACTTAAGATTCGGTTGTAAAATTAATATTGTTTATTAAATTATTCTAATAGTCTCTGGTTAAATAACGTTTACATCCCTAAACTTATTGTATTTGTTGTTAAAAACTACCGGTCCTCTAAGGTCTGACATGCACAGTTTATAAAATCATTCTTAAATTGGTAAGCAGCCTTCAAGGCTACAAGAATACTTCTTTTTACTTTTAAAAACATGTTACCCTAATGACGTGATACATTTATATTTAGATTCAATAAAATATTATTTTACAGTTCACTGTTGCAGTTATTTATTAGTTTCAATTGTTTAATACTCCTCAGTAATCAGTTTTTATCAATGCAGACAATATTTATTTGCTTTAGTCTCCAAATTTGCTTATTATGTGGCAAACATTTTTAAGGTTTTCTCAACCAGTTGTTGTTCCAAGTTGTAATTTTAACTATTTTTAGGACAAATTTTCATGCTCACATTGGGTAATTTCAGGTGGTTTTAAAATTTGTATTAAAACAGTTCCTTTTTATGAGAAAAAAAGACGTTTATTTAAATTTGCTAAGTATGTGAGTTTTAATGCATCTTACACTTTATTAATGATAGTTATGGATTCATATGAGGGTATGTGTTTCTTTTTAATCAAAGTGCATACAGAACAAAATGGTTTACTCAACGTACGCTCCACTTTACAAGTGACTTCTCCCATAACAGTAAATTAAGTACTAATTGCTTTACAAAATGTTCACCTAATCTGTTTTACTGTACCACAAATGCATTTTTGGTCACCAACATATTATATATTGCTGTGATGCCTAAGGTTACCTAACATGTTGCACCACAGCTAATACTGTTCAGTTATATCCAAGGCTTGATTACATCTATGTACAAACAGGTTAAACTTTGTCACTCAACTTTTGTGACCATGTATGACTAGCAAAATAGTGTTTTCTTTATAATACCTCAAAGAATGTGGTTAATTTTTCAAAGTAAAACATCAAAACTAGGATAGGGGAGACTTGTGGTTGCGATTTAGGTCACTTAATCTCATCAGTTTGGCCTAAGAGTGTAAATAGATGTTAATCTGCCCCCTGATCAACATGTTTCCCTTAGTGTTGGAGAACCAAATGCCACTTCTGACCCTCAAAACAGTTATCCACAAGAAGCTAAAGCCTTTATATCAACTTTATATTTTCCAGCAATTTATTTCTTGAACAATCATTTCAATTAGCTGGGGAATCAATAATACACAATTTCTCTCCTCTTTCTTTGAAAATTATTGTGAAAAACCAATTTTTCAAGTAATTTGGGCCCTGATGACATTTTTCCAGTCACTAAATCCTTCATAAAATGATCTAGATTGTTTCTGAATGAAAAAAATGGCAAAAATGCAAACTATGCTCTGATTTGATTTTACCTGTTTGACAACTTTAGAAGTTATTTATATTAAAACACCAAAACTATACAGCTTTTTTGTTTTAAAAAAATTTGCATCTTCATTTTCAATTACCTCTTTTTTGACAAATAATCCAACATGGCCTGTACATCTTTCCAGCGAGTCACTGTCCTCTCTACCAGCAGGTTCTTTAAAAAAACAAATAAAATGCAAATCAAGTTAGTTGTATTTTTGCTGTTCTGCAGGTCATCACTAGTCACACTTAGTAGCACTTCCTTATCCATCATAGTTTTTTTATGTGTGGTCCGCATTCTTTTTGGCCTATGGGTAATCCAGGCATGGTTATATCTTCTGTAAAATTTCTGTTCATCTTCTTGACTCCATATAAAAATAGCACATTTTATGCAGCAATCTTCATATTGCATCTATTTATGACCATTTAAATAAATATTGGATTATAAAAAATAATTTATTTTCTGAGCCAACATATTACTTATCCACCTATTTTCCATTGAATTCAATATCTGCAAAAACGACAAAATAGTGTTACATTTATTTGCTTCATGTTTTGAAAAGTGGTATTAAAACAGTAATTACTCAACGTTTAGAAGACAAATGGTAGCAAATAAAACAGTAAACATTTCATTAACTAGAAATACATTTTTGAAGCATTATATTTTGTTACCTGACTATAGAATGTAAAATCTAATTACAGTTTTGAATAAAATTCATGTTACAGGCAAAATAATGAGAACAATAACGTGTATTTCTACACAACAATAAAATATAATTGCTGTTACTAACATAGAATGTTAATATACCAAAAACATTGTAACAGTAAAATATTATAAAAATTGTGTACCTTTTTACATTGTTTTAATATGTACATATTTGTTTACTTAATTTCACTTTAATGATTTCAACCACATGTTAATTAATTGAAAAATCATACTATTATATATTAGTAAAATACGAATAGAACATATTTTTACATTATGGTTTAGTAGGCCACACAGATGTTACTTTAGGATGCTAAAATATATACAACAAATTTAATTTACTACTATGGGTTTTTTTGTTTCCATGGAGTGCACAATGAAAGTAATACCTGACACAACATATTACATAATTAAACATATTTGTACTTTTGCACAGACTGTGTTCTGATAGCACAGTGATACTGGAACACAAAATGTGTTGTTAAATGTTCTTCAAGATTCTATGCCAGTCTTCCGAAAGGAAAATGATTCAGGAATGCAAATGTCATTATACACACAACATATGAATAAAACTTCAAAGAATAGATACCAAGAAGTAGGCTATATTCCCTTTTTTGTTGTTGCTTGTATATTATACAGTGTAAGACCACATTTGTTTATTATTTAAGTTTGGCAAAGAAACATTAAAATCACTAAATTTTTTCTTAGCAAATGTAGTTTTTATACAAGCTTTTATGTTAGTATAAAGTTGGTATCTATTCTTTGAAGTTAGGACACCATGTTTCTTTCTATTCATCATGTTAGGACACTAAATGAATAAATAGAACCAACTTAAGAGTATTTTTTTCATTATATAAAATAATAGCAAACACTGCCATTATGTTGAAAGTCTGACCACATTGCAACTGGAAGCTACCTGTTTTGCTTCAACCTGAGGGATTCTGAAAGACAGTTAAGAGACAATTAACATATTTGATAGATTCCTTTCATGAAATCAAAGAATGCAAGTTCGACGGAAAACACTACTTGGTGGCTTACTAACGTCATTTAGTAATTAAAAGGGATTTAACCATGGAAACTTACTGTAAGACGTAAGATGTGACAGGGGCAAAAACACTTTCCTCAGTCTTTCAAAATTAAAAAAATCTAATCAGAATGATTTTTGTCAGATGAAAATGTTGGTATAAAATCTACCTTTAGTTTTGAACATTTGATTTGATAAAAATATTGTGGCTTCATTACGATCTATTTTTCTAGAACCTTAAAAAAATACCATTCTTTGTAATACATAATGAGGTATTTTATATTACAAACTAATTGTCCTGATAACAGTTGTTAAAATACAACCTGTTAATTTACTAAGTTACAGCTATCCTACTTGGGTAACACCAAGTCACTGTTGCGATTTAGGTGTTTCACGTGCTTCATTGATTTCGTCAATGTTGAGATGAGCGATAAAGCGCAGCCGCATTTGGAGTGCAGGTCTCAGCCTTCTTATAATACCTTCGACATCACTCTTCATGGTATCACCGACAAACATATATTTAATATGATATCTAGAAATTAGTTAAGTAATTTATAAATGATTTTGTTTTTAGAACTACTTCTTTAAGAAAGGAAAATTTCAAAATAAGTTGTGTGTTGTGATATTTTCTATTGGTCATGCATAATAATTATACAGCTGACCTAAGACACATTTAGGGATAGTCTGAGCATATTTCATCGTTAGTTAATTGTAAATTTACTTTTTAGAATTAAGTTTTTAATTTAAATTTAAAAATCTAAATGTTTTTATTTGTGAATTTAAAGTTTAGGAAATTTAATTTTTACCTATATTTAAAAATTTACATAATAAAAATATAATTAAAAACATGTACCTAGAAAATAAAAATATAATTACATTAAAGTTTAGATTGTTATTAAAGCAGTGGTGTACATTTTTCTATTTATCAAAACTATCCATTTCACTCATTTTTTCCTTTGACATCTGGTCCATCTACTCGTGTTTGCAAACAAGTTTTGATTCTTAATATTTCTTAACATTATACTTTTCATTACACATTCTTGCAGTTAGATGCAATGATATTATTACAGTCTCTCAGTAATAGTGCTATTCATCATTCGTTGAAATGTCATATAATAATTATAAATGCTTGGAAAATATATTTTTCAAATTGCAATAAATACCCTGATCTTTTGTTTATTTTTTAAAGAAACTAAAACTAGTAATTATTCTTCTGTAATTTAAAATTTTTCCAACACTACCACATATGATAATTGAAATGTAAGCAGTCAGTTATGTCTGTACATTTTCATCAATGACAAATGAAAAATCTTGAATTTTTATATTTATTCCTTTTGTTTTAATTGGAAACATGAGAATTTCTTCTGCTCTTCTGGATACTGTCATACAACTAAGAGCATTTGAAATAATGCTTTTTTCCAGGAAAAGTTACATTTGCCATATTGTTCAGGTGCTCTGCAACTATTTCTTTCATCTTTATATTTTTAACTAAAAGTTTATATGCAACAATGCATTGATAAAAATTTCTGTGTTAGACATTTGCAACAAATTTTTTGTGCTTTATAATAAATATCATAAATTATGTATCATACTGTAACGGATCCTAAACTACTATGTTTAAAAATCAACAACCTAAGCAACGGTAACCTATGTAACAAGAAATAACTTTGGAGGTGTGATGGGGGAAAGCAGGACAGCTTCAAACCGAACCTAGACAGAGTCGAAGCTATGTGTATGGCCGCTTAAGCGACTCTAATTTATAAGAATTACTTGACACCGCTCGTCTAATTTATCCAGTTTTACTTTTCATATTTGCCAATTTCACTTGTGTTTGCAAACATGCTTTGATTTTTAATATCTCTTCACAATGTACTCAATCAATACACTCAAAGATTTTTGCAAATTGGACAATTTGATCTTGTATTGTAATCTAAAAACCCTCTCACTCAAGTCTCCTAAAATATTTGTCACTTTACAGATATATTTAAGTTTATTTTTCCAAACTGAAAATTCACTGACAACAGAGTAAGCAAAAGTATTAACTCAACACAAATATTTATCAACTGAAATCTAATACTATAAAAATTATTTACATATATCAGCCTGGTTCACGTAATCATAAATAACTTAGTACTCCCTAACATAACCTACACTTGAGCTGAACACTGAACACTTTACATTTCATTCAGGAAATATTGCAAACTAATTGTTACACTGTACATTTTCACATGACTGGTTGTTTTAGCCAATGGTGAAGAGGGTGACCGTAAAACTGCTGAACTGTCTATCAATAGAATCACAAATACAAATGAAACCATTAAATAAATTCCGCAGCTAATCTTTGAGATTTGTCATGATGGCTATATTACTAACCTGACCATGACCCTTTTTATCAACACACCTGACTTCACTGGATGAACCACACAGTTACAGTTACAGCTAGTGCAAAGTACTAGGATGAAAACTGGTGTATCTGTAAGTAGCTCTGAATTACATGTTTATGATATTTTTATAAAAAATGTACAACAAAGGTAAACTCACAAATAAACCTACATAGATATATGTAAATGTATAATAAAATAAAATGACAAATTTTCACTTGTAGGGCTATAAAAAAATTAGTTTCAGGATTATAAACGTTTTGTTATAAAGGATACAGCAAATCACAGATAGGGTCCATGTAGTTGAGATGAGCTACATTCTTATCAACTTGTTCCAAGAGTTGATAAAGCTCTATTGTAAGGTCCATGACACAGCGAGGTCTGTCCGTATTGAAACGCTGGAGGAACGGCCCTACCAAGTGGCACAAAAATAAAAACTGCTCTTCTGTTTTTATTATACATGACAGTTTTTCTTTCACAAATCTGAAAATTCCAAAAATAAAATTTATTTTTATTTATTTATTAAGTAAAATAAATAAATAAAAGCTAATGCATGTAATGAATTAAATAAATACTGACTGTGGAACAGTAGCTATCTGTCCAACACCTGCGTGATGCCACATTGAATGAGCTGTGGCCAATGTGTAGGAGAACTTGTTTTCTAGAAGGCAGTTATGTGTCACAGCAAAGTTAAACATCTGAAACGGAGTGTTACGGTAACTCCAATTAGATAACTGTGGACATGACATAACCTCTACTAAGCGGTCGTGTAGTGTTAGCCAATAGGAATCGGGCAAGGCAGCCATTAGCAGACCAATTGAATTAATCCATAAATTAATTTGGTTTGAAGGAATCACTGTGTATCTGGAACAGCAGGATTTTATCTCTAAGTTACAAATGCTACAAATACACATTTTGTTTAAACATATATATTTATACGGACAGCATACAGTTTTCCTAATTGTAAAAAAGCTTAGTAATTAACCATATGAAAGAACTAGCAAAGTTGTACAGATTAATTAACACAATTAATTTTACACAAACAGAATTTATTTTATACAATGCATCAATAAGAAACAGTTTGCAATGGAAACAAACTCCCAAAATACTAACAACATTCAATAAGTTCATATTAACCAAAATTTTGATACATGAAAATAAAAACTCGTTACCAAAGCAAGTTTGTTACTCAATAAAATCTTTCATCTGTTTCAAGATCTTAAAAATTCATAACTGAATATATCTGACTTATTTAAATTGGTTTAAATAAATTCAGTTTTCAGTTTTTTGAATACATTATTAACGTTGTGTAATTTCATTAACCTAGTCTGTTATCATGTAATCCCATTTTTCATGTTTCCTTGTTTAAAAATAAGAGAATTTTATGGTTTTGTTTCCTTTGCTTGTTATAATTTAAAAGTTACGTTAAAATTACCACCAACTCTCAAAATCAGTACAATAGATTTTGTACGCACAACCATTTTCAAGCCTGCAATAATGTTTGTCATCAAGTATTTGTTTCCTTTTTAAAATTACCATTAAAAATAAAGTAACTTTTGGAAACATTTGTTTTAAAGTTAAATATAATGAAAGTTAAAGATTGACTATAAACAAGCCTTATTAAAATATGTTTATTGCATTTTGTAGGAGATTAAAGTTTCATTAAATAATGCTAACTAGATTTATAATAGCTAAATAAAATTCTGTGTTTATGTCTACATGCTGTGTAGATCTTTATACACTGTGTATATGTCTATGTGATTTGTATGTTGTGTGCGATGTATGCATGTATGAAACACTGTATATTACAACATATTTTTGAATTACATTATTATAATTTTAAAACACACATATGTATGTGTATGAGGTGTGGCAATTAAATAACTGGACTGGTGATGTTACCGTCAAACAGTGAATGCACTACAGCAGGTTTGAACATGTCTGTGCCTGTTGATGCTGCCCCACCCTGAGCTCGATAGGCATGGTTGTACGTCGTTCAATCTTACTGTAACAATCGCTTGTTCAAGTTCTTGAGCTAGCATCTCATCGAAAAAAATACAAAATGTTCAGATGGCGTAACGAGTTAACCACAAGTTTCTTGTCAAACTGGGGAAAAGTGTTACAGAAGCTCATGCCATGTTAAATGGAAAGTGAATGTTTATTGTGCATACAAGTTTTTGAGTAGTTTAAAAGGTTTAAGGAGAGACGTGAAATGACTGAAGACGCCCTGGACAAGTGAATTGTCTATGTAAAATGGGTCCTCGAAGATCAGTCATTCAATATTACTATATCAAAGTTCTGACATCGCTTTGTGAACGAGTGAGAAAATGAAGACCCGATTTATTGAAGTGCTTCATTAAGACAATGCCCCTGCTCATTCTGTATTGTCTGTGAAGGTATTACAGCATCACCGTGTTGGATAACCCACCACTCTTGCCCAACCTGGCGCCCTGTGACTTTTTTTTTGTTTCCTAAGGTCAAATCGGAGCTTAAGGGAACAAGATTTCACAGTGAGAAAGTGGTGAAAGCAAAAGCGACAGTAGTTCTCAACAAAACTGACAGTCGCAGACTTACAGCGCTGCTTTGAATGGGAAATTCATATGGAGCCTTCAATTGTAGGGATCGGCAAGGGGAGTACATTGAAGGGAATAATACTGTAATATAATTGATGATTAATAATATGTTTTGCAGTACCAGTTCGATTATTTACTTGCCACACCTCGGGTAGTATATATTAGTATAGAAATAATTTTTGCATGAATGAGTTTTGGTGTATTTGTGTGAGTGTATATGTTTTTACTAACACTTCTATTTCTGAGACAGAATGAATTATTTTTCATTATGTGAAACAAGATTGTATGTTGTTTTCCTTTAAATTTAAGTGCAATATTTCGTTCTGTTCATTTTTATTTAATGTCAGATTACTGCCTTTTGTTCTTTTCCAGTACCAACATGGCCTAAGATGGTTCTTCTTTTATTTTTATTCATAAATTTTTAAAAAATTGTTATTTATTAAGAATTTTGTATATTAGTTTTATTATTCCTTTTTTCTCAATTTGTTTAATAGAAATACACAATCTTACTGTGTAATTTATCATTTTACTTTTGTTTTGCAAGTACAATTTTTATTTTATTGTATTAGCTTTTGGCCTATGTTTTAATGAACTTTGTATCTTATTGGTAAATAAAAATTATAAAAAAAATATATTATTATAGTCCTACCCTTTAGCAATGACATCAAGCAGACTTGTTCCAACAACGGACGGTACAACAGGAACAGCCATCAGTTCCACACAAGTCATGTATAATGCGTGTGCAGCAGGGTTAGGGAACTCGTTGAACCTCCAATCTGTGGCCGGGAACTGTGTGGCACCAGACATGGCTGTGATAATTAGTTAAGAAAATTAACAGTTCAACTTTTCATTTCTAGTTCGTAACAGACTGTTGAAAACTAAAATGATTTTATATTGAACATTTGTTTACTACAATTTAACATTTTGTATAAACATACTGAAAATATATACTTTTTTTGGAGCAAAATAAAATTTACAAAGTTTGTGTTTGGATAATAACTGCAACCATGTCTATGATTTTAAATTCTTTAAAATAGCAAGACTAAAAACAGCATTGAAAAGAAAATTTTAGGTTTCTCTTATGGACAAAAAGAAAATAAATTACTGTTGTTACATAAATGAAAGTACTGTATACAAAATTTGAAGATAAAGGCTAAATATCTATTCAAACTGAGTTGAACATTTCCAATCAAAATCAAAATAATATTTTATACAATATTTTTGGTCCATTCAGTTTACGTTTTTTGTTTTACGTAACAAGGTTTCCTATTTGACTAAATTAAAGAGAACGTTTTATAAATGTAATTAAAATATTTATTTTAATTAATAAATATTTAATTAAAATGGAAGTATTTTCCAGTTCCTTTATTTTATAACACCGAACTTTCAACAAATATTTCATTAATTTTATCATTATTGTTTTAACTATTAATCTTATTTAATTTTATTAACTTTAATTACACAATAGTATGTATTTATAGCTAATAATATTACATAACAAATATTAAATTTGAACTTCAAAAGTATAATTCTGTGTAAATTTAATGACAATAATATGCATTTTTGAATGGCATTAATGGTACCTAAATAAATATTACAGTAGATCCTTGACTATTTAGGGTAAAAAACGGGGACTGAATAAAACAAAAATAGGGCTGAACTGTTGGCAATAAAATCATATTCAAATTGACAATTAAAATTAGGTCTAATAAAAAAATAATAAAACAACACTTTTTAACTTTAAGACAGTCAGAAAAAGACTTGTATTTAAAGAAAATGCCATTGTATTTGGAAAAACTATAACTGATCAAAACTTCCATCAAGACCTCAATTCCAGTAAACAATTCACTCTTCACTGTTTGCACTACAAATAGATTCTGATAGATAAGATACTATGAGAAAAAATGTGATGATTAATTTTTTGTGTAATTCTACGCAAACAAAAACAACCAATCATATTGACCATACAATTCAATCTTTTTCACTCCCTCTATTAATAATTTTTTAAGCTGAGTTTTATATTTTTACATACATATTTATATTTTAGTGCTATTTGTTCAATCATTCATTAGTAAATGTCTACTTTGCCCTACCACAATGACTTTCTACATTTGTGTGTACATAATGAGCACTGTCTGCAACTGTCATCACTTTTGTATGCTTCTGGATCCATACTGGACAGACATCACCAAGATTCATGTTTGGAATAAAATTTAAAAATATTTTATATAAAATTAAATTTAAAAAATCATTTCAATAAGGTTGTGTACAATTTTGTCTAATTTTTTTAACCTGGTTGATCCACTGCCAAATAAATCCGCTGTTAGATAATCAAGGTCCTATAATACTTTGAGATTAGTTATGCTAAATAAACATAAATTTAATAAGTAATGACACTGTTCAAAAGGATACTGTTTACTATTCTGCGGACTAGGTGGACATAGTAGTCCAAGTCTGGAATCCAATTTATTTTGTCTGTCATGTAACTGTAATAAGGGTCTGAAAGACTCCAGCCTGGTGCTTTGATATCACTGAGTGACCCTAGTACAGCAGATACTAAGCGGCGCTTCAGCATTGGCCTATCTCGCAAATTGCGTTCGTAATAATGAAGAGTGTTATATAGGTATGTTACTGGTCGATCTGAAACATCAACATAACTTCTTTTAATTGAAATATTTATTAATTTATAAATTATTTAATAATACATGAAGCTTATTAAAAAGTGTGAATCCTTACTGGTTTTTACAGTTTAAACAAATGTTAAATCACTTGGATAAAAAAAGTATTTGCATTTCGTTATTGATTTAACGCATTTACAAAAAAAACATCACGAATTTACAGAATTTTCAGCGACAGTAACTAAATATCTGAAATTCTTACCGTGAAATTTATATAAACATCCAAGGTGATCTAATAAAATTTCTAGAGACTTGGTGACTGGAAGAACAGGAGACAGTTCCAAATTCCGATGAATCATGATGTCGCAAACCTCACAAGCAGAAATAATACATTTACAAAACACAGAAATAAAGAATAATTTTAGTGTCATATGTAACAAAACGTTATTTAAAAATAAACACCAAACTTGAAAACAATTGCTAACAACTACAATTTCAATACCCCATCGATATAAAATAAATTCTAATAAATTCATAACTATTTTTTATTACTGATGCATTGTACAAGACAAAAAACTGCCAAAAAAGCAGATCCAGTTGTACTAAGTGTGCCTACATCTCTGAATATAAATGCTATTTCTTTGATTAACGTTAAAGTAACAAAATAAATGTAGATAATTCTTTTAAGGTAACGTTAATCAAACTAGCTTGTTAGATGAAGTACCAAATTCATTATTATTATAGAAGTTCTGCTCCATTTTGTCAACTTTTTGTTGTGCATTCACATCCTGCTCATTCTATTTTACATACTTAAGGAAACACACAAGTAGGTAGAGAAATGAGGTCTGCCCAGACAGAGTGCTGTATGCATGGGTACTCTCTGGGAGGTTGCCCAGGTCTCTGTTTGATACACCATTAGGTGTCATTCACTCCAGCACAGTGAATGTGTGTATTGAGTATATAAGTGAGAGCAGTACGAGCTACAGGTTCAGTGAGATTATTAAGCCTATCAGCTGCTCACTTCAGTTCCCTCTACCAGAATGTTATAATTTAATTGAGATTGAAATATTTAATTGCTCAGAATTTTGTAGTTCAATAATTTTTCAAAAACATATGAACTTGTCAGGTTTTATAATTTTGTAAATTCCTTAACAACACTAACTTGCTCTTTATTCTGTTTTAAATATTTTGAGTTGATAGCCACTTAGTTAATTTTATTTCAACTAAACTGAACTTAATATTGTTGTTTGTGCATCTTGATAGTCCCTTCCTTGCAAATTTCTTCACTGGTAATATTGTAAACTGCCAGTGTCTACATGCGGTGTTTAATTAAAATTTTTCTATCAATCTAGTTCTGGGTTTGCTTTGTTCCAACACTTTTCTTAACATGTCCGCAAAACTGGTGGGTTGGCGTTCCTGTCTCATTCCAGCAAGCAAGATCATTCAGCTTCCTTCTCTCTTTAAAGGCCTTGCCTGTTTGTTTAGATTCTGGGCTCAAGTTTTCATCAAGTATCAGGCAGTTTAATCTTACTTTAATTTATTTAGGTATTTATTAAGATAGATAATTTTAACAATATCAATTAAGTGTTACAAACATCACATCTGGATTGAAGGCTCTATGTTGTAGTGGCAATAAAACTTCGTATCATTTTAAACAACTACCTGCACAGTTAATACGATAAAAGTCCATTTTGCAAAAGCACTCAGGAAAAATATTAATATAAACATCATGACATTTTTTTTGTATATATATTAATTAATTACATTTTTGAAATTACTGCACTGGTACAATGCCAGCAGTTAAAGTGGCAATTGTTCTGAACAGTTAATAATAAATATTCAGTTTTTCAAAATTCAAATACTTACAGGCAAAAATCTTAAACATACGTTGCCGAAATAAACAGGAAGTGATTGATAAGATCCTCCAGTTTGTTCTAACATTCCTTCAGGAGCAAACTTTTCTGGATACTTTCGGTGAAAAGCCAAATGTTTTTCATGCCTGAAATAAAACTCACTGATATAATTATTGCATTCAAGACACGAAAATGGACGAAAACAATGATAGAAAAATTATTATTTTTTTGTAAATTCTCAGAGAATTAAGCATTTTCCTAAATATTTCTAGTTAATCAATGAACCAAACGAACAAGTTAAGAACCAGTTCAGAACACAAATATTGTACTGAAAAGTATATAAACCAAATAAACAGTACAATGGTCATACTCAGTTCACCCAATAAGCATAAAGGTATAATTATACAGCGAAATGATTTATTGCAACTTTCAGAGCTTTTATTCAATTTTTGTTACGGAATTGTTCTATTTTAAATACTGAACGTCTCTGAAGCAAAATGTTGAAGAAAAATCTGTCCAAGGGTTTTAACAATAATTTGACATAGTTTAGAAATAAAGATTACAATTCATATCTACAATTAAAACAATCAAACTTGAAGTGCTACAATACCAGTTAGACTGCTTCCAGTGTTCTGGAGAATTTTCTTTGACAAACTCTTGTACTCTGTTTCTAAACTCTGTAGTCTTAAGTAACAGCAATTGGATGATGAAGAAGCACACCTGAGCTTCATTTCCCTCTTGTGTCCTTAACACCTAATCACATATATCAATGACACTTACAATACTGATAAAAGTTTAAAAAAACATTATATTTACTTTATGAATTCAATAATTAAAGTCACAAATTTCACTGGAGCTAAAACAGTTTAATTACATTATGTCATTTCAATAAGCTGGTCTCTTCATCGAATCAGTTTTAATTATTTACACTTGCTGCAAAGAAGTCTTCATGTAGAAACCAATTTGGCATATCAATTTTAAGCCACTAAGTGAACATAATAAATGGAAATGTGATGAGGCCAAATCTGAACTACAATGGGGGTTAGTTAGTACTTCCCAATGTGATTAGATGATTACGGAAAAAACATGAAGCCGAACTGATGCTTATGAATAAAATCCAGGATGTTTTCAACACTGCTCGCTTCACTTTATTGATAAGCATGTCAGAATAACAACTCTATACTAATTACTGAAAACTCATGAATAATCAGGCATTTTGCATCTCAAAAGACTGGCATAATTATTCTGTTGATTGCTGAGTTCAGAATTTTCCCCTGATAAATGCTTGTACTTACACTTTAGTTTGGTTAAGTCAATTGTATTAACTGTTGTTTAATCATGGCATTTGAATACAAAGTCAAGGTGTCCATTAAGTAAAAATTTAACTAAATTATATTAAATAATGCTTTTTATGTTAAATTTTTTTAATTTACAGACTAACCCTTATTTAGCATCTTAAATATTCAATTTTTAAAAAGTTTTCTTAATGAGTGCCTAGGTTGTAAGAGGAACAATCATGTAAAAGTCCAGCTTCTTTGTTTTACGGTTCTTGATAAACAAAAGAACAAGTCATTATGTAGTATTTTGCTCTTACATTTATGGTAAAAGCTTATTAAGTCAGCCCCATTCAAACCAAGTAACTTGGAACAATTTAGGAGACAATAAACAATTAATTTAAAATTTCTTAAATTAAAATCAAATTTTGTATTTTGTTGTCCACAATAACCTTTAATTGGACTACACAATCATAGTGTACAGTGAGAATATATTTACTGAACAGTATAAGATAGCTCGACGACAAAATAAAGTCAACAAACAAGTACATATGTGGCTGTATAAGACTGTGTGTGTGCGCATTCTTTAACATCCTGTAAGGTTTAATGATTGTGTCGCTTTCAAGTAATATTCCAAACTGACGAAGGAGAAGCCTACTTTCAAGTTAATTTCTCACAAAGTATTTTACTGTACATATGTGTGACAATGTACTAGGGTTATTTTTGAAGTAAGAACCATTTTATAACAATACAAGAAAAACTTTATTTATGAATATAACCTTTCTTGGAAATGAAAATATGAACATTTCTTTCTTTTTCAACATAGCCTTCATTAATAACTAAACACTTGTTAAGTTGTGGTACAAGCTTTCGAATATAATTTTCCAAAAACTCTATCGCCTGTCCATTTAACCACTCAGTAACAGTTTATTTCAACACGTCATCATTATCTAAGAGCTTCCCTCTAAGAAATTCTTTAAGTTATGGAAAAGGATGAAAATCTGATGGTGCTAAATGAGGGCTGTATGGTGGAAGGTCCAGTAATTTTCAACGAAAGTTTGTCAGTTCCGCCTTCGTCCATCCCTCAACAAGAGGTCAAGCTTTATCATGAAGCATAATAATACCGTTTGAAAGCAAACCCCACTGATGATTCTGAATGCTGTGCCCAAACTTTAATAAGGTTCACAATACTTTTCAGCATTTATTATTGTTCTTCTTGGCAGAAGTCTATCAGTCTTTCCTGTACCAGAAAACTGTGGCCACAATTTTCCATGTTGATGGTTTTTGTTTGAATTTGTGTGGTTTTGAGGAATTTGAATTATGTCATTCACTGGATTGTCATTTAGTTTCTGGAGTGTAGTAAGCAATCCATGTTTCACCAATACTCGTCATAGCACTAAAAAAATTACAAAGCATGCACCATACACTTTGTTTTGTGTTCCCTATCAACATTTTTGGCACCCATCTCATACAAATTTTTTTGTATTGGAGTTTGTCAGAAGCAATTTAATAAATTATTGATCTTAACACTACAGGAAATTTTGATGGAGCATGTCACTAGTGAAGCACTTGTTTTGACAAATCTCCTTAACAATCTTTTGTATCAACTCTTCATTCATGATAGTAGGATACCTGGATCATTCTTCATCATGAATATTTGTCCTTCCTTCATTAAAAATCCTGCACCCTTTAAGCATATTGCCATCATTTATTACAGCTTCCACATGGAACTTCAACAAGCTGCCAGTGAATTTCAGCACGGCAAACATTTCTAATGGGATTCATTATTGACAATTGCGACAAACAAAGCGATATTAGGTATTAGGTTTTAAATGTATAATTATTAATTAATAATTTTTGAATATTTTAGTAGTACCAAAAAAGTTAACAGAAATCATGCAACAACCAACACAAGCAGAGACACGGAACAATGGGGGACTGGCTGAGAGTGGCTAACCTTGAACAGACGGGTGCTGACACGATGAGGGTCTTAATTTAAAAATGACCTTCGTACATATTATCTAAATAACATAAAATCTGTAAATATGTTTCAAATGTGAATTCAACTTGACAGGAATTTTTTATGAGTACTTTACTTATTTTGTTCATATTCTCTGATTAACTCAGATTTTTGTCCTAACTGACCTGTATTATCAAGGTTCTACTACATAAATTATTCTCATTTGTTTGAGACAGATAAACAATAAACTTGTCTCACAATCTGAACAATACCATAGGCGGTTATTTCAAACAATTATATGCAAAACAAAATTACATCAATATATTTTATTTATAATCATCAGCAACAGACAACGATTTAGATATATACTGTAGATGTTTTCAGTAAGTCAAGTAAGACAAAGTTACTTACTAAACAAAGAATCAGCCTATCAATAGTGATGATATTGTACTGCCAGACCATGCTGTTAATGGCATCAACACATTTGTTGACATGCTGACCTTCTCCAGAGGTGACAAACTCAAATACAATGTAGTCACAAAAATTACGCAGGTGAGATGACAAGGCACGAGCGCCAATCCTTTCCAAAATTCTGTAAAACATATATTTAATCAAAGACATTTTTAGACGTCTGATACTAGAAAAAGTATTTAGAGTACAAAAATGTTTTTTTTTCAATTCATGAGTAGGAATTAGTTTAGACACATGGTTTCATTTGAGACTCCAAAATTTTATAACTGAAAAATCTAAAGATAATATATTTTTCAAAACTTATTGCCACAATTTTTTTTTGTGACAGGGTATTTGAAAACAAAATCAGTGTCATGGGTCAATGTCAAAGGTATAATATAATTTATTTAGAGGCTATGTTTTAATAAAATATGTACAATAATCCCTCTGTCAATCACTAACTCACCACCTGTGGATTTTATGTATCTGCTGTAACTTTTCTTTCTAATGTATTGTACTATAAAATAAATTTGATAAACCACTATTACTCCTGTACAATTCTATGAAGGAAGAAGAGATAAAGAGATTTTGTTTACGAATAAGTGTTGAGGGTAGTTTTATTTATATCTGACATCTGCCATATCTTTAATAGTTGAGAAAAAGTTCCATGAGCTTAGAATTGCCAACTTTTAACAACAAATGTGACATTTAACAACATAAAATCTGATTTATATGAAAAATTCAGATTGTTATGGATGCCTTTATATAATTAAGAATAATCAACAATCTGCACCCTCTTCATATTTGTTTATCCTACTACAAAAAGGTTTAGGGCCTCCATTTAAATATGGAATGGTCACTTATGTTATGTTTTTTTATTTACTTGGTAAGTAACACAAAAGTGTCATGTTAAAAGTAATACAATATAATACTCTTTTTATGCCCCGTATTCTGGTATATTTGTATTATTTACAACCTCAAAGTTATTCAATATGTTTATGTACTGAACTGATTAGCAGATTTACTGAAGAAATAATTTATAATACTGGAATTTGTTAACTACTAGTTACTTCACCAAATTCAGGATTGATTATATTATTATAGCACATAATGTGTCAAATCATATATCGTTTGCCAATGTGATTTCATCAGTGGGGTGGCCTTTCTGTGTCGAACCCCCACTGTTGGCCTGGGATTACTGTAATATTATATTTATATTTTGACAAAAACTACAATACAATAATCCTTCAATACTTGCGACCTTACTGTATACAGCAAACTTTTACCCTGAGGTAAACATTGTGTTCCAACATTTATGGACAGTATATCCCCAAATATAATACACTTGAATATATAACACCAAATATATATAACACTTGAAAAATGACTGTCATAGTTTATACTTCGAAGATTAGGCCTATTCCACTGTTCACTTATTCTTATTTGCTTGTTGCGTTAAACAAAGTTCTCTCCTTTTTCTGCATTCTATTGCTCATGTACAGTTTTTTTTTAAAATACTTTAATTACCAGAAATTCTGTGAATCTGAAAAGGGTTACCCACCTCTTACACAAATGAGAGTCTATTGTACTATAAAAAGAGTAAATATTAACATTCTTCACACAAATAAATTAGTTAATTTTGAAAATGAAGTTACTCTGAAACATGTCAAAAAGTATGAGTGAAAAAACAAGCAATAATTACCTAGCAATAATATATTTAATTATAATAAAAAGATTAAATTTCCAACAACTTTATGATTTTATTACAAATTAAAGCAAATTGTTCTATTTCATTTATAAACATATTTCTAGTAAGCTTTTTAATTTTTGCACAATGTGATGCAGCATATATTATTACAAAATTTTGTTTTACAATCGTTTGAAAAAGATTCAGTAATTTCTAAAAATGCCCCATACAATAAAACAAACATAGTAACTTTACAGCTTTATAATATTAATAAAGACATAAACTATACATCCATTTAAATTAGATAACACATTAATTCTATTACCTAAGAGGCCCAGATGTACATACTTGTATGCTATAGGACTGATACGGTCTGTTTCCATTATCATTTTCCACAGTAAACACAAGAACAAAGGATCCGTTCCAGGAACAGAGAAGTGTGCAATAATATCATTTTCATTGTTCATTGATGCCCAGTTACGGTACTCTTCCTCGACAGATTTCTGAAATACAAATAACACTATTATATATTTCAGATTTGATAAGTAATGGATAAATTAGGATAATTTCAAGTTCTATTCAATAATAAGAATATCCAATAAAACAAATTGTAAGACACTGTATTGTAAATCGAAAAAAAAGAGACAATAACTTTACATGTACCTTAAGCTGTTGTTTGTTAGCCTTGGGTATAGTGTTCTGTTGGAAAAATTCATTAAGTACCGGTGGAAAAGACTGTAGCGTGTGATTAGCCCAGTTGTGAGGAGTATTCTGCATGATTGTATTAAGTATCTCTTTGCACCAGCTACCAGACACCAGATCAGACCCTGTTCCTGTTACATGCATGGACCGAGCAATAGTCAACACTAGCGCTCGATTCAATTCCTCCGATTCTGCTGAAACCAATGTTTTTGGCTCACTGAGGAAACGAGACAGCTGTGGTTGAACCTCCGCACTACCCAGGCCAGTGATCAATCTTAAAGCAGTGCTTTCTACACTACAAACAATACACAAATTACGCATTAACACCTAAAACATTTACAAAACTTGAAATAAATAATATATAAACAATACACAATGCATGAATTTTCTTACCCAAATAAACATACTTTTTTAAGAATAAAGAAACCTATAAATTAAAAAAAAATATTTATTTAAAATCTGTTAATTTCTATACCAAGAAACATTGCATGTGCATGCATGATTCAATAGTGAAAATATTAATTGCAATACTTTATCCAAAAATTATTACATTGATTGATAAAAGTCACTGTTTCAATAGTAACTTACCATAAATGAAGTTGAGTTTGGTTGGTCTGTGGCACAGCTGCTAGGTTATGTAAATGTGACAGGAGTTGAACCCTATAATGAGGTTGTATATGGTGCATCCGATAGCTAAACATTTCTAGTAAAGTGTACAGAATACCCCAAGCATGAGGCTTGAACACTGCTGGTAGAAGCTGGCCTAAAATCAAATTATATATATATGTACTTTGATGAAAAATTAACCATATCTTCGACTACTACATAAAATTTTGAAAATGATGAATTTTTCACCTTGGGAATGAAGTTAATTTGTGACATGGTGTAGAACAGTGACAGAACATATTTATGGTTTATTAAAGATAGGATCAAGTACGTAATTACTATACTGTTTTGTTAACTTAATTTATTGAAGTCGACCTCAGTTATCTGTGCCGTTTTGGATAAAGATTTTTCAGTTAAACCATGAACATTTAGTGTTTTGTATCTAGTTTATTTTTTGAATACTAATTAATCTAGAAATCTAATTAATTCTAATTCTTGAACGCTCCTCACAACGTTTTCAAGCAGTGATGTCCCACCATCTTGTCATTTCAAGGGCATCAGCTAGTGTTGAATAACTGCATTGTTGAACAAATTTTAACGCAACTTAAAACTAAGCACGGTCAGCAATTCTGAAATGACAACTAGTGACCTAATGTAGATATCAGTATTGTGGAGTAGAAGTGTGATTCGGCAGTGAAGCTATATTTAGACTCACGAATCGGTGGCTGGGGAAGTCAACTTAAAGTCAGAGGTTAACTTCTTTGTCAGACCATGCTATATTGCCCTTATATACCTGAATATTATTATTATTTTTTTAAGGGATTTGTGATTCCATTTAACTTGGGTTTTGGTTGACTCGAGTTAGGTTAACCAAGACTTTGTTAAGAAATACTATCAAACAATGAAAATGGGTAAAATAAGACTTACTACAGTGTATACCACTTATTGTGAGCATGGATAATGTTATCACTTCTACATTCAGATCATTTATATCATAAAATAAAGAAAATATATCATTTAATATTACCAGAGTTTTGTTTACTGTTATCATTTGTCTGTCATGACGACTGAAATCACATTTTGTAATCTATATAAGAAAAAAAATATTATAGCATCAACTCATAAAGAGTAGTGACATTTTTGTACAACCCTATTGCCTATACCTCTGCTGCTTCGGCAAGAACATACAGTGTGTATTATGTCAATGTCAACAATATCTCAGTATTAGTTCAGGTTGTATTCCAAAATGTGTAAAGCTTTCTTTCTATTTACTGTCCTTCATTTTTCAAGGAAAAAAGAAAGACATAACATGTCCGAAATTAAAGACAGACCTATAAAAACAGTAAAATTAATATAAAACAAAATTTCAATTATCAGCAACTGATTTTTATACTGTATAATTTTAACAAGCGTAAGATGCATTACATAAAATTTAATGTAATGTTTTTTCACTTTAAAAAATAAACAGCTGTTTTTGAATGTGAATAAAGCAACCAGTATAACAAAATTCTCACAATGACATAGTGTTCAACTAAGCTTACTCAATTTGGACGTGTGCAGTTAGGCACATGGGTAGCTTATGGTTTGTTTTGTTGCCATGTGGCCAGATGTAAAAAAGTCCACCAACTCATTCTGCCTAAAAAGAAAGCTCACTGTGGCCTATCTGCATGTCCTCAAACCCCTTTCTCCTTACAACGTGCTGACAAATGTTATTGTTTGAAGTGTTCAGTTGTCCTCTGTTAATCACAAAGCATTCTTTAATTCTTTATTTTTTTTTGTGCATTGCATTGTTGTGTTGTAAACATAACAAAATATTTATTATGATTACAATATATATATATTATCGAAAATTCATTGCAACATGTTGAACGGGTTCGAGTACTTAGAGGGGGAAGATGATGCCATCACTCATGCACAATCTCGTTTTTTGTATGCTTAGATTGGGATTCAGAACTTTTGTGTTATTATCTCATATTTTTATTGAATTGTATCCATTTTTCAGTTTTTTCAAGGATTATCTGAGTTTCCTTGCCACCTACTGCGGATAATTATATGATATATATTTTTCAATCCAAAATTAATTTAGAACCATTCTTTTTTATAAAGAAACTGTAATGTATTTACAGTACCTGATTATTGTTATCACTTTGGCTCTGGCCTACTATGATCACAATAAGCTAAATTCACTGAAGCTTTCAAGAGGACATACAAACAGTACAAAATGAATTTGATTGACAGATTGAAATTCATTTATTAGCCATTTGTATGAATAAAATGAATGAATTGTTAGTCAGGGACTAGTATTAATTTTTTATGTCATTATAAAGTATTTATAGTTTTTATTTCAAGGTGTTTGTATTGTATTTATATATCACAATAAGGGACTAGTATTAATTTTTTATGTCATTATAAAGTATTTATAGTTTTTATTTCAAGGTGTTTGTATTGTATTTATATATCACAATAAGGGACTAGTATTAATTTTTTATGTCATTATAAAGTATTTATAGTTTTTATTTTAAGGTGTTTCTATGAGGTTTGTCCAATAAATACGCGAACTGGTCGAATATGGTGGCCATTACGGAGAGTTAAGCCACGACCACTGGCCTCACGTGTTGTCTGGGACCCAATGAGCCGTCAGTGCTTGGCAGAACGTTACGCTGTGCGGATCTTGCAAGTAGAGTTATTTTTAGTTTTGCATTATTTTTTTGTTCGTCGATATGGAAATTGACCAATTCACTGAACAACGAATTAACATCAAGTTTTTGGTAAAGTTTGTAAAAATTACCAAGAAATTGCTGAAATGTTGAGAGTTGTTTATGGTGATAATGCTATGAAGAAAACAGCCATTTTCAAGTGGATTAAGCGCTTTAAAGAAGGTTGAGAAGACGCCACGGATGATGCAAGAATTGGACGACCTTCAACCTCTTGTGTGCATGAAAACATTGATCGTGTGAGGCGTCTTGTTCTTACTGATCGCCGAAAAACTGTCCAAATGATAGCTGAAGAACTAAATTTAGGAAAATCAACAGTGCACACAATCTTAACCGAGCATTTGGGCTTAAGAAAGGTTTGTGCGAAAATCGTGCTAAAACTGCTGACTCCGCATCAAAAGTTGAGAAGAGTCGAATGTGTTACTGACTGGAAAAATTCCATGGAAAATGATGTTGGATTCTTAAATAGGGTTATCACTGGTGATGAATCGTGGTTTTTCGAGTATGACCCCGAATCGAAATCGCAAAGCATGGAGTGGAAAGCAACAGGTGAAGCTCGAACAAAAAAATCAAGGAAAAGCCGATCAAAAATCAAAGTCATGCTCCTGGTTTTCTTTGATATCAAAGGTGTTGTTCATCATGAATTCCTTCCTGAGGAAAAAAACGGTAAATTCTGAGTTCTACCTTAACGTTCTCAAGCGTTTGAGAAATCGAGTGCGTCGTGTGCGACCACATTTGACTCAAAACGATGGATGGATTCTTCATCAAGACAATGCACCCGCACATTCGGCTTTGATTGTTCGCCAGTTTCTGGCTAAAAATTCAATCACTATCCTTGATCATCCCCTTATTCACGGACCTCGCCCCTGCGACTTTTTTCTATTCCCTAAATGCAAAAATGTGATGAGGGGACAGCATTGGGAAGATGTGGACACAATAAAACAAGAAACGACGAGGAGACTGAAAAGCCTGACTTCCGAGGACTTCCAAGGGTGCTTTGAAGAGTGGAAAAGAAGATGGGATAAGTGCATAGCAGTGAATGGAGAGTATTTTGAAGGGGACAAAATCAATGTAGATGAAATTTTGTAAAATAAAGTTTTTATGACCTTAGTTCGCGTATTTATTTGACAAACCTCGTATTATATTTATATATCACAATACTCCTTGCATATTTGTAGGAGTGCAGTAACAGTAAATATTTTTGTATTTATTTGTGTTTAAAGTGAAACAGAATTATTATATTGGGAACTTTTCATAGAGTCTTCGACTAATTTTGTTCATAATGTATGTTTGTAAAATATTTTTGATAAAAGTTGATAATATACAAATTTTCAATAAATATTAACAAAAGACCAATTTACTATCGGTGTTTACAATTGTATTTTAATTTAAAATCATCTGTTTAATTAATACAGCATTTAAATAGTCAGGCATTTTTATTATGAAAGTTGATTCTTTATATATTAACCAGTCATCTGTTTCCATATTTGGTTATTACAAAAGAGCTACATAAAAGGTAATATTCTTTAAACTCAATATCTGAGTGGAAGGAATTTATAAACAATAAAAATTAAATTACCAGACCTTGAAAGGTAATTCAATATATTTATTTTTAAAAATTAAGTTTTTACTTAAATTACCTAAATTTAAAAAAATTAAATAAATGTACATGTTTTAGCTTATTTTTTCCTACTTACTGATAAAGCCTTTAATGCCAAGTGATTCAATCTCGGTGTACACAAGCAGTCTACTGTAAGTCTCTACTAACGCTGGGGCCAGTGCCATATTAGATTTTGATTGTGCTAATTTTATTACATGTGTTACTATACTGTGTATTAAACTCATTTTCGAATGCACTGTCAACGAGTCTAAAATAGACATAGAAAGTGGAGTTGTTGGGCCATTTGCTAAAGCAGCATTGTTCGGCATCGATAATACAGGCATTTGTTGAGGACCTTTCTGTATTGTTTCCACCAGAGCTGCCATTGGTCGAGAAAAATAGTCCGGATTGGTAGAATACGCATTACACAAGAGTGCTATTCGATAATCTGAACTCATGCAAAGGTTGGTGTTATTTGGCAAGACTAGATGTTGAAGAAAACTGCAAACAGTAAACAGTCACTTATTAATCTATAAGTTGTTTCAAATGTTTTTTTATTTAGCAATAAACTAAAAGTCAAATATTTATTAAAAATATTTAAAAAATAGTCAATTTTATTTTAAACACTACTAATAAAAAGATAAAATTAAATATAAAATAATGGTAGAAAAAAGTATAAATTACTGAATATTTTGTAATTAATAATATGGTCAAATATTCAATATACAATTTTTTACGGCCTATTTTCATAAAAAATGTTGCATAGAAAAATATTTTCTCAGTTGCATGTTTACTCTTAATGTTCACTGTAAACTGAAAACTGATGTGGTGTTGTGACTTCAGTCCATAAATAGCATGGTTTAATCCAAACTATTGTAATCTAACTGTATTAAATTTTGTAAAGTTTAACCTCTTAAGCGGGTGTAACGTAATAAGCCATCATCAAAGAAACAATTTTAAATTGGTTTTGACGAAATATTTTGTTTTTATGTTTTAAAACTTGTTTTGTATTGAGAGGGATGGAATTTAACGTCTGCTATTGAATGGTAGATACTGTATACAGTTTACAAACTTTCTCAATAGAATGCAGCTCCAATTGTGATACCCCTCTACCTTCGATAATCAAAACACATGCTTCAATCCAAAAAGGAGAACAGGTACTGGTGTCCAGACTGCAGAGTAGGTCTTTGTGTTGCACCATGTTTTAAAATTTATCACACTAAGTAATCATAAAAAACTGGAAGTGTCATGTAATTTCAAATTATAAATGTTGTCATATAATGTACTTTTATTATTTCAATTTTATTTTTGTTTTTAAGTTTATTACTTTTTGTTTTTATTTTGTCTACGTTTCACATTCAAGAATAAATAATTGAAAGTTATGGATGTTAATTATTTTCATTACTATATAAAGCAAATTATAATTTAATATTTAAGTAAGTCATATGCTTTATTTTTCACTGAAATAAAATATTGTTTTGCAAGCGTCTTAATTTTATTTATATTTTAAACTATTCAAAAGAAATATTTAAAACAAAAGTACATAATAAAAAGTAAATTTAATAAAATTAGATAATAGCTTGGATTTATTTCCAATTTCCATTATTTATAAGTGGTGCATTCTTTTGTTTTTTGAGTTAAAGCGCTTTTTTAGGTGGGCATGACGGAAAATTTCGTATGTAGCAGCATTGCAATGTGCAGGACAAACAGTTCTGAACTATGAGTGGGCATGACAAGTAACATTAAAAGTACTACAGGAGGGACGGAATATTACGTTTTAATTCAAATATAACTATACATTAAATGCGCGTTTACTTTTGTCATAATTCCCCCGCTAACAGGTTAAGAAGCAAATTTTGGATATTTTTATTTTAATAGTGAAGTTTAAACTTACTCATGATGAACTTTCAGTGTATGAGGTATAGGCCTTTGAATATTAACTTGGTCAGTCTGAGCTTTTTTCAAGAGGTGTACCCAAATACATGTCATTGCCATTTGATGTGTGCATATAGCTTTGTTGTAGTCCGGCACTGGAAGAGGTTCTTTCTCTGGGTACAGTAAGTCATATAGCTTTAATACAGGTAAAAAGTTGTTCAACTGAAACAAAATTGTAACACATACAACAAATTATTTTAAATATTAACTTACAAAATTGTTTGTGGCTAACAATTGAAATTAAATTGAAGTTTTTAAATTGTAAAAACTGTACTTGAATTACTTTTGTTATAAATACATTTTTAGAATGCATGACATACTGTACTTTATCAAAGTTATAAATGAGGTGTTACAGAAATGAACAAACTTCCTCCATCCACAATGCAAAACATTTTATATTTTTGTTTATTTGTAGAAAGGGTTTTTTTTAAACAAACAATGTAATACTGTAAACGTATTTTTTTACAAAACGAAGTTTGAAATATAACAAATTTCATGCAGAGGTTGCAAGATGATCTTTACTGATGACTGGGTTATCAAGTGTTGAGTTTGTGAGATATATCTCTTTATTAGGAAAGGATTAATTAGGAATATTGTAATCTGGGATTGAGAATTTTCCAACCATCCTAGTTAAGTAAAAGTGTACTTTAATGAACTTACAGGATTTCGTTGAATGCTTCCTGAAATAAACTGGAGTAAAACCCACATTAGATGATCTCGTCCCTTTCTTAAGTCTCTTCCAGCAAGCTAAAATGAAAAAATAACAATTACAAATTACCAAAAAAACAATACGTTTGAAGTCATAGAAATATTTCTTTTTTTAACTGAATACAGCAGATTTATACAGACTATTTAATGAATACAGACTATTTAATTTAAAATATTCAGCTCAAAGACTCAAGAAATTGAACTCAATATATATCCAGCAATATTTATTAAAATATTTAATTACTGAACGAATTTTTTTGTCATTTTATTAGTAGACATTATTTATAACAACTGGTTTGTTGCAATCCATAATTTCTTTAGTTTTTAAGATGACTAGTTTCAGCTAGTATTCATTATCAATCAAATGCAGTAACTGATCCAGACTTAACACCTACTTTTGCTTGGTTTGCTTGGTAACTGTTCACCATTTGTGGCATTCACAAGCAACTTATCCTGTATTGAGTAGAAACATATGTTTATTTTTGCTTGGTAACAACACTGACATGTTTAAAGAATCGTATCAACAAGATAAAGAAACAAAAGACATAAGACATCTTATCTAACAATATTGAATGGACATGGTACAGTACTACGTTCTGGTACAGCAACTGAAAAAAATCACTTTGGAAAAATATTTGCTAACTAACATGGTATGTGTAGAAATAAACAAAAATTTTCTTTTCTTGTTTTTCCATCTTTTTAAGTAAGTTAATCTGTTATTAGCAAGGAAACTATTATATACATATTTTAGCTTGTAACAATTCATAATTTGAAAACCTATCGGTAGGTTATGGGGAACAGGTTATCAATAATGTATAAACAAAGACAATGACACCCCAGAGTGCTAACGTCATGGCATATAGCCTAATAAAAGTATGCATTTATTGAAATAATCATTTAAAAAGTGGGGAATAGTAAAAATATTTATGGAATAAATATTTCACTAACAAAATCAGTATAAATGTATACGTGGAATATCAAAAATACAGAATAGTGAGGGAATAAGTTAAACTGAACACAAAAGTAAGCCATCTTGGACTATGTTGGAAAAGATGCGGTCGTTGCTACTACCAAACTGCAGAGAGCTGTAGACAAAGTAATTGAATGGACTAAATGTTGGCGCATTAAAATAAATGAAGGAAAATCTACCTATATTCATTTTACAAATAAAAAGTTAGTACCAATACCCTTGACAATAAACGCCAAAACATTGTCTCATGGGAATACAGCCAAGTATCTTGGCATGACACTTGATACAAAGCTGAAGTGGAAGGAGCATGTAAAGAAAAAGAAAGAAGAACTCAATATAAAATACAGGCAACTTTACTGGTTGCTTGGACTAAAACTCTGAGTTGTCCATTCATAACAAGCTATTAATTTACAAGCAGGTGCTGAAGCCTGTATGGACCTATGGCATCCAAATCTGGGGCTGTACGAAAAGAAACTAACATGATGGTTATTCAGAAGTTTCAAAATAAAGTCCTTCGAGGATTAGTTCAAGCTCCATGGTATATTCGTAATAGCGATTTACACCGGGATTTAAAAGTGAATTCAGTAAAAGAAGAAGTGAGGAAGGTGGCTTTGAGGCATAAACAACGTCTCCTAGTTCATGCTAATCAGGACATGAAGGACATGACTGGCACATTTAATAACGAGATACGCCGCCTCAAGAGAATCAAACCTCATGATTTGATGCTATAGAGATCCGGTGTTTAAAAGTGAAGGGACTAGATACTAGTGTCAACCCTACAAATGTGATTCAAAAGAGAGATAAATCTTTAGTCGATCTTATTGGGATTGGTCAAGATGATTAATTTGTTTTGTTTGTTATTTATTATTTTATTTATAACAACAAATACAATAAATAAAAAAAAAAAAAAAAAAAAAAAAAAAAATCTTGGACTATGGTATAAAACGTAACAGATGGGCAGAACCTATGCGCATCAACACTACTAAACAACAGATTTGGCGCAATTTGAGATAAAAGGAAGATAACCATCAACTAAAATCAACATGTTGTTCATAATAACTATCATAAATGTAATGTTAATTTACTAATGGAATTCATATTTTGTCATTTGATTAATCAGTGAACACAATAATTGGTGACTACTGGGTGGTGACTATTGTGGTATCTTCAAGGTAGTTCTTGCTCCAAGACTGAAGTTGACGTAAAATTCATCAGCATAGATTAAAATATCTGATTTTGTACTTTGTTGGTAGTACACAGTAAACACAGAATATCATCTGCAAATTATGGTGTTATTAACAGCTGTTGTAAATACTAACCTTATTGTGCAAAGACATTACAATATTGGGAAACACAGCAAACTGGAAAAGCACAAAATAAATCAGCTGACTCGAGAGATGCAGCCACAACCAGTGACTGTTTGTTATGTCTTCTCCCTCTGGGGTGGATCCACTTCCACTCACTGGTTCGACTTCACTTCGTTCCATTGCCAAGATAACTAGCTCTACAAATTGTTCTTCTAATGCTATACACCTTTGCTTGTGCTAAACAAATATGTGAAACATAATATTACAAACAAATTAATAAATAAACAGATACAAAATAAATATTTACCCTATATAGCACAGAAAGATTTCTACTCTATTATGATGTAATACAGTCAACCGGGGGCTACTACATACAATTTATCAAGCTTTTGCAAACATTTTGGTTAATAAAAAATATATAAATTTTTCAACATAATCTCCATTTAACTGAATATGTTAATCCCAACGATAAACTAATTTTTTTAAGCCGTCCTCAAAGAACTTTTTCGGTGTCTCCTCAATCCACCTATTTATGGCACATTTTACATCAGTTAAACTTTCAAATCGAACACCCCGTAAGGGTTTTTTCAAGTCTGAGAACAGATGATAATCACTGGGTGCAAGATCCGGGAATAAGGTATGTGCGTAAGCAATTCCCATCATAAATTGTTCAAAACATCCTTTGTTTTTCTTGCCTGTGTGGTCTTGCATTATCCTGTTGCAATAACGAACGCTTATGCAACTTTCCAGGCTGTTTTTTGACAAGTGCCTGTTGCAGTGGTCCGGATAATACATTCGAATAATATTCTCCGTTAATTGTAGTACCTTTCTCCAGATAGTTCATAAAAATAATCCCTTCACAATCCCAGAATACAGTAAGCATTTCCAGCCACCTCGGTGGCCTAATTGATAGCGTACTGGGCTTTCACCCTGAGGACCCGGGTTTGATTCCCGACCAGGGCTTGGTATTTTCATACACTATAAATCATCCCATCATCTGCATTAGCCTAAGCGTGCACAATAGTCGGACGTTAAACACCAAAAAAAAAGTAAACATTTCCTTTCCACGTGCTTGGATGCCCACTGCATGGATCGTCTTCTAGTGATGTTCTACAGTTTTAAAAACGATTAATCCACCGATAAACAATACTTTTGTATTCTGGATGCTCACCAAATACTCCTTGCAGACGCTGAATAATTTCTGATGTTTCCACACCTTTCCATAAAAAGAAAATTATTGCTCTTTGAGATTTTGCTGCGTCTTCCATGGTTACAAAAACAGTGCTATGAAAACGCGTCTATATCAGTCAAACACCTAAATCAGACTGAACAATATTGCACTAGATAGTTGCATAAACATGTCAAGACTTGTCTGGTACCAATAACATAAGTTCTGCGTAATTTAATTATAGCACAATTCCCAGAACTTTGGAAACATCCCTTGTTTATATATATATATTTTGAATAGATTTCTAGTATTAGAACATTGCAACATTGGAACATTCAAATCCCTTGCAAAAGGATATGGCTGAATTGAGTGAATTGAGACAAAAAAAGTTACCAAACATTATTTAAATACTTTATAAACAAGTTTAGGTACAAAACACATGAAAAACTACTTTTTAAAATTGTTTCTTGAAACAATGCTACATTTTAAGCCATAGTCAGCCATTTCAGCAACACTAAAGTGTCAAATGTTTCATTATGTATCATTGATGATCAAATGTATCATTGATGGTTGACTTTTTTGTAATGTCAGTCCAGTCATAAACAAGAAGGTCTTTCTTCTCAGGCCACTTCAATGATTTTTTTTCCTTTTAGTCATATAGTCTATTGCAGGGCCCGACTGTTCTCCATTGAGAATTCTTGTTATCAAATATACAATTAAAGAAAAACTATAATCACATATTGCTAACAGGTGTAAAGGAGTACTTTTTTGTTGCTTTTCTTACTTTTAACAATAAAAGAATTACTGCAGAAGTAAAAGTTTGGTGTGTAAAATTTTTCTCTGAAAAACACCTGTTTAAAAAAACTTCCAGTTCTGCCACTAATAAAAACTGAAATTTACCTTAAACAGTCAAATTACCCTCAAAAAGGGTAAAACCTATATTTTAAGCCTAAAAACTTAAATTTATTTTGTATTGTGCATTTAGCACATAAAATAATTTCTTTCCATGTTGGGACTACAGTAACCCCACATGGTACCACAAAGTAGTTGGTTGATGGTAAAAAAAAAAAAAAAATATACAAATTAATCTACTGTATTAGTTTTTTCATTTTCTAAGTGCTTCAAAAAAACTAAGTAGTCAAACTAATTTTTAAAAATTTACTCATATTTTTAGCTGCAAATTACTCATTCTTACATTTGGAACTCTAGCATAACGGTGTAAGGTAGGAGGATGTAACATTGAAATTAAATAGAATAAAACCAACACAAGTCTTAGCAATTACAAATGGTTTCAGTAATTTTTTAATTCAGAATAAGAAAATGAACATTGAAGATGTTTATTAAAATCTAAAAAGAAAATTTACGTTAAAGTATAAACACATTAACACAAATAAATATATCTTGGATCGGAATGATCACATTGGCAGAGTAATGTTCAAATTCAATGGTACACTAATTAATATATTTACAATTGTTATTTGAAAAGACTAATTTAGAATAGCTATGGTTTTTTGTAAATAGTCTTCAGTAAACAAAAATAAATAAGTAAAAATAAAATACCTACAAAACAATATTTTAAATTTAAATAATAAAACAGTTTTTTGTCATTTTACAATTTGCATTATACGAGGTGTGTTCAGAAAATAACGAGAATTTTTAAATTTTGCGGGCTTGGAGAGTCCGATTGTCAAACATTTTTTTTTTATTATGTTGGTATACATGCCCTTGAAGTATGATAAAACTTTTAGCTGTTTTCATTGTTCACTTTGTCTATGACAGCCACTAAGGTTAGACGTGTTTTTATGAGCTCGGCGAATTTAGTTTGTTAAAAGAAATGGATCAAAGAATGTGTATCAAATTTTGCATAAAAAATGGAATAAAGTGTAACAAAGTGTGTGAAATGTTAACAAAGGCCTATGGTGAGTCTGCTATGAGTAAAGCAAGAGTTTACGAGTGGTATAAGCATTTCCAAGAAGGCCATGAAGACATTGAAGATGACGAACGCCCTGGACGCCCCAGCACATCAACAACCGATGAAAACGTGGGAAAAGTGAAAGAAATGGTTACAAGCAATCGCCGAATCACAATTAGAGAGGTTGCTGATGATGTTGGCATATCGATTGGATCATGTCATGACAAAGTTTCCAATGTTTTGTGTATGAAACGCGTGGCAGCAAAATTCGTTCAAAAATTGTTGAATTTTAAACAAAAACAGCGGCGAATGGAAGTTGCTCAGGAATCACTAAATGAAGTCAACGATGATGCAGAATTACTGAAACATATTATAACAGGTGACGAAACATGGGTTTATGGATATGATGTCAAAACTCAGGCTCAATCATCCCAATGGAGGCATTCTGGCTCGCTAAGACCAAAAAAGGCTCGACAAGTGCGGTTGAACATGAAGGTTATGCTCACTGTGTTCTTTGATATCAATGGCATAATGCATCATGAATTCCTTCCACTAGGTGAAATGGTCAATAAGGAGTACTACCTACAAGTTCAACACCGTTTGCGTGAAGCAATCCGAAAAAAAACGCCCAGATCTGTGGAAAAACAATTCTTGGTTTTTGCACCATGATAATGCACCAGCTCACACTTCATTGCTTGTTTGTGAATTTTTGGCCAAAAACAGTACTGTAACGATGCCCCAGCCTTCATATTTGCCACACATGGCTCCGTGTGACTTTTTCCTATTTCCAAAAATAAAGAGAACCTTAAAGGGCCGTCGTTTTACAGCCATAGATGACATTAAAAGCACATCGCTGAAAGAACTAAAGGCTATTTCAAAGATCGAGTTTTAGAAGAGTTTCGAAGATTGGAAGAAGTGCTGGCACAAGTGCATAATCTCCAATGTTGACTATTTTGAAGGCGACAACATCAATGTAGAAGAATAAATATTTTGTTCAAAAAATTAAAATTCTCGTTACTTTCTGAACACACCTTGTATCTGTCACTGTTTCTTAAATATTTACCTGTTTCTGTAACCCCAACATTGAGCACACCATATCCCTTGAATATGGCTGTTCCAGTACATAGCTGAGTAGTCCAGTCTGAGGTTCTAACAAAGATTTCTCATAAGGCAGGTTACCTTTAAGTGTAAACTTTAACGTTGCAGGGTCCAGCTTCCATGGATTTATAATGTGATCTGCATAACCCGAATGTTCTACTACAGGTAACATTTGCGAGTGTCCAATTATTGACACCATCTGAGCTGTCTTTCGGAAGCTGTCTACAAAACTGGACAACAGATTTGCTAATGCCTAAAACAAACAAAACAAAAAATATTTCATACAATAAAAAATATTTGTAGTACAAGTAATATTGTATTTTATAGTTCTGAAAAAAGAGCTGGCAGGTTCGATGTGATTAAGGCACTGGTGCTTAAGGTCTGGTGCTATAAACTTAAACCTTTCTATTAATCCTTTGTTCTCATTAGTTTGTTTAACTACCATAAAGTAATAAATATTGCTCTGAAAATATATCAATTTTTGAAAAATCTGTTTTCAATTCTGTGTGTGTGAATTTGTCAAAATCTTTGGAACACAAAATAATCCTCTTCCAGTCATCCAATAGAGCTGAAACTATATCTACATTAAATATTCTATCAAATTTTAGGGTTATTCAAAAACACAAACAAACATCATACACTGGTTAACAATATTGCTTATCCAAAAACTACAACAGTGCGTTAGTTACGTTCTTATGAACAAAATTGCTTAACTTGCCAATGACTAACACAACCAAAATACATAAACATAAAGAATTTATAGTAAAAACTTTGTTCTTATGGGTTGGTGTTTACAAATTTTTATGTATGCAAAAAACACTAGAACCTAGCATATATGTCACCCCAGAATAACTGACTTTCTGGGTGAGTTATCACTTTAACTAAATGCAAATTCAGAGTGCAATGTGTTTTTGTTACAACTCTAGATAGTCATGATAAAGCAGTCTTTATGGCTGTTGGTTCTCTTTCACAATCAGAATACATATCAGATAGTTCTGCGTCCTCTCGACTTTATAAATAGAACATATTGATATTCAGGATATACTATAACATGAAACTGTCAATACACAAATAATAATCACAAATCCACCCACTTTCTTCATGTGGGTATCTGTATCACAGCTTGCATATAGATAAGCAATTCATTGTCTATCTTTCACACTATGTTGTTGCTCCTCGTACAGTGTACTAAGCTTGAAACACTATGTAACATTTGGGTGTTCTGAGAAAATGTTTAAAGATCTCACTAAATTGAAGTTATTTATAAATTACTATTTATAATTGTCTGGGATCAATTTTTCATATTTAGCTCTTAACTCATTTTATAATCATGTTTAACCTTCTCTTTAAAATATTAAATTAAAAAAAACTTTATTTCCAAAGCACTAGACAAGTGACTGTTATAATAATTACTATCCAAATATTATATAAAATCTAGAAAATTATGGAATAACTTCTTTATTTAATACTTGAATATAATTACTTAAAACTAATTGTACGGAAGCACAACTCTCATGATTAGCTAACCGTTCAATAAATCATAACAAAATTATGACAGAACGTGACAGCTGATCTATGTGTGTCATTACTGAACCTTGTTTACATACAGACAAATCTGACTTTAAGCCAGCTTATCAAAAACTATTAGAATTGTTACCAAAAATCTGAAGTGTACAAATTGTAGTACATTTATTTGCTGAAACACCTGAATATGTTGTTTCTCTATTTCAACGGGTTAAATTATATGTTAAAAAAAAAAACCAACCATGACTGGATAAGTTTAGGCCTTATGATATCATGTTTAATTTTATATTTCTTTACATACTGATTTATATTGTGTGTCTGCATTTAAAAAAAAGGAGTTTGATTGGTAATATGAAAATACAGTTGAGTTCAACTGTATTCTTTACAACACTTTTTGTTCACTTCATAAAAATTGTATACATTTTAAAATAACTATCACGAATTTAAAATATGGAATAGTATTATAATTTTGTTTATTTTAATAAACTGCCTCTTATAATTTTTGTCTTATTACCTAACCTTGCTCAGTGTCCTAAAAAATAAATAATGGTCTTATTTAAAAAATGTAAAAATAAAATATAAAAATATAAATTTCAAAGATTAATGAGGAATAAGAAGTAAAAAAGAGTATGATGCATTATTTTTATGTATTTAAATATTAAAGATTTCAAGAAGTAGTATTTATACATAAAAGCAAAAACTGAATATAGAACATATTTTAAAGTACGGTATGACAATGAAGAAGGGATAATACTGTACTTCAACTTGGAACCAAAATTATATTGTTAGGCCTAATTAATCATGAAATAGTTTTTATTCAACAAAATCTGTTCACAAGTTTTTAAAGTCAACCATTTAAAATCATAAACAATTAAGATATTTTTTATTTTAAGTAAAAAAAAAATCGTAAACAGAAAAAAAATCTATAAATTATTTTAAGTCTAATTGAAAACTTGAAAATGAGCTCATTGGTGGACAGCTCAATGAAATTAAAAAAATTTAAATGCAAATTTATACAGATTTAACTTAGAATAATAATGGTGAAACAAGATTTTCAAAAGTATAACAAAACTTTTAAAAATATTGAATAGATTTTGCTGTGCAATGAATAATTACTACAAGTGTGAATGGTACTAGTGTTAAAAAAAAGTTCTTTACACGCACGAAATGTTCATTTACATGGTTTTGGTTTTGGGAAATTTGTTTCCCCATGTTAGCCAGACACTATGTGCCAAGAATATTTCTTATGCTTTGTTATCAATAATTCCTCACGTACCTGAGGACTTATTTCCTTCCAAAACTTCCAACCGAACAATTTTGAAAATAACTTCTCCAAAAACTAACAAGTGATTAACAGAATTATTTAAAGATAATAATATTATTATTACTTAAATGATACTCACCCAATGAGGCCAGTTCTTTCCTTCCGGGTATGCTTTTTGTATTTCATTAGTTATAAAATATCCTGGCAACAAACAGGCATTACGATCAAATATGTACTCAATAACATTTTCCAGAGCTTTCATCTGAGGCATTATAGAAGCATTTAGTTGAGATGGTATAGTCTGTGCCTTCTCACAACAGCCCTGTAAAAAACAAAACAATTTTTTATTAAACTGAAAAACAAACAAATCAACAGTGCCACCAATTCATTCAAATATGATTCTTATATGATAAGAAAATACTATAACTTATAAAACCAAACAAATAAGATTTTTCTGGTTGAAAAGTTGTTTACTTTTCTGAGAGGGGTGATTCTATGGATTTTTGATTGTTACTTAACTGAAATGAATGAACTTGCCTTCATGATTTCTCTAACACCCTTGTAATCAACACCACCGATGATTTTTCTTATTAGATGGAAACATTCAATCCAAAAATCTGCTTCTTGATACTGTAGTTTTTCACAGGACAGAATAGACTCACAAACCATTCTGGAAATTTAAAAAATAAATTGGTCAAAATGTGCAGAAACGACATATCAAATGATTACAGGTATGCAATCAATCAAAACAGATTTATTCAATTTCACATTGTTCCACTGACTTCAATATTACTAGACTTGTAATAATAAGAATATAAGGTATTACATTGAGCTACAATCTTAATAAGTTTTTAAAATGCCTTCAACTCTCATAGAAGAAATTTTATTACATGTGTCATCAATAAATGTTTGTTAATTGTTAAGTGTAGTGAAAAAACTATATGTACACTCTACTGGAAACAGGTCATACCATAACGATTAACGTGTTGAATTCAAATTCCCCACTTTTGGGTAGCACCTTGTATATTTTATTTTAAAAAAAGACAATGATTAAAAACATCTTTATAAGAAAATACTGTAAACAGTAACATATTTTGAAGTGATTTCAGTTGTTCAAACTATACATCACTGTGTTATGTGGTGTACTCTCTGAGGAAAAACTTTTATATCATGAACAAGTGTTCGTAAAAAGACGCACAATTCTTATTTACACAAATATGATTATTGATTGTGGTTATTAAAACACATCAACACTGCCACAAATATATAATCATGTTTATACAAATCAATAAATCCTAATGGGGAGTGGACCTGGATCTAGGTCCACTTTTATATTCATATATATTACTTTTTTCCAAGTATTAAGCCTTGGAATTAACTGTTTTTCAAGTTATACTTTTTTCAGAAAATTCAAAATTGTGTCCAAGTACAAAAGTATAGCATTATTACTACATTTATTAGGCCTACTATACAATTCAATGTGAACTCATAAAGCTTCATCACATTACTCTAGAAACATCTTATGTACTCTACTTTGAGAAATGTTGCGTTAGATCAGGGATTCGCAATCTTGCCTCAGTATCATTTTAGCATTTTCTATGGAACTTGAAACTACATAAAATACTGCTTATGAAATACCTTTCATTAGAACAGTGATCTGGAGGTCCTCCCAGAAAAATTTATGAAAACTGAAGGCGAAATGATGAGTTATAAGTTTTCTGAGTGAACAAGGTTTATTGGCAATAAAATAAATGCACAGAAAACTTCATTATTTTGGACTGGTATAAAAATATAAGCCCTCTTAACTTTTGTTATACTGAAAGCAGTGCAGTGGGCCTATTGCAATAGGGATGTAAAATAAAGCAACATAAATCTATAGATGCACTGTCAGACGTTTAAGTATCGGTATGCCTTTCTGTTTGTATTCAAAAATTTATTCTTTAAGAAACTAATTAGTAAGTAAAAAAATATTTTTTGATATGACCCGCAGTCACCAGTTGGACAGGTGACTTTTCATCATCGTTTGATCGTCCATTATTGCAGCTTATTTACATGTTTGAAATTTTAAAACTATTAATGAAATCCAGTTTAGCATTTTTTCCTCCCAGTTTTTAGCATCGTTTTGTTTGTCGCACGTGGCAAGTTCTGAACTAGTTTAGGCATTATTGAAATAGTAATAGTGAAATTAGTGATTGTGAAAGCAAATTAGATATTTAATTTATCTTTACCCATGTCCTTAACTGCAAAATTGTGGACACAATGATTGTGTCTCAGATGAGTTGGCTACTTCCCCAACTATTACAGACATTTTGTTATAATCACTTTTAGTCTTGAACTTTGTTCATCCTATTCTATTCTATTGCTACTTTTAGTAGCTTACTACAGTACAGCTTAGAGCAGATATGTAATAATGAACAATTTAGTACAACAGGCACAAATATAGTGTAAGGCTAATATATTTTGTATCAGGGAAAAATCACTCTAAATCTATTAAATACAAGGCGTTGCAATTAAATAATCAGACTGGTATTATACAAAACATTTGACTGATCACCATTTACATTAAGAAGTTTATACCCTTCAATATACTCTCCTTACCGATCCTTACAACACTCCATATGAATTTCCCACTGTTCAAAGCAGTGCTGCAAGTCCTAGCCTTTGACCCTTTGAACCCTATGGGGACCCTTGTTGGTCCTAATGGGGAGTATACAACAACTGGGAAGGACACCTTGGAAGTCCTACTCAGGGAACACTTTCCTGACTCTGTGGTCAGGGATGTAGGAAGGGAGCGAGTGTCTGATGTTCCCTATAGGAAGCCTAGTAGGGGAGATTGGAAAATTGCAAACCAAGTTGTGGACATGGACAAGGTGAGATGGGCCATTAATACCTTTCACCCATTTAAGTCACCTGGTCCTGATGGTATTTTTCCATCACTATTGCAGCATGGAGGAGAGCTTATTGCTGTTATTCTGTGCAGGTTGTACCGGGCCAGCATAGCCATTAGGTATGTAGGGGTGGAAAGTGGCCCATGTAGTCTTTATTCCTAAGCCAGAGCGAGCATCTTATGCTGGCCCTAAGGCTTTTAGGCCAATCAGTCTGACTTCGTTCTTTCTGAAGACATTAGAGAAATTGGTAGACAGAGGGGTCATGATTCCTCTACATGTCAGTCAATATGCCTACCAATCAGGGAAAGGTTGTGAGAGTGCACTTCATAATTTGGTTCACAGATTGGAAGGGACTCTAGAGACCAAAGAATATGCCCGCGGTGTCTTTCTAGATATTGAGAGAGCTTTTGACAACGCTTCACATGCTTCGTGCCCTGTCAAGATGCGGGGTGGATAATACCGTGTGTGGCTGGATGGGGGACATGTTGCATGGGAGGTCAGTTGTAGCTAAAGCTCTAGGAGAAGAGGTGGAGGTGGAGGTTGTTAGGGGCTGTCTGCAGGGGGGTGTTTTGCCCCTCACTTATGGAACCTGGTGGTGGACTCACTCCTGAATCTTCTCTCATCAGAGGGATGCTATACCCAACGATATGCCGACGATTTAGTGGTGCTAATCCGGGGGAGGCATGGTAACACAGTGGTAGATCTCATGAAGAGAGCCTTATCACTGGTGGAAACCTGGTGTAGTCAGGAGAACCTAGGGGTTAACCCCAGGAAAACTACTCTGGTTCCTTTTACTAGAAAGAGGATTACCCCGCATTTAGGAGGACTCAAGCTCTTTGGGGAGACAATTCCAGTTGCAAACGAGGTGAAGTACCTAGGCTTGGCGTTGGACACTAAGTTAACCTGGAATGCTCATCTGGGGTGCATCATGGGGAAAGCCAATAAGTCTTTAATGGCAGTTAGAAGAATGGTTGGCAAAACTTGGGGACTGAGACCAGGAATGATGAAGTTTATCAATACTGGGATCATTAGACCTATGGTGTGCTATGGTGCTGTGGTGTGGTGGACTAAGGTCGAGCAAAGGGGGGCCAGAGAGACTCTGGCTAAGTTGCAGAGGTTGGCCTGCCTGTGTATCACTGGCTGTATGAACACTGCGCCAACAGCAGCCATGACGATCATTCTTGGATTTCTCCCTATTGACCTTTTTGTCATGGGGGAGGCATGTAAAGCAGCTTACAAACTGTAGGGTGGTGGTGGCTGGCGGCCCTCTATTTATGGGCATGCTAGAATCACAGACAAGATCTTTGACCCTATCTTGATGATGGGGACTGATCAGATGGTTAAACGGCACATAGTATCTAGAGCCTTTGATGTCAACTTGGCTTTTGAGGGGAGAGATCGTGTGTTGGAAAAATCTGGAGACATAGTATGGTATACAGATGGCTCCAAGACAAAGTCAGGCACTGGTGCTGGGTGTACGGTCTGAGACCGGGGTTAAAGAAAGTAATTACCCTGGAACAGCATACAACAGTATTTCAGGCTGAAGTAATGACGATTAATGACTGTGTTCGGGAGAACTTGTATCAGGGCTTCAAGAAAGCACGTATTCATACCGATAGTCAGGCAGCAATAAAAGCACTTGCGGGTCCTATAATACAGTCCAAGCTGATCTGGGAGTGTTGGAAGAACCTTGATGTTCTGTCCCGGGATAACCGGGTAACTCTTCACTGGGTTCCGGGGCATAGGGGAGTTGAGGGTAATGAGGAGACCGACTGGCTGGACTTGGAGCTGCATCTGAGTTTATCGGACCTGAGCTGGCTTTAGGGACTTCTCTATCGTTGGCCAGGTCCGCTATTAATGGGTGGAGTACATGTCAACACCAGGTAAGATGGGACTACCTTCATGGGCATTCCCATAGTAAACGTCTCTTAAGCAAAGTTCCTTCTGGAGGAATCAAAGAGGCAGCAGATGTCCAGGGCAGAGCACAACTCAGGATGATCATGGGGCTCCTAACAGGGCACTGTGGTCTGAGGGTGCACATGAACAGGATAGGTGTATACCATGGAGAAACTGTGTGTAGATTGTGCAGGAAGGAGAAGGAAACTATAGGTCACATAATTTATGATTGTGAGGCTCTTGCTGGTAGGAGACAAGGGGTTTTTGGTTTCCAAGACCCTAGGGATCTTCAGCATAGTGAGCTAGTCAGTAGATTGTTGGAACTTATTAGGGGCACCAATCTGCTGAACTAGGTATTTAAGAGGTAAGTTGCACAATAGGTCAGTAGATCGCAGTGCATGGTGTTGAACTATCCCTTCCTCTAATAAATAATCTTAATCTTAAATGTAGACAATTTCATGGTAATCAAAAAAAAAAAAAAAAAAAAAAAATGTTTACATGGCTTTGAACTTCGATTTTTTTATTTTCACTTTTTTGCCCTGGTGAGGTGAGGCTTTCCACTGCATCGACTGGTGTTATGTTTTGGCTGTTGGGGTTAATGCTGACCCAGGCACTTTCTGAGCAAAGGGGACAGGTTAGAAGGCTGTTCAATATGGCCAAGCACTACAGTAAGTGCGAGGCCTACAGGTGGGCTCTGACCGAGTATAATAAGGCTTAAAAAAGGGCGAGACGGGACTCATGGAAGAAGTTCTGTGGGGAGGTCAGTCGTACTTCTCAGGGGGCACGACTTCACACACAAGATCCTAGCCTTGGACTCTTTGAACCTTATGAGGACCCTTGTTGGTGGGGAGTATACAACTGGGAAGGACACCTTGGAAGTCCTACTCAGGAAACACTTTCCTGATTCTTTGCTCAGGAATGCAGGAAGGGAGCGAGTGTCTGATGTTCGTACCTGAGCCGGCTTTAAGGATTACTCTATCATTGGTCAGGTCTGCTATTAACAGGATTACAAGTCAACACCAGGCAAGATGGGACAACCTTCATGGGCATTCCCATAGTAAACATCTCTTACACAAAGTTCCTTTTGGAGGCCTCAAAGGGGCAGCAGATGTCCTGGGCAGAGCACAACTCAGGAGGATCATGGGGCTCATAACAGGGCACTGTGGTCTAAGAGTGTACATGAACAGGATGAGTATGTACCACGGAGAAACCGTGTATAGATTGTGCAGGAAGGAGGAGGAAACTGCAGGTCACATAATTTATGATTGTGAGGCTCTTACTAGTAGGAGGCTAGGAGTTTTTGGTTTCCAAGACCCTAGGGATCTTCAGCAGAGTGAGCTAGTCAGTGGGTTGCTGGAACTTATTAGGGGCACCAATCTTCTGAACTAGGTATTTTAAGAGGTTTACTTGCGTAATAGGTCAGTTGATCGCAATGCCTGGAGTTGAATTATCCCTTCCTCTAGTATATAATCTTATCATATAAATTAGGTCTACGTAAAATTCAATGTTTAGCCAACAAGTAACTTATATTCCAACCGCAACATTGTTTTCCTTTTATACCTAGAGCCCTTAAAAACATGTATTGTATGCATAAAGTCAATTATAGTGGATGGTTGTTTACCAAGCTACAACTTAAATGAGTCACTCTTACTGCCACTTGATACTATCACATAAAAACAAACTTACAGCTAAACAGAATCAACATTTCACTTCTTCAGAATATGGTGAATGAGTAAATATTAGATAAGAAAGGCATAAACAAATTTTATTTTCCTTGTCACTTTTAATCTGCCATGCGAACATCTTTCAAGTACAATGTGGTTTTTGTTGATTTGTACTGCCTGTGTAACGGCAAGTGTTACTAGCCTAGGATAATATATACACCCCTTCGTAGTGTTCAAGAGATGTGCTGAATGTTTATTCCCGGTGCCTAGTCTTTATTTGATTTACTACTGTGTGATGAAGACCCGATATGGTTTACACTTCTGTATCATACAATGAGCTGCTTTTTTAACCAGCCATTTCCATATCCAACTTAGAGTTCAGTTCAAAGGTAGCTGGATTATTGAGCGTCCATTGCAGGCTTACTGAATCACAAATAAAATGTAGAATTATGTACCTGAATATTTATTATATATATTTGTGCTGGTACTTACCTAGCAGGCAATGTCCGAATAGCTACTAAGCTTTCCAGAAGACCAAGTAGAACTTGTAAGCGACTTAAATTTGTCATAGATGAAGCTAGAATCAAAAACTGTTTAACTGCTGCTTCTTGTTGTTCTACGGGCAAGCCAGTTAAAACTGTCTGCAACTCTGTCTGAAAGTTATGTATTCTTTCAGCTTCATGATCCGCCTGGTGTACAAGAAAGCAACTAAATGCCTCTTCCACAGGCTCGACTTTCTAGAAAATGTATTATAACATTTAAATTGTTTATAGGTTTTAGGTTACTCTAAGAAAATATATATATATATATATATATATATGAGGGTGGGGTGAAAAGTTTCCGGTCTGACCAAGAGACAGCGCCACTAAGTCTACTTTTAGAGTGGTGACGTACAGTACTATGCCTAACTAGCTTATATGTACACTTTCAGCCCAATCGCCATGTTAGTTCACGTTTGAGAGCACACTGAACGAGACACCTCTGATGTTTTCGTGAAAATGGAAAAATTGGAAAATCGTGCTGTTATCAAATACTTCTATTTGAAGGGTTTTACACCAAAACAAATAAAAGAAGAGATGGATTCAACACTATGACCTACCTCCCCATCATATTCAACTATTAAGCAGTGGGTTTCTGAATTTAAAATGGGTCGTGTGAGCACCTCTGACGAGCCACGCCCAGGATGGCCCGTTGAGGTCACAACTCCAGAAATGATCAAAAAAATCCATAAAATAGTGTTGGAAGACCGCAGATTGAAAGTGCGTGATATAGCTGAGACCTGTAGGATGTCAGCTGAATGTGTGCGAAATATTTTACACAACCATTTGGGCATGGAAAAGCTGTGTGCAAGATGGGTGCCGTGTTTGCTAACACTCGACCAAAAATTGCTTCGAAAAAACATATCTACTGACAATTTGGCACTGTATAGGCGTAATCCAAATGAATTTTTGCGTCGATTCATAACTGTTGATGAAACTTGGGTCCACCACTACACTCCTGAAAATAAACAACAGTCTAAACAGTGTGTTGGACAAGGGGAACCAACTCCAAAGAAGGCAAAAACGATTTTATCGGCAAACAAGGTTATGGCTACTGTTTTTTGGGATGCAAGAGGAATTATATACATTGATTACCTTGAAAAGGGTAAAACTATCACTGGTCAATACTATGCAGAGTTATTGCAACATTTGAAGCAGGAGGTACAAATTAAATGACCTCATTTGGCGAGGAAAAAAATTTTGTTTCATCATGATAACGCACCCGCGCATTTGTCGAGTATTGCCATGGCTAAAATCTACGAATTGATGCCGCATCCTCCCTACTCTCCAGACCTAGCCCTCAGCGACTATTATCTGTTTCCTAACCTAAAAAAATGGCTTGGTGGTAAGAGATTTGGGAGCAATGAAGAAGTGATTAAAGCTGTACATCAGTATTTTGAGGATCTTGACGAATCTACATTTAAAACTGGTATAACTAAATTAGAACACCGTTATGAGAAATGTATCAATCTCAATGGGGATTATGTTGAGAAATAAAGAAAAAAAATTTTTAAACATCGTTTTTCTTGGTCAGGCCGGAAACTTTTCACCCCACTCTCGTACATTTAGCAGCTAATTTATTTCATTAATTTAGAACTACACTGGAATTTGGTTATATAATTCCACAGAAGGGAGCAAGGAAAACGACATGATATTCAAGTGATGTAAGTTATAAAATGTTATAAAAAATCACTTTTAATGACTTGTAATATGAGGTAAAAAAAGATTATTGTTACATTGATACATTATTGTTACTTTTAATTTATAAACTTTTATTTACCGAAAAGAAATCAGAAAATTATTTGAACACATAAATGTATAATGAATTTAATGTAATAAAATATGATTTATCTCGACATAATATAATTACAAAAAAATATTTGAAATTTGTTGAAGTGTCTATTACCCAATTATTTATAAAATTCAAGTCTGATTCTTCTTGTTCTATAAAACAAAAAAGAGAAAAGTAAACACTTGTTGATTTAGCTGTTCACATGATATTATTATGTTATAACTTATCCCTCAGCTATTCAACAATCATTTGTTCATAAAAAAAAAGAAAAATGTCTCTTAGGTTTAGTTTACTATTAAAGTTTGATATTTGTACTTTTATTGTATTGAACTGATATTTAAATATCAAATAAAAATTCTGACTCGCATTAACTCAGATGTTCGGTAGAGCAAATAAAATATATATACGGTCAATATTAAACACTATTATTATAATTTTCACTTAAATATTCTCTCAGGTAATAGAATATATTAATGCTGGTCCTTCCTCAAAGCTTTTAGTTAGTAATACACATCTAATAAAGTTATAAACTAATTGATAATATTAAAAAAAGGAGATTATTTGAAAACTAAAATTAAAAAGTCATAATGTTTAGGTTATTGTGTTCAGGAATTTTCCTTAGATGTCTGTACATTATTATTATTATTTAAAAAAAATTATTAATTGATGTGTAGTTTTAAAATTTTTAATTTAAAATTCAAACAGTAAAGTTCATGAATTATTAATTTGGTTGTGTCTCACCCAGTTAAAGATTCAATTTATTTCACAGAATTTGTTAATTCTGAATTTCAAACACTATAAACATTCATTTTTTATGTATAATTAGACTTATGCAAACAATTTTCTCACTATTGGTTGACATTTTACGTCTACATAAACTTACTTTGGAGCACTCATATGTTACCTTCTGAGCCTCAGGGGTGACTCCTGCGACTTTTTTCTTTGAAAACAAAATTCAAGGTGTCCAGTATATAAGTCCGCACTTTTAGCACTATTTTGGGTATAATACTGATTGAATTTTATTTAATAATTATACTTTGTGTAATTATCCATATCATTTTTTAACCAAATATTGTTTTATTAATTTTATATTTAAAAAACTACAGAACAACTTGTTTGTTTGACCTAATATATTTATTATACAATTTTAACTATATGTACATAGTCTTTTGGGAATATCCCACCTTACTGTTATATCCTGATAACCACACATATGTAAGGTTTTTATAAACACATGAAAACAGTCTGCTTAGATGTTTTCTCATTGTATTGTCTATACAAAAAATGCAATGACATTTTTCAAAGTACAAAATATTTAGATTTGTTCCCAATAATATAAGGCGTACAAAATAACAATTTATTTATTTGCTGAAATTTATATATATATATATATATAATAATAATAATAATATTGGCACTGACATCAAGGCTCGGCATGGGCATGGGATTAGGGATGAATTGCCTGGTCATTAAGGCTGGTCTGTGACATATGATTTATTCTTTGATTGTTGGTAAAACTTTTACCCTTAAGGAATTACATAAAATTAGTTTATCAAACTGTTAACTCAAATCCTATAAAAACAGGGATGATTGAGGTTAGAAAATGATCTTTTTACTTGCTAATTTGAAGGTATTCCTTGCACTAAAAAATAATTCTTGGCCATTAGTGTCTGTATATTAATTAAAAAAAAAAAAAAAGTCCCTAATCGGCATAATTTGAAGCTAATTATCTTAACTTCAAGTTAGCTGACATTAAAAAAAATGTTTTCAATAAACTATGAGTCTTGTCACTATTAACAACAGCTTTACCAATAAAAAACTTGATCTTTTCCTTAAATGACATAAGTTTACTACAAAAACTGATGGTGTAGCACTTTTTTTCTTAAAGAATTCCATGCAAAGATATATATGTGGACTAAATTCCTTTAGAAATTACCGCTATGCAACAAACCACTATAAAAACTCTCTTTAACCTAATAAACTTACCAAGATTTCATTTACAATAGCTGTGACTTGATTTTCAGCACTCATTTTCCTTTGTGAAAATTAAGGCTTTTTAATAAATTAATGACAAAATTTTAACATTATTGTTACATACTGTACGAATAATAATACATTTTAAAATCATTGCTCTACTTTAATGACCAACAAACGTTAACTGCCACTGCCGATCCGCCGATGCAAACAACAACGTCGATTCGATTGTTTTTAGTACATGTTTTTATTATGATCTGTGGTGTGATAAGATTTTTTAGTATGAGAACATACTTGTATACTGTTAATATAGCTTATCTATTATTGATATCTCAATATCTGTTTATAAACAAACCGATACATGTGAGGGAAATAATATTTTTCTTAGGTATTGTTTTTGGATAAACCGATGAAATCTTAAATTATACGTATTATATTATAAAATGACTATCGAAATTTTTTAAACTTAAACAATGATGTTTGATGACGATGACGATCATGTGGGTATTTTGTGCTAAGGTATTGAGAAAAGTGCACGTGAAAGATCATTACAAGCACTAAGGGAAGTAAAAGAAAAACTTTTTTTACCCCTGATGGGATTAAAGACAACGATAAGACTAGAAGCCAGTCTTTGGGATTTCCATTAGAAAAAGTAACAAGACGGAGGGTATTAAAAAGCGGGAGATGAGAATCAAGTTGGGACATACTGATTTAGTCAACAAAAGTCCTACTCAGGGGTAGAGTCAGAGTCAGAGGTAGTGCACAATGTTTTTGACATAACAAAGGAGAGAGCCTTACAAATGAGATTTTAACTACAGCGGACAAGAAATTTTGAAGATTGACCAAGCAGATTTATGATAGGAATAAAAACGAAGAGGAGCTGTTACACGCAATCAGAGGTATCAGAGGAACATGCGCCAAGCTGCCGGAAAACAGAATGTTAAAATAATCATTTAGAACGGAATAATCCTTATAGAAATGGACTATAAAGGAATAATCCTTTAGAAGTGCTGCAGACTTACAGGTTGACATGGAAAAAAATCAATATTGAGTCTTGCTAAGAGGTCATCTATGTCGATACTTTTTAGCTCTTAAGGGGCTAAAAGTCCTCCGCCGCGGAAGCGAACTAGAACATCAACAACGAGCCTTGAAGCAATCAATACCTCTATGGGCCGAGTCAAATGAGTACCGTCATTTCAATTACATCCTCGAGTTTATAATACACTTAAGAATTAAGTCACATTGAATACCAGTCTACGCCATTCAGTTTAATTGAACCTACCATTGTGACCTACGGCGTCGAACAAAAGTTGAAATCAAGTCTACATCTTTCTATGGTTCTAATTTATAATTTATTTACCAATGGGATTTAGATGCATTCTATGCTAATCAATTTCATTGATTCTATCACATTATTCAACCAAATAAAACGTGTGTGTGTGTGTGTGTGTGTGTGTGTGTATAAACACACACACACACACATTCGCTACATTAGGACCAGTAACTTGACAATGACTACACTTTTTTAAAACACAGTTTCATTTTGTCTGTAGTTCAATTTTGTTGTTCTATTTTTGTCGTCTTACGAGTAGCCAATGAGAAAATGCCTTTCTACCTCTTTGTTCCGATATCTATGCTATATACTTGTCTTATACCTCTATTCTCTATTACGATTACCTACAACAGTGTATAGGAATTGCGAATTGGACATTAGAGTGGTGAGCTGAGAAAGGTGTCAAGCGATTTTAATTTTATGTGTAAGTTAGCAGAAGCAACAAACATTTTCGTAGTCACCTAAATCTTGAAATTTAAGGTATATAAAACCAAATGTAATCATAAGTGATATATTTATTTTTGATTAAGTTTGCTCTTCAATTGAACACCTTTATTTAAATAATACAAAGTATTAGAAAGGGATCTACCCTATTTTTTAATAGGCCTACAAATGAAAATTAGTTAAATGATTGTCTGAACTTGACATATTCATGTTTTATCTTGGTTATTAGCATCCTACAGAGGTATCTAAAACGTTGTGTAGACTAGCTGCTTATAAATGGTGCTGTCATTGGTTACATTTATATCTTTGATTCTTCAGACTTTGAAACTATTGTAATAAAGTTTCAAAAATAACCCTCTGTTTCTAAAGCAAACTTTTTTGTTTTAATTCAGTTTTTTTATTATAAGAGTTATTTTTGTTACATACATGCATACCTATGTTTACCTCTTAGATAAATGGATAGTAAACATCTTTTTTTTACTGTATAAAGTAGGCCTATCTTAGATAAGTAAAGAACATTCTGGCATAGCCCTATTCAGTTGTTATTATTTACATTAGAATTAGTGGTCAAATCATAACCTGTAATAAAAAATAAGTATAAATATAAGTTATAATTTTAGCACATGGTATTAAAAATTGGAATAAAACTTACCATTATTATATTAATGCGGCTATGCTACATTTTCATATATATATATATATATATATATATATATATATATATATATATATATATATATATCATACAATTAAAAGAAAAAAAAATAAATTGTTTATTTTAAACTAAACAAATATAATACAGTATCTCATTTTTAACAAAATTCAAATTAACAATTGCACATTGGCAGCTCACTTGTAAATAACATCAGGCGATGATAACCTTAAAGGTTTTTTTGCTGGAAAAAATGTAAATAACATCATATCGAATTTTTTTATATCAGTTTGGCTAAAGATAATAGTGTTGTCAATTTGTACTTAGTTATCGTCTGGTCATATTAAAATGATATTACATACTAATGCTGTTTGACATTGTTGAAAAATTGATATATGTAGGCCTAGGCTAAAACATTTCTGTGGTCTCATAATATTATACCTCCTCCAAATAATGAAAATGAGGCCTTGTCATTCCTAACATTTTTATATGATCCCATTTTTACCATTTGTTTAAAAAATTGTCAAATGTTACACTATGATATTAATAAATATGGTAATTACTTGGTAAATATGCAGTATAGGTTGTCTTCGACTTTTCAATAATTTTTTTTACTAATACCCTTTATTATATGCCCAAAATCAATAATACAAAATGTACAAGTATGGAAAATCCTATAAAAATCAAAAATAAAAATGATCTGCATAATGTCAAAATTGCTACTGCGCGAAAGTAGGTAATGTGGTTTTGATTGTTAAAATGATAAAAAATCTTTTTTTTAAAAAAAGTACTTAGTAACCTAACTGACAACGGTTGTAGGGCGGTTAACCAACTAACACTGTTGTTGGGTGATAAAAACGCCTTTATTATTAAAAAAAAGCAGAACCTAATTGACACGGTTGTTGGCTGGTGAACCTAACTAACAAAGTTATTGGGTGATAAAAACACCTTTATTTAAAAAAAATATTCAGGAACCTGACACGTTGTAGGGTGATTAAAACACTTTTATTTAAACAAAATAATACTCAATAACCTAACTGGCATGGTGTTAGGTGAAAAAGATATTTAATTAAGGTAGTTATCCTGTAGGTAATGTGTTTTGATCACTAAAATGATAAACAATCCTTTATTTTTCTTAAAAAGAAACTCAATGATATAACTGACATGCTTGTTGGTTGGTAAACCTAATACAAAAAGAGGCAAGTCGTGAAGTTCACGAATAACAAACATAACTTTAACAATGTTTTCATTATGAGAATGAACTGATGTAAAAAAGCAATAAACCTTAAAATTTAGTATTGGCTGTCAGAATATGTAACACACATGAGCAGTATGTACATGTAGTTAATACTAAGACGTATGGCCAGTAAATCTGTGTATGATGTTTAATATGTTTAATGCAATGTAAACAGCAATGACATCACAATATAGTTCTGTAAAAAACGGCCTAAAATCGAAAGTAATCTTTAAAAGTTATTTTTTGCAGATGAATATATGTTTATTACATAATGAGTTATACAATAAAAAAATTCAAAAATCACTATTTAAAAAAAACAACCTACACTACATAAGTACTAGTTACTTGCTTCATGCTAAGTGAAACTGAACTGTACAACATGTGAGAAATTAAAAAAATATGCACTTTTGTGGGTATAATACATTGAAATTAAAAAAAAAAAAATAGTAAACCACTGTAGTGGTTCCCTGGTTAACAGTCGTAATTTGTTCCAGAACTAAGACTGTTCTCGGAACAGACTGCTGTGTGTCAGCTTTTACAATAGAGACTTACGGAAAATATGCTAATTTGTTACATAAAAAAAAAAAAAAATAGTACTCACCATTAATATATCAAAGATAAAGAAAATTTACAGAACAGAAGTCACACCTTTTTAACTTAATTCATACAAATGTAATTATGACACATATATACACATAGGACAAAACGATACTGTATTATTTTTTTAGTTTCATGCTGTAGCTTTTTTTAATTCAATAGTCAAAGTTTGTGTCTTACTTCTACTATCTCATGGACTTCCTTTAGGACCCATTTAATTAATATTAAAACAAAAATTATAAACCGAATTTAAAGAAGAATTTGAAACTCGCACTCAAACACATTGTATTAAAATTCTTTTTATATTCTTCTTTTCTGCTAGGATTATTGTCACTATGTTCAGTATAATAATCTGCCTTCCCTAGCTTCATCAATTCTTCTTTTGTTGAACGTTTCGGAGAACCTCCATCTTCAAAAACTATTTCCATACTCAGAGTATAGAAATAATTTTTGAAGATGGAGGTTCTCCAAAACTCGTCAACGAAAGAAGAATGACGGATAGGGAAGGCAGATTACTATACTGAACGTAGTGACATTGTGTTAAATTTTAAAATCAAAAATATGTACACGATATAATTTTAAAATTTTTTAACAGGCTAACAAATTAAAAACACAGTAAAATAGTTGATTACAAAGTAAAATTAGGTATGATGACAGAAAAGGGAATAGGAGGGGCATTCTGAGAACAGATAACTAAGAAATATCGTGAAAGTTATTGCTCTACAAAAACCAAACACCTATCAGTCAAAGGGTTGTTTGTTTGTTTGTGTAACAGCACAATGTTCAGCCATTTATCTGAAACCTAAACTGTTATGCGAATCATTTTTTTATTCAGTGAATTAGAATGTTGTTCGATATGACTGTTGTCTAGGTCGACCATTAGTTGGGGTGTCACTCTATATATAAAACAATAATAGTAAAGTATTTTATTACTAAAATAAGTTCAAATTTAAAATTGCAATTTTATTTAAGAAAAGAAAATTTGAAATCATCATAAAAAAATTAAACGTACTGCAGTTACAAAAAAATAATAAGGTTTAAGATTTTAGTGATAAAGGGTTGAACAATAATGATAGCTTTGAAGATTAAATGTTCGATATTCTACGAAAGCCGATGTTTTAGTAATCATTTCCACTTGCCTCCAGTCCATTATCTCTTGAACTACCTTGTTATATTATCTCTGAAATACATATTGATGGGTTCATACTACAGATGCCGCATTTTGTTACTACAAACTTCAGCCAGATGCAATTCTCATATACTATTTCTGGTAATTTCCTTAAAAGGTATGTATAGTTCCAAAATAATCACTGGAGGAATGAGAAAATAATGGAAAATCAAATGTGTAAACCTCTTCGTGGTACATACTGTGTATCTCACATTTGGAGGATTAATGAATTACACTAATTAACCATAATGGTGAAGAGGCATTTAACCTCCCCCCTGGAGTGCCAATGACAGTGTTTTGGTGACAGTAGAATAAAAGGTTACTTACTTTCTGGATACACCTCATATTATGTTCTTTTTGCAGAACGTCTTTAACATTAGCTATATTTTAAATTTCAGATTTATGTTTGGAACAGAGAAAACTGAATTTTGTATGCAGACAGTCATGACTCATGGCAGAAAGGATCAGTGGAGCAGCCCTGACTTTGGCTTTTAACAAGAGAGCCAATTCTGAGTTGGGCGTGCTCCATGAAAAATTAGAAGTACAATTACGACAAGATTTAAGAAAGTAAGCATGTTTTTACTTTTTTATACTAATACTGTATTGTTACTTTCTATATAAGCAAGCTATTAAGAAAGATTCGGAATGTAATAAAAATATTTAGCCTATCTTAAATCTTGTTTATTTAAATGTTTTTAATGAAAAATATGATGAAATAATTTTATGAATATTTCTATAAGAATTATTTTGTTTTAGATATTACCTATTTTCTTAAGAACTGGTGAATTGTAAATAGTTAAACAATAATCACTAATAAGCTTTAGTATTAGTAGGCTCTAACAGTGAGGTATCAGTTCATTCACATACTTTTTAATAGCAAACATTAATGTGTGTGCGTATGTGCGTGTCTTAGCACTCTAGAGTTTGCAATTTTGCCTGATAGGATTCATACTGACACAAAAATCAATTTTTGTAATAGTGTGGCAAGTTTCTGTTCTACAGTTTCAAAACGGCCATGACAAATTTAAACAAAATCATAACTTTTTTATCTAATTTTACATTTGTAATCAGTGTTAAAATCTGTATACGTTTATATTTTTATATTTTCAAATTTAATTTAAAGTACAAAAATTAATGTGACAGCGAACTTGGTTAATTTTTGTATTTTCAGTCTACACCTTGTTTATCCAAAACAAGTTTTTAAATAAATAAAATTAAGAGGTTTTGTAATTAAGTATGTTTTCGTAATTCCTTTTGCAAGTTGTCTACTTAGTCACACAATAAATATGTGCATTCTCTTGTGACAGGTGCTGTTCTAAGTCAAGAAAATAAGCACTTTTGGAATTTAAATTTAGCGCAGTGCATATCTATACTTAAATAGTGAACTTAAAATTAAATAATGACTCCGTTACTGATAACTAAATCTATTATAAATATTGGTTTATAAACAAATCCTGTAGTGTGAGGTAAGCTGGGACTAACTTGTCATTCACACTTACAATATTTATTAGCAAATTTCCATTAAAAAAATAAGTTATTGAAAGTTCCATCATGGTAAGACCCAAACCTGGGACCTTGATTGAAATGAACAGTGTTCCTGACCTATAGATCACTTTTTGAGGAGTTGTTAAAATTTATTTGTATATATTTATTGTGTGTGTATTAACATAATCATGTTCACAATTTTGGTCAGATTTTATTAAAACTTAGCTTAAAAATCGTTTATGGTAATAGCTTGGACAAGTTTGTTAACCAGTAAAATTAGTTCAACAGTAAAAAAGTTTATTAGGTTTTTTTTTTTTGAAAATCGGGTTTTATCATTGTATTTAGCATTAAAAATTGCATAATTATCATTTTGAATTTAATTTTTGGACTTTCAATGTAATTTGAAAGTTTGAATTCTTAATGTATGCAGATTTCAATTTTGGTTGTGATAGTAAAATCAAAAATTCAAAAAAGGTGAGGTAAAGAAAAATACTTTTAGAAATTCATTTCTGTCATGTCGGTGATTATTTATTTCTGATTTCAAAAAGAATGGAATAAATAAATGTTTTTCTTATAAATTTACAAGAACACAAAGTAAATGATTTGTTTTTCTGAAATTTACAAATACAATGTACATTACTTTTAATTATTTTGTTCAAGAACTCTAAAGAAAAAACGCAGTTCTTGTAGCCCATGCTAATAGAAAATCGCAATTATGTTAGCATTGCGTAATTGAATAAGTTTTTGCTTATTTTTAAAAATCTTTAACTGGTTTTATCTGAAATGGGTCTGGACCCGTTAGCTTTGGATAAACGAGGTTTTAGTGTAATTTGAAAGTTTAAAATGTTAACTAGCACCGATTGGATTCAAACATGATACGAAAATTTATGTAATAAGTAAGTGTGTTATCCCATAAAATCCATTCAGCAATTTTAAAATATCAGACATTCCTAATCTTAAAAAGTCATAACTTCATCTTAACACGTTTTTTGAAAATATGAAAATGAACTCGAAAGTAACCTGGGTTCATTTTCATATTTTCAGTGTAATTTGATTGTTAAGAATGATAGTTTATAATAAATAATATTACTGTAATTATATATAATGAATAATTAAAAAAGTTGTAAAACGCAATGAGAAAGCTTTGTTATTTATTATTATTGTAAAAAGAAATATCACAATGTATTCTAATGTTGTTATTGTTACTAACAAAAAGTAATATTTAGAAATATGTCCACTTACAGTGACATCAGTATTTGAAAACATTATCAGACATTTTCATTGCCTTGCCTCATATTAGTTTTAAAGTAATTTTTTTGTTGGATTGAAAGAAAACAAATATTTAAATAACATTTTTTATTTTTTTAATAAAATTATTATATTTTTGTACAACTAGGGAAAGGATGCCCATATATATATACAGTGGGCATGTTGTTATACCGTACCCCATGCCCTCCCCTCTCAACCTCTTTAAACCCATCTTTAGTGAAATCAGATTCTCAAAAGAGTTTAACATTAAAACAATGTTTGAAATTAATTTATATTTTGTCAGCTGTGTCCCGCTATTACCTTTTGTTAAAACATCCTGATCGTACAAACAATAAAAGGGGTTGTGAATTATTCATTAATTGTAATTCTTTTTCAGTCTCAAGAATATATCAATTGATAGGCTAATCTTGTTTTCATAAAAAAATTAAGTTTTAAATTTGAATAACTTGTAGTGTTTTTGTTTATTAATTTCTTAAAACATGTTTAAATGTATAATATGCCAGTGTAGTCTGAGTGAGATAATTGTAATATTTTTTTAAATGATTAAAATGTGACTTCATTTTAGGATATACACTGAATCTCTCTATACAGATGTGGAAATTATTTTTGCATCTGGTCGTATACAAACACATAGTTATGTACTAAAAGCAAGGGCTCCTAGATTCTACTCTGAACTGTGTTCCATTCAGTACAAACTTCCATCAGTTGTTAATATTCAATTTATTGAGTCATTTGTTAGGTAAGGTTTAGGCACTTGAGGTAGCCTAGTGTGTTTAATATTCATGGTAGCATACATCTCTTATTGTCTTGTGGCAAAGTTTTTTAATTGGCATGTTTGCATCGTCCGTACAATTTTAATACGCACATTGTTCTTTGTTTGGTTTTTGTTTACTATTCTACACTTATCTGTTCATATCATTTCCCTGTTTATATTTTCTGTTCTGTTTTATGATTGAATGCATGCCTCAAGTTATTAATAACATTGTACTTGCAAGTGTTTGTGTATTGAGGTAGTTTTTAAAAAAATAATAATTTATTAATTATTTTTATATAATTTGTAAATTTTCTTTTTTTAGATAGTATTATTATTTAAAAAAAAATTTAGATTGCTTAAAGTAAGTTTTCTTATTATATTATTTAACCATTAATGTTATGCTAAGTGTATTTCATAAGGCACTAGAGCTCTACTAAATTCAGTTTCAAATTTCAACCAGGTTTTAAAATAAATCTGCCCAGAATGTGTTAAACTTCGTACTAATGGTCCATAAGTATATTAATGAACCATACAGAATAATCTTGTTCGAATTAGCATGTTCAGTCACATTAGCTTTTAATAATAGCCAGATCTGTATTCTTAACTTATTAATTTTTGTTTGAAATGTAGAATAGCTGTTATATTGTCTATTGTATCTGAATAGCCGACATGAACAACAAAAGCCTGAAACCAGTTTCAGGAGGTACTGGTTCACCAAAATTTTTATAATATTTTTGTACAAATTAGAAATATACAAATTATGCCATGTTATAAATAATCAGTTTTTATATAAACAAAACAATGTATTGAAGGGATTTCAATGGTATGCACACTGCTTAGCCTTGAAATTACATCTGGAATCTTTAACAACTCATCTGTGTATTTTATGGCATTGGTTGTCATCCATTTAATACAAGGAGCATTGAGATTGGCAATCTTCATACCATACTGCCTTTAGAGAAGCATAATGCATCATTTTAAATCTTTAAAGATTATGGGTGTTTGCGTGTAAATTAACATTCCGTAGTGTCTCCAGCGATTTACGTAAAAAGGAGTAGTGATGTTTTGGAATGTCAGTGGACCAAGGTTTGCATGACTTAAACAAGTTTCAAAAATTGAAGTATATGTAACATGTCTAACTTAGTACTCTAACAGATAATTTGATTAAAGTTTATATAAAGACTGTTTTAATTCACCATAGTGTGTTTTGTTGTTTGCAGGGATATTTACTCTGAGAATATCATAACTGAGAAGGAAAATGACTTAGTAGCATACTTATCAAAGTTAAACAAAGTGTGCAGACATTCAGTCGATGTTTGTACGCCAGAATCTGATGTGTATCTAACTCCTGAAACTTCCCCTACTGATATAAAACATCGTTATGGTCATACTAGGTGTGCTTCTGATAGTGGTATTAGCAATTTAGCTAACTCTTCTATTAATTTGCGGAAAACAAATGCTCTGTATTACTCTCTCGTTACTGTAGATGAAGTTTTCGACAGTTTCACAAATGAAACAGAAGCTGTCTTAGAAAAGGAATTAGCAGAACAAGATGAATTATTCAAGTCGTTTAAATCAATAATTTCAAAGGAAGTAAAATGCTCCAATAGAAACAAAGGAAATAAACCATCAAAATTTACATTACCTTTCAGTCCAAAACAAAGACAAAAATTTCCGATAGTACAGGGAAAATCTATAAAGAAGGTGGCATGTTTGGATTTTAAATTTGATCTGAATAGAACAATCAAAGAGAAATATAGCCAGAAAAATTGTGTAGAAACCCTAAGCAAATTTCAAAAACAAAATATAAATAACTTAATTGAACATCCCAAAGAAGCAGAAACATTAACCAATTTTGAGCCAGTCATATTAGATGCAAATATTGTTTTTAAAGCAGCTGATTCTCAGTGTAATATTAATAATGATAAGTTATGTTTACACGAAGATATTAAAACAAAACAGCTTGAAGCTATGAATAAATTACAGCAGAAGTTAGAAGTTGATGAAGTAATGAGCAATCCAGAGATCGATGTCCAAGGTCAAGATTCATGTTTGGAGGCTGGGTCATCTGGGTACTTGACAGGAAGCAGTCCCAAAGACCAAACTGTATCTGATACATCCGGTGCTGATGTAACTGAAGTTGCAACAAGTGACGACATACCACACGATAATGATCAGTCAGTTCAGTCCTCTTCAGTGTCATCGGATGGAGGCACTTGGGACTCTACATTTCCAAATACTACAACTTTAGATGACAGTTTAACCAATCAGGATTCAACTCGTCTTCCTTTTTCCGTAAGTGATACCAAGCAAGCTAAATTGAACAGTTTTAATGATGCAAAAGTCACAAATTGTGATATTCATATTAATTCAAATGGAACAACTTGTATAGAAAACCATGTTAAAAATGCAGTAGAAGATACTAATTTACAGCCAAGTGAATTGAACTGTGTGACGCATAAAGAAATGGAATATAAAGAAATGGACAAAAATAATTTTTGTACGCTACCTTTACAACTACATTATAAACAACAAGATGAGGAAAATTGTCTAGAAAACAACTGTATGTATAATGTAAAACCATATGCTAGTAGTTGGGATCCTGATGAAAACTGTCAGAAAGCAGGAATTGTTAATGAATCGAAAGCTTCTGATTTAAACGAAAGAACGTTATGTTTTTCAGGCCAAGAAGATTATGGATTTGAAACTTACATTAAGGATACTGAAGACCAAGTGGAACTGTTTGATAAAGATGAATTAGAAAATTGTAGCTCTCTTTGTAAGACAAACTGTTTTATTGATGCATCAAGTTTAAGTGATGAAAGCGAGGTTCCAGTTCCAATTCCAAGGTTACCACATATTGAGAATGCTTATTATGATTTGTTTGATAAATCAGTAATTAACCATTCTTCAGATTTAAAAAATGTATCCAAAACACAAGAGGAATTAAGTGTCGTATCCAATGGTCATGAAATCAGTATGCTAAGAAACAAGGAAAATGATAATATTCCATCCAGTGACAACAACAGCTTTTACAATGAAAGAGAAAAGCCTGATATTGATGCATTAGACGCAGATTCTATAAGTGCAGTATTACACTCCACTCAGTTAGTGAAAACAGCTGAAAAAAATATAACTACAGCAGTAGATGATGAAAAAATTAAAGAAGTTAATGCAGATTTTGAAAATCGAAGAGCTAGTCTTATTAGAAGAAATACTTTTGAATTAGAACCGAATGATGAGAAGTTAGCCATGTTAAGACAGGGATATGAAAAACATCAAGGTAATTTAATTTTTAAGAGTTGCTCTCAAAGTTCAAACAATAGTGACTCAGATAGTGAAATTGATATTAATATAAATTCCAATGACGAACCAAATGTATTAAAGAAAGATCCACCAGATTCACTTTTGATCCAAAAAAATCTTCATATTCGCCCATTAGCTGAAGATGAAGCACAGTCACCTGATTCTTTAAATAATGATGGACCTGGTGATAATATTTTTAATGACAAGATTCAGAAAAAAGTGCCATGCTCTGATGCTGTTAACTTAGAAGACCTTGAAGGTGTTGAGTCTAAATATGAAGTGGATCAAGGCAAGGAAAGTATTACAAAATCTGAAAATTCAGACTTTGATGATACCAATTATTATTCATTTAAAACTCACGATATTTCTGATGTATGTAGTATGGTTTTAAACAACTCTGACTCATTAAATTCCTCTAGTTTAAATAATACAGTCATAGAAAATAAAATTGAATCTATGCCAATTGTCTCTGGTGGTGCATCTGTTAGTGACTTTCCAATTAATAATGAATCGACAGCTAGTCCGTTAATGAATCGAAGAAAGTCTGAGTTCACGCCAATTGTTTCAGGTGGATCTGTTGCATTACCAGAACCTGAACCTGAACCTAAACAAAAAATCAACTCTTCGTTAACAACTTCGTGGGTTGTAGATATGAGTGATACAGTTAAAAGTCCACCAGAAGCTAGAAAAAAGAAAAGAAGCAATTCTGTTTTAAGTACAACATCTAGTGATCATTGCGATTTTGAAGATAATCTGAATAAGTCATCAACAAGAATAAATAATTCGGGTATGGGATTTTTCATTCCATTAGATGATCCATTTGATGAAAAGTCATCTAGTGAGAGTGGATACAAAAGCATGACACCTCAGATGTCACGGAGCTTTAAATCGAAAGAAGGAATTAGTAGTTCAAGTAATGAAACGGTAGTAACAAAAAATTCCACAAATTGTAATTCTTCTTGTGGCTTCTATATTGATTTGAAAGAAGATCAACAATTACAAAAACAAGGAAGTGTGTCTAGTTTGCCAGACAACAAATTATTTACAATGTTCATTGATCTGGGAGACACATCATCAGTCAGATCTTCTGAAAATATTTCTCCTAAAACAAAAATAGGCTCACCACATCTTCTGTCCAAAAAAAATCGTCCTGCTAAAACTCATACAGAAAGATTTACATCCAAACATTTAGGTGAAATAATGCCATCAGAGGGACATCAAAGTTTAGAATCTAATATAAATGCTGTAGAGCATCCAGAGATAGCAAAAGGTAAATTACTTTTCTCTGGAAGTACACCCCCACCGAGCCGGCAAATCTCTCGTACTGATGACTCTACTTCTGATTTAACAGATTCAAATAGTAAAAAAAGTTTTTATATGTTTATTGAAGCCGACTCATCGCCAGTGCCAAGGAGGAGAACTTTACCTTCTGGACTAAGACCTAACATTCAGAGGCATTCATGGAATCCTGATTCTCCGGTCTCCACAGATTCTCAACACACAGAAATACCAAAGAAAAACCACAGACGTGCTCACAGTGTGTCTGTTGATAAATCATTAGAAATTATGTTTAATGTTTCTGAAAATGAAAAGAAAATGTCAAGCACCTCATCGATTGTTAAGAATTCAAACAGTAATTCAATAGGTTACGAGTCAGGACCATCATCCATGGATGAGCATGTTTCAAGATGTCTTGATAAAAACAATAAACTTATGATGGCTTCATGGCATGGGTCAATCAAACCTAGCTCTGAGCTTCAAAAAGTAATTGCAAGAAGTGAACGAAGAGATTCCAAAGATAATAAATCTATTCTTGGAATGTTCAGAACAAATGAAAAGAAGTCTTTTGATAATGATTGTGAGGATAAAATGGACTCTATGGATAGGTTTGAAGATATGACATCTGTAAGTATGAAGAGTGATGAAACTTTTGATTTGAGTAATGTGTCTGAGGTGTCAAGTCATAGGGATGTACATAATTCTACATTTGTCTTAGATGTGTCTAATGTTGCAAATGCAACAAGCAATGATATGGATTTATCAACCCCAAGTCATGATTTTGTCAGTGAATTATCAAAAGATGATAGTGATCCGACAGAAACAGATTTTGTTCAAGGGTTTGTTAGAGAACAAAAATTAGATTCTCGAACAGTAACAATTGACGGTAATCAAGACTTGAATGATATAGACACACCTAGAACACCAGATCATAGTATATCACAACCATTAATATCTGTACCTGAGGAAACAAAATCAAGTTTTGTCAAGTTATCTGATATGGATAAGGAGCCTGCTCGAATTGTCTTTGAAGAAAAAAGAATTGTAAATAGGATGAGTCGCAGTATTCCTGAAGCTTCTTGGATTGAAAGTAAAATGATGACAAGGTCTGCCACAAGTCGTTCTTTAAGTCGCCTCTTTCCTCATTTACAAACTGTAACCAGAAATCGGACACCAGATTCTGCTGAGCAGGATACCGATATTTCAGAGATTAGCAGTATGCAAAGCAGTATGGAACCATCAGCACTAGGTGAGTTGAATTTATTAATAAAAAATATTAAATTTTGTATCTAAAACTTATACCAACTAATATTGCATTTAGCGCCTACAAAACTAAATCACATTTAGTAAAGCAACTTCACATTTAATTAAAAAAAATCTTAATTAAATTTGTATTAAGTACCTGATTTATTTAACATAATATGTCTATGAGCAATAATTTCTGAAATCCTATTTGGTTATTGATAACAGTTTTGTTTATTTATTAGGGGCAGAAGTGATTGTTGCTATTGCTTTTATTTGTCATGTTCTAAATATTTCGTATTGATACAAATTAAATTATTGAATTTGTCCGTTTTGTTTAATTAGAAGGGAGCACTGAAGAGACCGATGCTTCTTCTTGTACTTCTGGACCTTGTTCAAGGCTGGGTGAAGACTTGCTACGAATGTTTTTAGATGAAATCAGTCCTGATGTAACTGTGGAAGTAGGAGGACGCAGAATCAAAGCGCATAAATGTATCCTCAGTTCACGTTGTCAGTATTTTGCTGCTATACTTAGTGGAGGTTGGGTGGAGAGTGCTGGCAACGTTATTTCGCTTCAGGGGTGAGCAGTAAAGCACAATCCTCTTTTTTGTCTGATTATAATTCTTATAAAAGATTGTTTTTTTAAAATATTCTCAGCTGTTTTTAAATTTGAATATTAATGTGTTATTAATGTTTTTACTGTCTCACTATACGAAGTATTAATCAAAAAGATTTGAATATAATTCCGTTTTAGGTTCCATGAATCTAAAAAATGTTTTTTTTTACTTGAATGTGTGTGTGTGTGTGTGTGTGTGTGTGTGTGTGTGTGTGTGTGTGTGTGTGTGTGTGTGTGTGTGTGTGTGTGTGCATGTGTGTGTGTGTGTGTGTGTTTTAAAAATCTTTAAAAATTAACAAAAATTGATTTTTTTCAAAATCAGTTTTGCTTGAGTGTAGACCTTAAGTACCTAAATAAAACATTTTTGGTGCTATTTCTCCAAAATTCCATTAAAAAATCCTTTATTCTTCAAAAATTGTTCATCATATTTTGCTTAAGTTCACTTTATGTGCACATTTGGAATTCAAGTCATTGTTACAAATTTTAATAAAAAGAAATGTGTGTGAGTAAATAAAAAAACAAAATAAAAAAATGCATCATAGCTACCATCTGTATTTGTGTTCTATTTACAGTAAATTTCACATTTCAAAATTTCAGATGCTAAGGAAATTTTTATGGAGTGGTGTAGACATAGTGCTGGAGATTACAATGAAAATGATAAATAATGCTTCTATTGTAGCATTTACTGATTTAAACAAGTTATGTTTCTTTATGTGACCAACATATGAGCAAAATCTGGTGAACATATTTTATGTTTTTTTCATAGTTTTCAAACCAGATGTATTGGTGCAAATTAGAATATTAGAATGTGAAAAAGTTTGTATAATTGTATCTGCACCATATATGTTTTTGTAGAGTAGTTTCTAAACTGGAATTTTTGAGGAAAAAAGCAAGACAGATTTTGATTAAGTAACATGGTTGCTCAGATGGTATTTCGATTAAATTTTTCTTAAGTAATTTACTTGAATCTGAGAAAGTTTTTGCACTGTTTATGTACTTTGTCTTTGTTTTAGGTTTTCTTATAATGCAGTCCATTTCGCTCTGTGTCACATTTACAGTGGAACAAGTAATATTCCCGATTCAATAAACATTGTTGAGTTAGCAACTCTAGCAGATATGTTATGCTTAGAAGGTCTTAAAGAAATAATTATGTATACGCTGAAAGTGAAATATTGCCATTTCTTTCATAAAGTAAGTTTAATGAGTGTTCATATATATATATATTTAGACTTAATTGATATATCATAAAACCACTGTGCTTCGAATGTAGGTTGTTTTCACATTTCTCACACATAAATGTTGTATGTGTTGTGCAGGGATATGCATGAAAATTAACGTTTAGTTACGTTGCAATTATTATTAAATCTTTTTAAATACGAGTTGTGGACTGATTTTTCTACCAGTGTATCAAGGTTAAACATTCCACCAACCTGCTGGAAAGCTGTTAAAGTTATATATTTTCCCTACATACTGCGCAGTTGTCAAGACTGCGCACTTCTGAATTTGTCCTAACTGGACCATATGCAATATGCTGTGAGCCATAAGTGGACTCTGTTAAAAACCACAAACTCGAATAAAAAGAATCTTAAATCAACATTAATTTATGCTGGCTTTAAAAAAAGAAAATGTTGAAATAGGTCTTAAATTTTTAGAGAGCATGTGATAATATGTAATTAATTGTGGGTTTTTATGTATGATCCTGAAATGAGGGGTCAGTTATTGGTAGTCACAGTTCATTCCATTACACAAAAAGACCGCAAAGAGAAAATAAAAATTCGAAGCACTTTTGATTGTTTTTCAATGTTTAATAAATTGAGTACATTTATTACCTGATGGTCAAACTATCATCTAGCATTACTGAATTATAAATTTAGTGCACTGGTGTTCTGAGTATGGTTTTGAACGAGTAAAAAGACATTTATTCGTGTGAAAATCAATCATGAATTCTTTACCAGGACTGTACTTTGGCCCACTGAACTATCTGTCTAGAAATGTTTGGCTTTGTATTAATTGCTCTGTTAGTATATCCACACTATTTGACCATCCATATGACTTTATTTCCTAAAGTCAAATCTACTTTGAAAGGAACTTGATTTGAGACTAAAAGCTGTGAAAGCAAAAATAACAGTGACTGTGAACATGAGACTAAAAGCTGTGAAAGCAAAAGAACAGTGACCGTGAACGATGACTTTAGTAAATAATCTACAATACTGCTTTAAGCAAGGGGAATTTGTGTGGAATGATGTAGACATAATGCTGGAGATTTTATTGAAAATTATAATGCTTCTATCATAAAGACAGTAAAATTTAGTTATTTTGTTTTAAAGGACCGGTGGCTCTTACGTTTTATGGTTTTCCACCAACCTTGGCCCCAAAGTAAATGAATCAACCCAATGCCGAGCAGCAACACCATCACCATGAAACCAACTGTAAAAAATAAATAAACTATTTTTATATGACCTGTCTGTTTTTTTTTTTTTTATAACCGTCGCATTTTTTCATTATACTGCCATTATGTTAAATAAAGTATACTCCTTGTATACAACCACCATTACAATAGATATGCTATTAAAAATGATAAATAATAAATATATCTGACCCTATAACTGTCTTGTATTCTTTCTCTATATTGCCATTATGTTGAATAAAGTATACTCTGGTATACAACCACCAGTTAATTCAATAGATATGCTATTAAAAATGATAAAAGATTAATATATCTGACACTGAATGTCCAGTGTAGGCCACTATTCTGTCACTATCTGTGACTGTTCTACTATATTTTATGTAATTTTAGGCTGGAGAGTATTGAAAAATATGTTTTAAAGCAGGCATTCTTGATTTCAAATTGAAAAAATTTCAAATATATAGTTTGGTGCTCTTATCAAAACAGAATGTCCATGAAATCGTTTAATAAGTTTATATATTATAGTATAAAATTCAGTAACATTTTACATATTTTATTAGTTAATTTATCTACAATTTTACTGAAGTAAATAAAATTAATATAATGTGCAGGAATTAATGTTACATTTCTTATTACAGCCTTGTCCAATGTGCACTGTTGGAGTTCTGGAATGTCTACCTTTAGCAGCTGCTTATGGTCTGGATGAAATTTACAGGAAGAGTTTACGATGGATAACAAAATATTTTGTCAGAGTGTGGCCGACGAAGGGTTTTGCCACTCTTCCTCGGGAGTTGTCAGATAAATGTTATAAACAGCATGTTGTGCATATGGTGAGAGAAACTTAAGTAGTAGTTAAAGTAATAACAGGAAACTTGAAGATCTCTTAGAATTTATGTATTGAGATGATTAAAATACTGTTGCAGCAAAAGAAGTATTGATGTGCTGAGTTAAAAGAAACTTAAGCTTTTGTAACATATTTCAGCAAAATGATCCTGTCAACTTGATCTGTTGGAAATCTGACTTGGTTATTGTATACAGTTCTTATATAAAACTGGGAGTTTGAAAAAAAACTTGGTAATATTATTGTATAAGCTTATTTGAGAATAGAACGTACAGCGCAGTGTTGGTGGTTAAGGTGTGTAGGATTTCTGTATTAAAGTTGTCGGTTATTAGTCATCAGCATTTGATACATCTAGATTTTAGAAGTAGTCAACATGATAACATAAAGTTCAATAAGAATGCAGTGGCGAAAGTAATTTATTTACAGGAAAATCTTACTTCATACAGTTATTTAACTTTATTACAATTTAGTGTACAGTTGTAAAAAAAAATTTGAAACAAAACGTAGTGTGTGAAAAAAGTATGCAATACAGAAATACTGCTAGTGTGTATTTCCCAGGACTTATTATTATTAATGCATAGGGAATGTTATGTTTACAATGCATATTACGCCAATGTCACAAGTCATATGGAGATTAGTCACTAAGCTGGCAACTTTTAGCAAGTGAACCGTTTTCTCGGCTATTGACGATTTGGCAGATGTACAAAAGTACTCTCCAACACTCATTTCTAAGTAAATACAATTTTTTTTCTTCCTTTCCTATATAGTACAGGAGTATGTACTAGGAGTTTACCAAATTTTTTTTTGCAGTACAGTATATTAGGAACCAAAGAGAGAAAAAAATAACAGATTTGCAAAATCCGCAGTTAGTATTACTGTATTATAAACTGAAAAAAACATGGTATTAACAGTATTAAAGATAATATTATGAAGAGCTGCACTATATTATCCTATTTTTCTTCTGGAAAGATTAGGTCATATTTGGAAATACTTTTTTCGAGGTATCTCTGGAAGTGATACGAACTAAAAGTGATTTGTAATATTAAAAGTGATTATTGTTTTATAATTTCTTATAAACTGTTACTTTAAATAACTTAGTAAATTTACAAGTAATGGGTTTTTTCAGTCAGTGGATAATGTTTTGGAAACAGTTTTATGCTGTGGCAAACTGCAGACAACAATCCCTGCTGTGCGCTGGGCTGAACCTGTAATAACTTTGACTACCAAACTACACGATTCTGCTGTCAAATATATCGCTCAACATTTCTGTGAAATACTTTCTAATGAAGTGTAAGTCAAGATTTCCTTGTGTTTAGTTTATGGAGTCCAGCAAACTGTGAAAGCAAAAAAAAAAAGAGAGAGAGAGAGAGAGAGAGAGAGAGAGAGAGAGAGAGAGAGAGAGAGAAAGAGAGAGAGAGAGAGAGAGAGAGAGAGAGAGAGAGAGAGAGAGAGAGAATCAAGATTTCCTTATGTTTAGTTTATGGAGTCTAGTAAACTGTGAAAGCAAAAAAAAAAAGAGAGAGAGAGAGAGAGAGAAAGAGAGAGAGAGAGAGAGAGAGAGAGAGAGAGAGAGAGAATCAAGATTTCCTTATGTTTAGTTTATGGAGTCTAGTAAACTGTGAAAGCAAAAGAGAGAAAGAGAGAGAGAAAGAGAGAGAGAGAGCGAGAGAGAGAGAGAGAGAGAGAGAGAGAGAGAGAGAGAGAGAGAGAGAGAGAGAGAGAGAGAGAGAGATCTGTTTGTCCATCTGCCCATCCACCCATCCAACCAACCAACCCATGCGCATATATTGTGCATTTGACAAAACAAAGAAGGAGCAGATGGATTGTCATATCAGTTTGGCAGAGATTTTTACATAGCTGAGAGCTTTTATTGCCATTTTGCTATCTGAGCATATTAGAATGCCTTTTAAGTCTTTGTATTGCTGTGAGGTGAAGTTAATATTAGGCCCTATTTTTGCACTTACCCACACAGAAACTTACAATGAAAACATAAATTAAGAAATTTAATAATACAAATATTTTTTTTCCATGTGAAGAAATGAGATTTTCCTGGCCTCAGACACATCAACTATGATTTTTGTGCCCTGTATCACTTTAAACAAACCCCAGTACCACTACTGAGCTCCAGAACCATGTATGTAATGTTTTTGTGCCACTCCTCATCTGAAGATTCTCTGGTCTGAAGAGTCTCTTTCTTTTTTGGACCTGAGAGCCTCACACTCTAAAAGTATGTGTGCTGCAGTTTCAGGTCTGTCTGCACAGACGGTAATCAGGCGAGATTTGTCGTAATTCCACCAGATCATCATCACCAGATGTCATCGTAATTTGCAGATGACTTCATAATGTGGCCATGTCCGGATATCAAAGCAACGACCTGTCTCAGTAACCTCCTGTTGAACTGAACAAATGTCAGTGTTGGGTCTGCTACTAAAAAAAGATGATTTCGTAATCACTACCCAGAGAATTGCCTCCATCATTTGTTGTTCCCCAGCCCTGTTACTGCACCTCTTTCAGTTGTGCAGTTGTCATGCAGCAGCTCCTTTTTTAGGCCATCAGGTGGCTTTCTCATTACCCTCAATGCAGCTATACCCAGGTAACCATTCCCAGGTTCACCTTATGTAAGACACTGGAGGCAAAGGGAATCCCATACCAATTTGGATGAGATTTTTCTAGAGCTAAGATCTTTTATTGTAGCTTTGCTATCTGAGAATATTAAAATGTCCTTACTTTAAGTTATTTCTGTAACGCTCCATGTACACATGGTGAGATTGTGCTGATCTCGGCTTGGAATACTGTTCCTCCTACTGCTGATCGTAAAATGATCCGTCTGTACACCAGACAAGCTGACCTGGATGACAGCTGTCCATTTGTTTACTACCATTCCAGTCTTCTCGTGTATGGAGAACTGTGAAAGATCAAGTGAAGACATATTTAGTATGCATGTTATCAGATAGCATGTCTAACACTGAGTCTTTTACCACTTTTTTGATGATCTCGGAGTGCCCCACCTCAAGGATGTTCCCCCTTCATTCACCATGGTTTTGAAGCCTTTAGGCAGCCTATCTCGCCTCTGCACTCTCTTTCAGTATAATAGCATTGACCTTATCAACAGACTTTATATATCCTTGAATATACCACATTTGATCTCTTAAAACAAATATTTTTGTGTTTGAAAATGTGTTACAACTCAGGATCTTTGTAATTGACTTCTATTATTTACTCTGTTAATACAAATAAATATGTTTAAATTATATTTGAAGGTTTTTGGCATTGGGCAAGGAAGATTTATGGAATGTTTCCCGACTAGAAGATGCTTTAAACTCTGCGGCTGACAAACTGCCTCCTGATCAGGCTTGCAAATGTCACTCTCGGTTATACAACATTCTTACTGTCATAGATGGACCAGATCCACCACCAGAAATGCAGTGGAGTCAGGTAAGTGTTAATATATATCAAGATACCAGTTATATATATATATATATATATATATATATATATATATATATATATATATATATATATAGGCTTTTGTAGAACTTTTACGACGACTTTCGATTGTAGTAGAAAACTGTTTAATTCGCCAGGCACCTAGAGCAGCAAGAACACCGGCATGGTGTCTCATGGAACCACACTTACGACATAAGATACAAGATGCAGCTTGTTTAGTTATTGTGCCTGGAGATGAGAGGCGTCGTGCGAGGCATTCAAGTTTACTGAGGGTGAGATAATTCATTTGTAATGTTTTTTTTAAAAATATTAATGGAAAATATACTTTCTGCTATTATTCCTAGATGGTGTTTTTTTTATTTTTCTTCATCGATACATTTCTGATAAACTCCATAATGAAATTAAGACTGGAATGAGTGTTTACAGACAGTAAACCCTTTGTTGAATAGACCTTGATTTAACAGGCAACTATTTTTCTAAAAAAAAGGAATTAATCCTCAGATTGCACTGCTATGGCCTCATCCACTTTTATTTTATTTAACCTGATTATGTATAATGCTGAGTTACAGCTGTAAATTTTATTTCAAACAACTTAGGCATGTCCTTTCTTACAAAACTTATAAAACAAAGAATGAATATAAATTTTAAAGATTATGATCAATTTTGAATTTTAATGTAATTTAAAATTAATGTAATCATACTGCCTATTTTTTGATAATTTCATTAATTGTAACAATAAACCGTGATAAATTTGGTAAAAAAAAACAACTATAAGCCTGTTTTATATAACTACAGAAATAACATTTTTGACAATAAGCCATAATTAAAAAAATGAAAGTAATTGAATTATCACTTTTCAAAATATGTGTTATAACGTAAATTGATAACAAAATCAAGTTGGGAATTAATTGTCACAAAACTTGAATCTGAGTTTATAAACATATACTATTCCATTCAAAAAGTATATTTTCATAACTAAAATGACATATTTACAAAATAAATAAACTAAAAACAATTAAAATATTATGAACTTATACAGACTGAAAACAATGATGCATGATGTTAGGTTACAGGTGATACGCGAAGCTCTTGAGTTTCTTTTCCAAATAGAATACTGTTTTTTACTGTAGAATTGTTTCAAAATAATATTCACTGGATATTATCTGCGAGAGACATGGAATAGTTGGGAAATTTTGACATTTATTTTCTATGACTACCTTTCATTATTTCATAAAAATATCGGTTAGGTTTTAAACATTAGTTTTACTAATTTTTATCTATTTAGGATATTTGAAGATTTAATTGTTCTATTAAAGAAAATTATCTTTAACCCTTTCCCCTAAAAATTTTTGCACTTAGCCCCATCCCACTTGTACTGAAAAATGTTTACTTCAGAAGTTACTGCTCGTAAATTTTATTTTAAACAACTTGAACATGTTATTTTAAAATAAAATTTATATAACAAGACTGAAGTTGTGTGTTATTACAATCAATTTTTATTTTTGTTCATTTTTATAATATTTTTTTGTAATTTTTAAGTTACAATAAATAATAGGATAGTAAAAAGATTGTTATAGTTTAAATTTTATTTGTCTATTTTAATGTGTATTTATGTACTCTTGTAGTTGTTTGTTTTGCATGTTTATTATTATTTGTTACTTTTCTGAAAATAATTGTTATATACATTTTGATCAGTTTTGAATTTTATTAGAATTTTGTAGTAAATTAGTCCCACCATTGCCTGTTTTTGGTGTTTTGCCTGTTTCACTAACTGTAACAGTGAATCATGACAAATGTGGTAAATTATTACTAATAGCTCTACTTTCGGTAAATATAAACACATTTTTTTTGACAAATAAGTTTATAACACTGAAAATAATATTATTACAATTGTTATTATAGGTTATAACGTAAATTTGCAACATAACTGGTTTAGAAAATGTTGACACAAAACTTTCATATGAGATTCGTAAACATACAGTATTCAATCAATTGAATATATTTTTATAAATAAAACTAAATAACCTATTTACAGAAAAAATAAACTAAAAACGTTGTAACCACTATAAACTTGTAGAGAATCAAAGACTGAAAACAACTATGTTAGGTTGCAGCCAGTTCTCTTTCAGTTCTGGATTTTGTTTTATAAAATGTACATTATTTTGGGAGGGGGAGAATTATTTGAAAACAATATTCACTAGAAAGCAGTATATATTAAAAAAGTGATAGAATTGTGTAGAAAATTGAAAGATATGGTTGGGTTGGCATAATAAGCTAAATTTGCTAAGGAGCTGTGATGTTTGATCGAGTCCGACTTCTAAAGAGAAAGGGTTAAAAATAAGTTGGAGTTCAACGATTGAAAATTCAGATTTTCCCAAGGCAGTAATTGTAACTGTTTGATTTATGATTCAGAGGAATGAAAGCAGTAGTAGAACAGGAGATCTACAAAAAGTAAAGGTAGCTATAACTCAACAATCTGTGACCAAGAAAAGTACAAGTGCAGTGACAACCGCCACTGCCACTAAGAGCACTTCAGGTCAAAGTAAAGTACAGCCTGCTTCATCTGCTACAACAAAGACTGAAGAGTCAGGTCCACGACCAAAGACGTGGCCTTATAAAATGGCAGAGGTAAAATCACTTTTTTATTATTTAATTAAGTTACGTCCTACAGATTTTTGATTGGCTGATAATTTAACCGTATGCTTAATTGACATGAAAATATATGTGAGTGTGTAGGGCTAATGGTTCGATATTTGCTGACAAAAAATAGTTGATGTGCTGTTTAATTCCCTTAATCTAGGTTCTACTCTGTCAGCTGTTTTATCATGTTTGTAATAGTTCATATTTAGTAATATTTTTGTTCACCATTTTTACTTTATAAGAAAATTTTCCAACCACTCATAACTTTCTTAATGACTTTATAATCTGGCCATTTCTGGCTTTAAAATAACTCTCTCACAAAAATGAAACATCTTTGGCACTTTGTGACACATGCCATTTAAAAAAAAATCTGTCAACTATCTTAGCCTCTTCCTGTCAGGAACTACATTCAACCTAGATGCTATGTTGAATGTTTTCTTGGATAGTTTTATTTAGTCTTACACACTTTAATGTTAGAAGACCATAAATGCTTCCTTTTTTCTTTTCAAAGTTTTCCTGATAATTTTTGTGGTGTCTATCCCATCCATATACTTGTATAGGTTTATTACTTCTGCTTTTAACAGTCCTTCTATTTCCTTGTTCATCATCACTTCTACATCACCTGAATATATACAGGAGACCTCTGTGATTTCCCTTCTCCACAATAACGCAAGTAGTTTTCGAGCTTTGTGTACATCTTTTTGCAGTTCTCAATATTTAATAGCTTTGTCCCAGAGTATGTAATGTGTTTTACTCCAGCCGCTAAATTCTTTGTGCCTCTATATTTACCTATTACTAATCCTACACAGCTCTTGCAAATGTTCAGATAATCAGAGAGAACAATGATTAGATACCTTTACTTTTTCTCAGTCATATATAAATTTAATATACAGTAAATGCTTCTTATGATCACGGATGATATTATCAAACAGTTAATGTTAATACTTTTACAAAGTGATTTCGATTCTTTTATATTGCAAAACGAAATAAAAATTGTCAATATTATCAGATTTCGGTTACTGTTATACTTTTAACTCTGGCATGATGACAAACATAACATTATATAAATTAAATTAAAAAAAAAAAAAAGTGTCAGCTCGTAAAAGTAGTGAAAGTTCTGTACAACGTTTTTGGTCGTCTACGGCGATAGCAGCCTTACAGCATGGTTTAAAGGGGTGCTAAGTTTTGGAAGTAGCCTATGATACGGCCATGAGTCCATTGCTCATTTACTTTTATTGTAACTGTACAAAAATTGTTTTATCTGCTCTGTTTTGTAGTATGTCAACTGTCGGCACCATTTCAATCTCAGTTGTGGCTTTTGTTAATAAATGTAAAATGCAGTTTTTTTAATTAAAAAAAATTAAATAAAAAAATTGAAGTAGCCATTTTTGAAGTATATAAAAAAGGTGATAAAACAAAATTAACATTTTGAGGTAATGTTTCGATAAACTGAAAGCACAATGTGTTATTCGTAATGTATATGAAAAGATTTTTTTTTGTAATTAATCAAAAATCGACACTGCAACATGTTGAGTTGGTTTGAAAACCTGAAGGTGATGATTTGCGGACAAGCTCTTTTTTGGATACTTTGAACTTCACAATGCAGAACTTTAGAACTTTCGTTTACTAATTCATAATTTTACAGTAGAGCATCAATAATCCTAATTAATTAAGACCAGACCCCTTCAAATTGACAAGATTTTTTAAAAGTAACAAATAAATAGGCCAGTAGAGTCTCCAAAGTAAAAAAAAAACTTGTAAAAGTTATTCATAATTCACTCTGATGGCTACAAAAGTGGGTGGGTGAATCAAACCATCAATGTATTTAATGGTATGTATGTATGTACTGTATTTTAATGGAAGAGAAGAAATGTACTTTATGTATAGTGTTTACAGTCTGTCTTTTTTTAAGAGAAATTAAATGTAGACCTACAACAAAATACAGACACAGTAATAAAAATCTAGTACAGTTGTTTCAAAAACCAACACAGACTGACATACAAACACTCTACTGTACCCAAACAAAAACTTAGTGCATACACAGAGAACGATTCTTGCTATTAGTAGTCTGACTGCGACTGACAGGAGCAGGTAGTGATGAATGTTGATAATCAATATTTTAAAAACATCGATTTTTGTGGGTAAATGTCAATGTTTTTCACATCGATTATAAGAAGTTGATGTTTTCTACATAGGCATCATAGAAAACATAATACCTTTTTTTAATGTTATGTAGTTGATAGTTAATGTTTTATACACCATATTTTTTAGATTTTTTCACACAAAGTTTCTTTTCTATAAATTTGAAGTGTTTAATAATAAAGATTTTTGTTTGTTATAACCTAATTAACCAAAATTGATTTTTAATCCAAAATTAATACAGAACAGTAATGGTTAAGAACTTTTTTGTATGGTTTTATAATGAGGTTTAAAAAAAATTGTATAAAGATTTCATAGAAAGATAAAATAACCAGTTGCTGTTCAGTCAGTTATTGTAATCAGTTTGGCACTGTCCCATTGTAATCACAATAAGTGGCACCCACTGTATTGCCACATTATGTTCATAAATTACGAAAAAAAAAATTTTAATTGTTTATTTGTAGGTTAAATCACGTTACTTAGAACAAAGAACACCAGTGAAGGCACAAACCAATGCGAGAGACAAACCTACTGCAAGTGTACCAGTCACGAGGAGAACTGTTTCGAAATCAATTATTTCTTCATCTGATTCATCTCGTACTTCTTCACCAGCTATGAAGCCTTTAAACGCACGACCTTCTCGTAGCTTGCTAAACAAAGAAACAAATCTACGGCCAAAATGTGATGATTGCTTTTCAATGTCAACAGATTCTTTAGCTGAAAGTACAATGTCTAAACCGTCCATAAGTGGGAACAAAACTGTGCTAAAGAAAAAAGCTGAAACTGAAGTAAATGGCAATCGCTCACTTGTACGGACGCCTTTATTGGACAAAACCAGACGAAACCTACCAAATAGAATTGATGGAATAAAAAATAAATCTACAGAGTCGCTGACCAAAACAAAACCTTTTAACAAAGACTTAAATAAAACTAAAAGTTCTCCTGTTCCTTTGAGTAAGAAATGTAGCAATCAGAATTCACCTGTCATTAGGGAATCACCAGTCGTAGGGGGAAGAGTAAAGGCGGCAGTAAACTCTTCTCCATCACCATTGTTAAAAAGGAATACTTTCTCCCCAAAAAATCCACCAGACGTCAAGTCTTCATTATTGAAAAGGTCATCAACTTACAAAGTTCAGACTAAAACATCCGTGAATCAGACTAAATCAACGCCTGTGAAAACTCCTGCGACACCTTCCAACATTAAAAATAGCAATAACAATAGAGTTCAAAATAAATCAAGTACACAACCTGCAAAATTATCACCTAACAATAATATCCCACAGCAAATAAGTGGCACCAATAAGACTGAAGTTGTACCTCAACTTATGGTGGGCTCACGATCGGGAACGTTCCTTAAAGATGAGCCGAACATATTAAAAAATCACAAGTAGCAAATGTTATTGAATAATTCCCAGTGAAATGGGTATAGCTTTAAACAAGGTTTTGCAATGTTTGTCACTAGTCACTGTGCCATTGGGAGGCTTTTTTCTGTATTTTAAAAGCTTTTTATATTAGTTTAGTAAATATTGAATGTTGTCGTCTTTCAATATGTGATGTTATGTTAATTTTGCATTTCAAACGACTTTGTATAATTTTAAAACGGTACAGTAAACATATTCTGGCCTTAAAATGTAGTTCAAATTCAATTTTGCATCAGTTTAATGATGTTAACATTACATTGAATCTAAATTAATTATGATAATCACAGTTTTGTTTAATTTTTAAATGCAAAACTGTTATTTAATATGTTTCATACATTATTTTTGTATTTTGTATAAACAAATAATTGAAATTTATTTATAGTTTTTGTAAACAAGCATAAAATAATTTATTAATATAATAAATAATGTCATAGCCATTACAAGAAGTTACCAAAGAATTTGTTATATATGTATTTTTTAGAACATTCTACTAACTTCTATAAAACGTTACATATTTTTTTAACAAAAATAAAATTAAACTACTAATTGTTACTTCATGAGCTTTTAAAATTTTGCAAGTAATAGAGAAAAACGTTTTAATATTGTGTTGTACAATATTAAGATCACAAAATGTAAAATTATATTTTGCACAATTTAATTGTGTTTTTGTTTTGCTAAAGCATTCCGTTTCAGTATTTTGGTTGAGTAGATTTGCAAGGATTTAAAGCATATTGGCAGTTAATAAGATTCTTACATTATTAATAAGTTCCTATTAAGGAATTAAAGAAACCTTTACATTTCTCTATTCAATGTTTTTTTATTGTTAAGTATAAGTAATATATGATTTTGCAGTGCCATAGATAAACATAACTATTCACTTCTCAATACTTCTAAAATTTTTCATAGCAATGTTTATTCTATAAATACAAGTAAAACATAATAATTCTTACAATTTGATGTAAACTAACCAGTTAACAAATATTAATTAGTTAATAACAATATTTTTTATACTTTTATTTAAAATAATGTGAGCATGCATTATAAATGAAACATCTAATAAGTTGCGATCTCTATTTTTGTTTTGCTACTACACAATCACAGTATTAAGTTATTTAAATGTATTTATTGTTTGTAAATGTATGAATTGAAAGCCGTAAATATATTGTATTTTTATGTAAATTCTACAACTATTTAACCAGCAATTTGACTACAGTACTGTTTTAGGGGGAGAATAGGAAAACATTATTTTTAGGCAGTAGAACTGCGGAAAATATTGGTAATTGTAATTGTTTCTACAAAACCAAGCATTACATTAATCATGATAATATATTAGCCTTGTAAAATGTAATTAGTAAAATAATATTCTAATTATTTCTTCTGCTTCCATGATGTAGAACTCAAGTGCTTTCTGTGTCAGACTTGATAAATTTGCATTTAACGTTTTGACTTACGATTTTACCAGTGTATTTACAGTGGTTGAAGGTATATGTATAGTGAATATTAATTTTAAAGTTATGACATTGGACTGTATCCTTTGGTTATTAATATTGTTGTTATTTAAATAAATATGTTTCCTTGCGTCAAGCACAAAATGCGTTACAAAAAACGTTTCGTTAGAAATATAAAAATAATTTAATGTACTTTTATAAAAACCTGTTGTAATAAAAAAACAATTTGATTGAATCAGTCGTTTAATTCTTAGCAGAGGTTGAGATATAATCCAAATATTGAAACTCGAGTGCAGTAAATATTAAGTGAAATATGAAATACTTGAAGTTTATAAAGTAGGCACCTTAAAATTGTCTGCAATTAAAAATTTTTAACAAACACAGTGTCAATCGTTGATCTGTAACTGCCTGTAATGTATCCGAAATATATCCACTGGTCTTATTATAAGCAATTTTATTTATAAGATACACATAATACATTTATGCTGAATGAATTTGTATTTGCAAATTATAAAACAATTTTGAGCTGGATTCAAAAATAATTTCTTATACACAAAATTAAATTCTATTATTTTTTATCAGTGAAATAATTTACTAATGGAAGTAAAAATTTGTATCTAGTGCAAAATCATAAATTTCCCTTTAATCATTTTTTTCTGGATATGATGTTGAAATCAACATAGTTTTTACACTAAAATTTTATGTTTCTGAAGCGATATTTGCTTGAGTTATTCTTATAGTCAAATGAAAATAAGTTATAGAAATAAAACATACTATAGAAGAAAAACGTTGTCTGTAATAAGGCCTATAATATATCCGTATATATATTGTACATGATTTCATAGCCTTAATCCAATTTTATTGTGAAATAAAGTAAGAAATAAGGAAGCTGTAGGTGTTGTGGTCATAAAAGTAGGTTAGGTGTCATTTTGAAATGCTTTGCATATCAAATAATTATACTTAGTATAATCAATTTAATTTAACTAAAAATTACTAAATGATTTTCCTTCCATGTTTATAACTGTTCCATTTTGTTTGTTGTTAGCTGTACATACATAGCTAATTGCAAAATTTACTGTATTTCCAGAAAGTTTCAGAATATAGTATATAATTTTTTTAGTTTAAATACAATGTCTTCTTTGTGAAATTCCTGGTTAATTATTCTTCCTTGTTTATAATGTTTTTTTGGATCATATTTGAACTAATTATGTTTGTTTTTGTTTGGTCATTCAGCAAATAAATGTTTTTATTTGTTTTATTGAACAAAACCGATAACAATTTTGTATTCGTAACTTTTCAGGTTAAGAATGTTATTTACTTTTCAAAATAGTATAATATTTAGATTTAAAGTAATTCAATTCCTGTTTAAAATTAATTATTTAATATACTTTACTTTTAAAAAAAGTAAAGTTTCATGATAAATTTATTTTGTAATGTATTTAGATTTAAATTTTTTTTTGTAAATATACTCCATCTTGTTGCTTTTATTTATTAAACCCCATTACTAGTCACTTTTCTTTACATTCCCCTTTTCTGATTGTACATTGCACTAACTTCTACTTTTATTTAGACTGAACCTGTACTTAAAAGTATTTTTGTTGATTATAAAATATACTTTATTTATTTATGTTTATGATCTCCTTTACACTTTAAAGCTTTTGTCACTTTATTATGTTGTGTTCTGGTAAATTGTGTTTTTATTTTTATAGTTTATTTCTGTTTTGTTGTCACTCTCACTTTTTTTTTATAAATTGTTATATTTTTATGTTTCATGGTGGTGAGGTAAATTATTGTGTAAATATCACAATTTGAGTGTTTGTGTGCAATATTAACACCAGCATTTATTTGTACTTTTATAAATTTTGAAAGAATTAGCCTTTTTCAAACATCAGTAAAGGTTAAACATTTTTTGGTATATTACATTAAGAGAAAGAAAAAAAGAGAATATAACTGCAATGTATTGTACTTTGTTGTAAATATTCAGAATTGATTCTTTTCCAAAATTGTAATTATTATTTATAAATGCTGTGTTAAGTAAGCAAGGCTGTAAAATAAAATGTTAAATTTATATATTAAAAATGGTTGATGCTATTCATTTGAAATAAATATTGCTGAGATAGCAAATGCCTTTTTTATTTAACATTCCTTTTTGTTCGATGTCATTACAGATTATGATTTAAGAAAGATTATCCAAGAACACGTTTACAATTTTTAACATTTAAAAATATATCTGCATTTGTTATATGACAACTTCCTAAATTGCCTTGCAATGAACTACTCCATACAGACAAACTGCTATTTGATGCTTTTAAAGTCATTACAGAATGAAACATACTGACGATGCAGGTCAATAAAATGAAGTTGACAACACAATTACATAAGTCATAATAATTATGAAATGCCTGGGAGCTCGTAGAGACTAGAACATTTAACAGTTACGTAATCAAGAATGGACTGTTATTGGGAAAATGTGACTTAAATATTAATAACTTTCAGAATAAGTTCATATTTTTTTTTAGTTTAAATACAATTTCTTCTTTGTGAAATTCCCAGTTAATTATTCTTCCATGTTTATAATGTTTTTTTGGGTCGTGTTTGAACTAATTATGTTCGTTTTTGTTTGGTCATTCAGCAAATAAATGTGCAATAACACTTTGTGCACATGGACGAAAATGGAATATTTGTTAGTTTTTGGACATATTTTAAGCTTAGTGAAATATTTAATGATAATATTTTTAGATGGACACACACACTAAGCAAAAAATAGCAAAACTCGTGGATCTTGTATGCAACTCAAAAAATTCACTAGTTGTAAGCTTCACCCAAATGACAATTGAGACAATTGATCTTCACAGTTTAACAAGTCTAATTAGCTGTTGGCTACTGTATTATTAATTTGGTTAGGTTAAAGAACTTATTGTGTACGTTTTTGATTTTTAAAAAAAAATTATTTTGGTAAAAATGTTTTTACCAAAATAAATGATGTTTTCATGATGTGTTTATGTAAAACAGGCATCTGATTAGTTGGACGTTTGAATTAAAAGATTTAAAAAGGGTTAAATATATCTAAACATTTATACTTTTCCACAGGCTTAGGAAATTAAATGACACAGGGTTGTATATGTTTAGAAATTGTGTACAATGAGTAAGACATAAGTTATTATTTTTACTGCAAGTAATTCACCATCACTGGACTTTTTGTGATTAGCTTTTATATTTTAACATGTATCATGTTTTAGGCCTAATTTTGTTGTTGGATTTTGCGAGGCGTGTGATGCAAGGAACATGTTTATACTGATATATAACAGTATATTTTGTGCATCACAAGTATCATATTAAATTAATTATAATTAAAAGTGTCTGTGTTTCCTCTTAAATCGAACTGGAGACTTGTGCTTGTGAGGTACAACGCGATAACCATGGAAACAACAAAAAAGTTTGATTTAAGTATATGAAACAAATCGTTAATTTTACTTTGGTAGTTATATTAAAAGATCAGTTGTTTTATATTAATTCCGTAAAGATCAGCTGATTTCATTAAACAGCTGATAAGCTATAATAAATTTCAGGTTATGTTGTTAAAAACTAGCTATGTTAATTTTTTGTTTTTGAACAAATTATCGTAATTAAAATAAAAAGAAAGGAAGAGAAGACGTGATACATGATTTTTATTTTTAGTCGGATAACAGAAATTTTTTGTTTGCTGGCATTCGCAAACAATCCACAATTGCAAGATCCCTGTTTTTTTATGTTAACACTTTTACTGAAACCCCTGTCTCACAGGCCCACGGGAATTTTGGAAGTCTTTTATTGTTTGAAGGAGAAAGCTCATCCCCCCAATACCTTCCTCCTTCTTCTTACTCTAAACAATAAGATACTATTTGCTTAAGTTTTGTGATGCAGGTGGTTTTGACAGTTGTTTTGTTGAAAACGTGACAGTCTGAGAAGCCCAAGGTTTCAGTTAATGGTAAATACTTAATGCATGGTCTACCAAACCCAAGGTTTCGGTTAATAGTGTTAATAGTGTAAGCTATTTGTGTATTGGATTATTGTTTTGTTTTATTCAGTAATATATTATTTTGTTTGTTGAATTATTCTTTTATTTTACTCAGTTTTATAGTAAACTTTTTTTGTGTTGGGTTATTATTTTTCTTTATTCAGTTATATAAAATAATAATATATGTAACTGCTTGTTGAATTTTCATTTCGTTTCATTCATCTGTATACATACATGTTCTTAGAAATAGTATACAGGCAATATGGAGAGTCAAAATGAACTAAATAGATCAAGTCGAAAATGTCAAAACTTGAATCCTAAAGACCATGAGTTTAGTGATAGAATACGCGAACTGCTCTTGATGTTAATGATTGGGACTGTGACGGAAGTGTTGTTGATGACTTAGATGATGATTGTGATTTTGTCATACCAGATCAGGAGCAACATGGCGACAGCAAGTGAATTGAATCTAGCTCTGAAGAAGAAGAAAAAGATCTACTTTGCAACAAAAACAGGGAGTGAAACCATTGTAGAAAATATTAGTCATCCAATATAGACAGCCACAATGTCTGAGAAAAGATTTGAAATTCTTCTAATGTGCCTTAGGTTTGATGACACAGCAACACGCGTTGAGAGAAAAAACAACAACAAAGCAGCTCCAATCAGTGAAATATTTAAGCAGTTTCATATCTAAAAGTGTCTACTCAGTTTTGCCTGAAATCACAATTGACGAAATGTTAGTTCCATTTAGAGAACACTGCAGTTTTAAGGTTCTTAAGCCAAACAAACCTAAGAAATAAGGAATACAAATATGTACATGTGTGATTCAAAGACATATTACCTCTGAAATGTCTATATCTACACTGGGAAAGGAAGTGATTCAGATATAATATAATATCTGATTATATTAACCTTTTTCGCATATGGTGGTCTCTCAGGTCTAGGGTTTCGGTTTGGGTTATAAAGATAGGGTTTTGGTAAAAGTATTAACATATTTTTCTTAATAAATAAGCAGTACTGATTACAAGAAATAACTTCAGACTTTACCATACATTTAATGAGAAATCATTAACAAATTGTGGTATAAACATTTTAACAAACAGTTGAAGGTATTTGAAAAAAATACTTTGACAAAATAAACACTGCAAGAGTATAGAGTAGGTGCAAAAGTAGCCTGTTAATATCATTAAAACAATTTCATATATATATTACGTTGTCTTTCCTTCATCCATATATGAGAAAGGCCTTTATTTCTTATCTAAGATCCAATTTATTTTGGTGTGAACATGACCAGCCTAGGCATGTCGCGCAAAAGCAGAAGCTATTTGCAGTTGTACTTTTTATACACAAGAGATTTATTTTTTAATATTAATACGCAATGTTTCAATGTTTAAGACCATTGAGTGTCCTGTGAATATGGTCTGTGATTTTATTTTTGATATCAAAGTATGTATTTATGATTATTTAATCATTTAAGGATGGGCAGGGACAATTGTGATGAAATGCAATCTGGCTGACCTTGTATAATCACAAATTTTGGTGTATGCAGTTTATACAAAAACCCATGAATACTGTCAGTTCACAATTTCCACTGTATCAATGAAATTTTCTCAAATGTTAAGATCAATAATTATTAACATCTAGTTGTCCATAAAAGTGTATCTAAAAAACAAAAAAAAGGAGAAGAAAATATGCTATGACATTTTTGACCAGATATAATGTGGATGAAGTTTAACTTTTTAGATCACAGGGTTCGAAACATGGGTTTTTTGTATGATTACAGAATCAAAGCAGTAGTCAGTGGGCCTATCAGTAATATCAGCACACAAGATTATAGCAACTGTTGATATTATCTGTGTTTTGAGGTTAGCAAAGTTTTCTGTAAGTTGATTTCTAAAGTTTTGTTCCGAACTTTCCTCTACAAATTGGCTGTCCTTTCCACTTTGGCTTTGTATTTCTGTAACAACTACAGTTGAACAGTGATAGGTTGGGATAAATGAAAACCAAACAGCTTATAATTGTAACATTTGTCAATCAACTCCTCATGATTATCAATTTGATTCTGTACCTTGATGATACTCGGCCACAATATGTCCAAATGTACCTCCACCAATGAGCATGGCTTAGTGCAGCCAATTTTTAACTTGTTCATAATAATTCAATGTTTAAGTACCGATTTTTGAAATAACTTATCACTAACATAGAGACTATCGAAATTTCAAGTTATTTTGATGTAACAACATGTCAAGAAAGTCAGTAATTATAAAGTTAAGCATTATTCACAAAAAACTTAATAACCAGGTAAATAGCAATTTCTAGTACACTTTTCACAACAGTAATGTGTTCAATTGCTACAAAAGAAATTTTTTTATCCCTAAAACTCTTGGCCTGGTAAAATCTTAAATTTCAACATCAGGCTCCAAAAAAACATGTTTTTTTAAAGGTCTCAAAAATTGTATACAATTCTTAAAAAATTTGTATAATTGGTATTGTTCAGAATAAAACAATTAATGTAAATGTGCAATTACACTTATTACATTATATTTTTTTTTTGCTTATAACAATGATTCAAATTTAGGGGTCTACAATAAAAAAATCTGAGAGTAACCTTTGAAAAATGTTGCCTTAACCTTGGAAAACTGCAAAAACTACATTAGCTGTTTCTTTTACTGCTTGGATTTCTTAGAAAATGTCTAGGAATACCACTTCAAGAACTTGAAAGAATTGGAAAATATTTAATAAAATATTGTGTCATAGTTTAAACTGGTTAATTTTATTCCTTTAATAATATATCATTATAAAAAAAAAAATTTTATTAGCAGTTATTTTGTAGTTTATCTGTGATATAACCACTGTCCATGTCAGAATGTTTTAGTATATCCATATGCAGTGGCAGGTCCTTATCAGACATAATACAAAAGGTCTTGATATACATATTTTTATAAGGTGAAAGAGATTAAGATCATAAAGGCTGTTCCTAAAAAGGATTGGTTTTGAAGAAAAAAGCCAACAATATAAATAGCCTGATATAGGTTGTAGTTTTATTTTTTCATTTAATTTCAATGGCTGATATAAATGCTAATTTATATTGTAACTTTAAAAGATGCCGAAATTCGATTATTAGTTCTTCATGTTTTATAACAAGTTGTTCACACGTTCTATGCAATAATCATGGACATATTGATGACAGTTCTTTGAGCAAAAAATGCCCTGTCTGTAATACTAATTTGGACAGACAATTTGATTTAGTACAAATTAATGTCAACCCTACAGAAGAATATAAATCGGTAAGTAACCAAAATGTTGAAAAAATATATGAAATCTAAATGTGTAGACTAAATTATAGTCTACTTGAGGGCGTGAATTTTAAAAATGCCTAGGACTTTTTTATGGTTACTTTAATTAAAATAAGTTAATTTTAATTAAATTAATTAAACATTTTTCAGCAAGTAATGTTTGGTTTTTATTAGGCCTAATCACATATTGTATATTTGATAATACAAATTGGTGCACAAAATAATATAAACTCGATAATTTATTTATTTTTTATTAATGACTAGTGATATGAAAATAAATTCGTCTTCAGCCATATTGGAATACATTGATGGCTACATCCATAGCTACATTATGGAATACATCCATAATACCATGATTAGATTCAACTGATACCAATTGTTATTTTTTTCCACTGACAGTCGGCCAGTTATATTGACAGATATAAACATTATTGTATCCTGTCCACATCTGAAGTAGTTTTGTGGTTGTACTTAGATAGTTACATAATTTGTATCTTTAAACTTTATAATTTTGATAAAGAACAGCAAGTAACCATATCCAAACTAACTCCATGGTGACAACAAACCAACTACCTGCCCCTCTATTATAGATGTTGAATATATTTTTTTGTTCTCTTCAACATCAAGTTTTCAAGGATTCTATTTTATTTTTTGTTATTTATTTTTATCTGTAGTTGTAGGATTTTTTTTCACTGAATGTGCTATTTCATCCCATTTTCTTGTTACATTTACTGCTGGCTATTCTTTGTAAAAGAAATTTCTGAAAGCAGGCACTTATCTTAAACTTTCTGGGTCTATAAGATTCAATTTTTTTCACATTTCATAATAATTTTGTTGATTTTAAAACAAAACTCACTAGTCTACAGACTACCTGTTTATGAAAAATATTACTTTTAAAAGTTAAATCAATGTAGAAACTGTTAGTTCTAAAACTTGTACATCCCCTACAGACCTGCCAATGTCTTTAATTTAAAATACGAAACAAGCAATTCTGCAATACTTTTGATAAAGTTTTCCACCGATTGTTTTTAAATTCATATTAGGAAGTCATTATATTAGGATAACACAAAGCAGAATTTAATATTTTGTATTAGGATACTGTTGTTAAACGAAATGCAATTACTCACACATTTAAATGTTTTGAATATTAGTTTTTTTTCTCTTCAAGTTAAGTGACAGTATTATTAGACTCTTTGATTACTATAAGAGATTATGAAACACCTTACTTGCAGTTCAGCTACATTTTCTTGCACTGAAGCATGCTGGCTAGTTGGCTTTGACAACACACAATGCTTGTTCATCTTGAAGGGCAATTTCCTTGTGAGAGCCCTTTGTGCAGCTATTGAAATCATTTCTAAATTAGACTTATCTAGCATTCTTGGATTTGCCAAGTGTTTATATATTTTGTAAAACTCTTCTAGTTTAGTTTTTTAATCATTTCCCTAAAATTTGGAATCATAAAAATTAAAATTCTGTTGTACAATTGTGTTTATTTTAAATAATATTTTTCCTGATGTTAAAAGTAAACTTTGCTGTAGCAACAAAGTTGTTTTACAGATGGTTCTAGCTGGTTTATCTCCAAGTGTAATACTAGATATTGCGTCTAGAGCATTGGCATTTTGGAATTTTCAACAACACATTGAACGGACTAATCAGTCTTTAAGAATTACTCATTTAACCACACGTGTTGCTCAGTTACAGTCTTCATTTGAGACTATGTCGATCAAAGTAAAAAATGACCTTCAAGTAGAAGAACTGAAAAAAGAAAGTAAGTTTTTCAATAACAAAATATTTTCAAGTTAAATGCTTGAAGAATATAATAGTTCAGTTTAATTTGTATTGTACGTAATAATATGATGTATAAAACAATATGATATAGTGCTCTGCTCTTGTCTGATGTAAATCAAGTCATGGTGGTTAAGTGAGTGTAATTGGATATTACTACTACTGTAGGCTACTTATTTTATTGTTATAAATGTTGTTGAACATAGTTAATGATTGCTATGTATGTACTTTTAAGTTTGTTTGCTTTATTTTGTATTATAGCCTAATTTCATGTTATTTTAAATTTCTTATTTTTTTAATATAAATTCATAGCCTGTCAGTCTGTATATTGGAAAGTGTGTGTACGTTGAACATTGTATTTTCAGAATATTTCTGCAATTGCTACTACACCTGTGCTGGTTTATGTTTTTTAATCCTTCTGTGAGTAGCCCACATTAATTATATTTTAATTGGTCAGTTTTATATGTTAATTTATATTATCATAATCCTCATCATCGTCGTAATCGTCATCATCATCGTCTTCACCACTATCATTTTATTATTTAAAGTTTATGAAAGTATTATTTTTTTGTTGGTTGTATTTACTTTTATTAGTTTTTCTTCCATGATGAATAAATTTAATATTATTTTTATAGCAAATTTATTTTTGGTTTCAGCTTTACAAAATGAAATTAAAATACTTACCACAAGGTTGCAAGATGCCAGTAAATGTATATTTGATAAAAATCGACAACTTCAAATTTTGAAGGTGAGGTTTCAGAAAGGTTTTTTTTTGAAATTAAAAGAAATATTTTTCTGTATATGTATGTCTCCTTCCAACTTATTCCATAGTTTGAAACAAACTGATTTGGGATCAAATTAATTAATTTTAATTGTACTCAATGAATTCACACACACACACACACACACACACACACACACACACACACACACACACACACACACACACACACACACACACACACACACACACACACACACACACACACACACACACACACACACACACACACACACACACACACACACACACACACACACACACACACACACACAAAATTTAAACCTTATATGACATTACAAACCAATAATTGTGAATTGTTACTAATAAATACAACAAGGGAACAAACTTACTTGGTACTATTTGCCTTTAATCCAAAAATACTTTGATTTTAGTTTTGGGATAAGTTCTTGTATATTGTTGTTGTACTGCCTTTGTTGTTATTTCATGCCATGACAAAATGAAAATAAAGTAAAAACAAAAATAAATTGTTAAGTTTACTGGTACAAAATATCATATGTCCCTCTCCACACACCTAACTAGGAAATTTAGTTAGAACCAAAAGAGTCAATCAAATAATTATGTAATATTTCAAGTACCAGTCACAATTCTCATGACACTGATGTTCTTAGTACATTATTAAATAAGAAAGTGGTTGTGAAGGATTATGTGCTAACATTTAAATAAAACAGAATTATTATTGAGAAATAAATAATTTTTAACAGTATTTTATGTTATTTACTATGCTTAGCAAAAATGTGAGGATATGCGCAAAGAAACTATGGCTTCAAAGGCCAGAGAAGAAGAAGTCATGCAGACACAACGCGAATCCATTTTTTCTCAGTTTATGCTTCAGGATCATACTCGCAATGCTGACAGTCATTTGATGACACCAAGATTTCAACGGAACCATTTGCCAGAACAGTCTGCTTATAGGAACTGCCATTATGTTAAACGTATTTATTTTATTTATTTATTGGCTTTATATATACATATTTATCCATAAGAAGTTACATATATCCTGAAGAGAGAGGAAGCGCCTCTCTGTACTCAGGAGTCATAGCTTAAGAACTAAGAATTAAACACTGAAACTTAAAAGAAAACTAAAGATTTGTACACTATAGTATACGTCTGGTTCATAATTTAAATGTGTTCATGGATTGTTTAAAGTATTTCAATATTATTTTCTTTTTTGTTTTATCAGACACTTTTAGATCTTTTGGTAATAAATTAAAATATTTTATTGCAGTGTATATACAATTTTTTTCATATATGGTTTTTTAAATGTTTTGAATATACAATGTCCTTGCTTCTTGTTCTGCTGGTAGAGTTACAAAAAGTAGTACTTAAGTATTTGTAGTGGAACATAACAATAATTGGCTGCATACAGCTCACAGACAGTTGGAATATTACTGTTACTTAACAACTTAATAAATCTATTTTGCAGATTTACAAGTTGCTTAAGTTCCGTTATATACGCACCGCCCCAAATAATTAGACTATTGCAGTATAGATTTTATAATATAGTAGAATAATTTTGATTATATGAAATAATAATACTGCGTTTAGCAGAAAAACCTGATGATTTTCAATGCAAGTGCAATAAAAATAACTCTAATAAAAGGTTTTTATTACAAATTACAATTCTTATTGTCGTCTTTGTCATGCCTTATATAAATTTCGTTCTGTTGTGTGAAAACTTGGCCTGAAATGTAATGAGTATCATGCTGTGCGCTTTTTTGTAGCCCTGTGTTTACCTGATGCACTCACAAGTACAGCAAACAACCATGACAACTGTTGTCTTTTTCTCAGCTGAACTGACAAGTTACCTCAGATCAATGGTTAAAAAGAAAAAAAATCTATTGACGGTATGAAGTTAGACATAAGAAATTAATGAAACTGTTTTAAATTGCTTTTTACAGAAATGTATTATTATTTAATAACAAGGAAACAACATGTGGCAAACATGAAACTTTTTAAAACCAAATGCTAGAAATCAAGGCAGTTCCACAATAGACATCAGGTTTATGGGGCTTTAATGTACTGGTTGATAATACTTTTATCACCAATGGCTTTTTGAAAATTAGCTTTATTACGTTAATTTTAGGATTATGTTAATCAAGACTTTACAAATTCACAGCTGTGAGCATTGTCGACAGGAGTGCTCTCTAATCTAAAAATAATATTAGTTTTCCTTACTCTATGTAGTTAGCTCAGGGATAGTAACATTATGTTGCAAATAAAACATAAGTTTTGGTTAGGTTAGGTTATGGTCAAGTGAAAAGTAAGTTCATTTGATTTTTGTCAGAACGACACAAGAACATTTCAAACACTAAGTTCATGCCAATATATACCAAAAAAGCAAACTGTAACGTATTTATTTTAAGTCTCATCACACACACTGTATTGACACGGCCTCATATTAAGTATTTGCTGTCAGTATTTATTTGTTGATTGTTTAAATCCGCATTATTAATTTATATGACAAGTAAAAGTAAATAATTTTTGTTTACAGCTTCGAAATCTGACTTTAAATTCAATCCTGTCACGCCATCAAAGTACAATTGAAACACTTGCAAAAAATACAGGAAGCTGTTCCGTGAAGATCTTGTGTGTGTCATTTTTTAATTTGTTTAAAATAATTTTTCAGACGAGAAGAAAACTGTATTTTTTTTAGATTAGGTTGTTTTGTTTAGCTGTAAAATGTATGTATAAAAAGTAAAACTAATTTACACGGAAGAATATACATAAGCCATAAAAATTGTAAAGAAGCAGAACGACTTTTTTTAATTTCATAAAAATTGACTTTATATTAAAAAAAACAAGTCTTTTGTAGAAATTATATTTAGGTTTGTTCAATTTAGCAGTAAAATTTCTTTATTTGTTATTTTTTGTATTAAAACCTGTTACTGAGTTATGAGTAATAATGTGAAGATGTTTATCATGTTCTATTTCTTTGCTTAAATAAAGTTAAATTACAGGTATAACTTTTACATTCTCAATATATGAAGTATAAAAGTTTTTTACTGTAAAAAAATAAAATTTTGAAATTTTTATGTATCTTTCAGGAACATAAAATGGTTTTCAGGAACAAAAAGTGGTTCTTAATTGAATGTATGTATGTCTCTCCATTCTTGTGTGTGTGTGTGTGTGTGTGTGTGTGTGTGTGTGTGTGTGTGTGTGTGTGTGTGTGTGTGTGTGTGTGTGTGTGTGTGTGTGTGTGTGTGTGTGTGTGTGTGTGTGTGTGTGTGTGTGTGTGTGTGTGTGTGTGTGTGTGTGTGTGTGTGTGTGTGTGTGTGTGTGTGTGTGTGTGTGTGTGTGTGTCTGGAAACTAAACTCATTGATTTGATTTTGATGAAATTTTTTGTTTAGATCTGGTTTGCTCATATGTTGGGATTAAAAAAAACAATTGAAAACTTTTTGGTCATAAATATTTTTGAAAATCAAAATTTCCCAAATCGGCTGTATCAATTTTGATTACATTTCGCTAAAATGTAGTTTGTAAGTGTTGAAACAAAATTAACAGGTTTGTGGTCGGAGGTGTGACGAGTGAAAAAATAACGGCAGGGTTTTTAAAAACCACTTCACCATATTTTGTAAAATGAAACCATATTTAGTTAATAGTCACTAATCTAATCATGACTCAAGTCAGTGTTAGAAATTTGATTTGAAAGAAGTTTATGGTTTGTTTATAAATAGAAAAAATACTTAAAACAAACCCGACCGCCCACTGGGTTATGTTTTTCAGTTTTCTCTTAAACGTAATTTAAAAAAAATCGATTATTCATACCTAATTAAAATTTGAGCGAAATCCTAAGAAAATAATTCTAAGACAATTTGTCTCAGTTTCTGTGTTTTTGCTGTTTAACCAGGAAATTTTGCAAAAACAATAATTGAATGTGGAAAAATTTGTGTGATGTTTTTGTACCATTTATTTTAACAATAATTTGTTAGCTTTGATCATAGAATTTGATCTACGAAACTTCAATATTTACAACAAAATTCAAAAAAGGGGAATTTCGCTTAGGCTACGTCTTAGTGACTATAATGTTGGCATTTCAAAAATACAATACGTCCACCATTGTTTAAATGGCGGCTAACTTTAAAAGCACCCTATATTTTATAGAGTTTTCGGATTTTACACATCATTTCAAGACTTCTTTGTTCTTGGAATAATTTTTGTAACATAACCGATTAGAAGTTTTGAGCCTTCAAAAGATTTAAAATTGGAATTTTTTCTTGCTTTTAAGCTTTATTTTACAATTATTTACAATTATTAACAGTTTAACGTTAAATTTTCATTTTTTAAATTAACAAATTTCATTTCTTTAATTGTCTAAATAAACACGTAAAAATCATTATTACAAATCAGCTTATATTATGTATTTGAAAAGTTAGTATTGTATAGGCCTAGTGTTATTAGCTTGCTCAATGCTTGCTTGATTCAATTTAACAATGCATTCGGAAACATTGAAATGGAACCGTAAAATATTTAGTATAGCGTGTGTTGCTTTTACGTCAAACAAAATGGCGCTGTTAAAAAAAATAACATTTTTTTACCTGTCACACTTGTGACATCCATATAATAATAGATATATGCATTCGAATGCAACATCAAAACCCCGCAGGGGGGGTACAGACTAGCTGCACCTATTGAGAGGATTCAGACGTCCCTCGAGGTACCCGAGTCTAACACACACTTACACTTACAACATTACACTTACGACTTTAACTCACACTTACATTTAAGGAGGCGATAATAGCTTCAATGTGCTTTTTGCCTTAAAAAAATGCAACATCAAAATTGTGTCAACATTTCTCAAAGCAATCTGTGAAGAATTTCCGAGATTTTGAGCAAACGAATATTACACTTTTATTTATTTAGACAGACAGGTAGAAACAGCTTCAGTGTTGTTTTAAATTTTACTTTATTAATTTTTTAACATAAATCAGTGCCTATTATCATTTTAGTAGACAATTTATTACTTTACTGCAACAACACAGGAGTTTGCAAACAATGAAAAAGTTTGTATGGTAGTAGTAGGCTACTTTCTTAGAAAAAATAGTCGTAACAGAAGAAATGGAAACTGATAGTCTATCCTTGCATTTTTGTATGCAAACCCTAAGTCTAGTGGAAGAAAGGCAGCACAATGGTGTACTCAGTGAGCAATAGTGATGTGAAGTGATTTGCGAACATGTGCTTCAGTTACTGACATCAAAATCACAGTTCGATCTGTGATTGTTTCAACTAGAATGGCAGGTCTTAAGTGTGATTTCACTGATTGACTCGTAGCACTAATCTACCGGCAACAAGCAAAACTAAATAACGTACAGTTAGTGGTGATTGTGATTTGACTCAAGTTTCACGTTCACATTTTGAGTTGTGCAGTACTGTTTAGTTGTGATCACGTGATCCACAGCCTACTGATTACATTATGATTACATTATAAAAAATGACTTTTTTTATTTTGACATTATTTCTTTAGTTTCTGTTAACATATATTTTATCTAGACTAAAAATTACTTATTACAGTTATAGTAGTCTATAGTCCTAAGTATATTTATAAAAATGAGTGATAGATCTTGTAACACGAGGGGGCGGAGATGGAAGACCCAGACGTATATTGCACAAATGGCTGTATGCAATATGTAAACATAAATTTGTACATGCATACACGAATAAAACAATTTTATTTGTAAAATAAACATTAAAAAAATTATTTTTCGTTTATTTACCTCTTAAACAAAGAAACTTTTAAAACAAATGCTATTTTTTAAAGCAAAATTTATGTGTAGTTATTTTATATTTCTGTATTTTGCGATAAGTTCAGCCTATTCTTTGACTAAATATTAGCCTACTTGCTTTTACAACCTTCAGTTCCGGTTGACCTTTTTAAGTTATTGTCTAAATATTTATTCGTGTAAAAATCATTAGAGGAATTAAAGAAAAATTCTTATGTCATCATGTGAAGTGTGATTCATATTTCATTTCTATAGTTAGTACATACAGAACGTCATTGACAATCACTGAAAATCACAGATTTTCCGTAGTACTGTAACCATAAAATCACTTTTGATCACATCACTAGTTAGCAAAGTGTTTAAAACTCACAGATATCACCTCTACAAAGCTAAAACTCATCAAACTGTGTTTCCTGGAAGTAAAGGCTGCTTGGAGTTTTGCTGCTGATACATGACTGTAAAACGTATTTTTTCATTACATTTAATTTGGACTTAGGAGCACATTACACTATCAAAGATATTTTAAATATGTTAAATATTTGATGAAAATTTGCCCATGTATCTTGTCAAATATTTGTCAAAGTTGTATCAAAGAAAACATATTAAATTTTTCAAATTTCTTTGATCATCTGGGTTATGAACTAGATATATTTTGGGATTTCTGTTTACTCAAGTACAGTAGCTGTTTTTGTGTGTGATATTGTCATAAATGAATTATTTTGGTTTATTTTAATTAGTTCGCAATAAAACACGTTAATTACAATTTATTTGATTCTAACATTAAAAAATAACAGAAGAAATAAAATTTATTCGTTTTATTGATTTAAAACTGGTTCATCTATTTGCTGATTTCACAATAATTCAATTAAATTGTTAACTTAGTTGGGGATGTGTAAAAACTTGTCTAAAACTTTTAAGATCAAAAAAGTCTTAACAAAATGTGTAGAATTCCAAAACACCATAAAATATAGCTTGTTTTAATAAAATGCATTTTAATGTTGCCCGCCTTATTGGAAAAGGGCATTATTGTAAATCTGAGCATATTAACACATATATAAAAGTTTCAACAATCTCTCAAAAATTGATCTAGAGATCAGAATCGAGCTTATTTCAAAATCTCAGGTGTGAGTGATATATATGGATGCTTCCACTCATTTTCCAATGGAAATTCCCTAAATAAATTAGCTAACAGAAGAAAGAGTAGCGAATTTAGAAATTTGAGGGTTCGTGTGTAAATAAAAGAAACCTCTAATAAATAAACCGAATTGAGTTATGAAGTTTCAAAAATCTGATGAACCGATTTTGAGAAATTAATTTTTTTTAATAATTCACGAACAAATACATTATTTATTCGAGACATTCATCCATAGACTACTAAAGTAAAATGGCTAATATCTGAATAGTTGTGCATTATTTAGATACACAATTTATGGAAAAAAATTTAATAAAATCAAATTGACACGTTTTTCGTGATAATGTATTTTCCAAATCGAAATTGTAAACGCACTTCATACTTCTTCCAACCCTGTATGTATGATTCCATTCAGATTCGAACTGTATAGAATCAAGCAGATTCTTTCGTCACTCATTTACGTGAAGGCATACCTTTAAATTATTTTACTACGAAAATACTAAACCCAAACACTAATTGCAATGGCTTTATCCTTACAGATATAGGGCCTATGCTAGTAGGTACTTTGAAAACCAAGTTACTTAATTTTCCCGACTGCGGTCATCATTTTCTACTTACCCCTAATAATCCATAAATTACACCCGCGAGACTTACGTAATGGACTTCTGAGTATCGGCGAGTCTGTTTGTTCCATCGATTTTTTTAGATAAACACATTATTCTAGAGCACTGAACGTTTACACAACTTATGTGTTTTATGCGTTTGCCTGTAATCGAAGGTTGTAGCCTATTTCTTCCTTCTTTGTGCTAGTTTTGTGTGTATCTTTATTTAGCGTTCTGTTATTTAATTTCAAATAATCACTGCACTCAGCGACGTTAAAGCGATAAAAGTGAATTTTCTGAACTATTTCAGTAACCTAACCTAACCTAAAACCTTTTCGAAAATCTGATTTCATAGTCATTCTTCAAAAACAGTTTTTTGAAATCTACGTATACTAGCATTTTAAATTATGGTTTAGCCAAAATAATAGTCTAAATTTTAATATACAAGTAAAAAAATATTTCAATTTTTGATTAAAAGCGCACGCTTTCAGCTGTAAATTTAAAAGTGCTCATAAAAACTTTAGCCCGTGCGACCTTTTGCACTTAATAGGATAAAGAAACGAATAATATAGGCCTACAACAATGTACAGCAAGAAATTGATCAGTATTGTAGCAGCTCTTTATAAACAATGTTCAAAGTGAGCTACGGAATATGTGGCAATCATAACTTTCCTTGTTGGTACATAACGAAAAAGAAAAGAGCTAACGTTTTATTTTATGAAATAGTTCTCCGTATTTGAAAGTAAAAAAGCATGAATTCTGTAAATAAAATAATTAAAATTATGCTATTGGCTGGTATTTAATTTTTGTAATATACTAATATTAAATTTAATATTTGTATTTTAAAATTACTCTACATATGTTTCTAACCGAAATATTTGCAGAACCATTTATATTGAACTTTTTCCTATCAATATGAACTTCTGTTATAATAGACCTTAATAATAAAGTTATATTTAATACTTGTGCGACCTGTTAATAAAGCAATGTATTTAGATTACTTAATACAATAGGCATTACTTTGTTCTGCTTTCGTATTTAAAACTATAACCTATAAAATTAATGACTGAATTTTAACGTTGTATTTAATGAAACCTACCATATCCGAATTTTACACTGCATGCCTAAATTATGCTACAGTATTTACTGTTTACTAAAAGCAGAGTCTTTTATTTAATAACATTTACATATTAGAACTGGCCTAGATTGTCTTACCGATTCTACTTTCAAAACTGGTTCGATCAATAAAAATTCAAGTCTTGGATACAGTAATAATTTAAATATTATTTTCAACTATGTTTTTTTTAGCAATCAGCTGTTTTGGTACACTCACAATTATTCGTTACCTATGACTGCATTGTGCTGCACTCTCACGGGAACACTTTATACTGCTCCCGAAATTTTGCTTCTTATCGGTTTTAAGTTGCTTTTATTTTATTGTAAAAACTGAAAATGGAAAAGTATGAAACGTGAGAGTTCCATTTTTGTTCTTACATATGTAGTTTCAATAACACAGGCCTTTATTTTTGGTACAAAAATGATTAGCGTAATACGATATATTACAAATATTTAACCAAACGTATATATAAATGATTAGGCCTATTACATAAAACTGGAAGTAAAACCAAAAATTTACCAATACAACATGAGATATGCCCGTTCACAAAAATTAAAAGTTTTATGCTTTTTTTATTCCTTCCAATTCTTTTGATCAAATAAGCTCAAATATAAATAGAACCATTAATACCATACATGGTAAATATAGATCGCCCAAATTTCAGAAAACAAAATATATTGTATAATATAAAACGAAGTAGGCATATATATATATATATATATATATATATATATATATATATATATATAATTGTAATTATAATTGATAATTATATTATAAATTTATAATTTATAATTATAATTTACATTCATAATATATATATATATATATATATATATATATATATATATATATATATATATATACATGGTGTGTTAGTTCTATTTCATAAAGTGACAAAAAGTTCAAGTATCTTTTGAAAATAAGAAGTTATCAAGAAACAAGTTTAGTGATCTGACAGGATTTGAAAGGCCAGCGTTTATTGAGTTCCAGCCTTCAGAAAGGAAGATACATTGCTTTTGAATTATACATTATATTGATTGTAATGCGCCACATGCGTTGAATCACGTATAAATGGTTTCTCGCCTCTTTCTAACGTTAATAAACTTATAGTGTATGTAGGCCTACGTTACTTTGGTATTAAATAATTAATTTTTAATAATAATAATAATAATAATAATAATAATAATAATAATAATAATAATAATAAAAATAATCTTTATATTTTAAAATTAAAATAAATTCATTTATTTCTATATATCTCAAGAATTAATAAATAATTATGTATGAGGGTGTAAAATATTATTTAGAACACGCCACATAGATAGATATACGAAAAATCAAAAAAAAGGCTACAATGAGCTACAGAGATTCGTAACAATCTCTGTATTCGTAACAAGGTACAGAATACCTATTCGTACTGAACCTCCATCATTTGGAAAGGTAGGCCTATGAGACAGGTTGATGATCTCAAATCCATCCAGAGGGAAAGAACGATTTTGGGCCATAGCAGTATCGATATACTGTAGTCGGTTTATCGGAGTCGTTTGACACTGGAAACCTACTCCAGGATGTAAGAAGTAAAATTATACTACTACGAAAAGAAGAAATAATTAAATTAAGATTTGTTGATACGTTTAAGATTTTAAGTAGCAGTTTAAGCTCCCTTGCTAATCATTTAGCAAAGGATCTATTTTGTCAAATGAGAAAGTTTTTCTTTGATACAAATTTGCTGTTTGTTACATGTGTATATCCGTATGAATATACTAATTCTTAGGAAAAGCTTGATGAATCTGAATTACCTGGAATAGAATATTTTCACAACAGTTTGTTAAACAGCAATAATGAATTTGCAAAAACCGTTTGGTCCAAGTTTAATTGTTTAACTCTAGGTGATTATAGTGATTTGTATTTGCGAATTGATGTTTTGCTACTATGCGATATTTTTGAAAATTTCGGAACATTATATATAGAAAATTACTTCTCAAAGTTTTATATAAATAAATAATAAATGTTCTCTAAAATATGTACTTTGTAATTAATTCAATTAAGTGTTATGTCTCTTGTTACATATTCGTTTAGTGAGTTGAAAGTTTGAGCTGTTTTTAAATGAGATTTTGAGCTGTCATATAATGGACGCGAAACTTATAAATTACTGAAGTTACAATATTTTATACCGATGCAGACAGATAAACAAGTTTGATATCTTTGTCTCATTCACACGGCTCATTCATAGACGCTCAAATTTGTAAAACCAAAACAAAAATAAAATAATTGTGGCACACAGCTTACTCACTGTCGTGATAGAATCAAATTTCTAACAGTATCCTGATAAATTTTTATTTAAAATTTTTTTGAAAATATGATTTCATAATCATAATCGTCATTGCAGAGTTTAACGTTTAAAATTTTCAATTTACGCGTACATTAAAAAAATATTTTTATGCAGGTTATAACGCTGATTAAGACGAAGGAATCAGGTTTTGAAAAAAAGTAAAAGATTTCAAGTGACCGCCATTTTGAAACAGTTAAACAGATAATAGTAAAAAACAAATTTGTCCAAGTTAATGCCAAAGTCGATTTTGTACCAAGATTAAATTAAATCGGCATTAATTACAATAAGCTTTCAAATTATATTGGAAATTATAATGTTTATTTCTGCTGATTTTTACGTAGATTTTAAACCTACCAAAAATCAGATTTACAAACACGTGAAAGATGTAAAGTTTTAAACACACACACACACACACACACACGCAAATATATTTATTATCTATTTATATTATATTTCGTTGAGTAATTCAAGGAGTCGAGTATTTCTTCAAGTCTGTTGCCTAAAGCAACCAATTACATTGAAGTACATTCAAAGGACTTTGTACAAAGCAACGTCTTATGCGCAGGGGACTTATCAAATACATAAAATATCGATCTTGGATAAAATGTTAGACTCTAACAGTATTCACTTGACTTGAACGCTAATGCAATAAAATATAACCTTAAACTTGCAGTAATAACGGCATGGTATTATTTGCCGTTTAATTTTTCAATTTTCTCTCCACACCTTCCGTTTTGACATGTTAGTCTGTCTGCTTTATAATTTTTGGAGGGAAACTTTTTGGCAAGAGTGAAGGAAAAGTCTGCCGAACGGAAGAATGTAATGAGTGAGCAAAAGAATTTCTTCTTTGTATTTTTGTGTCTTTCTTTTTCTTCCTGCTTTTCAATAACAGTATACGCATATTACATGAAAAATTGTGCTTCGGTTTCGATATTTTTCCTTAGTTGAAGAACACGTGCACATTTCTAATACATTCGAAATTAATATAAACGTTTATAATAATTGTTGTTATTATTGATTAGTTTTTAACAACATAACCTGAAATTTATTATTTTCTGTTAGCTGTTCAATGAAATCAGCTGACCGTTACGAGTTAATATAAAACAGCTGATCTTTTATTATAACTACAATAAGTAATTATCTAAACTAGGTTCACGTACTTGTGTGTTTAAACAAAACAAGATATTTGTAGACATATCTTCAAACTAATTATATATTATGCGAAGTTATCATTACCAAATCTTCGCTTCTGTTGAAAAAAATTGTTTAATTTTTAAAATAAATAAAACTTTTTGCGATGTTATAATGGTCAACTTTTGTAAAACCATTATGGGTACAAAACGTCAGCTGACGGTAAATTGCCATTAATAAAGTTAACTGACCGCCAGTCAATGAATGAATGAAAGTAGATGAGGGAGGGTCTTGCCCACCAATGTGTCAGGGTAGCAATAAATTACTGGAAATGCCATTTATCAATTTTATAAAGACCAGAGTGTTTCTTGTCAATTTAATATCACTGACACACGCCATTGCAGTAATGACACAATCATTGTTTATTTGTCACTGAATTCCTTCAAAGAAAAACATTTTTGTTATTCAATTATAACAAAACGCATCCACCTTTAATTAGCTACTCGTAAATATAATTTTAAACCCAATTTTCCTAAAATACGGAGTTTGTCAAAACAGTTGAAAAGTTTCCAAAAGTTAATAAAAATATTTCCAACGTGAAACACTAAGAAAACATTAAAAAAGTATTTAATTTTGTACTTTTAACAAACAAATTCGTGCCTTTTTAACGGTAAATGATATAGAGTTGGGAATATGCTAATTTTATTTGCTTACTATTATTAAAAAAAATCCACGAATGTGATTATTTGTAACTATAGTTTACTAAAAACAGTCATCAAATCTGTTATTCTATCACGTAACTTTCTCTCTATACAACATAAAATATAGGGTTAAAGTACATAAACAAATGCAATTACACAAACTTTCACACAACTAAACTCCCCCGAAAATCTAGTTAAGAAATTATAGACAAAAGAAACGAAAAATTAGCCTAAATTCTCTAATTTGATTATTGTGATATGCTAAAATGTTTGTCATACATAAAATATCACAGCCAATATTGTTATTCCAGTATTTGAGCAATATTTTGTTAAAACTGCTAATACAGGCTTAAAAATTATATTTTTTGTTATTTTTAAAGAGTTTCTGACTACAAAATTTTTAAAAAAATGTACACTTACATGCTAATTTCATCGAAATCGGTTAATTCGTTTAGTCTTTAGTAATGTATGCAGACACATACGATGGTCAGTTATCCAACTTTTTTTCTGAGAGGGGAAATAATTTTTAAAAATCACTCAGGAGACCTAAAAAAAGATGCTCATAATAACCAGGAGCTACACTGATACACAGGGGAAGAATGAGGTGATTTAAAAGAGTGGGGCCTACCCGAAATAATAGCTACACACAGCTGTCGCGCTGATGTGATAGAGGCTAATTTCGAAAAGTAATTTTTTTAAGCTTACAATTTCTGAAGTTCTAATTTCGCCATCATAATCAGAATTAAACTCTACATATATTGGAATTTTAAACTTTAAAATTAGGCTACATTGATATTCCAAAAATGAACGCTGACCGCTGTCGAAAAGTTTCTTGATTTCAAAGGATTTTGGAAATTCAAAATGTTAATTAATCAGGGTAATGTTTTTAACACTGATTACGATGGTAAAATCAGATTTTCAAAGAAAATATAAAACAAAAAAGTTATTAATTTTAAAGGTTTTACATTTAAAACCATTTTGAAACGGCTGAATGAATTTTTCTGGTTAACGAACTTATCCGAGATATTTTTGTTCATAATCGATTTTTGTGCCAAGTTTGAAACCATTCAAATTAAAATTGCGAATGTGAGTGTAATAACACCCACCCCTGTATATATATAAACGACTCCTCAATAGGTAATCTTGAGGACAGGATTGGTGCTCATTCAAGATCCAAAGTCTAAAGTTACCATAATGGCCGCCGCAATGATTCATCTTCCAGTGGAAGTTCACTAACAGAGCCTGTACTGGTATATAACGAAAGAATGAAGAATAATTATTGTAGAAAAATGTACAGAATAAAAAAGTGTTTTCAAAATCAAAAGTATTTTATTTCAAGCTGTAATTCAACTGCGCCATTTTAAACACAAAGAGATCCAGTGCATAAAAAATCTCGTAGAAGAATAGAGATTCTAAAATTGTTACAATAAAACATACATATAATTCTAATGCATTATCTTCGATAAAACATAAAACAAAATTACTTTTTAGATAAGGTTACAAACGGCTTTTCTTTAAAGGGTTATGAAAAGATCTTTTTCAAC